>CM057833.1:27795547-28420739 GCA_030068075.1 Paguma larvata
TCATATGGTCACACAGCTAGCAAAAGGAGGAGCTAGTATTTGAACTCAGGCATCCTGTCTCCAGGGCCTGCCCTTTTAACCCCTAGACAATGACGATACAGTTTAATCCGCACAGCGAGAGTGGAAAAGGCCTGGTGGGTGCATAGAAGAGCCTTTCTGGTCCTTAGTTCTCTTCCCCAAGCCCTGGTCCTCCCTTCTCCACTCAGCTGAAAAACCAGGGGCTCAGGCCTGAATCCTTTTTGCTGGGATCCTCAAAGTCCTGAGAAATGCTTGACTCTGTTGCTTGACTCTGCCCTGGCTTTCTGCTCCCATCTCCATGTCCATCAGGACCTCACCGCCCCTGCCAGGGGTCACTTTACAAAGCAGAACTCAAACCCCTTGAGAGTGTAATTAGAAATGAGAAAGCAGAGGCTCCTGGGTCATCTGTGGCTAGCTGGGAGAAGCCAACACCAGGACATCTAGCCACAGCCTATGGTCTGGGACAGTGGGAGGTGACAAAAGAGGAAGTAAAGAGGAAGAAGGATGAAAAACCAAGAAAGAAATCCAGAGAGACAGACACAATGGTGTAAGCAAGGGGGCGGTTCCTTAGGCAGCACCCATAGAAGGGATATGACGAGGAGTAAAGGACAGGGGGTAAAGAAAATGCACTTTGGTACTAGGCAGGCCTGGGTTAGATGCCCAAGTCTGCCACTTACCGGCAGGTTACTTAAACTCTGGAAGGCTCAGTTTTCTCATTTGTAAAATGCAGCTAATAATACCAAAAATATATCCTTCTTGTGAGAATTAACTGAGATAACAGATCTATGATCCATAGTAAGCACTCAATTAATGACGGTGAGACTATTGATAAAAATGACATACTTGTCCACTGAGCTTGTTTTGAAGGACCTGGCTCCCAGGCTCCTGAGAACAGATGCCCAGATTCACCTCCAGTCTCTCTACTGCACTGAAAAGCTGAGCTGGAAAAGTGCAGGCATTCTGTGATGTTACAGACTCCCCACAGCCCCAGACGCCCCATCTATACCTGTCTCTTGTAGGTAGGAACATCCTTAGAAGCTTCCCCCATGAGCCATAGGAGCTCTATTACTCAGTTCCCTACAGTTGCACCTGCTCTTATGTCTTCTATCTATCTCTATGACCCCGTGTTTTCTGTTTTGTCTCCCTCTGTTTATGCTCTCTCTAGCTTTATTTTTCTCCCTCTCTCTTTATTTCTCTTCTCCCCCATCCCCATAATTACCACCATCCTGCAGGGAAGGATAATTGATGGCCATTGAGATTGATGCACGTTTCCATAAGGCAAGAGAGAAGCTCTTTGTCGAGGGTGACAATGGGGTATTCTTCCCCCAAGTATTGATACTCCCGTAAGAGCAAAGAACATTTTAACCTGCTTCTAGTTAGGCTTTGGGCAGCTCAGAAGACATCTTCAGCTGCCTTTTTAAAGGCCTCTGATTTATAGACCCTCCCCCCTCTTATATACACATAGACAGCCCATGAGACTACTAGTAGTGGGACATGGCTGCAGTAGGTGCATTCTTCTTTCAGCCTGAAACCCTCCCTATCCCCCAGCTGTAGCTCCATATAGGGCTGGCCAAGCCCTTATGGAGCCCTTGCCAAGACATTCAAGCCAGTACTTTGGTAGCAAATGTCCCCCTTTCCCAACAGTGGGTGCCTCAGGAAAAGGACAGCACCAACACTTCTACCCAGGATGCACTCTTGACTGTAGTTTGACAGTGGACAATTTGAGCAAACAGAATGACTCATCCTGAAGGCAAAACCAAGGCAGAGAACCTTTCCAACTCTCTCCCACGGGAAGTAAACTAATTATACGGCCTCATCAGAGTGCCCATTGTGGAGCCAGACCCCACTCTCTACCCCTTCTGTTCCCAAGAGGAGGCCAGATTAATGGAATTGACTGAAAATGCCACCCTCTCTTCTCCCAAATGACTCTGGCTCCCAAGACATAGCGTGCTTTCCAGAAAAACAGGCAAGCATCCTCCTGCTCATCTCCTCAACCCTCCCTTACTGATTCCCTCCCCAAGAATCTCCTTGGGAGCTGAGTGGATGCGTATCCACCAATGGCAGAGGCCTGTCAAGACAGCCAGGGAGAAAGGGGAGGAGTGAACCCAAACAACTCAGACAGATTGCCTCATCTTTGGCAACTAGCACAGCGGGCTGTGTCGCGTCAACTTCACCCCATTACATCTCTGGGGAGATCAGTGGTAGGTGTTAACAAGGACCATGGGACTTGTGTTTGAATCTACCCCCTGGGAACAGACTTGGTTTTTGTTTTGTTGGGGTTTTTTGCGAGGGGGAGGGACAGTTTGCAGAGTTTTGACCTCAACAGACTAACCTCTTCACACAGATCACTAATAGATAGTTTCTTTCATGCATCTATTCAACATTTTTTGACACTAACCATGTGCCAGACTCTGTGGCTACGCCTTGGAGGTATAAAAATGAAAACCCTAATGATGGAATTAGTCTTAGGGTGGAGCTATGCGCAAGTTGCCCTGCGAGCCTATGGTGGGGAAAGATTCACTACTTCTTGAGGATATCAGAAAGGACTTCATAGCTGAGGGACACAGGCACGGTGCTAGAAAGATAAGTAGGAATTCATCAAGGAGAGGCAGGAAGCTCACGGAGTTCAATAAAATCATGGGTCCCAGCTTCAGGCTGCAACACAGGTCTTAAACTCATCTAGGGCATGGCACACTCAGAAATCAGCACTTTTCTGGGAACACCGTGAAAACGTGGATGAATAGAACTATACTGCATGAGCTAAGAACAATTCAGCTAACAGACGTGATCATATAGAAACTAACACTATGAAGTACTGTCAAGAAATCCCATCTTGGCAGGGGAAAACATATAATACCAATCTCACCAACAGCAGCATGAAGGGGGAGGTCAACAGGCTGAGCAAGGTGCAAAATCTCAAAACTGAACAGCCTCTGTTCATGTCATCTAGTACTACTTGCTGGGGACCAGTGTTAGCAGGAACCAAAGATTTAATGAAAAATGCCTAAGAGTTGTGGTGATTCAGAATATCAACGAACTGCACAGTGTCCATGATTTGGGAAAAGAGCACTGTGTTCAGAGCAGTGGAGGGTCTCTCTGCTCATGACACCCCCATCCCAACCTGGGAGACTGTCCCCACAGTGTCCATGGGTGGTGAGTGGGATCAACTCCCCATACAAGGGCTGGCTTCCTTCAGAAAAATCCTTCCACACCTGGTCTGGTATTGGAGGCCCCCATACTCTGACCCAAACTACATTTTCAGTCTTTTCTTCCACTAGATTACTCTCTAATCGAGCTGGGGTGTTCTACTCACCATTCCCTTTACATGCTATACTGTTCTGACAGAACTACTTAGACACAATTCCTAGCACATAACTACTTAGCCCAATTCCTAGCACATAAATTATACTCAATAGGTATCTTGCAGAATGAATAAAAGGGTGAATGGATGGATGAATGGTTGGATAGGTCCTACCACCATGCCACTTGCTCTGCCTGGAACTCTTAATCCAAATACAGTTTATCCTTGAACAACTGGCTCATAAGATTTCTCCTCCAGGACCCTTCCCTTCCTCATCTCATCTGATCACACAGTGGTCTCTTGTCTCTCTTAACTCCTGGTAATGGGTCTGCCATGCTCAGGGGAATATGAATCATGCCTTGATTCTGCAGAGTGCCCCTGCAATGTCTTACATTCTTCCTGGTTTTGCAATCATTTTTCATGTCTGTCCTCCAAGTAGCCTACTACTATCACAAAAGAAATACCCCGTGTTATCCCAGGGCAGTCCAGGACCATTGGGCAAGTCCCAGTAGGAACTCACTAGATGGTAATATGATCATAACAAGCCTTCACTGGGGAGTCATACTGAGCCCTGAGAAGCCACTAGTCAAGCAAAGTATAATTTGCCTAACCCAAACTCTGCATGATCAAGCTGCTGCATGATCTTGGCTGGCCACCTCCAGGACGTGTTTGGTCTGGCTCTTCTGCAGCCCTTCCTTTGGAGAACCCCCTGCTTCTTGTGGAAGTTGTCAATCACAGTGCTCTCTCTCAGGCATAGAAAATGATAAGTGTCCAAACTGGCTAATCAGCATTCTCACTGCCACAGAGATCAACTACAGGATGGGCACACGACTGAGTCCAGGCCAATGTGGAGGGTTTCGGCTAGAGCTAGCAGGGCGACATCTTTCCCACACAAATGGAAGAAAGCCTATGCTATAAAGAGAATGAGGCCACTGCTAGGCCTCATAGAAGCAAAATCAAGGAATGGTATGGCCTGATACCCTAGGTCTACCCATGTCTGAAGCCAGTCTATCCTAAGATCGTCCAATGTGGAGGGATTGCCAATTACCCTTTTACCTAAGATTCTTTGAGTTCTGCTTCTAAAATCAGGACAGTCCAAGGTAGTTCTGAGCTCTCTCTCTCTACCAGGAGGGAGATGGAAGATGAACAAATTGCTCAGCTTTCAGATGGGGTTTGGGGGAAAGTTTATGCTTGGGTATCAGAAGCCTTTTGAGGCTCTTGGAGGCTCCTAGCCCACTCATTCTCTCTTGCCCCAATCCCTGGCAGGCTCTTAAGTGGCCTGTCGTGACTCTTGACAGCTCTGATCTTCTGTCTTGTAGACCTCCACATGGGTAGCAGAGTGAAGAGGCCATTGCCTGGTGCTCCTCTCCAGCAGAGTCACCCATGTGCCCCTAGCTGACACCCTCCTTTCCTCCTGTTCTTCTTGCAGCCTCATTATGCAAATAGACTCGGTATTCACAGAGCCCTGGAGACACCCGTTTGGAAGGAGCAGGAGAACATCTCCAGCTTACCTCTCTGCAAAGTATGTCTGCGGCAGAACCACTCCCCAGGGCCAGGCACCATCTGTTGTTAGAAATCCCCTTTGCTAATTATTAAACTTATCTGAACGGAAATGAATCACAGAACCAGGCAGGAGGGGGCTTGAGGAGGCGCTGGCAATTTACTTAGCGGTAGTAATCATCCCAGCCGGGCCACACACAGAGGCTCCTGATCCATCTTTGGCACAGGCTCCACCACGTGCTCAGCATCCCAACGATGCCATTATTTTTGAAGGGAATTCCCAGGGCCTGGGAGCCCTGGGAATTGCCTGTGAGAACCTCGCTGGGGCTAGAGCCACCGTGGAACCCCTAAGAACTCCACCAAAGAGCCAGCCCAAGCTGGAAGCAGACAGATCCCGTTGGAGTGGCCTAGCCTTTCCTGACCTCAGCACCTTTGGAACAAAGTACCAGGTCCATCCGACCTCAGCCAGCTCCTGAATGAGGATACAATGTCCACTAACAGGTAAGATGAAAGGGATAGGAATATACTCTTGAGAAATAAGAGGTGGACCCTACCCTAATAAGGGCTCTCACTACCTCCAGAGTTTCCTTCTGCCACTGTTAAGTGACCTTTCCCTTTCAGGCAAGTTGGGCCTGGTGATGTTCATGGAACCAAGATGTGTGTTGGATACTAGGAAAGGAAATTCTCATGTCTTGAACATTCGTTATGCTTCCAAACACTTTGCTATGTCCTTGGTAAAGTTTTCTCATGGAATTTGCCCATAACCATGCGAAACAGACATTATTATTTTCACTTAACAGGCTAGGAAACTGAGACTAGCAGAGAAAAAAAAGTGATTTTCCCAAGGTTCTTCAGCTAGCTGGTAGCAGAGGTGGGACCCAGTACCATGAAACTCTGTCCTCTCTCCTGGAAGACAAAGGATAAGGGTGAACGCATGCGTCCAGAGAAAGATTTGCCAACACTGG
This sequence comes from Paguma larvata, assembly GCA_030068075.1. Taxonomy (NCBI): domain Eukaryota; kingdom Metazoa; phylum Chordata; class Mammalia; order Carnivora; family Viverridae; genus Paguma; species Paguma larvata. Next base: position 27,801,332 of record CM057833.1, read on the forward strand.
GGGAACCACAGAGGGGGCTGTCCAGCTCAGGTGGTCTCCAGCCCAGGGTATCACACACCTTTGTTTAAATCCTTTCTAGGCTTCCCATGGCTCTTAGGAAAGCATACTAACATCACTGGGGCACACTCAGGACTCTCCACAGTCTATCCCCTGCTCATCATCCCAAAGCCATCTTTCTGTTCCTCCTCCCTGCTCCATCAGCTCTGGCCTTCTGGAAACATGCCTTGCTATGTCAGTACTCCAGGCCTTTGTCTGAGCTGTTCCTTCCACCACAAACACCCTTCCCATAGTGTTTGCCTGATTAACTCCTACTGTCTCATCAGGTGATAGTTTAGAGATCCCTTTCTTTAGGGGCCAACCCTCTTAATCATGAAATGAAGTATGAGGAATGTTTTTAGATAATGCAACAGACATTTACAACACAGTGTGCCCTGTCCTACGACTCACCTGATTTCAGCACCGCTGTGGTGGACAGTTCCCTGCCCATGTCCCACTTCAAGCACTGGGCTTTTTTTTGTTTTGTTTTAAATTCTTTTTGTTATAATTAATTAATTTATTTTTAAATTTACATCCAAGTTAGTTAGCATATAGTGCAACAATGATTTCAAGAGTAGATTCATTACTTCCCCTTACCCATTTGGACCATCCCTCCTCCCACGACCCCTCCAGCAATCCTCTGTTTGTTCTCTATATTTAAGTCTCTTATGTTTTGTCCCTCTCCCTGTTTTTATATTATTTTTGCTTCCCTTACCTTATGATCATCCACTTTGTATCTTAAAGTCCTCATATGAGTGAAGGCATATGATATTTGTCCTTCAATGACTAATTTTGCTTAGCATAATACACTCTAGTTCCATCCACATAGTTACAAATGGCAAGATTTCATTCTTTTTGAATGCCGAGCAATACTCCATTGTATATATATACACACCACATCTTCTTTATCCATTCTGTCGATGGACATTTGGGCTCTTTCCATACTTTGGCTATTGTTGATAGCGCTGCTATAAACATTGGGGTGCAGGTGTCCCTTCGAAACAGCACACCTATATCTCTTGGATAAATCCCTAGTAGTGCAATTGCTGGGTCGTAGGGCAGTTCTCTTTTTAATTTTTTGAGGAACCTCCATACTGTTTTCCAGAGTGGCTGCACCACTTTGCATTCTCACCAGCAGTGCAAAAGAGATCCTCTTTCTCTGCATCCTCCCCAGCATCTGTTGTTGCCTGAGTTGTTAATGTTAGCCATTCTGACAGTTGTGAGGTGATATCTCATTGTGGTTTTGATTTGTATTTCCCTGATGATGAGTGATGTTGAGCATTTTTTCATGTGTCAGTTGGTCACCTGGCTGTCTTCTTTGGAGAAGGGTCTATTCATGTCTTTTGCCCATTTCTTCACTTGGATTATTTGCTTTTTGGATGTTGAGTTTGACAAATTCTTTATAGATTTTGGATACTAACCCTTTATCTGATATGTTGTTTGCGAATATCTTCTTCCAGTCTGTCAGTTGCCTTTTAGGTTTGCTGATTGTTTCCTTCACTGTGCAGAAGATTTTTATTTTTGAGGTCCCAACAGTTCATTTTTGCTTTTGTTTCCCTTGTCTCTGGACACATGTTGAGTAAGAAGTTGCTGCAGCCGAGGTTAAAGTTTTTGCCTGCTTTCTCCTCTAGGATTTTGATGACTTCCTGTCTTATGTTTAGGTCTTTCATCCATTTTGAGTTTATTTTTGTGTATGGTGTAAGAAAGTGGTCCAAGTCCATTTCTCTGCAAGTCGCTGTCCAGTTTTCCCAGCACCATTTGCTGAAGAGACTGTCTTTATTCTGTTGGATATTCTTTCCTGCTTTGTCGAAGATGGGTTGGCCATACATTTGTGGGTCCATTTCTGGGTTCTCGATTCTGTTCCATTGATCTGAGTGTCTGTTTTTGTGCCAGTACCATACTGTCTTGATGATTACAGCTTTGTAATACAGCTTGAAGTCGGGATTGTGATGCCTCCAGATTTGGTTTTCTTTTTCAAGATTGTGTTGGTTATGCAGGGTCTTTTCTGGTTCCATACAAATTTTAGGATTGTTTGTTCTATCTCTGTGAAGAACGCTGGTGTTATTTTGATAGGGATTGCCAAGCACTGGTCTTTGAGTCTATTTTCTTGAGCTTTGGGAAGGTTGCTGAGCCCCTCAGCAACCACCAGGAAGCATGGGGTGGGAGATAAAGCAATGGGTGTTGAAGTTACAGTTATGTGCCCAGATTTCCTGTCCTCCAACGGGGCAATTCTGAGGGGTCTTCTACTTGGTTCTTCAGAAGGCCATAACTGGAGTGAGCCCCAACTGCCCACAATAACCAGCTTGTTATTTCATTGGATTCTATCCCCTCCCTCTTTCATTTTCTCTGCTCCTTCACTCCTGTTTCCTAGAAATACTTCCCAAATAAACTCCCTGCACTCAGGTCCTTATCTTGGGCTCTGCTCTCAGGACAAAAAAATCACAGAAAACTATCTTTTTCACTTTAATATTTATGTATATATTTTAACATATATTAACTTACAAAAAACACACAACATATAGCCCAAAGGTGGAAATAACCCAAATGGCCGTCACAGATGAATGCATAAACAATATGGTATACACACTCAATGGAATATTATCCAGCCTTAAAAAGGAAGAAAATTCAGACACAGGCTACAAAACAGATGAACCTTGAGGACATTATGCTCAGTGAAATAAGCCAGACACAAAAGGACAGTATCATATTATTCCATCTATGTGAGCTATCTAGAATAAGCAAATTCATAGAGACGGGAAGCCGAACAGAGGTTACCAAGAGCTCAGAAGGGGTGATAATCGAAGTGTTTGGTTTTTTTTTAATAATGGAGAATTGCTGTTTCATGGATACAGAGTTTTTGTTTGGGATGATGAAAAATTCCTGGAAATGCGTAGTGGTGATAGTTGCACAACATTGTGAATGTACTTAATGTCACGGACCCATACATTTAAAGATGGTCAAAATACTAAGTTTTATGTTCGTATATTTCACCGCAGTAAGAAAAAATTTAAAAAATTTTTAACTACATAAATAACACATGAAGATCCATGATTTCACAGATAGTATTGCTGAGGACAAGGCTAAGAAGGTCAGTAAGACTTTTTAATGTTTATTTCTTTAAACGAGAAGTGAACAATAGTACAGATGGCACACGGATCTGGCAACGATTGGAAAGGTGGAATTTCAATGATCAAAGTTTGGGAAACTCCACCCTAGAGGAAATGAAATCCCCACTGCCACGTGGTCGCAGAGCACGCTCCACCTTCTCCTTTTTATAACACCCATTACACCTATAAATGCTATTTCCTCTGGTTCCCCACTGGCCTATAGGTTATGTGAGCGCAGGGATCTGTCCCTCCTGCTCCTTTCCGTACCCTAGGATGTAGCACGTGCGAAGTGTTTAATAAATAAATGCTCGGGTGAAAGGGACAGAGTTAGACGAGGGTCTCCTAGGAGGAGAGAGATGGCAAAAGTGGACAAGATTCACTCTGGGAGCAGAGGCAGAAGAGCGATCCAAGCAGAAGCCCAAAGTAGGGAGCCCCGCAGTGTGCTCTGTGGACAGTGAGTGGTCACGCTGGACTGGCAGAGGACGGGTGGGTGGGGGGCGTGGGAGGAAATATGAGCTGCAGTGGTTGGTGGGCGAGGAGGATGGAGGGCGAAATGAGCCCTCGAATGCCAACCTAGGGTGTCGGGATGAGTCTTTAGAAGCCAATGGGAGGGCTCCCTGCCTCTCCCCTTTTACCAGCATCTCAAGTCCCAACTACTTTCTCCCCAAGACAGGAGGCCCTACCAGAGGATGGTCTGTCTTCAGGGCATCTGTGACCCTTCATATTGTAAGCAAGCCATTACATGAATGTGCAGTTTTCTGAGGAAAGGGTCCATTGCTTCCATCAGATTCTAAAAGGACTTTGTGATGCGTGAAAGAGCTCTGGGGAAAAGCCAGTTGGGTAGGGTCCCACACAATTTGTCCCTCACCCCCACGGGCCTTAGACTTCAGCAGGCAAGGGTGGAGGGGCTCATCCAGTGAGCTCAGCCACTATCTAGACCTCATAGGCGTCTGGATCGAGGACCAGGACTCAAGGAATGTGAAATCAACTGCATCTCAAGGGTACACTGCTGGTGGAGGGGATGACAGGGTACTGATCCCCCTTCCCTCCCCGTGGTTCCTGGATCTCTCAGCTCCTCCCTCCTTCCTGGACTCTGAATCACCACCACCAACCTCACTCCATACTAGCCCAGTCCCAAAGCACCCAGACACTCAAACGGCCTCTTCTGCAAGCCCCACGCCAGGAGGCAGGGAGAGCTGGCCAACCTCCTCCCCAGAGACCCACATTTCTAAATTATGTACCTTTTGCCAGAAGGACCCCTGGCCGCAGGACACTCAACAGACATCTCTCTCTCCTGACCTCAGCCCTGCATCTCCAGAATGGGCTCCCTCAGACAGCCAGGGCCCTAAGGGTCTGAGTGGGTGTGACCAGCAATAACTGCGGGTCATCCTGTTTGGTTTCTCCCTCCAAAGGCTGGCTGTCAGTCCTCTCCTTTCCCCTCAGGAAGCCAGTCCACATTATCCCTCTGGTGTGAAAATCAGGGATTAAAATCCCACCTGGGTCATTTGCCAGTTCTGTGCCAATTACTTCCTTGTGACGCCTCCATCTCCTTAGCTTCGAGATAAAGTGAACAATCCTGATCTCACGGAGTCCCTAAAAAGCAACAAATGAAACTGTATCTGCTTCACTCAAACCAGGTTCCCCTGTTTTAAAGGTTTACATCTCCCTCTTGGACGTACTTAAGATTCATTATTATACTAAAGGTCCTGAGAAGTTCTGCAAAAAAAGAAGTCTGTTCCACTCTGTTTCACCCAGGACTGGACCATGAAACACTTCTGTGTACAGCTGGTAGAGACGCTCTGATCTGGTACATGTAAAGACAGCTCACTCTCTGGCAGACAGTAGATTCTCAATTAGCAGGCTCTCTCTCTTCCCCAAGCACCTCCCCCTTGAAGAGTCAGATATGGAGAAAATGTGTAACATAGCCACCTCCTCATGAGGTTTTTTTTGTGACAGCTCTGAAGGCCCTTTCAGGGGAGGGGGCTAGAGAGACCAAGGGCCCAAGGCACAGCATTCTTGGGACCAGCTGGCAGATACTGGGGAGGCCACCCTACCCTCTGAGGGGGGCGGGTGACTGCTGTCAGATTTGAACGCTTCCTAACTGCTCTGAGGATTTCTCTTTCGACAGCCAAGACCCACCCACCCATTAGCAGGACTCCGTGCCCAGTATAGTGAGAAGAGAAAATCAGTGAAAAGGAAACAAGCCAATAAAAAGAGCCCACCCACTGCCAGAGCCCCCGGGACCCCAGGAGCCACGTCTGGGGCGGGACCTGCATAAGCAGGACCTCCCTCGCATGGCCACAGGCACCCAATGGGACGGCTCTTCGGAGCTCCCAGGCCACTCTCTGCACGTCCCGCCTCCTCCCTCCATGGTGTCCGCTGATTAAGGCAGTGTTCCCTACTACAGCATAAACGAATGCATTATGTCTTTGTTATGCTAATGTCATAGCACAACGCAATTTAAATAGCACTTCCAGAAAAATTAAGTATGTTCATTGACACAGTGAAATGTTTTCACCCTCGATGTAACCTTCACAGATTCTGTACAAAATCCATCAGTCAGTGAGCTATTCATTTGCGAATGCTTAGCAATTATTATGCTAATGCATCACAATGCATTACAGCAGATTCTCTGTAAGTGGCAGGAAGTGCAGCTGCCTGGCACACACCCCGCCCAGATTGCGGGGCATCTATCAATGTACGCAGTCATCGTTGCAACTTGAGTCCGACCACGTTTTATGTCCTGTCTTCAAGGAGTGAACTTCCCAGGCTCGGAGACCGAATTAGACAGCACTTCTTAACACATCCTCGGAGGTCTCTCAGCAAGGAGGTGTATCAGTTAGTTATCGCTGTATAACAAACCACACTAAAGCTTAGTGGCTTAAATCAACAGGCATTTGCTATTGCTCTGGAGTCTATGGATCATTTGGATGGTTATACTGATAAGGGCCAAGCTAAAACCCAGGCTGGGCTTGCTTGTGTGTCAGTGGTATGTAGGGGCTAGCTGGCCCAGGATGGTCTCATTCAATGACTGGCAGTTGGCTGACTGTCAACAGTGGCAGTGGGGTGACTTGGCCACCCATCTCTTATCATCCAGTGGGCATACCAGCCCTGTTCATAAGGCAGTAGCCAGATTCCAATGGAGAGAAAGTAAAAGCATGCAAAGAGTCTGAAAGTCTAGGCTTACGAATGGCACGATGTCCTTTCTATCAAATTCTATGGCCAAAAATAGACCACCTCTTGATGGAAGACGCTGCAGCCATCTTACATAGATCAGGGACCCAGAGAGGAATGAAAACTTACAGCCACTTGCCATCAACCTACTGCAGGAGATGTCTGGACAACACGTATTTGAAGACCAAGAGAGGCTGGCACTGACCATGCTCAGACACCACCTCACGATGTTGAAACAGTACAGCACGTTGGATGGGTCAGGAACAGACGAACTGTTATCAGTTATGGTGACTTCTATAAACTCTATTTCCCCTCTCAGTGTGGTATCCAGCCCTAGTCTAAAGGGCCAGTCACTGAGACAGAGAAGGACCCAGATCCACCAGCCCTCACTACAAGATATACCCTGACCATGAGGTCGGCCTGCAAGGAACCAGTCACACTCCCTTGTTGGAACCAGTGGCCTGGGCTAGTCAGCCAACAAGTCAGAATTAGATCTTACTTTGGTTGGAGATCCATGTTCAGTTCTGGTCACCCAGAGCTCACAGGTTTGGGCTTCTCAGCACAACCGACTAAACAGTCCAATCCAGAAGGCCTCAAATTTGGAGCCCTGGCAGAGGAATTCTCTCGGTTTGGAATAAGCGGGTTATGTGCCTGTCCTAGGGGCACCCTCTCCAAGAGGGAAGTGCCCCATTCATAGCGCTTGCTGCCCTGGAGACTTGTGTTTTGGATCGTGTCTTCCTTGGACATAACCCATGAGACAAAGGGGCAGGCACCTGACCCAAAGACAAACGATCTATGGCCTGGCTCACAAAGAAGAGTTGATCCAATCAGATTTCTCCTCTTGGGAATCTGAACTAAGAAACACAGAAAAGATTTGAGGGTCAGTGGCAGGAGCCGCAGATGAAAGGTGACAAGGTGCGGTCCGGCCGGAGAGGGTGCGACGGGCCACAGAAGCCAAGTGCTCCACGGGGAGCAGGAACTATGGACTGCTGAGGGTGGAGATGGAAGGAGAACAAAGGGGATTCAGACATCACAGAGCTGAAGCCGCACTGCCTGAGATGGGGTGGGGGAGGGACCCAGACCGAGACAGAGGCTGCTTCTGGATTCCAAAGGCTTTCCAGTTACAGTTCCAATCCACAAGCACCCTGAGAGTAAGTCCTTTTAAGTGGCCTTTTATTCCTTGCAACGCAAACCTGACCACACACTCCAGAGACACGTGTTCCAGTGTGTCGGGTTTCCTTGTGTCCTTCTCCGTTTCCTAGCGAAACTCCCTTTGGAAGAGTCCGATGGCACTGTGGCAGAACCAGCTGGACCAAACCCTGGTCCCCAACTGTTTTCCAAACACCAGCCAGAGGACAGTTTTAAAACTCAAACCTGATCAGGTCATAACCCTGCTTAAAACCCCTGTATACTTCCCATTGCTATAAACCCCAAATCCTCACAAGGCCTCCAGAGCTTGGTGTGGGTCTGGCCTCTGCTCAGCCCTCCAACCCACCTCCTACCACAATGTCCCTCCCCTCCGAGGTGGGTTCCACGCAGGCACCCGGCTTCCCTGGCATAAATGTGCCACGCTTCTTTTTACACAGGGTCTTTGCCCTACTGCCCCGTCTGCCTGGGGCACTCTCCCTCCCCTGACTAGTGGGGTCGATCAGCTTGCGTGGTTTGGACACGAGCCATGACTGAGGACACCTGAACCCTTCCCACACAGTCTCAGGAACTGGCCTCACCTAGTTGGTGGGTGCTAATAACCAACACCAAGGGAGCTCAGGCCCCGCCCACTGGAGTCAGCTCCACCCACCCCAGTCTTAGGAAGGTCTGGCTTCTCTCAGCGTGACTGGCTCTTTTCAACCCCCACCCCCGGAAGAACAGATAGAACACAGCAACAGATAAAAAGGCTAAGTTTAGGGTCCACAACAGCAGGAAATCATATGAAGAACCCACCTTGTTCTTTTACTTACGGGTGAAAAAACTAAAGCTACCATCCTTCTATCCCTCCTCCCCATTCCTGTCCCATTGGCTTGACTGTACGAACAATGGGCTATATCCAAAGAAAATACTGACCACAGCTGTAATTTACTGAACATCGACCATATATCAGGCACCAAGTTAAGTGTCTGACGTGGCTGATTTTATTTCATTCTTACAACACCACATTAACCAGATGAAGAAACTGGGGCTCAGGGAGGTTTGAAGTGTTCCCCACTGACTAAGTGGTGACAGGATTTAAACCCAGGTGACCTTGCTCCAGAACAAACGCCTGCTCAGTATCCTGAACTCCCTCGATCAACTCGGGAGAAGCAGGGACTTCTCTCCATGGAAGCAAGTGGCTGGAGGGTGCCTGAACAGAGAGGAGGCCAGCTGGGGCCCACCTGCCATCACCACAGGGCTCTGAACTGGGTCTCCTGGAGGGGGAGTGGGTCATGCGTCACCACACCCCCCTTAGCTGGTTGCCTAGTGACCAGGGAGGTGGGGTGGTGAAGCAGCCAGATAGGTCAGGGGTGACAGAAGGGAGCGTACCGGGAACCGCCATCAGACCTCCATTTAAATGATGCTTTGAGACTCCTCATGGCCACGGTGAGTTGGGGATTAGCGCTCCCATTTCACAGTTGAGAAAACGGAGCCATTGAGACAATCTGCCTAACAGCACCCAGCTTGTAGGCGGCCAAGCTAGGGAGTGCGCCCAGGCTCGTCTGATTAGAGTCTGCTCACCATCTGCTCCATTCTCCCTCCCAGAAGCCAGCCGAGTCATTCCTCCAGGAGGTAATGGGGGATGAGGGGCAAGTCGGGCCTTGAATTGATTACTCCTGTTGATTCCTTCTAAGAGGGTACACAGGCTGCCTAGGGCATACGTGCAGTAGATTTTTTCGAGCACCTACTATGTACCAGGCACTGTTCTGGGCAGTGAAGACATGACATAGAACAAAGTCCCCTCTGGAGCCTAGAGTCTTACAGAGGGGTCAGACAATAAACCAATAAACATAGAACGTAATGTCAAGCAGCCAACGACACCAAGCCAAGGTGTAAGGGAGCAGCATGTCTGCATCTCTCTTGGGGGGGGGAGTGCCTACAAATGGGGGCTTGGGGTGCTGGAGGTAGCACTGTGGGTGGTGAGGAGGGAGTCCTCCCCACCTCCCCAGGGTCCCTGACGTACTCGTAAGTCCTCCCACTGCCCCCAGCTCCCAGATCTCACCCTTGCTGTCACCAGCTCAGCCGTCACAGCTTAGGATACCCCGAAGGCATGTTTCCCATAGATCTTCAGGGCAGCATCCCCAATCTGTCCAGCTGAACTGGATGGGGCAGGGTGGGGCGGGGAGGTGGCTCCGGTGAGGGGCAGCTCCCTGGGAGAGGACCCTGCAGTTGGTTCCCAGGGTGGCCGGCCAGAAGCACACGTGTGCTGTGGCGGGGGTCCCCCAGGGCCGGGCTCTCGAGTGCGGCTGCTGCTCCTACAGCTTCCAGAGGCGGCGGCCTGGCTCGGCCCACCACCCAGAGAGGATGAGCGGGGAGCATACGGAGTCCTTGAGAAAGGCCACTTGGTCTGTACTCCTCACTCAAAGCGTGGAACTCAGACCAGACGGGGCGCCCGCACCACCCTAGCAGTTTGTTAGAAATGCAGAGCCTCGGGTTCTATATACCCCAGACCCACAGAACCACATCTGCATAAGAGTAATCCAAGTGACTGGGCACCCGGTAGGCTCAGTGGGTTAAGTGCTGACTTGGGCTCAGATCGTGATCTCATGGTTCATGAGTTCGAGCCCTGCATCAGGCTCTATGCTGGCTGTGGGGGGCCTGCTTGGAATTTTGTCTCCCTCTTTCTCTTCCCCTGCCCCATTTGTGCTCTCTTTCCCTCTCTCAAAATAAATAAAGAACCCCCCCCCCCCAAAAAAAAGAGTAATCCATGTGTTGAATTGGAGAAAACTGCCTTAGGGTCACTTTCTGAAGACAAGGATCTTCAGGGAGCTGGCGGGAGGGAACATCCTGGCCCCTATTCCTGGGCGCATCCATCCAAGTGTCTAGAGGGAGGACCCGGCGAATCACTGGTCAGGGAGAATGGAAGGGGCAGCCCAGGTCCGAGGGTCCCTAAGCAGTAAGCAAGGGAGGGGGAGGGGGAGAAGAGTGGGGAAGGGGTCAGTCACAGAGCTCTGAGGCTGGGAGAGGGAGGGAGCTGGGAGGCGAGCAGGAAGTGGGGGGGAGGGGAAGCAGGAGCCGGAGAGGAGCGGTTGCCAGCTGAGCTGAAGGATGCTGGCCCACAAGCAGGGCAAGGAGCCCAACTGCAGCTCTCAGAGGGCTGCCGACAACTCCCAAGAGCCCCATCCTCTCCACGGACAATTAAAACCCGGCTGTCTCGGAGCGGGCCCGGGGCCCACCTGCTGCTGTGTAGGCTCAGGCTCCAGCCCGCCCCTGGTCCTGCTCACTCCCACTCTCCCACACTGTCACACAGACACTCATTCCCTGCAACCCTTACGGCACACTTCAGTGTGCACCCATGCAGGTGCGTGCCGGGGAGCAGGCGGACTCTCCCCAACACAGACGCTGAGGGCTGCCTGCGCTCCCAGAATGGCTGGCTCTTCTGGCCTGGTACGCACAGGCGTGCGCGTAAGCGCAAGCGCGCGCACACACACACACAGAAACAGCCCCCTCCCCGGCCATATCACATCCACACTGTCCCATACACAGGAGAGTTCCCGCACACACACACACAGCTGGGACGCACAGATCCACAACCCCACACCCGCTCGGTCACATACACTGTCTCCCGTGCCTGCTTTGGCTCATAACTGCATGTATACACGGCACACACGTGCCCATCCCTTCCAGCACCGGGGTTGGGGGACACAGCAATTCCAGGGAGCTCTGAGAGTTTCTCATGTGCCCGGCGCCGTCCTTAGTGCTTTCCGTGGCTTTATTCCTCACTGTAACCCCAGGAGGTAGGAGCCATGGTCATTCTCATTTCACAGATGTGGAGACACAGAGAGGTCAAGGCATTTCCTCCTATCGCACAGTGGATGCACAGCAGAGCTGGGCCTGAAATCCAGGCTCTTGATCAGTACTCCATAACTGCTCCATCCCATGATACTCACAGCAAGAAACCTTCAAAACTGAGGCCCTCTTTGACCCCCCTTTTAAATTAGATTGCTCCGACAAATGGTCCTGGGGCACGCTGGGCTTTTCCTTGAAGCCAATGATCAGTTAATGATGTATTTATGGGATTGTCTAACTTTCGCTTGTTCGCTCGACACATGCCGACTGAGCACCTACCAGGTGCCACGGACTCTCCTGGGGAGGTCCCCCCACCGTCTTCCCTGAGGGGAAACAGAGTCCATCCATACTGCCCTGCAGGGTGCCTTCGACACAGAGCAGGCGCTGGATAAGAACAGAATTAGCTAGGAAGACAGACAACGCAGCAACCACACAGTCTGGCATCTGCGCACGCGCGGAGAGCTGGGGTTCCAAGCCTCACCCGCCGGCAACGCCACACTCAGCCTCGGCACCCACATGCCATCACTCCACCCACATCCCTGCAGGTGCGCGGTCACACACATAGACACGTCCACCCACCCCCACACTGGTGGGGACAGGGGTGTGACTCCAGGAACTTCGACAGCTGACAGAGAGGAAAGCTGCCGCTCAGGGCACCTGGCCCCAGGAAGTGACCCTCTCAGGCAGCCAGAGATCTTGCCCCCAGCTCTCTAAATGGCTATTCCCTGTTTGCCCAGGCTCTTGGACATATAGGCCCTGGAATCATAAAGATGGGCCAGTGTGGGGGAATGAGATGCTCGGGGGTGGGGGAGGGGTGGGAAGAGCAGTGGGGGGAGGGGAGGGTGGCAGCCAAGAGGGAAGGGAGGAAGCAGTGAGCGGCTGGGCTGCCAGGGTCTGCCCAGGGGTAAGGACAAAACCTCTCCCTTTCCATGGCGTCCCCTCTTCGGCCTGGCTGAAATGACGGCGCCTCCATGCCGGAATAATCTGGCCCCGTGTGCGCGGCCGGGGAGTGGGGCGCAGGCCAAGGATTAATCAGGGCGCTCCAGGCCTCAGGGACATCTCGAGCAGAGGCTGGCACATGCGGAATGGGCAGAGGAGGGGGGTGCGGGATGGCTGGACAGGAGGCCGGGACAAGCATGGGGGCCACAGGCTCCGTGAAGCAAGGGCAGAAAGAACACGCTGGGCGTGGACACTCTGAGCACCCCCAACCAGGCTCACCCCCACGGTGCACGTCAGCAGTGCTGGGGGCGCAGGCAGCTTCAGGCTCTGGAGACCATGCGGACAGCTACGGGGGCAGAGAAAAGACTGGAATCGACAAGGAGAAGATGGGGGAAAGGAGGGCCAGGGTGACAGCCTTCTCTTCAGAGCTCTGGGGAGAGGATGGGGTGCGGGGGCTGCTGCTCTTGCTCTGCCTTACTCCCTCCTCGGGCTCCAAGGCCACTCAGGGCGTTCCTGCCCATCTCTAATACTGCTGTCCGAAGTGCTGAAAGCCTACTTTTACCCTGCCGTTGGGGCTCTTGGTGCACCCTCCGTACCAGCCACGACCCCCTCATATCTGCCTGCCTCCTGGGGACTGCCATCATTCTGGGCCAGGGGTCTCAGAGCACAGTCTTCATGGGAACCACCTGGATGTCTGGGATGGATAAAGCAGGGGCGGGCGTGGTGAATTTGATGCCCACGGGCACGATGCCTTGCACAGGCCGGGCATGCACATGGGCACGTGTGCCTCCCATCTTCTTTGGCCTCTGCTGTCGCTGCTGGTGAAAGATGTGAGTGTTGTCCATGCTCAAGGTGGCAGGGACAGGTCTCAGGTGTGGCAGTGGGATGAGCTTTCCTGCTGGGACAGCTCAGGGCCAGAGGGAGGCCTTAGGAGCTTGGCTCTCTCCCATCGAATGGCAAAAGGCAGCTTGTCAGAGGCTGCACCCTAAGTCCCCAGCTACTGTCACTGAACCTCAAAGGTGCTCTTGCTTCCTGCCTTCTAGGCTGTTGTTCTGCCCCCCACCCCGGACCTCCTGCCACAGAGCTGGAGTTGTGCAAGGCTCCAACTGCTGAGCTTGCCATGCTTGAGTCCCTCCTCGTCTGCCCTCCCCCAAAGTAGGACCTCACTGAAGGGTGTTGGCAGCCCCTCCCAACTGAGTTTCCTTCCTGCTCTTCCCCGTGGTGTCTCTGCAAGGCTGTGGGGGCAGGGATGGTGGAGAAGTGCCCCGGCTCCAGAAGGTGGAGGAGGAAGTCTCCCTGAGCCACAGCTCCCAGCCCAAGCGAAAGGCCCCCATCCTTCAGCTGAGAGGAGCCCACACCTACTTCCAGGGACCCAGACTCACTACCTTCTCTCTGAGCTTCCAGGGAAAAATCCTGAGGCATCTACTGCCCGAGAATGCAGAGTCATTGGAGAAGGCGGTCATTTCTTGGTTCTGAATTTCAACTTGAACACAGAATACCACAATGCTTCAACATCCACCCAACAAGCTGCCCACCCTTCTGTTCACCTACTCACTCGCCAGCCCATCCTCCCACCCTCTCTCCATCCCTCTGTCAGTCCATTCATCCATCCATCCATCCATCCATCCATCCCTCCCTCAGTCCATCCATCCATCCATCCATCCATCCACTCATCCCTCAGTCCACCTGTCCAATCATCCATCTCTCTATCCACCCATCCATCCATTCCTCCCTCCATCCCTCTCTCCCTTAGTCCATCTGTCCATCATCTCTCCGTCCATTCACCCATCCACATCTATCCATTAATTCAGATCATGTTTCTTGGGCTATGGCTGTGCCACACCCTGGGCTCTGTGGACAAAAATGATGCATCAACACAGCCTCTGCCCTCAAGGAGCTCACAGCCTGCTCAGGGATCAGATGTGGAGACAGATAAATGGCAAGACAATGTCATAAGTACAAATACCAAGCTATGAACACAGAGCTGAGGAAACACATCGGCCAAAGCCTGCAGGAGTCGGGGAAGGCTTGGCAGAAGAGGTGACATTTCAGCGGAGTCTTGAAGGATGAGTGGCACTCTTCTAGCAGGAGATGTGGGGGAGAGCTCATTCTGACATTCCTCACAAGTATCTTGTGACAGTTTTAGCTCCACAACTAATAACTCTGGGGCTCAAACTAAATCCTCCTCGCCCAATGAGCTCGGACCCGATACACTCATTTTAGACCTTGAACTAGGAGTTGGAGCCTCACGGAAAAGTGTCACTCGCCCTTCCCAAGGACACAATCTTTCCTCTGGAAATCCCAGCACCTTCATTCAGGGAGCTGTGCTGGCTGAGCTCCGACTAGCTGAGCACTTCCTCTCTTTCACAGAAATCCCGATCAAGGTTGAACTTGGTCAAGAGCAGAGCCCAAAGTGATGGACATGCCACATCTAAAGACCAAGCCAAGTCAGTGGGTTGGAGAAGCACAGTTCAAGTATCACGGCTCCAAGCTTATCACGTGGGCAGTGGTACAGTTCAACTCCACAGGTGCCCAATAAAGTTTCTCCTAAAATCCGTCCCTAAGACAAGGAGTTGAAGCAGCTTCTTTGGAAGGCGATGCCAGGAAACACTGGGAAAGAAGGGGGCAGTGAGGCAGGGAAGGGAAGGAAGCCAACAAAGGGAGTGCTGATGAGTAGATTATGGCCAAGGGCAATTTGGGCTCAGTCTCACCGGGTCATTATGGAAGACAGAACAGGCGACCCCGCAGGATGACCCCACTAGAGAGGAGCAAAGAGATTGGGGTACTTCTTTTCCTATTCCTGTCCACCACTGGCTGAGGGCTGCTCCTGAGGCATCGGCACCCCAGCACGCGGGTCTGGGGAAGGACTCTCGGGGGCTCGCAGCAAAACGCTGCCAGCACCACTGGAATGGTGAGTGCCAAGGAGGCACAGGCAAGGCACCAAGAGCTTGTGCTGCAATTCCCTGGGCCAAGACCCCCTCTGATCACGGCAAGGAGAGAGAGGCTACCTTCCAGGAGGAGGGGAGTCTTCCGTTTCAGACACCCAAAAGAAATCTAAGCAAGGTTCAACTCTGAACAGTGATCAGTGACACCTCAAGAAAATCAATGACATCCAGATGATGAGGGCGTGCACTAACAGAACTCGGGCAGGTGTGAGAGGCGCCAGGACAGCAGTGCCAAAAAGCTTCAGTGCAAACGATAACCCGAGCCTGGGGACCATCCTCCCGGAATGTGAGCCTCCTGCCTGCCCCCATCGCGCCCCCCTCCCACCGCCGGCATCATCATGGAGCCCACAGAGGGACCGCAGCAGGGCAGCGCTGTGGTCCACAGAGTTGCCGCCCATCTACAGAGCAGCAGGAAGCGGTCGGGCTGGCTTGGCGGCAGGAAGCGCCCAAAAGCTTTGCTGAGCACCCCAGCCCGCCCAGAAACCCTGACGGCAGGGCGAGTAGAAGCCATGGCCAGATGGGCGAAGATCAGAGAGCCCCTTCCGTGCGAGGACTAGCAATGCGCCCAGATCTCGCGTAAGTGCCGAGGAACTTCACTCCTGAGTGTGGCAAAGAGAAACTCCACAAAGTGCCGAGTCACAGAAAACGCCAAGATTCCTCACACATAGAATAATGAGGCAATAAAACTCAACTATAAAGTTAAATAATTTACCATAAATATCTAAAGCTCTCAAATTATTCTCTACATTAACTGCCTATGTTTAAAATGATCTTTGCATTCACTATGTCACAGATGGCAAAAGCAGACAAGAGAGTCCTTGACAACTAACTGCAATTAGCCCTTCCCAGCTGCGGTGATTTAAAGGCCTTTTCAGTTAAGCTGAATGAAACACCCGCGCTTTATAAATAAAGGCTTTACCAGGACTGACAATGAAGTATTTGAAACGTACAGGCCCCGAGCTGGTGGAGAGGGGGTGGCGGGGAGTGTACTGTCACCACAGCCCTACACGCCCCTCAACCCATCTCAGAGCCTGAGCTCACGTGACGCCCAGACACACTCCCCCTCCTCCCCGGCGCAGCTCACATCCCCTCGACACGTCTCCCACTCCCACCCGCCCGCCCCCCCCCCACATCCCCTCTCCCCGATTCACACTCCTGCACGCTTCGTCGTCATTCCTCCAGCCGAGCACACGCGTGCACACACGCCCCCTCCTTTCACACATATGCATACAGGTGTCTCCACCCCTGCACTCACACGCACATCCTCCATCCCTTCTCCCCTTTGTGTGCACGCACACTCACACACACACACACACACACACAGAGCTGAGGGTGTTGTGCATCTCCAAGAAAGGGTGCCCATGGCTAAAGACCCAGTGAGGCCCGTCACCTCCGTGGGAGACCCGGGAGCCAGGGCTGGTGGCCTAGGAGCCCTCGCCCACTATTCTGCTGGCAGAGAAGGATGAGTGCTCCGTATGCCGGGGAGGAGCTGCCCTTCAACAACACTGGAGCACCTTGGAGATGGGAGGTAGGCGGTGGCTGCAGCGGTGTGCGAAGGAGGTCAAGGTTAGCCTCTGATTGCCGCCGAGCGCTCCTCCCAGGGGCCTGGCTGGTTAATTGCTTGGAGTCTGGTGTGGCGGAGGGAGCTGTCCGCGAAACGGCCCCTCTGAATCACATGCTCCGATCTCTGGGATCCTCCCGCGGAGACCAAGCATGGGCCCCCCACCACTTTCCAGCCCGGCCTCGCCCGCCGTGCAGTGGACATGGGCCAGATCCCTGGCTGGCCCGAGAAAGCTCAGCTGTCCTCGCGCCCACCCACTTTGGGGTCCACAGGGTCCTCTTCCCGCACGTCCTGTAGGAACCAGAGTTCGTCCCGATCACAGTCTCGGCCCGAAGGCGTCCTAACTCACAGCCTCTCCCGCGTGAAACCCACAACACGACAACAACCACATGGCCCTCTGACTTCGTGCCGGGCACCACGCTAAGCCTCTTCCAGATACCATTCCCCACGGAGCCTCGCTCAGGTTCTATGAAGCAGACATTTATCCGCATCCTCAGTTTTCAGAGGGAGGCCCTGACATACAGGTAGGCTACGTAACTCCTCTAAGATCCTAGACCAAGTAACAGAAAGTAAGGGTTCGACCCCAACAGCCCAGCTCCAGAGCACACGCCTTGAACCAGTACACTTCGACAAGGCTCTCACCGCTTTCTGCCTGATCCCTGTCATGACTGCAGCCCTCCAGAGCTCAGACCTGTGTGCCCGGCCCTGAGCCCTGCCCAGCCCTCTCAGCCGCCTCCCCTTTTCGGCTTGAGGTCCAGTTTCAGAAATATGAGCCAACCGTGAGTCACGATGCCTGTCCTCCCCCCATGCTGCTGTGTCCGCCAGGTTAGCCCTTCTCTGCACAGCCATGTCTACGCCATCCGGGTCTCCCAACCCTGGGTCCCACTTGACTTCCCGGCTTGGAAGGGCCAGTACCCCTGCACCAGGGCCCGCAATGTGCCCACACCCCGGAGGGTTGGGGGGGGCGGGGTTTGCTGGGAAAGGTCCAGGAGTTGCTGGCTCCAGATTCAGGCCTCTGGGAGGACCGCTGAGAAGTTCCAGAGAAGCATTTGGACTCGTGACGGGCTCTACCCAGACAAGTTCCCATTAATTTGCTGTTTTTAATATGAGTTTTCCAAGGAACTGCCTGGGCTGGGGTCCAACTTAAAAAGGGGGAAAACAAAACAAAATTCATTTTCTCTAATGGCACACGAAGACATTCACAGGGTCTTCAGATCTGTTGAGGGAATGAAGGAAACCATTCCCCCGTGGGCTGGGGATGGGAGCGTGGGTGCGGTCACAGCGGGCTGCTGTGGGGGTCTGTGGCAGCTGTGAACATCTGGGCCCGGGGCTCTGGCTGCCCGTGGTGGCCAGAGTTTCGGGGAGTGGGGACGGCAATCAGATGAGAAGGCAAGGTGCTTAGCTGGAGACTCGAGTCTGGGCCTCGCTGGGGCCAGGGGCCTCCTCGGAAGGGGCAATGGTTTGGCTTCCATAGTCCATGCGGGGGTGGAGACTGGGTCCTGGGTCCTGAGTCCCGACCCACCTGTCTCTCCTCCTGCCCCCCCGCCGCCCCTTCCGTGGCGTGTGAGGGGGAAAGGGGACTGGAGATTACCCTGAGCTGCCTGGGAGAGGCACAAGGGATCCAGAGTCAGCACTACCACTTCCTTGCTGTGTGACCTTAGGTGAGTCGCTTTACTCCTCTGAGCCTGTCTTCTTATCTGTAAACTAGAAATAACAGCCCTCACCTCACCCAGGTGCTCAAGCATATAAGGTGCTTAGGACAGTGCTGGTACCTCACGAGAGCTTCATAAACAAGTTCAAGCTGTCCCGGGGACATCCGAGTGGGCAAACAGGGAGAAAACATGGGCCCGAATTTCAGGGGCGACGGGAGTTCCGGAGGCACCGGCACAGACATGAGGCCCTGGAGATGGGGCAGGAGAGGGGACAGTCAACGCATCGGCCATAGAGGAAAGCCCGAATCCAAGGTGCCGTCTGCATGCGTGACACAGGGGAGCGCCCAGGGCCTCTAGCTGGGGGCGGGGGGCCGATGTGGCCAGTCCCGGCGTTACCTCCTGCTGGGGTGTGCAGCCTTGAACCAGAATCTTAATCCTGAGTATTTGAGCCCATCTTCTATGAAGTGGGGGCGTTAATCATCCCCGTTCATAGGGCACTTGGGAGGATAAAACGCAACAGAACATTTAAGAGGCTTTTGTTAGCAGGAAATCTGACGGATGTTAATAAGCACCCTCGCAGTAATGGTGATGAGAGGAGAGTCTGGGCAAGGTGTTTGCAGATGACACACACGAGACAGGGAGGGGGTGTGGTGGCCGTTGGGATTATTAGAAATAAGAAAGATTATCCCCCCGCCGTGGGAACGGCCCTCAGCCTGCAGCCCGCTTCGGGGATCACCTCTGCTGTAGGAAACGGCCTTAGCCAAGGTCACGCCTCCAGAGGTGGCCTGCGTAGAATAACTGATCAGCACAGGGGTGTACGGGCCGCAGGCGGGCCACCCCAGCTCCACGGCACCTTGTGGGGTTTGTGGGACCCACGTTCCCCGGGCACTTCAGCTGCGTCTCTCTCTGCCGAACCCCGATTCCCTCCCTCCCTTCACACGGAAGCACCCCGCCTAATAAGCACCCCGCCAGGAGATCACCAAGCCCATGCTTGCACCCCATCGGTGACGGAGACTCCATCTCCCCGGGTGGCCAAGCCCATCGGTGGACTGCGCCAGCCACCACTAGGCCCTCCTGGCAGCCAGCTGCTTCGGCCGCTCTGAGGATGCCATGCATCCTCCAGCTTGGCGCTCAACACCAATCAGGGTCACCCCCTTTTCCATTTCTTAGCTCTGGGGCCTTGGACGTGTGAGTTCGCTTCTCTGAGCCTAGGTCTCCTCTTCATCAAATAGGCATGGTAACTCCTACCTGGCACAAGTGTTAGGGTTTCTTCAGACATTCGTGCACTGCCTAGTATGTAACACGGGCTCTGCCCTCAAACCATTTAGCCACTAAGTTTTCTCATTCCCAGTTCTACAAATGTCCAGGTTTCGGGGCACCCAGGGGGGTGGCTCAGTCGGTTAAACATTTGACTTCAGCTCAGGTCACGCTCGCACAGTTGGTGAGTTTGAGCCCCGCATCGGGCTCTGTGTTGACAGCTCAGAGCCTGGAGCCTGCTTCGGATTCTGTGTCTCCCTTTCTCTCCATTCCTCCCCCGCTTGTACTCTGTCTCTCTCTTAGTCTCTCAAAAATAAATAAACGTTTAAAAAAATGTCCAGGTGTCAAGTTATTTTAAGCTGAGCAACCTTAAGCAAGTCACACAGTCTCTCTGTTTTATAATTTGTGAAATGGCATCAAATCTCATAGAGCCATTTCATCCACGGAACACTCCGACAGTGCCTTGCATGCAGTAGGTTCTCGAAAAATGTCAGCTATTATCTTCAGAGCTCTTTCATCAGTGGGTGCCCAGAACTAAATTCAGTACTATAAGCTATGGTCTCTCCAGCGCAGAGCAGGGGGGCCCATCACCTCCCTTCCAGATCCTTTGCTTGGAATGACGCCGCCCAGAATTTTTAGAGAATAGGTCTTCTAAGCCATCACACGCACTGAGCATCATTCTGAGATTCCCGGCAGAATGCAAACACAAACACTGAGCCGCCTGTGACACGGGCACACGTACGTGCACACCACGCCTTTGCCTTTGACTCGGGTCGGGTTCTGCACCTGTGTGCAAGGCACCACCTTTCGCACCGTCCCAGGTTAGACTTGATCTGCTTGGTTCTGCCTGTTGAAAGCCCTTCACAAACAGAAGGGTGGAGACAGCCCACAAACGAGCTGGACAGACACCGCCAGCGACCCCAGCAGGGCAGGGCGGTGGGGATGGAGAACGAGCTGCCCGAGACGAGCGGGGCGATGTCCGCCGGAAGGAGGGGTGGTTTTGCCAAAACTACAGAGCCATCAAGATAGCCGTGAATGGCGCTGTTGTCATCCGTAATTGCAATTTCCCATGATTTCACGTTACAACATGAAACTAATATCCTTACACCTGCCACACCACCGGTAGTAACAATTAGTCATCATTGTTCATGGTGGTTTCGTTCAATCCGCCATTTCTACAGAAAGAGCAGCCGTTGGGCCCCTCTGTCTTGCATCTTGTGACGCTTGCAGCCCTCTTCCCCTGGGGCTTCAAACGCAAGACTAAGGCTGGAAGCCTACCCACGGATTGGCCAAGGCCCACGACCGATGGCCTTATGTGAACAGTTGAAGGTCCTGTCAGATTCCTTCACAAACAAATGCAAACTACACAATGCTGAGCACAACGCTGTTGCCAGTGAGAGCTGAAGGGCACTAGGTTAGATAGGAGGCAGAGGTCACCAACGACCATGCCCAGGCGCAAGTGACAGGCACAGGGGGCCAGGGACTATGCGTGAACACAAGCTCCGAGAGCTCAGAGAACAGGGTGAGGAATGAATGGGCAATCAGGAAGGCAGGGTAGGAGCCAGGGAACCTGAGTTCTGTCTCTGGGGCACTCCTGTGGCTGAGGTCCCCAGAGCTTGGTCCTAGATCCGAACCACTCCTCACCTTCAGCCCCGTCCTAGCGAGCCCCGGTTCTTTCGCTTTTACTGGCCCTACGCACAGGAACCTAGCAACCCATACCCTACACTTGTAAGCCAATGGCAAAGCCCTGTGGCGCTCCAGCAGAACCCCTCTCCCCGGGACAGAACCGTTAACGAGCAAGCACCTTCGGATGCAACCACTGGGCCAACTACCCACCCACCTAAGTGTCCTTCTGGATATTTGAGCTTCTCCATCTTATCCACAAGGAGACTTGAGAAGCGAATCCAAACGACCACTGAATTCAGGCAAGTGCACGCCCCTGGCCTAAAGTTTAATGACTCTGTCCAGGAGAGCAAGTTTAGTCTGGCGGAACTTGGCCTCACACCTGACGTGACATGCGACACAGGACAGGTCTTCAAGAAAGCTTGGTTTTTGGTGAGTCAGGGTGTTCACGACCCTCAGCCTTAAGCAAGCTCCCCGACCTGTGGTTTCTGAAAACCAGTCTCCCTTCTGGGACCTGCCCCTCCCCGGTCTCACAGGGCTCCCTTGTCCTCTGTTCTCCAGCGGGCAGTGGTTCAGGGATGTCCAGGGCAGCCTCTCCCAGCGCCTGGGCCCCCCTGGGTCTGTCTGTCCCCAAGGTCTGGGCTGCCCCTTTCAGGGTGACCCTCCTCCCCCTTAATGGTATAAAGCGAGCGTGAAATCCTTTTCTCTTTCTCAATAGAAACTGGAAAGACTTGCGCCCTCCTCTTGCCTTCCTTTGGCCCCCTTCTTCTTCTTCTGTCCCACAGCCCATCGGGGGCTCCCCCTCAACAGTTATTACATTGTGACAGCAGGCCTCTTAGACGGAAGGGAGCTCCTGTTTGTTGGACACAGGCCATAGACTCATCTCTGTGTTGACGCGTCACGTGGACGAACTCTTCCAAGCCTCACAACCTTCGATCTAGGAAAGAGACACTGATAACCAACTCAAGACCACACATTGTCAGGAAGTGGCCAAACGATAACTTGAACCCAGGTCTGTGGGTTTTCAATCCTGCCTCCACCACAGACTATGTGTGTGTCTTTGGGCAGGTGCTACTATCTGCCTCAGTTTCCTCATCTGAAAAGCCAGGGGGGGCCAACACTTCCTACCTCATGGGCTGTTTTGAGGACTATTGGAGTCGTTACATGGAAAATGTTTAATGTCATACTTGGCCCATAGTAAACGCTCAATAAATTTCAGCCGTTATTAAGACTTACAGTTACGTTTTTTCTCCACGTATTCTATACACTGCCTTGAAGTCTCAGCATTTGACACTCCTCCTGGGGAGGATGTGCGCCAGGAACCACGTCCCTTCTGAGGCGCCTTCTTCCCACCCTTGGAATACAACCACTGTTGTATCCAAGCCCGTCCACATCACATGAGTCTCCTTAGGAGTTACCCCACACCGCTTCTATTTCCTCGGGTCGGTTTGCAACTGCACTATCAGAAACAGGAGTCTGCAATTGTCCCAATTCTCTGAGCGCCTCCCACCCTGCCACCGATCGACTCAGGCCAGGGACACTGGCTCCAGTGTCCTCTGAGCGTCCGTATGTCACCTGCTAAAGTTCAGACTGCATCCTCCCCTGACTCGGCAAATAGAGCTGGTCCCCACCACGCCCCTTCACCAGCCCTTTCCTTGTTGGTGACAATTTGGTCCCCAGTGGCTCTCCCGGTCATGTTTTTTTGTTCTGGGTGCTGGAACTGTCACCAGGCAAGTCTAGAACTGACCGGAGGCCCCCCGTGGGACCGAGGCCCCCCGTGGGACTCCTAAGCTGATGCTGGGAGGTCTGGCTCTCCTGCCGTCACAACCCCTGCCACCACGTCGGCAGCCAGAAGGCACCAGGAAAGTAGCTCCTCTTCCTCCGTGGCCAGGCCAAGGCCAAAGATAGAGTCTTCACGTGCCAGAACCCCCGTGTCCAAGTCTTCCCTCTCCAGGGTCTTAGGGAAGCGGTGCGTGAGAAGACAGGCCCGCTTCAAATCCTGGCTCTTCACTTGCTTACAGCGTCACTACAGGCAAGTCGTTCTGGGCCTCGGTTTCTTCACCCATAAGGTGAAGCTAATGGCCCACCAGCTTGTGGGAGGAAGTGAGGTGACGCCCATGGGGCCCATGGATTCTCCTTCTTCCAGGGCTGTTCTCTTAGCCCCTCGGGGACCACTTGGTGGGATGAGCAATGGACACACCTTCCCCACCATACGCTTTGCTCCCCACTCCCCAGAGTCTCCCAGGACCTGGGGCTTTCGGTGCTAAAACTGGAGAAGTCTCAGCAAGCCGGGACAAGCGGGTCACCCTACCTTCAGGTTCTACTCAAAAAGATCTGGTCCCGTTTTGTCCTATGCTGACCATGGAGTGGGAGAAAGAAGGAAGACCAAGAGGAGGTGAAGACAAGTTGGTCGTTCAGGCAGAGATGTGTGTCTGTGGGCTCTAAGGCAAGGCCCTCTTCCTCCCTCTGTTTCCCCATGAGACACTCTCCCGGGGTCCTGGAGTGAGAACTCACGCACCTCTATTGCCTGTAGCTCCCGTTTTGTTAGAACTTGGTTTGGGAAGGGGGTGAAAATGAACCGCAGTGGCTGCCCAACTGACCGGGGCTCCTGAGGATCAATGGTGTTGGGACAGCACCTCCCTCTAAGACAGTGGTTCTCAATGGTGGCCGGCCATTTTGCGCCCCCCCCCAAGGGGACAATGGGCCATGCTGGGAGATATTTTTAGTTGTCACAACTTGGGGGAGGGTGCTGCTGGCATCTTGTGGGTAGAGGCCAGGGATGCTGCAATGCCCAGACCAACCCACAATAAAATATCTGGCCCTAAGCGCAAATAATCGGGAGGCTGAGAAACCCTGCTCTGGGGCAGCCGGAAGAGGCTGATTCTGGGCGGGGAACTGGGAACCAGGAGTTCAAGGAGCTCATCCCTATGTCTCTAGGTAACCCAGCTCAGCATCCGAGCCTCCCCCCAGGCAGGAAACGGAGCCCCCCTCCTCCACCACGCAAAACCGGAAGTGGCAAATGTCAGTGGCCGGCCTGGGAACAGGGTGGGGGGTGGGGGTAGAGATAGGCACTTTTGGCACGAGGCTGGCAAGGAGCAAGCTTTATGGCTTGTTCCGTTCGGAGTTTTAATTAAGCATCTCAAATAAGGATTTAATTGGGTTGTAACAAGCCAGGCTATTGTATGCGAGAGAAACACCTGGGGATTATTAGAAAACATTTTTAAGGCAGTAAAGCTGCAGCAAACACTTGCAAGTTGTTAAATCAGGAAATATCATTCCAGAGCTCAACGCCACACGCAGTGAGGGGGAGCCGGCCGCAGCCACACCAGGAGCCGTGGAGGGACCCCTGCGTGGAAGGACTCCGTCCCAAGCTCCTGGCTCTCAAGCTACTTCCGGACAGGGGTGGGGGAAGGGTGGCCGGACCCAGCCTGGGAGGGGCCGGGGTGACCGTGCCCATTCACTGGCCATCACTCCCCCAGCTAGAGCAAACTATTAACCCAAGGACCAGGATCTGCTCTGCTCCCTGGTGTAACTTCAGAGTATAAAACAACACCCGGCCGACAGGAAGCCTAAGTAATGGGAGGAAGCAGCGGTGTCCAGGCC
This sequence comes from Paguma larvata, assembly GCA_030068075.1. Classification (NCBI taxonomy): domain Eukaryota; kingdom Metazoa; phylum Chordata; class Mammalia; order Carnivora; family Viverridae; genus Paguma; species Paguma larvata. The sequence continues at coordinate 27,826,206 of CM057833.1, forward strand.
CATCTTATGGGGACCAAAGCTGGCCGTGCCACTCCCTTAAGCCCAGGTTTCTGACTGGAGAAACCAAGGGTCCAAGTAAAACAGGTAGCTGTCGGGGCGCCTGGGTGGCTCAGTCGGTGGCGTGACCGATTCTTGATTTCGGCTCAGGTCATGATCTCACAGTTCGTGGGATTGAGTCCTGTGTCCAGCCCCCTGCTGACAGCGTGGAGCCTGCTTGGGATTCTCTTGCTCCCTCTCTCTCTCTGCCCCTCTCGCACTGACAGTCTCTCCCTCTAAATAAATAAATATTAAAAAACAAAAAAACAAAACCAGGTTGCTGTCAACCTGACCCAAATCTGGGGATGGGAAGTCCGGCTGACACGTGGCCCTCCTACTAGTAAAACGGCCTAAAACCCCACCATGAGGGACCCTCCCCGACCGTGCCCAATGGTTGGGTTGGGTTAAAACAGGAACCCTTCCCCAACTGTGCCCAATGGACAATCTCCCCAGCACTCCACCCCGTACCTGTTAAAGCCTGACCACAGGGCCTTGGAGCCTAACGCTGCCTCCCCAGTAAGACTGCGGTCTCCCTGAGAATCAGCCCCGTGTCTGCTTTCTTCTCCCGTATCAGCAAGGACCTGGATGCCCAAGATGCTTAGCATCTGTCAGAGGGATCCATAAATTACCAGATGGTTGGGGTGCACGGGCCCGCGTATCTTCACCGCACCTGTCACTGGCTGGACTCCCCCCCACAGGCCAAGCCCTGTGCTCAAAGCTTCCCTTGCACCATCTCACCCCACTGCCCCTACGGCTTTGGGATATGTGCTTATTATCTCCATTTCATAAAGATGCTCCCCTTCCCCCTCCACCGCTCTTCCCAAAGCTCTCCATTGAGTTTTTGATGAAGGGAGCCCCTCTCCCAACCTGTGAAAGGCAGCTTGAATGTCTGTTCCCCAGGCGGTAAGGGTGGGCGAGGCAAGTCCCTAGGTCCCCGGAACCCGTGAAGGGCCCCTCCCGCTAGAGCCCAAGGGGCTTCTGAGACCCCAGCCACATCCCTGGACATCCACCCGCAGGGTCTGCAGTTCCCATCACACCCCTGCCCAGCTCTGCTGAACTTCAGGCCTGAAGAGTGTGTGTGTGTATGCGCGCACGCACTGAGGGTAGGGAGGGAAGGGGCAGGGATGAGGGCTGCTCGGGGGAATAGATAGGACATGGGGTACAGAGCGGAAGGCTCGGGTGCCTGAGGTGGGGGGCCTGGGCGCATGAAGGTGGAGGGGGCGTCAGGTACACATGGAGGGACCCAGGAATCGTGGAGGGAGGCTTGGGAACACAGAGTTGGGGGGCTGAGGTGCACGGGCCGGGGAAGGGGCAGCTGCGGGGGCAGATGGAGGAGCAGGTCACTCTCCCAGACCAGGGCCCAACGCTCCTGTCTCAGAAGGAAGGAAACTGCAAGTCAGGAGCCAGGTGTGAGGAGCTGGTGAGCACGCGGGCAGGTAGAGAGAGCACGGCACTCAGCCTCGGACCTTCAGGGCTGCTTTCTGCAAAGGTCCTTTCTGGAAAGCACCCTGAGGCCCCAAATCTAAGTCAGTCTCCCCACTCCGCACCCAAAGGGGCCTGAGGCAGCCGGAGAGGAGCCTTAGGGAGTGCTCACTTCACCTGTCCCTCCCGGCCTAGAGTCTCCAGCTCCCTCCCGCAGAAGCACCGGCCCATCGCCAGGCCAGGCCACGGTCCTCTCTCTGGCTGGGCCTCCGGAAGGCACGCTTGGGCCACCAGCAGAAGGCATCTGCACGGAGGGGCCCACCGCAGCCCCTCGACTGTCTCCGCTTTAAGGCACTGCTTCAGGCCTCTGCTCATACAGACTTCACCGAGGTCCTGGGGGACCCGGACCTCGGTTTCACCTGACCCCTCCCGTCCACCTTCTGGTCCTCATTCCTGTACTATTTTGTCTCCTAAACCCTTCACATTAAGAAGCACGCTCTATAGTTACTTCAGTTACGATGCTCGCGGCTGAGGTCCCTGCTGGAATGCAGGCTCCGTGAGGGCAAGGATCGTTGCCCTTCTGCTCTTCGCTCACTCCGCAGTGCTTGGGCCAGCGCCTGGCACACGGTTAAGCTCTCCAGAAATACCCGCTGAGCGAATGACCTTCAGAAACCACTCGCTTGATCTTCCAGCCCTCCTATCATTAAGGTTGGCCAGACAGGTGTTCCTTTTATTACTGCTATCCTATATATGAGTGAATAATAATTATGGTGCTAATAGCTAACTTTATGGAGACTTCCTATGTGCCAGGTCCTGGGATAAAGCTCCACGCACATAAATATAATCAATTTCATTTTCGCGACAACTCCAGGAGGTTAAGTGCTATTAACCCAATTTGAACGGCTGGGGAAAATGGACTTCAGAGAAGGAAGGTAACTTGCCCGAGGTCACACAGCCATGGGCCCGGCACTGTGCTGGGTGTTCCGCGTGGATTACATCCCGCTCACCACACTCTTACGTAAAAAAACTCTATTTTACGGAAAAGGAAAGCGAGGCCCAGAGAGAGGCGGCGACCTGTCAAAGGTCACCCAGGTAGCGAGGTGCACACGCACAGCTGTCTGAATCCAAATCCAGCCTCCTTTGCCCCGCGGCCAGCTGGGCGGGAAGCTTCCCAGCAGAAGCGGGGGTTCAGAGGGACGTGAGATCAGAGCGGGCAAGAACGTAAGCCTTGAGAACAGCGGCCTAGATCCCAATTCCCTTCTTGGGGCAAAATGCCTGCGGGGAGTTCTTCCATCACGGAAACCCACGTTCTGCGATCACTCCCCCAGTACACACCCAAGCACCGGGCTGGGCCCTGATTTCACCTCAGCCCCAGCCAGGGAAGTCGGCGGCAGCTCCTGGCTGCGGAGGTTAAGGCGTAAACCACATATGGCTGCTCCACTGCCTCCTCCAATTGTGTCCAGTAGCATCCAACGAGCGACGTTCATTCCCGACGGAGAGAATCAAAATACCTTGAGACGCCGCGAAGGCACGTTCCGTGAGTCCCGCCCCCGCTGCCCACAGTACTCAGAAAGATGAGCTCCCATGGGCCAGGGGCTCCATTTTCTTGTCACAAACCAGGAATGGCTGGATAGACAAGTGGTCCTCCATCTGCCTATTGTCAGAAAGAATTGTCTGAGATCAATTGTTCTAAAGCAAAAATCAATTGCATTTGGCAGTTGTCCTCTCACATTTAACGAGTTTATATTCAATAACTCCGTACAGCAGGGAGCTTAATGTACTTACTTGGTGGTGGGGGGGCGGGGTGCGTCCTGCACCTGACTCCCCTGGCAGGAAGCCACAGGACTCTAGCGCTGGCTCGCCTTGGGAGCGTTCCGGAATTTCTCCCTGCCCGCGAAGGGGGCCTGGGATGGTGGGCAGGGAAATCTCCCAGGCCTGAACCACACGCCAGGTACAGAACTGTCCATTCGTTCGTTTGGAGGAAGAGACACAAGACTGCATCTGAAGAAAAAAATCAAGGCCCCTCTTTGTGTTAAAGTAAAAAGCTGAGAATCTGGATGGGTTCCTCAACCCCTCAAAAAAAAAAAAGGCTTTGAAGGGATTTGAACGTCTCCAGAGGCAGAATCTGAGACCAAGAGTTGAGTGCCAATGGTTTACTTGGGAGGTGATCTTGGGCTACCCTGGTAGGGAGAGGAAAGTGGGGCGGAAGGGGGTAGCTAATAACGGATGCTTTATCAACTGGGCTCAGACCCGCCACCATGGGGGACCTCTGGGAGACGGAGGGGAACTTGCCTCGGAGCTGTCCCAGCGGAGGGGAGAGGAAGCAGGGGTAGTGACCTCCCGCCACTGGAGAGGGTGGCTCTGCCCTCCAGCTCCCAGTCCGAGCAGCAGGTGTTAGTAAGCAGCCCCGGCTTACAGAGGAAGCAAGAAGGTGCCCAGCCTAGGGAGGGCCCAAGACAACCCACCAGGAAGAGGAACAAAATCTTAGCGTCTACCTCCATTGATCTGAATTTCGCCCATTTTAATTACTTCTTCCCACATAGGAGGTATAAGGCGCATAGTGGGTGGACCTGGGTGTATCTGCGTACGACACACAAAGAAGAAACCACACTTATCAGGGCGCGTGCTAAACTTGCTTAGTAGTAGGTGATCGTTATCCATCAAAGCCTGGTGATCACTGCTCTCAGTTACACGGAGCGGCCCTCATCCAAATAGCCGTCTGGATGTCGGATAGTCCCATCAACCAACTCTGGCCCACCACAAACCCAAAGTCTGATGGAGAAAAAGAATCACGTTTTGGAGAACGGGCGGCACTACTCCTCCAGCCATCCTCGATCCATCCTTATCAGGCTGTGCACTCGGGGCGTATTTAGGCTCCTGGCTTGGTTTTGGTCTTTATGAGTTTTCTCTTTGTGGCTTCAGGTAACATGAAGAGCAGGCAGGCACGGACTCCGTCTTAGGAAATCTGCTCCTGTTAGAAGGATCTCGCATCCCTCAGCATCTTCCATGTGAAGTCCCGGATGAAGGGGCGCCCGGGGGGCTCAGCGGGTTAAGCGTCCACGCTGGATTTCGGCTCAGGTCATGATCTCACAGTTCGCGGGATTGAGCTCCGGACTGGGCTCTGCGCTGACAGTGTGGAGCCTGCTTGGGATTCCCTCTCTCTCTCTCTCTCTCTCTCTCTCTCCCCCTCCTTCCCTCCTTCTTGTTCCTCCTCTGTTTGCACTGTCTCTCTCTCAAAATAAATAAATAAACTTCAAAAAAAAGCCCTAGATGAAGAAACCTTTTATTAAGGTTTATTTTGTCCCAGAGATACTAGGGTGATCTTTCTATAAAGAAAAGGTTAAACTTCTATAACTAGTAGTATTGGCCATGAGGAAGCACGGAGTTAAAAATACACGGCCCCATTACGGCGACTTCAATGGACGTTATGACTTAACAGTAGCATTTTTATCAAGCTTCCTAGAAAACATTTTTTTTTCTAATTTATATTTTTCCTCGTTCTCAATACTTAGAAAAATAAGTTAGCCACCTTATTAATGTAAGTCTTATAAACAGCCTCAAATTATTTCCGTGGAATGAGATGGAGTAAGTTACTGATTCATTAATTAAAAATTAATTCTGGGGCACCTGGGTGGCTCAGTCCATTAAGCACTTGACTCTTGATTTCAGCTCAGATCATGATCTCACGGTTTTTGAGATCGAGCCCCGTGTCGGGCTCTGCGCTGACAGCACGGAGCCTGCTTGGGATTTTCTCTCTCTCCTTCTCTCTCTGCCCCTCCCTCGAGTACGCTCCCCCCACCTCTCTCTCAAAAGAAATAAATCAGCATTTAAAAAAATAAAATAAATACAAAATAAAAATTAATCCCGGCTGATGCCCCCAAACTACACTTTGGGACGTCAACTTCAAACATCAATAATGCACTCCCGCGTCAGCGCCATGGGATTTCAGACACCGAGCCTGCCTCGCACATGAGAAAGAGAAAGGTCTTTTGCTTCATGTCCACAATTATCAGCCTCAACAGGGGAAACGGCTCAGCTTCAGGGTCTGGAGCAGCGGGGATCTGGGGTCTGGCCAAGAGGCTCCCGGCCCTCGCCTCCCTGCCCCTCCCCCAAACAGAATCACCACTCACTTTGTTTTCATTTGTCCCTTGAATCAGCTCCCGGCCTTTCCGAGCATCTATGAACCCGCGCGTCTCTCCAAATGCCTCTTAACCTGTTCTTTGAACTTCTCCTGGAATTTGTCCTTTTGGGTCCCAAATAGAGCCTTTCGGTGGCTCCTGGTGACCTGGGCTGTTCTGCTTCTCTGCTCCCTCCAAACTGACAAATTCTGACTCCTGAGTCAGGCTCCCCCAGCTGCCACCGGAGAGGGTCATCTACTGTAGGCTCGCCCCTCTCCCAAGCCCCCACTGGGGTCCCCAGCTCCCACTCTCTTCTGCCCAGTGCTGCCCCCAGTGAGCAGGGGAGGCAGGGACGGAGGAATCCGGCATTGGTACCTGCTGCCATCAGAACCCCCAAAGCCGACCTGAAGGAAGGGGGTGGATGAAATACCTGAGGCCGGGCTTGGCCCAATGGCGGTCTTCAGCACCCCTCGGACTCACACACACACACATGCGCGCGCGCGCGCCAGGAAATCTCAGCATGGACGCCTGCAGGCCAAAGGAAGCTGCTGGATTTCCAAAACAAGCACCCATCAGAGCGGGCGCAGGCAAATGCAACAGGGCAGAGAGTCACACGCTCCTGGTTCTAATCCCCGCTCCACGGCCCACCCTCTGAGGCGCTTGGTCAAGCCAGGCACCTTCTCTGAGGCTCCATTTCCTTATCTATAAAGCAGAGATAAGAATACCGGTCTCCCTCACAGGGTGGGTATCAAATTGAAAACTGTGCACAAAAGGGCTTTGAAAAGGATAAGAACCACACAAAGAAGTAGAGAATTGTTCCCTCTGACAGCTAAGTGACCCCAGAAAAACCAGGGAAAGACGGAGCTTCGAGATCTGGAGGGGAGCCGAGGTCTGGGGTCTGGCCACGGCGCCCACCCCCCGCTTCCCCTCCCCGCCTCCCCCCTACAAATCTCCACTCCCTTTGTTCACATTTTTACCCTGGAATCAAGGAGCTCGGTCTTTGGAGAAGGGGCCCCCGGAGGTCACGGGCGGTCATCCGGTTCCTCCCCACGCTCCATGCCCGGCGTCCCTTTGTTGTCACTGAACTGTAGAGGGGGCGCTGTGTGTCAGTCCGCGTGTCTCTCTGTGTGCGTGTATATCTGTGCATATGCGTGCGTGTGTGTGGGCGTGCGTCTGTGTGTCCTCTAAAGCCTTCTAATGGCGACTTCCACAAGTGACTTAGGCACGGTGACCACGGTGGGGACAACCATCATCTGCACTGGCTGAAAGCCATGTTTACAACACACCTACTGCGTTTAACTGGAGTCTCTTCATTTCCCTTCCCCGCTGAGACCCCTGCATTGCCCCCCAGGGATCCTGGCTCTCCGCATCTCTGGAGATGTAGGCTCCCCAGCCAGCCCAGCACTGGAGAGCGAGCCCCCGATGGAGCTGGTCCTTTGGCCAGCTGGAGCCCTAACTCTGGCCTCTGGATGTGACACAGGGTTGCTGCCTTATTTCCTGGGCCTCAGTGCCAGTCTCGGACACCTGCCTAACAGTCTCCTCTCCCGAAGGACCGTCTTTCCAATGACGGCACCCCCCTAGTCCCGATATACTTCTGCCTGCGAGCCTCTGAGCTCGGTCACTTTCTGGCCACTCCTCTGCCCCGTGTTACAGCTTTCAGGGTCTTCTCGTCTGGGTGCCTCCCTGGTTTCTGCTGCCAGCCCTTCTGCACGTCACGCTCTGCTCTGAATGGACCAGGCCCATCCCCTACCTGCAGCTGCAACCCTCTCCCCACCCTCTGCCCCCCCACCCCCTCCCAAGGCTGGGTCTGCCCTCCTAGGCAGCCCGAGCTCCATCCAATCGGACCAGCCTTCCCTCTCACACCCACTGAAAGCCACCTGGGAAGTCTGTGAAGCCGCGGGAGGCCGTGTTCACCCGTCCTAGACCTCAGGCGTGTGCAGCCAAGGAGAAGAGCAGCTGCGGCCTCCAGAAAGCCAGCTAACAAGGAAGACGCTGGGTGTCTGACAACAGATGGTGCCGAAGCGGTACCCCAGGAGGGATGGCAGGGGCGGGGCAGCCAGGAAAGGTCTCTTAGAAGAGGCAGGACCTTATCTGGGCTTTACAGAGTAGAAGGCCTACCTGGCAGCAGATGGCTGAAGGAGCAGAAACACCTCGAGGGCTGGGAAACTTCAGATCACTCCATCATTCGTTCATTCGTTCATTCATTCATTCGGCAAATATCCATTGAGCACCTACGGTATTCTAGGCAATCCTCAAGGCACTAGGCATATGGTGGTAAACAAGGCAGACAAAAGCCCCTGTCTCCATGGAATTTACCCTCAAGGCGGTTTATGCCTGCTGGTGAGGATGGAAAGGTAGGCAGAGGCCAGATCATGGAAGGCCTTGAATGCTCAGCTGAGGAGGTTAGGCTTTATTGTGCCAGCAATGGGAAGCCCTTGAGGGTTTCTGAAGAGGATGCTGTGACAGGCAGAGACAGGCCAGAGACACACAAAGCCTGACACGGAAGGTCACCAGGGTCAAGGCAGGGATGAAGCCGTAGCAAACAGAGAAGGGCGTGGATGTGAGCGAGTGGGCAGTGACATGGGGACTCGGGAGGCCTGCGGCCGGGGGAGCCTCCTCTGGAAGGCCGTCTGTTTCCTTGGGGTCCGCGGCGCTCGCCCCTGTCTCTAAACGCACAGATGGCAGAGCCAAGCATGAATCCCCGCCCTCGAAGGGCAAACTCCAGCTGCCTTCCCTGGGCTGGGGGTGGGTGGGGGGAGCTTCTCCCCGCCCCCCGCCCCGCGAGCCTTAGCTCAGAGCAACTTTAATAATGCAGCGGGGAAGACCTCAAAGGCCCGGCGAGGCCTAAATATAGCCAGGCAGGCCACGTGCAGGAACGCTCCCCCGAATTGACTTAAGAGCAGGGGTTGGCCTGTTCCACTGGGGACTGCACTTTGTTCCAGGAGCACGCCGGCCAGGCTGAGCCTGATGGGTCCTCGGAGCTTTCTTTAAACACACAGAAAACATTAAATGATTTTTCTGCAAAAGCCTCAGCATGAGAGGAGGCGGCAGCTAATGGAGGTTCGAGGCAAAGACCTTTGCGGTCAATGCCCCGCAGGACTCGGGTGAACTTATTCGCGAAGAATCTAAAAATCGAAATCCCTCTGGACAAAGGGCAGCCTCCGTGCAAACCGGGCACGTGGCTTACACGTCAGCGCTCTGTGCCCAGTCACCGGCAGGGGCTTCGGGCGAGGGTGGCGGGCAGGCGAGGCAGGCCTGAGCTGAACGTCCCCCGCGGGGGGGCGGGGGGGACGAGTCCCGGAAGGGCCACGGCTCTGCTGCACTGAGCACCCTGGGAGGCGGCACGACGTTTCTCCACTTCACGGGAGAGGAAACCGAGGCCGGGGAGGGGCCCGGGAGCTCGCCCAAGGCCACACAGCAAACCTGTGGTGCAGGCAGGATTGGAGCTCGGGTCTGTCACCGCAGCTACTTCTTGCGACCGAGAGGCTGTCCCACGGCCCTTAGCTACCGGCACGGCAGCACGGCAAAGCCCACCTCCTGGCAGAGACCACCCTGCATTGGACAGAGGCCCCTGCTTCCGCCCGGTGGTGTGCCCACCCCCTTGCCCCGTCTATGAGCCACCTGAATTTTTGTCTTTTGGAGCAATCCTGCCCACTTGCGGGGCCTCCCCCTGGCTGAGCCTCACACCTGGAGGCTGAACAAAGAGCCATCTCAACTCAGCAGGCTCTGAAATGCTTGCAGCAGGCACCATGCCAATGCTCCTTCATGTCATAACTCATGCAGGTCTCACAGGGAGGGAGGTACTTCCATCGGGCCCATGTAACAGATGAGGAAGCTGAGGCAGACAGCAGACAGGTAACTTACAGCTTACAAGGTCAGGCAGCCAACAAGCGACAGAGCCGCGAGTCAAACCACACAGCCCGGCAGCCGCCTGTGCTTCCGATCGCGGAGCTCTGGTGCCATGGAGAGGGAGAGGAGGGAAGCCGTTTGTCCAGGGGACACCGGAAAACCTTCTGGACGAGGGGAGACCCGACGGTGGCGGATGTCGGGAAGGCCACCCGAGGCCGAGCGGACCAAAGGAGGGAAGGCGAGGAGGCCTGAGTGTGCGGTGGCATCTGGGAGCCGTCGGGCCCCGGCTGGGGACGGGGGCACAGATCCCGCCGCGGGCCACAAGAACAGTTCCCATGCTGTGTGGACGCTGTGCGCCGGGCCCGGGCCAAGCACTTCCGAGGCGTTTTCTCGACGCTACCAACCACGTGCGGTTGGTCCGACAATTACTTCCTCACATTGCGGTTGAAAAAACGGCTGTCCTGCGGGGGAGGGGAAGTGGCCGGCCCAGGGAGGGGCAGGCTTCTGAGGAGGGCGCCCATGGGGCCCAACGCTAATGCGGGCTTCGCTGTGCGGCGAGCCCAGCAGGCAGCAGTGGGAAGGCGGGAGGACCCCGGATCCCGGGAGCTGCGTAGCCGCCCGAGGGGTCAACGGCTCTTCAGAGCTCTGGGTCCCTGATGGGCCAGGAGCCTCAGAAGAGGGAGCCACTGTCATACAGGGTAATGTGCCCAGCACAAGCCTGCCTGGGAGAAACACCCTGTATCTTACCTCCACTCCCGTTCCCTCCTCTGACCCAGAAGGGCCTAGGGAAGGACGCCTTTGTCTGCCATTGTTATAAAGGGGGCTTCAGAGTCTCGTGGGGATAATAGAGAAAAGTGAAAAAGATCAACCTCGAGGGTCAGAAGGCTCTGGGTACAACTCGCGGCTTGACCCTTACCCAGCTGGGCAGCACTGCACAGGTATCTTCGTCTGCCTGAGCCTCAGTAGCCTCATCTGTCAAATGGGTGTGAGAAACCCCACTCCACTGGTGCCGTGTGAGGGCTGAAACGAGTGTTGAGGAGACCAGCCAGGACACTGCCGGAGCACAAGGGCAGACGATGACTGAAGAAATACCGCGCAAGTGTATGGGTATTCGCGGTAAAATTCTTGTCAGCTTTAAATTTTTTCATAATTCAACGTTGGGGAAAATAAATACCGTATTTTCTTCCTCTGACACGGCAAACCTAGGGCCGGCCCCAGACAAAGCTGCCCACCTAGAAGCATCTTTCTGGCTAGTCCACATGTGGAAAGACACAGGGGTGCGGGCAGGTCATGATGAGGGCCTGGGAACGGTGCTGGGCCCACCTCCCCCCACCCCCACTCCCTGGGGAGCTCTGTGCTCTCACTTCGCCCTCCCCAGACGAGGGAGGGCCCAGCTTGCTCAGGCGGTCTGAGCTCCCACATCTCCAGCGCGGCATGGCTGGAAAACTCTGACCTGTTGATTGCTGAGGAATATCAGGGAGATGAGTGGTGGCCTGTCCCTTACTCCGGAGTCGGCAAGAATTAAGTCGCTATCACAGAATTACAGTGAAGCAATTCCAGCCCATCTCCTCGATTCCTTCCTCGATGGAAAAAAAAAAAGGAGGAGATAGCAGCGTTACAGTTAAGACCATAGGCTCTGAAGCCGGACCATCGAGGAATAAATCCACTCTCCACTTCTTGCTCGCTGTGTGACCCTGGGCAGGCCACTTACCCCTCTGAGCCCCAGTTTCCTCATCCATCAAGTGAGGACGTTATGATTATAATACTGACCTCCAGTTGTTGCCGGGAGAATTAGCTCACGCATGTGACATGCTAGACGTATGCGAGTGCTCAAGAAATATCGAGCCATTTATGATTTTTCAGAGAAGTTTTAGGTTCACAGAAGAAAAAAAGCAGCAGCAAATATAGTTTTCATATAGCTCTGCCCCCACACATGTACAGCCTCCCCCACCATCAACAACCCCTCCCCCAGAGTGGCACATCTTACAATCTCTGAACCTAACGGACATCGGCCTTGGTGCTGTACGTTCTGTGGGTTTTGACGGATGTGTAATGACGCGGATCTACCATTGTGGCATCACCCGGAGAGTTGCGCTGTCCTAAAAATCCCGTTTGCCACCTATTCATCTCTCCCTCCCCGCTCCCCCCCCCCCCGCTATTTTATTTCCATTTGATTAAGGAAAAAGATTTCCACATACTTCATTTCAGATCGCTTGAGTCGAAACGGGCTGAAGATAATGGCATGATGTGGGCTTGAGATTTCTATCTCGCTCTGATGGCAAGGGGGAGGGGAAACTGAGGTGCGGGCGGGCTCGGGGACTCCCGGAGCGAGGAAGGTCGAGGCCGAGGCAAAGCCTGGGTCCCCGCGCTCCCCCAGCCCTGGGATTCTCTGTGGAGCCCCAGCGCTGGCAGCCTCTCCAGGCACAGGCCCCAGGGGGCTCGCCGAGATAAGTCTGCATACGAATCAACTTGGAGGAAAAAGACTTTTTTTTCCATTTTTTTCCTTTTCATTTAAAAAAAGAACCCATAGCACTGGGGCTGGAATGGCAGTGTGTGTCTATGGCTGGAGGGGGGTGTGTGTGGGGTCCATTTGTGCAGAGCCCGTGTTACCAGAGTTCGGGGAAATGTCAGGTTCTCGGAGAAGGAGATTTTAATTAGGTTAGAGTTGCCTCCGAAAAGTACTAAAATTAAATATGAATCCTTAATGCATGGCATCATAGCTAATGGGATGCAAATGGGGCTGGGCCGGGCCAGGCTGAATCAGGAGCTCGGGTGATCGCTGTAATTGGGAAAAATGTCCCTTGGCCTGCAGCCACAGTCCCCAGGACGTGGACGGGTGGGGGCAGGGGGTAGGGGGCAGGGGGCAGGGGAGAGGCAGAGCCTGGAGGGGGCAGCTGATGTCCCAATAATGAAGAAGGAGCAAGTACTGGGGCTGTGGAGCGGGGCCACCCCCAGGGACTGGCAGCGCTGTGCTCACAGACAGCGTACCTACCCTGGGGAAGGGGGGGGAAGCGGCCTGAGTGGTCAGCTAGCTCCACACCGGCTTTCTTGGGGACATCGGGGTTGCCCTGCTGTGGGGCCGTGGTAAAGGGGGCAGCTGCGGTGCAGGGGGAGAAGGCTGCTCTGCAGACCCACAGACGTGCCTTTGCGTCTTGCCTCCCTCGCCGGCCAGCTGTGTGCCTCAGACACATCACCTAAGCTGGACCTCTCTCTGCTCAGCTACAAATCAGCAAAGACCCGACACCAGCCCGTTCTACCTCCCAGAGCTGTCCGAGGGTCTGAACGGGTGGTAGATGTCTAGAGCTGTACAAAGCGATGTTTATTCTGTTTATTTCAGTGTTTATTCTCGAGAATAAATCCCACCCAGTCCTTTCTACAACCAAGGGAACCCGAGGCACAGAGAGCAGGACAGATGGGAAGTGGCGGATCTGGGATTCAAAGCCAGCGAGTCTGACTCAAGAACCGACTCATTTAACACTGGCGCGAGGAGCTCTCAGGATGCTCCGGGAGCGAAGAGGGCATAGTCATCCTTCCACAGGACAGCACGCATGGCCGGGACAGCCCAGGCCACCTCGGGACACATGATCCCTGGCTACGATGCGTGGAGGAAGCACCCAGGAGTCACCCACCTAACCGTGCTGTGCGTTTTCAGGCGAGTCGTCTGACGCCCCTGGGTGACAGATTCCCCACCCGTACCATCCAAGAATCTCCCAGGGGCTTTCCGACTCCAAAGCAGTACAACCGCAGACAGTCCAACCGTGGTCACATTTCTGCTCTGAAATCCTGGGTGATCTGCTGGGCCTCAGTTTCCTCATCTGTAACACGGGGTGGTCAACAGCTCTTGCTTCAGCCGTGTTGTGACAATTGGACGGAACAAGGACGTTAGCTTACGTTCTTCGAGCTCGACAAAGCAGATGCAATCCGAAGCACTTTACACATATTTTTCAAAGTGTCGTTTATTTATTTATTTTGAGAGAGAGTGCAAGCACCTGTGTGCACGAGGGGCAGAGAGAGAGGGAGAGACAGAATCCCAAGCAGGCTCCGCACTGTCAAGGCAGAGCCTGACACGGGGCTCGAACTCACAAACTGGGAGATCATGACCTGAGCCAAAATCAAGAGTCAGACGCTTAACTGACTGAGCCACCCAGGCACCCCCACATATGAGCTCATTTAATCCTCACCAGCTAAAAGCAGCCAACACTCAGAAATTCGAGGCATGGGGTGCTCGCCCACAGTAACTCGATCTGTTCTACAACCCTATGAGGTAAACACTTTTTCGTCCATATTTTACAGAAGGAAAACAGAAGCACAGAGATGTTCAGAGCTTGTCCAAGGTCAAGAGCCAGGATTTGAACCCAGGCAGCGAAGCCCCATGTCTGGACTCATAATTAGCACGCCCTCCTCCTCCATCGTACGCAGGAACCAAGCTTAGCACAGCACCCGGCTTCCCGAAGCATGCAATGAAGGTACTGTTATGTCTGAAGAGGGGGCCGCGGTGAAAAGTCAACCTCCATCACCTGCCTTTTGGTAAGGACTCGGTACGATCGCACATGGAAAGTTCCGAACCCAGAGCAAGGTCTCAACACATGTCACAGGAACAAACGAATGAGTGAGTTGAAGGGAAGACCACGGATCTGTTCTGGCTCCTGGTTCTTCCAGGCAAGGAGGCTGGTGCGGTAACTGGCTGCCATTCCCCCAGCAGGGCTGCTAATGAGGAGTCTCACAGATGGGAGGACACCCCGCGGCAGGTGGCTGTGGGTACAGTGTGCCCTGGGAAGCCAGTCTGTTCCTGGAGGCCTCGGTAGATGGATCCACGCTCCCCCCCGATGGAGCTCCCATGCCCTGGGCCGGCAGCCCTGCCGGCGGTCCCGGAATTCTCCACGTCCTGTCCGGGTGGGTTCTGGCTCGGGCAGTGGCCCTGGGGACGGCTCGCGGAGAAGAAAAAGGAGACAGGAAATGGCACCAAGGTTTTTGAGCCGTGAAAAGTATAGGGCTCTTCCTTCGTGTGGGAACGAGTGCCAGGGGGACCCTGCCTGCTGAGTTTTCATCAAAGTAATTTATTGATCAATACAGCTAACATGGCTCGTTCAGCGGTTTTGTGAAAAATAACCATGTGTTGGCCGCAAGGAGCTCTTTACTGGATTGTGGCGAGCGGGGCCAGGCAGAATCGCCCGTGTTTTATGGCCTTCTGGGAACTGGGCCCTGGCAGTTACGTGTCTGTGGCTTTATCTTCATGACACCGAAACACTGGGATGGAGAGAAAAAAGATGGACCAATCTTCCAGATGTTTTGTCTACCTGGCAGCAGCTATCAAGACATTTTCTGGGCAAGGTCACAACAATGAACGTGAAACTCTGGAGACAGGGAGGAAGGGGGTGGGCCAGGAGATGCCCAGGCCCAGAGCTGGGTCGGAAAGCCAGAGGGAAGGGGAGCTCGCACTTACCAGGCACCTACTCTTCCCAGGCCCCCAGCCAAGTGCTTTGATCCTTGACAAGCGTCCCCACATTTATGGACGAGAAAAAGGAGGCGGGCTCGCGTTCCCAAGGTCACGGAGCCACCTAAACGGTGAAGGAGCGGGTCGCATTCAGACCTAAATCACGACTCTCTTGATACCTCCGGTGTGACTTTGAATCCATGACCTGGCCTCACCGAACCTCGGTCTTTTCGGTACCGACTAGGGAGCCTCCGTCCTGCCCTGCCTTCCGAACTCGCCGCTGGAGCACTGAAGAGGACGCAGATGCGCACGCGCTTGGCCAGCTGAAGAGAAGTCTGCTATTGTAAACGATGGACTCTCTTTCTAGGGTTCCCCAGAGCACCAGCCTGGACCCAGACACTCACATATGCTGCATGATTGATCAGGGGATTGAACCAGGTGGCCTGCTGTCCCATCCCCGAAATATCTGGAATCCCGGAAGAGTGTGTGCACTCTTCCTCCAGAAGCGGGGGCCACGTGTAGGTACAACCCTGGCACGCACGGGGTGCCTGGGTGGCTCCGTCGGTTAAGCGGCCGACTTGGGCTCAGGTCATGATCTTGCAGTTCGTGGGGAACCTCGTGTTGGGCTCTGTGCTGACGGCTCAGAGCCTGGAGCCTGCTTTGGATTCTGTGTGTCTCCCCCTCTCTCTTTCCGTCCCCTGCTCATGCTCTGTCTCTCTCTGTCTCTCAATAATAAATAAACATTAAAAAAAACCAACTCTAGCACGTGCTTCGTGGAAGGAGCCAATCAGAACCTTTGCCCACCTGCCCCGCCCCCCAGAACCACTGGGCTCCTGGAGACCTTCACCTGAGTTCGCTCACCTAGACGCTGGGGATTTGCCAGGAGACATAAATCTCCCTGGAAGAGAGGCCCCGCCCCCATAGAGAGCCTGCCCCTCCGCGGGGCCGTGCTGGCTTTTCTCCACTGCTGGATCAAGCACGTGCTTGGGACAGGCTTGGGGGGGGCCCCTTGCTGGGAGGAGGTGTCATCGGCCAAGAGCAGCTCCACACAAGAATGTAGAGAAGAGAGGAGGCTGGCCCTCAAAGCCTGAAGGGGCCAGAGGAACCAATGGTCTGTGGTACAAGGCTGGCCTGTGCTTCAGACCAGAACCTGTGCCAGCTTGGGAAAGCTCAGAGACGACCCCGGAACAGGACCCTGCAAAACCACCGCCCAGCTTCACCTTCTGCCATGCCTCCCCCACCCCTGTACGCCAAGCCCCCGCGACACATAGGCCTTCTCTCTCTTCTTTGGCCATTCCGCACGCTTTCCGTCCCCCATGCGTGTTGCTCCCTGTGCCGGGAACGCTCCTACGTGCTTCACATGGCACCTCCTCCCCTTCTTCAGGCCTCGGCCTGAATGCTACCTCCTCAGGGAGGCCCTTCCTGCTCCCAAAAGCACAGAGCGACCTCTCAATTATGCTCAGGCCCAGCATTTGCTCTAATCCATAACCGTGCGTCTGCTGGCTTTTTCACTCACCTACTGTTCGTCGTCCCGAATACACTAGACCAGATCCCGGGAAGAAGGGAATCTCGTCCCTCGACCCGGCACCCGGTACGCCTGGCACATAGTAGGGGCTCAACCAGCTTTTACTGAGGGAAGGGAAGATGCGGGGAGGGAGGAAGAAGCCAGGCAAGCAAGGTTGAACTCAGACCAGCTTCTGAGAACCAACCAGGATGGGTGTCCTCCAAGCTGAGGAATTCCTTTTCTGGCAGATTCTCAGACGTCTCTTCACATGGATCCCACTGAGATGATCTGGTTCCTCTAGGAAAACTCCATTCAATCATTACTCACTGAACCCCACTCTGGGGCCAGGCTAGCATAACCTTCAGGATTTTGCATATGGCGCCCATCCACCCATAGGAGGTAAACCATACCGGGCGGCCTCTTTGCTGAGCAGCTGGAGGTGACTGGGGAGGCCAGAAACACCGGTGGCACCAGAGTGAAGCAATCCCAAGTGGGCATCTGGGATATCTGAACCTGCCACTTTGACCGTGAAGTCGTTCTGACCCCACCGGGTGTTTGACGGCTTCTTCGTCTGGGTACCAAACACGCTTAATCTCCCTTCCTCCTCTCTGTCTCTGTCTCCTCTCTTTGTCTCTCCCGTCTCCTCTGTTCTGAGTGCCTCTCTCTCAATCGCTGGCTTCCTCTTCCTGACTCACTCTTTGTCTCTCAATAGGAATTCATCCACATTGGTTCATTCAGGAATGAAAACAGTGGACTCAAAATAGAGTCTAAACATCCTGTTCCTGTCTTAGCCTCAAGGAATCCTGAAGCCCAGGAAGATCCTGCCCAGATTCTATCAGGATTCTGGGTTCAGAAGCCTGGAAAACTCCGCACTCAGCAGTAATGTGGGTTTTCTCTAAGTACACAGGCACACCCTGGAGCGAATGGCTGAGGGGCCAGGGCTCTGAGGCCGACCTCCGCTGGGGACCCGGGCTCTGCCACCTACTGGGTGAGTGACCCGGTCAGTCCTCTCATGTCCCGAGCCCCACACAATTTCTTCGCCTGAAGATGGGAATAACTGGACCGTCTCACAAGGTCGCGGCAGGAACCGAAGAATGAATACCCAGAATTGCTTCCATACTAGCTGGCATTGTAAATGCCCAGTAAGTCCCAGTGGGAGTTTTTTCCTGGTCTCGGTCTATTAGTTCTCTCTTTGTTTATTTAAGTGTGAGCCTGTCTGCAGGGACAATGAGAGGAGGTAGTGCTGTCCACCCCGAGTGGGACAGAGAGTAAGCCTTACCTCCCTGGAGACCACATCTAAAGCACAGACAGTCTGTGGGGCTCTGGGAGGCCCCTGCCTAGACGCTTCTCTTCTCCACTCCTGGAGGGGCTGCCATCTACCCCGCCAGGGGAACCATGCCTTCCCCTTAACGGTGCTGCAAAGTCACTTCCAGCTGGCGCAGGAGGCACTGAGCCCGGGGGACGTGGCATGTTGCATGGGCCTTCTTGCTCCCCCTCTTTCGGTTCTAAGCTCCCAGGAGGGGGACGACCCCCAGATCTGCTGACCTGGGGGTGGGGCCGATGTCCCCAGTATGACCTACTCAGGACTGGGAAGAATGAAGGCTACTCCAACAGACTTTCACAAGAGCTATGCCTCCAATGACCTTAAGGGCCACCGCAACTTCCAGAAGTCAAGACCTCCGGTTCCCACAGTGGGGAGGGTCTGAGCTCAGCCCCGGAGAGCGGCCCTAAACTGCGCACCCAGGAGACCTCCAGCACTTGCTGCCTCCCAGGTGGTGTCGGGAGTACGTCACTCACGCCTCCTCCCTGCCACGATACCTACCACCATCAGCCAAGGGCATTCTCCCCGGGAAGGGACACCCTTCCACACCCAGAAAGGCCAGATGTCTAGAATCTTAACCTGGCTGTGTCTGGGCGAGGAGGGATTTACAGACGCTCTTCTGGACACAGACGAGCGATTCATTCTTGGCTAAATCTTCCCTCTGCGGCCGCCTCCTGACTCTTGACACCAGACAGCCCGCCCTCTCACTGTAGGTGCCCCTCAGCCGCAGCCTGGCCAAGGCAAGGGTGCCCAGCACCTTGTGCTTGCTGGAGTGCGAGCGCAGCCTCTCCTGCCCTCCCCATCCCCCGTCCCCCCACCCCCACCCCTGCGATGCAGAAATGGAAGCTGTGCGGCCCTCCTGCTCTGCATCCCCGCCCAGAGCCCGGAGGCCGGTGGGAAAGGGCGCATGTCTATGTGGCCTATTATCCGGGCCCGATTAGTTGCCGGGACTGTGTCGGCATGATGGGTCCGCGGCCGTGGCAAACACTAGAGAGAGCGAGCACAGGCAGAGGTTGTTAAAATGCTCCTGCAGAGCTCTGAGCTCCCCCCTTCCCCCCCTCCCCGCCACGTCCTGGTGCCTCAAAGACACGGTAATGCAAAGGGCCTCACGGCAGATTCTCCGCCTGGCACATGTTAGCCTAACTCTGGGCAATGCTGCCCTAGAGACACACAGCACCGCTCAGAGCCATCCGGGCGGCCAAAGAAGGAAAAGAGCTCAGAACATCCCGAACATGCCACCGCCCGCTGCCGGAGGAGGTCTCCCAGAACTCTGTCCCGTCTGCGACGCTGGGATTCAGCCTGACTTGGCAGGCACCTAGGAGAGGTCTACTCCGGGCCTCGTTGGCACAGCTGCAGGAAGTACACAGGGGAGTCCAGCTGGAGCCAGGCAGACCGGTGTTCCCATCTGGAGACACCGTCACTTACTGAGGGGTCCTGCCCCTAGCTGGGGCTCAGATCCCTCCTCCGAAAAGAAAGAGTAAGCCCCCCCCGTCCCCCCCCCTTCAGGACGTCGTAAGGGTTAAAGGAGATGGGAAAAGGGCTCGGGGAAACACTAGCTCTTATCAACACAGTAAATGCGAATGAGATAAGGGCCTTGCCTTTGAGAAGCTCCAGGCCCCCTGTGGGGGTTCCATGTCTGCAGGAGCCCAACAGGAACCGACAGGGAAGCAGGACCCGTGGGAGACAAACATGTGAAATAAACGGCCCTCCTGGTCTGCCTCATCTTCACCCCCGATAATAATAACACAGCTGCCCGGGACATTTCACCTCTCTCTTAACCCCACGGCAAGAAGAGCGCGTGCAAGACACGCAATGGCCCCGTCTTGGCGGAAGTTCTACAAAGACAGGTGGGGGCTGCGGCACGTGGGAAAGGAAGCGGGAAACCCAAAATTTTATATAAAACATCCCGATCTGGGTATGTCGGCTAACTCAACCTAAGAAACTAATTCAACTTAAAATTAAGTTGAGGGGCGGTGGGGGAGGGGCAGAACCCAGAAAAGGACATCAGAAGGAGAATCCCTTCCATTCTAGCCTGAGAAGTCTGTCTTCAAGAGAGTACACCACCAAAAGATGCTGCCATTGATGTTGTTCTAATAACAAGATAAAAAAAAAAAAAATGATTAGTTGGAGGCGAACACAAGAGGTTCCACAAGTTTCAGCGTGAGCTCTGGGGTCACCAGGGGGATGATGGAGAAGGACCCACGAGAAGGGTTATATCAAGGGAGGGCAGGGCAAGGCTCAGGAGGCTTAGGGAAGGTTATACCACTGCCCGGGTGCATCAGAGAGGCTTCCCGGAGGAGGTGCGCCTATGATAGAACATGAAGTATGAGGCAGCAGGAGAAGAGGGAAGGGCATTCAGGTGGGAAACACAGACTACGGAACCACAAGGTCAGAAACAGCCCCACCGCCTGCCTTGAGCTGACAACGGGTCTGTGTGGGAGGAGGTTTCTGCGGAGTTCGGGCCGACCAGCTGAGGGAAGCGCCTGCCAGTGGCTAAGGACTGAGCAGAGCCAACTGCAGGGTGAGGACCTTGAAGGATGGGGGGAGCCTCCCAACCAACCCCCTCCCAAGACGGGGGGTGGGGGGTGGGGCACTGGAGCCTGTCCCTGCTTCCCTTGCGGCTGCCAAGAAATGGCATCAGAGAATCGGGGGCCCTCGCTAGAGGAATGGGGGATGGGCGAGGAGCGGGAGATGGGGGACGGAGCAGGCTAAGAAAGGCTGAGCCAGGGGGACAGGAAGCAAGAGATCCTCGGGGATCCAGGAAGATGGGGAGACCCCTTCCCCAAGCTTTTCCCCTTTCCTGACCCAGGCCACTCACCCCTTTTTCTGCCTGACTCTGTGTAACCAGGTTCGACAAATACTCCCTGAGCGATCGCTTTGCGCCAGGTACCGTGATGGGTCTTTGCATCCATTATTTAAACTAACGGCAACCACGACGATGGATGACAAGGAGGATGTCAGTTAACATTTCTGAACGCTCCTGCTGTGTGCGTTACGCCAGGCTCTTTTCCTCATCTATAAAGTGGGGATAAAGTTCCTACTGCTTGGATTTGCTGTATTAAGTGAACGAATGTCAGGAAGATGCTCTTCAGAGCGTCTGACACACCGGAAGCCTTTAATAGATCACCATAGTTATGTCTATGAGCACAGCAACATTGTGTCAGCACAGGGGGCTGGCAATGGAAACCACAAGGGAAGCCCAGCCCAGCCAGATCCGTGTGGGGCTGTCACTCCCGCCCCTGTGCTGCGGTCCCACTATCAGTGACCCCTGCTCCTGCCCTTCAGGTTACAGGTCTCCCTCCTTCCACCTTCTGCCACGGAGAAGGAAGCTTCCATCCTCACCGGTGGAAGGGGTTTCAGCCCGGCCACAGAGCCCCTTTCTGAAGCCTCCCGGCCAGATTGTCACAAAGACCCAGCACTTGCAGAAGGTCTGACCCGGTGGCCAGACATGGAAGGCCCGCCTGCCTGCCGAAGGAGTCTGCGAGCGGCCCGCCACCCAAGGAGGGCTCATTGCCTCGTGTGCCAGGAGACAGAACTCACCTAGGGTTTTCTGGTCAATCCAGGGAACCACGAAATGGGGCTGGAGGCCCAGCTGAGCTCTCAGACAACCAGCTGTGGTAGCCATCGACACCACAGGTACACGGCTCCAGGGACGGTCCACTCATAGGTACCGTGGCCCGGCCTCCGGTGCTCAGGCCTGGGGCAAAGGGAACAGCCAGGCTTCCGAGGAGAGCCCGGGACACTTGGTCTCCAGCTAACCCTCCATCTGGCCACCCTGTCCTTTCCCACCCGGACTTCTGTAACAGTCTCCTTATGGCCCCCCAGCTTCCACTTTCACCCCCATGCGGCCGCCAGGGTGACTTGTCAAAGGATGCCCCCTTCCTACGGTCGTCGGTTTATCCTCATTTTTCCCCAATGCCCTTGGGATAAAGTCCAGCCTCCTCACCTTGACTTACAGAAGAGCCTTACATGAGGCCCACGACTCAGGCCTTACCTTGCTATATCCCCCTCTCTGCTCTACTCACACTGGACTTCCTTGAGTTGTTTTTTTTTTTTTTAACAAACAATTCTGCCGGTATTTGGCCACGTTTGACCTACAAAGCTGGTAGTTTCGTACGGTTCAGCTTAACACAACTGTCTGCCCCTTGGCCATCCCCTCTACCTAGGACAGGTCCCTCACTCCTCCCCAACACCTTCACCTCACTGCCCCTTTCTCCTCCCTCAGGTCTCAGCCCAAATGTCACTTCTTCAGGGAAGCCCTTCCTGCTGCTCCCCTGGGCAGCTTGTGCTTCCCTTCTATAACAGGCTTTGAACTTGCAGGGACTCTTCGATGTCTGTCTTTCCTGCCAGATTGCAAGCTCCATGAGGGCAAGAAGCATGTCTGTCTTGCTCCTCCTTGTAGTCCTAGCACGTGGCACAGGGCTGGCACACAGTATGTGCTCACTAAAGGCTCACTGAGTAAAGAGGTGTTTGTATGAATGAGCCAAAGCTCTACCCCAACCAGCTCTGTGACCTTGGACTCACCCATTCTCCCTTACGCGTCTTTCTACATCCGCACAACAAGGTAATGGTACCTACATCAGAGAGACGTGCAAACTATGTGACATCAGGCGTGTGCGTGTATTTGGCCTTACACTGCTCAAAAATATAGACAGGTCCTTCCTGGGGCTGGCTGCAGCCACCCCTCTGAGCTCAGAGTTTGTGAGTTCATGGAGTTTGTGTAACCGGAGTAAGCACGTTCCTTTCGGGAAGCCTAGAAAAGCCTAGGGTTTTATAGCATCACAGCTGGGGATGCCTGGAATTTCACGGTGAAAGGAACCCAGAGCCCCCTGGGAACATCCTTGGCCAACGTGTTCTTGATGATCTCCCATACCAGGAAGCTCACTACTCCCCAAGTGTCTTCCTTAAAACTTCAAATAGCACGGAATACAAGATGGCTGGCATTGAACCAAATTCTGCCTCCTTGGACCGTCTCCCCACTGGCCCCAATTCTCTCCGCTGGGACTTCGAAGGCCAGGTTCACTGCCCCTTCTACACTTCAGCCTTCAGAGAATGACAACCTCACCCTCACATCTCCAAGCTCTGGACTTTGACCTTCCTCTCAGCCTCCACACCTGTATCATGAGGCCGGCAAGTGCCGGACCTGACCGCTCTCCAGGTGGGGCTGACACTAAGCGGGAGAAAGCATTAGCACTTCAGCTCAAAGAGTGGGGCTGCAGGAGCCCCAGACCGTCCTTACTGCGGGTCTCAGAGCCAGCCTCTGGAATCAAAGTCGCTCACCGCAAAAAGCCACCTTCTGCCGGGTGAGTCAGGCTCTAAAGGCTGCCGGCCCGCTCCGGCCTCTGGGGGAGATTGATGCCTGTGCGGACGGATCACTCCAATGTATTAGGTAGATAAAGAAATTGATTATTCCATAAATCATTGTCTCCATGAAAAAAAAATCCCAATCTTTTAAAAAAGAAAATCTTATAAATCTGCCTGAGCCCATGTGAGGGACCGTGTAGCCATTTCAGCTTAATCGTTTGAGAGTTTCTTCGCTATAGCCCTAGAAAAGAAAGTCCCTGAAGCTACTGTTTCCCAATCTAGATGTTCCTTCCCAAACTCCGCAAATGGCCATGTCATGTCGTGGATGAGGTGAATTTACACTGCAGCAGGAAGAATGTGAGTTAGGCAGAAAGAAAAACTTTCCCACCGAAGGAGACAGAAGGGTTTCTTCAGAGACAAAAAGCAGACACCAGTCCCTGCCCCTCCCTTTCCTCCTTACGGACACTACTCACCTGCCCCATCTAGAAAAGCTAAGGTTCCATTCTGACAAGAGACAGACAACTGGCCAAAATGAACCTTGAGGGGGACCTGAGGATGGGCTATAACAGCTCAGGAGTGAGGGAGCTCTCAGAACAATGGAAGGGGTGAGATGGTTTAGAAGCAAGGCAAGCAGGGGCGCCTGGGTGGCTCAGTTGGTTAAGCATGTGACTCCAGCTCAGGTCATGATCTCGCAGTTCATGGGTTCGAGCCCCGTGTCGGGTTCTGTGCTGACAGCTCAGAGCCTGGAGCTTGCTTCTGATTCTGTGTGTCTCTCTCTCTCTGCTCCTCCCCCACTCACACTCTGTCCCTATCTCTCAAAAATAAATGTTAAAAAAATTTAGAAGCAAGGCAAGAAGAGCAGAGGTGTAAAGGGTGGAAGAGAACAGACACAGCTTCCCAGCTGGCTCTGCTGTGTGCTTTTTAGCTTGTTTCTTCTCCTCTCTGAGCCTTAGTGCTCCTCTCCAGCACCCAGGAGAATGAGGGAGAGCCAAGTGTGGGGCTCTGATCTGAACTGCATGTATCTGAATGTTCAAGGAGCCATGGCTATCACTGAAGGTCACCTACATGGACCTACCAGCAGGCTACTGAGTTACCACCAGGTCCAGGGAGGCTGTTTCATGCCCCCAGAACTTCCCTCCCCAGTGCACTCTGCAGTACACAGAGTGGATGCTCCACCAATGTTTGGTGAATCAGTGAGTCAGCCCAGAGTCCATGTGAAAACGACAGGAAATAAACACTAAATTACAAACAGCATAAAAATAGCGACATTTCTAAAGCAGATTTTTCTGATTCTCTGAACCCAAGCAGGAGCAGCAAAAAACCAATCCTTTCTTCCTGAGATCTCTCAAGCCAGGGCCCTTGAAGGAGCCCTGCTCTGTAGGCACTATAGCGCACTTCCCCTCTGCCCATTCCAGATCTTTCTGCCGTATGACTGAAAGGTGCCATTTTGTCTCCTACGTCCTTGGAGCCCATGTACTTACACGTCGCTCCTTGTTCAGAGGCACGTGTCAATTCCTCAGCCTCTATCATTCAAATACTCTCAGATTCCTATGCTCTTTGGCTTCTAGGCAGGTGTTCCGGCCAACCCAGACTGTCTCGGTAATGGACCCAACCTACTCCACTCTCAGAGGTATGCTGAGGCCACTCACGGAGTGACTTTCCTACCTACGAGAGACTTTCGTCAATACCCAGCCCATTCACAAGGCTTCCCACACACATCCAGGTGGTACAGCACCTGGTACTGCTGGGGTTCTATGGGGAAAACCACAAAGCTGTGACACATTTCATTCCCATCACCTGAACGAGGAGTAATTTTATTTACTAGCAGGAAATGGGGCTCTATTATAGGTATGCAGGATTCCGCAACTCAGGAAATAATAACACACAAAATACTTTTAAGAAATCACATTTCGCACGATAAAAATACATAACACAAGCCTACTTACCAAATGCAATGTGAAAGATGATGCTGACAAGCTGAGCAAAGACGCTTGGTATCAGGTGTGATATTTGACAATAGAATGTTCACTCGTTTTGTCATCTGCTACTGCTCCCTAGCAGACAAGCTGTACAAGGCACCCAAGGCTTAGGAACAATTTATGTGGGGGGGGGGGGGGGGAGAAGGAGAAAATTGTATCTGTCCCCTTCATTTTCTTTTACTGTGAATTGCTTGATTTGAACGATCACAAACAATAGTCCTTACTAGCCTACTGTGTGCCTTCTAAACACCTCAGTCCAGTTATGAACACCAGAATCCTACAGGAATAGCATTCTGAAAAAGAACGCCTGTTTAGCAAGACCTTACATTAACCACATCACCCCTGCTGGAAGAGTCAGCAGGCAAATGGCGCCCACTCGCTCCCCGGGCCTGACTGCTCTCCGTGGTGCTGAACACAGAGGTTGGGGTGAACCTTAATCTCCCAGCCTCGTGGGAACTTCATAGAGTGTATCCATTATCTACAAGCCTTTCTAAACACACATGAATCTGGTTTGTATTTCTCCCTCAATGTGGAAAAGTGTCTTATAGGTCTGTTTTTCAGCAATACAAAAATTTAAAAGTCTCTATCTCAAGACTGAAAATGTAAAGCTTCAAGTGTGTGTGTGTGTGTGTGTGAGAGAGAGAGAGAGAGAGAGAGAGAGATATGGATTGAGTTTCCTTAATATTACTGGGGGTCAAAGACTCATGTTTTCATCTGATTTTCCCACAGCTTCCCAAGGGATGTGGCACCAATCATGTCCCCCTTTTGGTCCTCAGTATCCTAATAAGTGATAGGGAGGAATAGGGACAGGTATTGTACTCCCGTAGTTCCAACATTTGGGGTAGCCCCACTTGTGTTGTGGTTCTTCCATGGACTCAGAGACAGTCCAACAGGGTAACCTTGCCTGGCCTTCTTCAGCACTGAAAAATTTCCTGGAGCCACAGGAGGACGCAAGGCTCAGGTTCTCTTGCAACAAGCCAAGAGTCAATATCTCTGCTCAGCTCTCCCCCAGCCCGCAGTCCCCATGGACCAGCCATAATTCAGCTAAACCTGAGAGTTCACCCATATTTTATTTACTGATTCGATGTTACGAGACAAGTAAAATAGACGGCTGTCACCTCTATTAAACTGGGCAGGAAAAATGGCCATGTAGGCAACAGGCTTTTTCTGCTCATAATGTGTCATCTGTTTCCTTGGGGAGGAAAGCAAGAAAGGGAGGGCATGGCCTCAGGGCAGAGCCCGGTTCTGTCATGCTCAAGAGGGGAAGCCCAGGGCCCCACTGCAAACCTGCCCTGGCCTCTCTCTCAGCGACACAAATGTGGCAGACCAATCAGCACAGTCAGGAGTTGGGACCATCACTTCAACACTTAAGTCTTCAGTTTCCCACTGATCCATTTAACAGGCTTGGGGTAAAGAAGGGCTGTTGAGCCCCAACTTGGGAAGAAGCCTGTGCTAGAGAAGCAAACCTCCAAATGGTTATTTCTTAAAAAGACACAAACACAGAGAAATACACACATTCACCCTCTTAAGAACCCAGTGAGGATGAGGCGCTCATCCCCAGGGGCTAAGTGCCCCAGGCTGACTGTCCGCATGGCCTGAACACCTCTGCCCGACACAAAGCTGGCATGTAGACCTGTTGTCTAGACATCCCAGCAGGAGTAAGTGATGTGGTGAAGATGGAAAACAGAGAGGCCTGACCTATGACCGGCCACAGAGCAAGTGGCGCAACAGCCCTGTCTAGCAGCTGTCCTGAGTGGCCAGCCTATTGAGGACGAATAGCAGAAGTTCTCTGCTGGGTTCAGGAACCCAAGGGAGCAGCAGGGATGCTGAGGGGCAAGTGGGAAGGAGACCCAGGTGAGGTCAGGGAGGTCAGGAGGTCAAGAGGACCGTGAGCTCTTCTTCAGTTTCTTCATGAAACAGACAGCTTGTGTCTCTCTCACGAGGAGAATCATCATGATATGAACCAGACAGTGGATGCAAAGACCAATCTAGGCCTGAGAAGGAAGGATCCACTCCGCTGAATATTCCAGTTCTGCTCAAGAGACTACATGGAAAAAGTCGTGGTAGAGAAGGTGCTGGATTCAAGTGTCAGAACACCATAGACATCATTAGAACTTTGTAGAAGAATCTAACAATATCTTTCCTGAAATCTTGTTGACCAGATGGAGACAGCGTTGGGTGAATAACAGGGCGGGCAGGTGGACTTCTACTCAGATGACCGTATTCGTCAATGCATTCATTGTTCAACAAATAGTTATTAATCACCTACTACATGCCATGCACTGTGCCAGACGCACCAGATAAAGTGGTGAATAAGCCATCTGGGGTCCCTGCTCATATAGTAAGTGCTATGATGAGGGAAGTACAGGGTGCTGTGGGGACCCCAAGAAGTGGGTAGGCATGAAGAACAGCTTCCTGGAGGAAAAGACACGTTTGCCGAAACCCAAGGGATGACCAGAAGTTGTCTGGGAAGAATAGCAAGAGCGGAGGCCCCAGGGTGTGAGGGAAGGCTCGGCGAGTCCTGGGAACTTGGATGTTCAGTACAGTGGAGCACAGAGTGTGTATGAGGCAAGGAGGGAGAGAGTCTAGGTCTGCCAACCAGCGAAGGTCATAAAGGGCCTGAAAGCATAAGGACGCTAGTGGGGTTTTGAAGCGGGGAAAGTATAGGACGATGGCTCCATGATCACTGAATTAAGCCAACAGACTCTGACATTGGTCATTTCCTGCCTAATGTGTCGATGGCAGACATAGCTGAAGGGAGGGAAGGCGGGTTCATCTCAGGCTCAGATGGCACGAAGCAAGCCAAACAACGGAAAGGGAGCCGCAAAAGTTACGCTGTCAGAGCAGTGGTTCCCAGCCCCAACCGTAGCGTCGGCCAATAACCACTTAACCTCTCCCCCGCAGACGCCCAGAGGGAGGCCAGGGAGGAAGAAGAGAGTGAAATCCATGCTTGCCTCCCGAGGATGCTGAACCAGGAACAGGCTTTGGTGGTCCAGAAACAACGAGCAGGAATAACCGCCTGAAGGTTCAATGATAGGATTTACTGAGGATAAATGACAGGTCCTGCCTTTAGGCTCAAAAGATCAACCGCCAAAGGGAAGATGAGAGAAGTTATAGATCAGCAGCGATGCCTCTGAAGAAGACCACGTGATCTCAAGAGACCGCCAGCCCAGTATAACTCGGCAAAGCGTTGGGGCTGCTGAGAAGGCTGAACTGGCCTGGGCTGTACAAGGAGACCCCGAAGCTGAGGTCCAAGGAAGCCGTGCGCTTACTGGGTGTAATACACAAGCAGCACTGTGGTTAGCTCTCAGCCACGCGGGAAGAACTTAGCATCTTTAATGTGGAGAAATGCCTTTACGCTTCTGTAGGGTTGCATGGGAAGACAGGGAGCAAACCAGAACCAGAACTAGTGGGCATGGCTCACCGTACCGTAAGAGTAATGGACACCATTTGTTAAGTGCTTACCATGGCTGTGGTCTAAACACTTCATAGGCATTAATTCATTTAATCCTCATAACAACCCTGTGAGGCAGGTACTATTATTACTATTATTATTATTGGATTAATTTGCCCGAGATCACATGGGTGGGAAGTGATGGAGGCACGCCTCACTCAGGCCAGCCGATTCCACAACCTACGAGCTTGTCCACAATGCGAGATTGTAGGAGAGCATTGAAAGCTTCTCTCGTGCCAGGCATATTAATCCTCACATGGATCCCATGCGGCAAAATCTATTGTTATCCCCATTTTGTAGGTGAGGGAATCGAGGGCTGAGAAGTTAAGTGACTTATCCCAAGTGCCAGAGCCTGGATAGAGGAAGCTGGATCTCAGAACCTATACTCCCAACATCCAAGTTCTATTGCCTTCCCCGGAACTGCACGGAGACAACTTGTGGGGCGAAATTGGCAACAAAGATTGGAGTAAGCCAAAACATTCGCAGTAAAGAACCAAAAAAAGGGTCAAAAGTAGTAAGCTTCCTATCTCAGGTAGTATTCAGAGACCAGATATCTACCTGTAAGGGTGGGAGGAAGGGTCCCCTCCAGTGACTTAGAGCAGTGTTCCTCGAAGGGGAGGGCCCAGAGGAATGGCATCAACGTGATGGGGGGGGGGGAACCTGTCAAAAAACGTAAAATCCCAGGTCTCACCCCAGACCTACTGAATCAGAAGGCGCTGCGGGTGGGGCCCAGCAATCTGCATTTTAATGAGCATTCCAGGTGATTTTGATGCAAGCTTCCGTTTGAGAACCAGAGGCCTAGAATGACCCCTGGGGTCCTTTTCAGCCTAGATTCGGTGATTCTCCACCACAGACAGGAAATGTGACGCCGCCCGGAGCCCTGGGAAGTCCTTGGCTCCCTGCTCCTGCTTTTCCGCCCAATTGGGCAGGCTTTTTGGAATAGCATATTTCGGTTCTGCAAAGCAGATGCAGGAAGGCTTTGCAGAAGTCTCCCTCGTTCCCATATTTAAAGAGCTCATCCTTGCAGTTGTTTCAGAACTCGATAAACCCCCTTCCACCCGCAGCCTGCCTGCATCAGTCCCTTTAACAGCGCAAGACTTCATTGTCTCCTATGGATTGGAACCCTCTTCACACAAACTGGAATCTTAGCTCCTTCTCGCTCCCTTTTTCCCCCTGCCTTCCTTAACCACCATTCGGCATGGCACCAAAGGATTTGGAGTCGAAGCGGCCACTCCTCCCGGATCTCACTCCATCTCATTATCTCCCATCTGTGTGATCACCACGGGGACTCTCTCCTCCCCAGTTCTTGCTGTGGCCTCATTACCTGATGTCTCCCAGCAGAGCCAGCGGTCTGCAGCCCCTGGGGCCGAGCCTCCAGCCGCAGACCCCCTCTGGGCCATACCGGCCTGCCCAAGAAGCAAGACTGAACTCTACATCCAAGACGGACGGACGCGGACTCTGGATCGACCCCTGAAGAGCATCCCACAACCAGGGTCACCTCCGTTCTGAACAGAGGCGAAATGCATTTCAACTGAAACACAGCAAATGTGAGGAAGAACCAGCGCCCCGTGGGCTGCAGGTATGTGATACACAGCAGGCCAGGAGGAGTCTGGGAGCTGACGTTACGGAAGCGTCCTAAAGGGCACCTCTCTCCCTCCCTAAGGTGGTGGAGAACGGTCACAGGCGGCCGGAACCTACCATTTCCACTCTGCGGCACGTGGGCGTGTGGGCAATGAGTAAAGGCCAGACATTGAGCCGCATGGAGTACTGGGCACCAGGGTTGGCAGAGGGTACACAGGAAGCAGACAGCCTCAGAGCTCACGGTTGGATGGCAGGGACACGGGATGTTGGGCGATCCTTTCTCTCCCAACAAGCACTGTGCAAACAGCTTTATACACTTTGTCGTCTTGAACCCTCACACTAACTCTGTGAAGATGATACTCTAAGGTTCGGCCATATGAAATTTTTGCAGGTCGAAAACATCGGAATATAGTTTCACTGAATCCTAATGTTTCTATCTTAAAGAGGAGGAAACGGAAGGCGGGGCGGGGGGGGGGGGGGAGTGACTCGTCCGAGGTCACGTGGCGCTGACAGGCAAGACTCACCGTCCACCCCATCGCATCAAACTCGAGACACGCCATTGTAAGTATTGAGGTGCCAGAAAAGAAAAACTCCTTTGTCCTCAAGCCCACCCCCTTGGCCTTCAACCCAGGGTCCCCACTCCAGATCACACGCAGGTAGGCTTTTGTCTCTGGGGCACAAAGAGAAGCAGAAAACAACAGTGACTCCAGGAGCAAACCCAGGTGCTGGTGCGGGCCGCCGAGGCACCCAGGGGCACAAAATGTAAGGAGGCGTCCACTCTCGTGGTCGGTCGCGCAAGGGCAGGGTCACTCGAGAGCCTGCTTCGGTTCTGCTCCCTAGCTGCCTCGCTCGCCTCGCCCTAGGCCTGGCCCTGTGCTGGGGTCAGACCCCTCAAACAACGACAAGAAGAAACGCCGATCTTGGGACAGCATTTAAGCTTTTCTGAAAAGATGTCATACCTATTTGGCCCTGTGGGACAGACGGTATCGTCCCCATTCTACAGAAGGGGAA
This sequence comes from Paguma larvata, assembly GCA_030068075.1. NCBI lineage: Eukaryota > Metazoa > Chordata > Mammalia > Carnivora > Viverridae > Paguma > Paguma larvata. The sequence goes on from CM057833.1 coordinate 27,857,219, forward strand.
ACCGAGGCCCTGGAAAATAACATGAGCCCTCTGTGTTTATCCCAAATCTGTCACCCCTTTAGGGGTTCTCAGCATGCAATTTCCCCCACTTCCAAAACAGTTCCGTCCCTGGCAGCCACCATTATCTCCATCTCCCTGTGTCCCCCACAAGAAGGAACGTGATGGACAAGAAGGGTAAATTCGAATTTGTCTTTGCTCTTACAGGGGTGGCAGGGGCAAGGGTGGACTGAGCAGCTCTTGCACCGAGGTCCCCACACCCTACCCACGGTGTCTGTGAGACAGCGACAAATATTCCAGAGCCCAGCTCTGTGGTCAGTGGCCTCATATTGTCCACCTGTCTCAGCTCCTGGCAAGGCAGGCTCTATTTAGAAGGTCAGAACGTGGCTCTTGCTTAAAAATCAAATGATCATAAAACCTATCAGCCTGGAAAGGATGTTGGAAGGGAGAGGGGATGGGACTGGGGAGGGAAAAGGGAGGTGAGGGGAAAAAGAAGAACAAAGAACAATTCGCCGACCACCTTCTCTGGCCGGGTCGCTGGCTGATGAGATGGAAGCGAGGAGGAGACACAGGCACGGGAACCCCTTCCTCAAGGCTCTGACGATGTCTTTGAGGACAGCTCGGTGGCTGCCAGGGGGACAGGTAGGCTGGAGTCCCCGGAGCGGAAGGATTCCTGTGGGTGGACCAGCCGTATCCCAAGGGAGAGTCCATCCCTTATTTCGGGGCTCCAGGGAAGCGCTGGGCAGAGTCCAGAAGCCCGGACAAAGTGGGATGCAGTGAGTGTAAGTGTGTGTCGGTGGGAGGGTAGGAAAGACCATCGTCCTTTCCTGTACCGGAAGCACGTCTGCCCGCGGCCCATCAACAAGGGCCACCTGACTCTGAAAACTGGCACTGGCAGGGTTAAGCGTCACGGAACCTAGCTAGCCACCTCCAACACCAGGCCAGACACAGCCTCAGCACCCAGAGCCATGGGAACGGGGGTGCTCTCCTGCGCGCCTGTGCAAACCGGTGCTCCCCCATCTTCCAGCTACACAGTCAAACACGCAGGACCTGCAGTCGGGCTGACGGGAGTTCTTATCCTCCGTCTACCTCTCGCTGCCCGTGGGATCTTGCGCAGGCGACTTTGCCAAGCTTAGCGTCCTCATCTGCAAAACGGAAATAATGCCCGCGGGGTGGTGAAGGCTAAATAAAATGGGGGGTGGGGTGGGGAGGGAAACGCAGCTGCATTTATTGAGCACTTACTACGCACCCACCTTACTCGTCGGCACCCAGTAAGCGCTCCATAAGGTGGGGTCGTTGCATTGTCGCGTCCTTGTGCATTATTTTGATGTCACTCCCGACCCAGGTGGGGTCCCAGGCAGGAGACGCAGGGATACCTCGACACAGGCACACTGCCCCCTGGTGCTGCTGCTGGGGAATTGGCATCTGGGAGAAGAGCTCTTCTTGCCAAGAAGCCAGGCCCCGTCGGCGGCGCCAGGCCCTGGGCCCATCCATCCGTCCAAAGCTCCAGCCGCAACACGGCAGCCTGGGGAGGACCAGCCCTGATCCTGGAACTTCGGTCCTCTTTGTTGCCGCGCAGGACCTGGAGCTCCCCAGCTTCCTCTCTGCTGCTGCCCAGCCAAACGGAGCACTGGCTCTCGCCTCTCTGCCTTCCCTATGGAGGGTCCGGAGCAAACGAGGTTCGGCTCAGGCTGAAGCCACAGGAGGCAGGGGCAGCGGTCTCTCGCAGGATAGAGGAGGCTTGGCCTCGGCAGATCAGAAACAAACCCAGTTGCTGGGCACAACCGAGTCTCCTCCTGAAAGGGCACCCCAAGCAGCCTCTGCCACCTCCCCTGTGCGTGGCCTCGTCCTTCCCCCAAGAGGAGGGAGGGCTGTGAGGTCCACAGAGGAATCTGAGCTTCCCGCCCCACCCCCCCACCGCGCCCCCTGAGCGGGCTGTTTCCTAGAACAGGACAGAGAGTGCCCGCTAGAACAGGCGGACTCAGGGAGGCTCCCAGGCCCCAGAAAGGATGGTAAAAGCAGCCAAGCAGCCTTGCATTCCTGAAGGGGTGGGGGATGAAGAGCCGCCCCTCAAAGCCCTTTCAAACTAGCACGGCGAGCTGGATTCGCGGTCAGGCCAGCAACAGGGGGACGCAAGTGACCTTGGAAGAGCCTAGTCGGGACACAGTGCCCGGCCCACCCTGCATAAGCCACCTCTAAAAACCCCAGGTCGTCCTGATGTCAAAAGACTGTTTCGCGCAGTGTGAGGCAGGCATCACGAAGAAATTCAACTCCAGCCTTGAGGAAGAGGGAAGCCCGGGCTGACAGCAGCGGCTGGGCTGGAGAGTGGAGGCCGAAATTGCTCAAGTTAATGCCTTCCAAGGCCCCTCGGGCCACTCCCAGGTCTTGTCTGAAGCTATTAACTTCCAGGGGGGAAAACCCTATTGATCTCCCTTCAGCTCCTGTCTGCTCCTACAAGGCGGCAATGTTTCAGCGCATCGCTAGTCACTGTAAGAAATTCCTCATTGTTTTACACACGGCTCCCAAACTCAGGAGACGGATGTTCAGGACCATTTGGGTGAACTGATAGGAGACGACGAAGACGGGGCTGCTTTGGGAACTCTGGGGGAGGGGGATCTCATTCCCCTGAGACAGACTGCACCCCCCCCCCCCGCCCCGCCAGCCCAGATTCGGGGCCTTGAGGCTCATCTGTTCTGCTGTCTGTAGATGCTCAGAGAGTCCAGAGCTGAGCCAGCCCTTCCCTCTCTACTCCGCCCCCATCCGTCCCCAACACATACACCTGCTTTATGTCTCTGCAGTCATTTGGCTCTGAACCTCCCCCTGGCTGGTTGGAGATCATCGCCATCCACCAGAGCCCCAGCTGCTGCCACCACTGTCTGGTTCCCTCTCCAAGTTCCTACAGTATGCACGAAACACGAGGGAGTCTCGTGTAACCGTGAAACCTACGATGGCATGGGCAGTCCCCACCAGCCTAGCACTAAAAGGAACTTTGAAGCCACAGAATATCCCAAACCATCACAGCCGACCCGAGGGTGGTTTCCGGATGGGGAAACTGAGGCTCGAGGTTGGGGGGGGGGATGGTGTGATCGGACTAACATGACTCAGTAAAAGGGCAGAAGACAGAGCAGAAAACCCAGGCCTCCTAGCTCCCAGCCTAGAGTCCCCCCACCTCAGCTTCTAGGTCATTTAACCAGAAAATCCAGGTTCCCGCGAAAGGTCACTGAAGCCCATCTGGCTGAGAGGAACCACGCATTCAACTGCTTCCCGTGAGTGAAGAGCGGAATCCATCCCAACAATAATAACGATGATAAGAGTAATAATAAAATGCCGAACAATACGCCTTGAAAACCTTCAATGAGCAACACTTGATAACCACATGCAGATACATCTTTCACATATTCATATAAAATAATCAATGATCATTTTTTTCCCCGCAGACTACAATCCAATTACTCTCTCTCCCTCGCTCTCTCCCTCACTCTCCTTTGTTACTTGCAAACCATCCAAGCAATCAATGCCTTGACCTCTCCCTCTGACAGACACAATTACAAAAAGACAGAGCAATGCAATTCATCTATTCAAGATGGATTGTTTGAACACTCTGTCACACCGCTGAGCTATCCATCTCCTTGTCTGAGAGGAAATTTCAGCCCCCAAAACAGGCACAAAGAGAGGGGCGGGTACTCTGCTCCCCAGCTCAGAGAGCCCCTCACACACCTGCAGGAAAACCCTCTCCCAAGCTGGTGTTTGAGGAGGCCTGCCGGCTGGAGAATTCGGCTCCAGGCGCAGCCAGCTCAGGCACCAATCTTGGGAACCAGAAGCCCCCAGCACACTCCCGAACCCCATTTCCAGGACCTCAATTCCTGCAGCCCTTTTCTGATCCCACGGGTGGATCAGGAAAGAGAGATGGTATGGGACTCAGGCAAGGCAGTGTGTTTGGGTTTCTGCATAAGGGTGTGTGTGTGTGTGTGTGTGCGTGTGCGTGCGCTCCCGCGCCGTGGGCCTGCCATGTCCACTGTGCTTCCCTGGCCCCAGCTAAGGCTTCAGCCTGGACTCCCAAGGACGGAAGTTCAGTTCCCCAGGAAGCTCTAGAGAAGCCCAGAGGCCTCTGAGGCTTCCCACTCTCCGTCCAAGCTGGCACAGCTCCAGCGGTCACGTTTGGCATCCACACAGCACCCCAGGCCTCGGGCCGGGAATCAAATGGGGCAGGGCTCTCGGATACAAATGGCTTGGGCCGACATGCTAATTAATCCTGGGGCTTAATACGAAGAAGATTAGAAGAGAGGAGGGCTTTGCCATCCTTAATTGCATTATTACAAGCTGAACCCAAGAAAGGGCAGGCAGGCTGGGGCTTCCCCTCGGAGCAGTGGAGAGCCCCCGGTGAAGTCAATTTCACAGTAAGAGGGGGCAGCTGAGGATACACCATCCTGTCCCTCCTTGGCTCATCCTTCTGGGGCTGTCCTCACCTGCTCCTGACTTCCTGGGGCCACAAAGCCCTCCATCCCTGAGGCCAGGCTGGGAGCACACCCAGCGTCCCCCGTGCAGAGGAAAGGAAACTGCAATGCGTGGGAGGGCACGGAGCACCGTTTGGGGTCCTCCTCCTTTCTTTCAAGGGCACCCTACCACGTAGGCCCCCCAAAACACAGGGAAGGAAGGAGGGACTAAAGAAGTGCTAGCCCACTACTAAGGTTCTGCCTGCCCCTGCGATGGGCACCCAACGGGAAGCTGGGGCAGGCAAAAGAGCAGAGGTAGAAGACGTGCGTTTTTGGTTTTTTTTTTTTTTTTTTTGGCTTGCCAAGAGCAGCCTGGGCTGCAAAGGGTTAAGCCTGACCGTGAGGGATGTCCCCAGAGTCCAGTGCCTGGACTCCTGTGCCTCTGCGTGTGAGTCTGCCAGGGTCCTGGGCTCCGACTGAAAGACCCCAGCGTGGGCAGCGCGAAGCACCGCGCTCTACCCCCTTCCGGATATGGAGTTCGAGGGGCTGTGGTATCCAAGAGCGAATCGCGAAGACATCCGCCCCCCCACCCCCCGCAACATACACACACCAGCCCCGGATTCCTGACCACCTCCTCGGAAAGCCCCAAGTACCGAAACCAAGCACGACCTCGGTTCCCTGCAAGCCCTCAAGCCTCTCTCATTCCTCTCCTGGAGAAGAGCCACAAGGAGGGAAGGTGGCCCTGGCTCAGCAGAGCTCGGCCCGCCCGGTGCCAGATGCTGGCGGCGGCGCCTCGCGAACCCAGGAGGCCCAGGTCTCCGGCCTGGCGGCAGGCGCAGGCCCTGCGTAGCCGAGGCTCCCGCGTGGCCAGGCCGGGCCCAGCCCTGGCGGTCGCGGGCCTGGGACCCGCAGGGTCTCCCGCACTGCCCAGAGCGCTGCCTACAGGGTGCCTGGGGCGGCCACAACAAAGTTAAAGCCCGGAGTAGGAGTCTCCGGCGAGCAGAGAGCGGGGACGCGGCAGCCGCGGAAAGCCGCGCGCAGCCTCGCCAGCCGCCGCCAGCTGCGGAGGGATTTCGGCTAACTTTAAAAACCGCTCGCATCCCTCCCGCCCCATGCCCGGCCGCCGCCGCGGCGGGCAGGCTCGCTCGCTCCCTTCCCCCCAGCCGCGAGAGAACGCAGGAGCGACCGGCCGGGGGGGCTGCCCCTCCCCTACCCCAACCCGCCGGGCTGCATGGGGCACCCCCGAGGCCGAGGGCGGCCGCCGGGAGGGGAGACCCGCTGCCCCCGTCCTGCGAAGCCGTCCCTCGCGTCCCCGCCGCGGCCGCTGGAGCGGTGCCCCAGGTGGGGGCGGGGGCCTGCCGGGAGCGAGGAGGAAAGAGAAGTTGGCGCCTTCCCCAGGGTTCCCGCTCCGCGGAGAAGCCCGGTCCCAGAACTCGGTCTGTGGCCGGTCGTGCTGGCAGTGGCCGGGAAATGCGCCCGCCACTCGGGTTGGGGCTGGAACGCTTCGCTCGTCTCCGCCAGGTCTGGCCTCTCACGAGCGCTCCGAGGGCCCCTCGCCCGCCGCGGCCCGGCTGCCTCCTCCCCACTCAGCAGGGCCCGTGACCCCCGCTTTGGAACTTTGCCCTCACCGGGACGAGCTCCCGGTGGTCACCCGGCCCCGGCCGCCCGGAGAGACCGGGAAAATCTCTTGGGCTCGCGTTCGTCGGCTTCCCCATTCCCGCCCCCGCCCGGGCGGCACAGAGACCCCCGGCTCCGGGGAGCCCTTACCGATCCGGATGACGTGGGGCATCCCGCGCGAGTCCGGGATCCAGAAGGCGCACACGAGGAGCCCGGCCCAGTATTCCCAAACCAGACTCCGGAGGCGCCGCCAGGGAGCGGTCATCGTTGGGCGCCGCCGAGCGTGCCCGGGGCGCGGCCGTGGCGGGCTCCCTGGGGCGGCAGCTCTAGGCGCGGGCGCGCAGCAGCCCCCGAGGCGCCGCCTGGCCCAGCTGCCCGGCTCCGGAGCGCCGCTGCGAGTGGGGGGCGCCCCGCGGCGCCGCGCACATCTTACTGGGGGGCCGCCCCGCCGGCGCCCGCCCCGCCCGGCTGCCGCCCACGGGCCGCCCGCGAGCGAGGCTCCTGGGCTCCGCCCGGGCTCAGCTCGGGCTCCGCTCGGACTCCGCTCCGGCTCGCGTCGGCTCGGCTCCCGCGCGGGCTCCCACCTGCCCCGGCTGCCGGGCGCTGGCGGGCGGGCTGCACGCGTCTCCGGCCGCTCCTCCTCCAGCCGCCGCCAATGCTATCGCCCGGGCTCGCACAAAGCCCCGGAGTGGAGTTGCACGCGCGCACACACTCCCTCCCAGCCCCCTCCCCGCGCCCTGCCTCCCGCCTCCCGCGCCGCCCGCCGCCCGCGCTCCCTCCGCGCACTCCCCCGCGCACACACACTTCACACTCACGCCCGCCGAGGCGTACACTCGCGCGCTCACACCTGCGCAGGGGGCGGGGAAGGGGACCCTGGACCCGGTTTAGGGGGACGCCCGGAGAACGAGGATTCTCCTCGCTTCCCAGATGTCCCCATCCGCCCTGCCGCCCCCAGTCCCTTCAACGGCGAGGGCACGGAGCCTGGGAGCCGGGCGTGGAGCAAGAGAGCTGGCACCGCGAGCTGGGCGACGGCGGCAGCCTCGCGGCCCGACCAGCTGGAGGAGACGCGCCCGCCGGAGCAGAGGGACGCGGAGCCCGCCGTCTGCGGAGTCTCGCCTTCCAGCTCCCACGCAGCGGGCGCAGGCTGGACGGCGGCGGCGGGAGACGGACCGGGAACCGGTTTCCCTCCCTAAGCCCATCTCTCGGGGAGGCAGAGTTGGGGCTGGGGCTGGGGCTGGGGCTCCGGGAGGACCGGATTCGAAGAGAATCGTCCACGCTGGGCTAGGGGAGCTGCGGGAGCTGGTAGCGGTGGGACTGCCCAGGCCAGACCCTCTGCCTTGGGAGGCAGGATTTGACGGCGCCCTGCAACCACAGGGGTTCCGAGGAAGATGACTAAATCCTTAGACTAGGAGGGCATCTGAGATGCACCCTGATACTTACTTCCCACCCGTCTTCCCCTCATCGTGCAGAAGGGGCTAGCCCCCTTCCCCTTTCCGCCCGAGAACGAATAAAGAGAAACTGTCATTTTCCGTGGGATGGAGCAAGACCCATGGGGGAACAAGCTAGAAAGGGTTAAAAAAAACCACCTTGTTTATTAGCAATAATAAATTTTTTTTTTTTCAAGAGGCGCTGGGTGTCGAGGGAAGGGAAGGGCTGTGGAGCGAGTCTGGAGCAGGAGGCTGGGAATTACGCAGTTAGGCGAGTTTAATGACCTTTTTGACAGAGACAAAGCGGTGCCGATACAGTAGATAAATAAACGGATCTGTCACCGGGCAGCGGCTAGGCTGTGTGTGAATTTATTTTTCTCATTTAAATAATTTGATCTATTCCATCATTCCCACTATCTCCCATTTGCCAGCTGTCTGGTAAGAGCATGGCCCCCAACATCTGAAAAGCAAATCTTTGATTTTCTTACAAACAGACTAGGAGTCCAGCTCTCTCCAGCCTGTTAATTTCCCCGGTCTTTTCTGTCCCTTCCGTTCTGGGAGGAGGGCACGTTGGCATTGTGTGGAGATGTGAATATTGCAGCGGGGCGATTCTGCCAATTGGAAGGGGACTCCTTCCCACCTGAAGGGGAGGCAGCCAGCGAGGAAGGCGGAGGATTCCCAGGGCTCTTCTTCTAGGAAGGGCTTGTGTGCTGGTCCTGAGGCCATCCTCAAAGAGCCAGCAGCAAAGAGAGGTTACCGGCTTCCGTCTTTGCCCGAACTTGGGCCTTCCTTACCGGAGCACGGGCGCGGCTGGTTTCCCCAGCAGCCACTGGAAAATGTTGCCCAAGAGACCAGAGGGAAGGACGTGCAGACCAGAGCCAGAGAGACAGCAGCCGCCACCTCTTGATAGAGAGAAATGGGCCCCAGTGGGCACCAGCAGCGGGGAAGCTCGGGAGAGGGGAGCAAGATCCTCCAGGATAAAGGTGGACCAACGTCTCCACTGAACGCTGGACACCCCATCCCCATCACCTGGTTTAGCTGCTCCAAGAAACCAGAAAGTCCTGGACGGTCTCTAAGGAAGGAAATTCCCGTGCCCTGGTGGGGGAACGGAAAGGGGGTTAATGGGACCTGAATTCAAGGCAAAGGACGCAGGACTAAAAAAGCATCACCAACAGTGCCCAAGGGTGGTTAGGGGCTGGGGGAGGGGGCGAGAGCCTGGATGCTAATTCTGTTTGGTTATCCTGCAGGCAGCCTCTTGCCAGGAGAGGGGCAGGGTGCAGGGAACGAGTGGCCTGGCAGGGAAACTGCAGAAGCACAAGAGGAGAGCTAGGACTCCAGGGAATGGGCAGATCTGGACCCTAGACTAGACCCCTGTGCCGGGACAGTGAGAGGGAGGCATGAAAGGTGTGGGGAGGGGAGCAGGATGAGAAGGAGTAGCCTTCAAGAAAGGAGAAGGACTAGAGAAGTGAATGGATGAAGGCGGAGGGGGAATCTGAGGCCCCCAGGGCACGGTGTGGCCCTGTCACCTGCAGCCCCCTCGCCAGGGCCAGGGCCAGGGAAGCGGCAGGAGCTGGGCCACGCTCCTGCCGCCGCATCCCAGAGTGGGCGGGTGTGAGCCAGCGCTGCGGAAGGAGGCTTCCCTCTGCTGCCACGTCGGCTGCGGTGGAAAACAGCCCCCAGCTGCAGAGGCTGTGGGGCTCGGTCGCGGGGCCCCGCAGCCCCTCCGGAGCCCCGGGGTCAGAGGGAAGCCGGCTGACCCTAGCCCAGAACTGGGCCTGATTCTGGACCTAGCTGCAAGCCATTCTGTACCACAGAGGTCTCCCCCAAACTGACAGCAGCCTGCTCCCTTCCGGTCTGGGGAAGGGTGGGATGCATTACAATCCACGAAAACAACAGCAATGATAATAATGACTGCTAGTATTTATTACGTGTTTTCTATATTCCAGACGATGAACTTACTCAATGCACCTTATGTGCATCGCCTCATCTCGCCCTCTCCGCAGCCTGCCAGGCTGGGATCCCTGGGATTTTTACATTTTACCATGAAGACTCTGAGCCTCAGGGAGGTTAAGAGGTCCAAAGTCACACAGCTAGTGTGTGACCTTCCTCCTTCCCCCTTCCTCCCTCCTCCCTTCCTCCTTCCTTCCCTTTTCCTTTTCTCTCCCCTTCCTCTTCCCCCTCCTATCTTCCCTCCCTCTTCCTTTCCCTCCTCCCTTCCTCCCTCCTTTCTTTCTTCCTTCCTTCCCTTCCCTCCTCCCTTCCTTCCTCTTCTCTTCCTCCCTTCCCCCTTCCCTCCCTCCTTTCCGCTTTCCTCCCTCCCTCCTCCTCTCATCCTCCTCCTCCCCCTTCCTTCCTCCCTTTCTTCCTCCCTCCTCCACCCTCCCTTCTTTCCTTCCTTCCTGTAATACTTGTTGGCCATAACTGCCAGGCACTGTGGGTGAGGAGCCAGCATCCGCGTGCAGTCCTATCTGCCTCTTAAGCTTGCAGGCTTGACCCTTGTCCTGTCCTGCCTGGACGGAGCAGGGGACAGGCTCTAGCAAAAGATCCTCATCACCTCTGCTGGAGGCCCACTGGGGCTTCCGGCTGCTTGTCGAAAGGCTAAGCGTAGACCAGGATTCGGGCCCTTTACTAGAGCAAACCCGGATGCCCCCAAACCTGCAGCCCTCTCTCCCTGTTGCGGGGTGCCTCTGCAGGCAGTCCCGCCACCGGCAGGCCCCGGAGCTGGCGGGATCTCAAGCTGCATCTCCTGGGATTGGGAGCCGCCAATCCTGGCTTTCCGAGTTGTTGGTAAACAAGTGTACCCACCAGCCAGGCCTCGGCGCCTCGCTCCCCCACGAGGCCGCCAGCGCCGGATTTATGAGGCCTCCAAACCTCATTCAGACTAATGCAGCTTTTCATTCCAAAATAAAAGGGGCCGCTGTCTGAAAGGACAAGTGCTCCCGCATTTCATTAACAACCCCGAAAATGGCTGAGCTGGCCCAAGTCGCTGCCAGCGAGATTCATGTCTCCCACCGGCTCCCTCCCGGGGTGGGGGTTGGGGAGGAAGAAACCCTAGACCGCCCGGCCCCTCCCCGCTTCTGCTGGGGCGGGAGGAGACTCCCAGGGGTGGCCAGGCGGGCTCATTTGGACGAGTCCCCCGAGTCCCCCGTGTGTGCATTTTGTTTAGACCGATCCACTCCAGCCCTCAATCCCCCCACAATCACGGTGAGTGATGAGGCCCTGGGCTCGAGTTACCGAGATTCATGATCTCCGCTTCCCAGGGAAACCGCGGAGCCCGGGCGTGTGGTCGCCGAGTGCAGATTCCTAGCGCTGGAGTGCCCTCTGCTGAAGCCTGCCTACCTGTATCTATCTCCCTTCAGGCTGCCCAGCGGGCAGGCTGCTGGGGGGGGCGGGGCGGGGGTGCTGCTTTTGCTGAAGCCTGGGCTCCATCCAGCCCCTCCTGGAAGTGTCCCACCACCGGCCCTCACCCGGCCGCTGTGCAGACCTGCACCAGAGCCTCGGTGCCTTGGTGAGAATGAGGGGACAGGCTACCTCACCCTGGAGGGGGGGGGCCTGGACCAGAAGGAAGTCACTGCCAGCCCTCCCCTGATCTTTGCCAACTGCTAGAGCAGGGAGGAGGAGGAGGGAGCTGCCTTCCTCATACCGGGTCTTTACTCTTCAGCGTTCTCTCTGCGCAAAGTTGGTGCGACCACAAAAGCCGAGCCTCTGCCCTTCCCAGGACATCGAGACTTGCCTCTGGGCCCAGGGACAGAAGACCCTCTCACCAGCCTGCGTCCTTCATCCCCATCCCAGGAAGGAAGGAGCACTGCAGCGGCCTGAGCCCCCTGAGCAAGCCCCGAGCCCCGCGATGGTTGTATCACCTTAGATTTTTGTCAACAGTCAAGCAAGTTCATTCCCACTGAAGTCAATTCCTGTGTTTATTGTCAGCTTAACCCGCTGCTGCGAGTTATTTCTCAGCAGTGAGGGAGACAGGTAGACAAGCCACGAGAGATACGTTATTTTACTGACACATGCGTTTCGGTAGTTGGGATGCAGCTGTGGCGGAGGGTAAATGACACACAGCAATCCTGTTTGTGTTTATACAGGACGGAGCGGCCGCGCTGATGGGCTGGATGGGGCTCTGCTGCCAGGGGGGGAGGGGAGGAGGGGACAACTGCCCACGGGGAAACTGTCACCTCCTGGGTCCCGTGGGCCTGGTTCCGGGTGTGCAGATGAGAGTCGCTCACTCGCTGAAGTCAGTCATTCCCTAATTTATTCCTGCTCTCAGGCGTTCGCCCATTCATTAATTTACTAGCGCCTTCTGTACCCACCCATCCACCCATCCACCCACCCAGCCATTCCCCATTCATTCATTCGTTCCAGCACTAATGACTCACTTAGACATTCACTCCTTCATTTATTTAGTCATCTGCTATTTTCTTCCATCATTCGGCTGGCCGCACATTCCTCACGTATTCAGCCCTTTGCCCCATCACCCCCCTCGCTCAGTTACTCACATCCTCGTTCCCTCCCTCCCTCCCTCCCTCATTCCTGCACTGGGCGCCCACCAGACCTGGCAGACGCCTACCTGCCTCTCCTGTCCTCGGCCACTTTGCAGGCTGAGCCTCAGACACCATGCAACCTCGTGGTAGCGCCCAGTGTGCCCCAGCAGTGTACTGAGCTCCCCAGTCAGCCTCCCAGGCTTCCTCGGCCCCTTCTGAGCGCCCCCCCCCCCGGCGCTCATATCTTTCACTGGATCACGAAATTCAGCCACCTTCGGAGTTCAGCTCACACCTCTGACCCCGGGGATGGTCTGGGCATTTGACTCGCTGGCGCATCGAAGGCCCACCGAGACCCAGAGCCCTGGTCCGGGGACGGATGTAATATTAGAGGTGCCGTGTGATGCCGCCACACAGTGCCAGGAGCCACACTGGCTTCCGCTTGCCTGATGGCTTTGTCTTTGAAACAACCCAGGGGTGAGGAAATGGGCTTGAGGGGTCAAATAACTTTCCCACAAATAACTTGCTGGGGGCACGGGTGGCAGAAGCAAGCATGTGCCTTGGCTCAGCGTGACAGGGAGAGAGGGATGAAGGAGCATATAAGTGACGTCGGAAGGAGTGGGTGAGTGTAGGAACCAATAAATGAGGGAATGAGCTAATGAACGCATGAATGACCTGTGACCCACAGATACATGGCAGAACTGAGCTTCTGACCCGAATTTCTGGCCTCCAAGCCCAGTGCTGCCTCACTTGTTTCATAATTGGTCCCGTCTACCTTGACCTTGCAGGGTATATAGCAAGAGGCAGGGGTGAGAGGGGGAGGTGAGGCAAAACTAGAGCACGGGTTGGCCGGCAGTCGAGTTTTCTGGAGAAGCGTGTCCCTCGGAGGCTGCACAGAGCCATTCTGGTCTGCACCTGTCCCTCCCACGGGCAGGAGGCTGGCATCCTCCTTCCTTAGAGAGAGAGAGGGAGAGAGAGAGAGAGACAGAGTGAGCCGCGAAAATCCAATCACGGAGCGATAAGAAAATAAACAAGTGAACTTCTCCAAGTTTGCCAGACTTCCCTGCCCGAGGCCAGCTTAATTAAAGTTGATGTCGAATTTTAAAGTGGGAAAATAATTAGAGCAAGTGGTAGAAAAGAGAGAGGAAGGAAAACATTGTTTTGTTTTGTGTTTTGCTCCCTCTTAATTATGCCACAGACTGTCTCTCGCATGGATCCCATCCCAAGTCCACCCGCCGCCAAGATTCCAGCAGGTGGTACACTGTGTGAGTGGCGCAGGCACACCTGTGTCTCTTTGGCACACAGGTATGACACTTCTCTGCCCGCAAGACAGACAAGGCGGCAGGCAGCCAGGCTGGGAGAGGAGAGGAGCACGTGCCGTCGACACTCAGGAGGAGGACCCGGAAGGAGATGGGGACAACAGGCTGTTGGAAAGAGCCGCTGTCTCCCTGCTCCGGGTCCAGAGGGGGGTGGTCCTCAACTCTCCACGGTGCCAGACCTTGGCTCTGATCTAAGCAGTCCCAGCCCCCACCCCTTGGTGCCGAAGATCCCCCGTAATACGGCTCCTATTCCACCGTGTTGTAGCGAGAGAGTTTCCTCCAGCAACTGCCCAACGTGGAAGAAAGTATTGGTGCTCGTGTCCGAAGTAGGGCTGGGGGGGAGGGGGGCAAAATTCCAGGCGCAAGCAGGTGCTGGAAATCAAACTCACCCCACAGCCGTAGCGCTCAGAGCTCAAACGTGCCTTTGCTTTGTTGCTGTTCCTGATGCCTCGTCCGTGGACGGCAAGGGCACAGGGGTGGCGAGCACCAGCCTCGGGGAGCCTGGGCAGAGGCGGGGGCAGCCCAGGCAGAGAGGAAAGCTGCAGGCTTCTCTGGGGGAAGGCGAAGAGACAGACTCCGCAAGATTTCATTGAACAGAGCGGGGCGGGCCTGCTTCCCTGGCGGGTACCAACTCTGGAGCCAGGCAGACCGACTTCGCATCTGCCCGGTCTCTTCCCGGCTGAGTGCGGCTGGCAATTCACCAGACTGTCTTTGCCTCTGTTTCCTGTCTGTAAAATGGGGATAATGATACTATCTGCCGTGCAAGGTCGTTTCGAGGACTCAATGAGCTAACACCTGCGGTGTGCTTAGAAGAGTACCCAGTCCCCAGTCGGAGCGCACTGTGCTTGGTGATTAACTCTCTCTGCGCATGGATGTGTCGGGCCCCCGAATAGGCCCTGGGAGGAAACCCTGTCTCCTGCAAGGCTCCGGGAGGAAGGACAGTCTGTTCGCGCGCACACACATACACTTGCGCTCACACTCGCTCCGGCCTTGCCAGATTCCCCGGGGAGGGGAAGGGCTCAGAAGGAATGCTGTGTGTCTGCCTGCCTCTCCGTCCTGGGTCTTCTCATCCCTAGGGGAGTCCCCCGGCCTCTGGCCCAGGAAACCATTCAGGAAACCCTATTTAGGAAGAAAACACCTGCCTCTCCCTCCCGATCAGAAGCTGGGAGCCTTCCGAGGCCTCAGGGAGGGCTAGGGTCCCCGGGCTGTCTCCGAAGCCCAGGAAGCCCGGTGGCCTCGCTGCTGATGCCGCTGTGCCTCCCAGAGGACAAAAGGGATGCAGCCAAGGGAGGCGGCAGGCGGAGGGACTTTGGGCGGCAGCCTGGACCTGAGACAGTGGGGGGGGGGCGGTGCTGGCTGCAGGAGCCAGCCCCTGCTCTGCGTTATCTCTTTGGCACCAAGAGGTCTGTGTGATGGAGAGCTGGCTTCTGCCAATCAGTTAATGCCAGTCTCCCACCCCCCACCTGGGTTTGGTTGGGTCGAATAGACAGGCTGGGCAGGAACTGGGGCTGGGGGCCACAGCTTCATTTCTCCGGTTTGGCTTTATGTCATTCTGTTGACTCAGCCAGCCGGGTCCCTCTGCTATCAAGCAGGCACGTGTATCCTTTCCAAGAACCAGGATGCTCAGAGAAGTCCAGAGAAGCCCAGAGAAGCTTCAGGATGCTCTCAAGCACGCACGTGTGTTCCTTCCCAAGAACCAGGATGCTCAGAGAAGCCCAGAGAAGCCCAGAGAAGCTCCGAGCGGCTTGAGGACAGATGGGAACCAGAGATCAAGGTTCTGACGCCCATTCTCCTGGGATAGGAGGGAATCTGACATGGCCCCCGGAATCTCCGTGCCAAGTACAAGAGGGTCCCTACATGTTGGGGCGGGGGCTTGGGTCTTTAATGGTGTCCTTAATGCCCCAGGAAGAGAGGAACATGACAGGGCAGCTAAAACGGGGCCCCAGATGGCTTTTTACATGACAACCCCCCCCCACTCCTTGGATGCCCTAGGAGAGAGCCGGTGTGTGGGATGTGCCCCCAAGGAGTCAGGAGCCCTTAGCTAGGTGGTTATTATCTTTCTGATTATTGCTCCCCTGACCAGAGGCCAGGGCTGACAGGCAGGGGCATGGACAAGGATTCCACAGCCCGTGGTGTAGAGTTGAGGTCAATGCCTGCCTCTGCACACATGCCACTGAGCAAAAAATAGAAACAATTTTCCAGATAATTCAAGGGAAAACACTTTTATACCAACCATACTTGCAGCTAGTTCCAAATATCTGCCCAGCTGCTCCCCTCGTCCATGCATTTATTCTTTTTCCCTGGCGACCCGCTGTCATAGGGAGACCAGGAAGGGCTGAGGTGACATGGAGAGGGCCATAGGGTCACAGGAGGAATCCATGGGGGAAAATGGCAGAGGCCAAGGGGCATAGCTAGTGACAGGGGAGAGGCAGGTAGGGATCGTGGGGTCACGGAAACGGACAAGGGTAACATGTGGAGAGTTTGAAGGGACGGATCAGAACTTGAGAGCCCTTAGAGGGGACAGAGGGGCAAACCAGGGATCATATCCAAAGTAGGAGCTCTTAGAAGCCAGGCGAGAGCTGGAGAAAGACAGGCAGGAGTTGTGACGGCCCAGGGAAACACAGAGGGGACAAAGTTGGGAGCCCAAGAGGACAAATCACCCCTAGAAGGAGCTCCCAACCTTGAAGAACAGAAAAGCCACAGATGAAGCTGATGGCCGGAAGAGGAGGAAGAGATGAAGAAGCATCGTCCCGAGAGTGGCTTCTGAGCAGCCAGGACTGGAAGGCCAAGTTGAGCACCTGCTCCAGCTAGGTTCTGAGGCACTATCCACACCCGCACAGAAAGCAGCAGTGGTGTATGCACAGAGACCCACTGCATGCTAGGGGACCACCTACTCTGTGTGTCTGTGGACCTGGCCTTGAGAAGCTCCCGGGACTGGTGGGGAGCCAGGCCTGGACGCCGAGCATCCGTGGATGGGGCCACATGCTCATGGCAGGCCGGCAGACGCTGGTGCTGCAGGAGCGCTGAGGAGGGAGGGCCCTCAGCAAAATCCAATGGCTTCCCTGATAGAGATGAGAGAGCAGTTTAAACCAGCGAAGCAGCCTCAAATCCAGATGAGCCCGGCACTAGCCCCGGGCAGGATTTCCGTGACCTCTCTGTCCCTTCCCCCCACCTCGCCCAGATGGGCCGCAGTCAGGCTCTGAGTCTGCCCCCCGGCCCGCCCCTACCCTCAAGGTGGAGCCGGCTTACAGAATCACCTGGGGAATTTTTTTTAACGCCTTTATTAAGGGGTCATTTACATACCATGAACTTCATCCATTTTAAGTGTACGATTCCCTGATTTTTAATAAATTTACAGAGTCATGCAGCCATCACTACGATCTGATTTTAGAATATTGCCATCACCCCAAAATATCCCTGGTGCTCGTTCATCTGGTAATTCTGGGGCGGGGTCTGGGAACACGGATTTGAACAAGTTCCTCAAGGGACTCTGGGACAGGGATGTTTGGGGACACACTGGATCTAAACCACGGCCGGAGGGACCTTTCCGAAGTGCAACATGCAACGACAGGGTACTGCTCTTGGGCCCCAAGCCCTCCGATGGCTCCTAGACAAGTGTGCCAGGGTGGGGGGTGGTGAGAAGCAGCAGAGAGTGGTCCCAGGCATTATCCGGGCACGCTACACGCCAGGCGCAGCTCCTGGCACGTTATGAGTGTTCACTCTCTTAATCCACGCAATTCCCCTAGAAGGTAGGTGCTCCTACTCTGCTGATGAGGAAGCTGGGACACCGTCAGGAAGTGGTGGCACCAGGTTCTGAATCCAGGCAGCCCAACCTTTAGACCGTGTCACACCGCTCTTCGGAATTGTTCCTCCCTGATGTCACCTCCCTGCCTTCCCGTGCCCCCACTCGTCCCCACCCCTCTCGACTCCAGCCCCAGCAGGCCACCTCCCCTTCCATACCTTTGAGTCTCCGCACAAGCCTTTTCTCTTACCTAGATCCTCCCGTACCCTTTTCTCCCCTGGGAATTCCCAGTTACGCTTCAAAACCCGCCTTCAGTGTCAGCTCCTCTCTGATCCTTTCTAATGTTCCCCCAGACATAGGTGACTGCTGCTGCCCCCGTGTTTCCCCGCACTCGGTACACATCTCAATTAAGGATTGGCACTCTTAATGCTGCAATCCATGCTGTGTCCTCACCCCTCTCCCCACTTTGACTGTGAGCTTCGCTAGTTCCTGGATGGGCAGCGGCTGCTTTATCTCCGTTCCCGCCACTGCGCCTGCATATATGAAGGCTTGGTGAACAGCAACCGTCCAGCCAGGAACGAGCAGCTGTCCCACCATCTCCGGTCAGCCCCGGCCTAAGGGGGGTCCTCTCCCCACTGGCTCAGAGCTGCCCCTTTTAAAGCGGCAAAGGACATGTGTCAGACTGCGGAGGCGGTACTGGTTCCTTCTCCTCTCTGTCCTGAGCAATGCTCTGTCACACGGCGGGCACTCAAATGCTCGTATGAATGAGAGAGTGAGTGAAGCCTCATCCTCCGGGTTCCCAGACAAGGACTCTGTCTGGCTCACGTCCTCCTTCCACTTAAAGATGCCTGGATCTTTCCTAACTCCACTTATGCAGGAGGTTAATTCAAGTGCTTTCCAGCTTAGCAAGCAATAAACAATTTGGTGTTGCAGCGCGTTGTTCTGCGTGTCATATTTATGGATCGGAAGTGGGGGAGGGGCGGGGGGGTGTTATTAAAGTTCAGTGTAACAGGGAACGTTACATGCCCTTCCTTAATTACTTTCCTCCCTTTAATTAGATGCTGAGGGGAGGGGTGCCCGAGGGAGGGGGACTGAAAGTCACCGCAGACGAGAAAGGTGTCGGCGGCATCCTGCCACCTGATAGGACAGCAGTGCTCGGTGGGGGTCGGATGGAGGTGGGGGGGCATCCCGTCTCCAGAAGGGACCCCACCATGCATCGCTTACTCTTGGCTGTGTCTCCCTTGTCCTGCTCTGTTTTCCCACCCCATTCTTTCCCTTCCAGTTTCTCTCTGTCCGCCTGCTGGGAACCGTTGCAGTCTCCTGCCTACACACGCCCCTCTCCTTCCTGACTCTTCTCAAAGGTCACAGGATGAGCTGTTGTATGTGACACACACCCTCCTTTGCCGTGGTGCAGCCTGGGCACCTGGACACCTCTTCCCTCCGCCTGACCGTGAACTCGTGGGTGCGGCCTCCTCCCCAGCAGAGGTCTATCATTATGTCCCCATCCTCTCTGGATCCCCCCTAAACCCCCCGCCTGGGGGCAGCCAAACCAAGTAAGAATGTGGGCAGGCACAGTGCGAGGTGTTTCCCACCGGCCTCCCTGAGCCTCTTAGCGCCTCTGGGAGGCACTGACTGTGATCCTTGGTGAGAGGCTGGCCCCCGACTGCACAGCCAGGCAGTAGTCGCGGCCAGCGTCTGAGCCCCTCAAATCTTTCCCTGGCGCCACTGCAGCCTGAGTTCCTGCGAACCGAGAGCATGAGCCGCCGCTTCCCAGAATGGACCAGAAGCCACAGGGGCAGCCAACACAGCTGCTCTGGCTGCATCAGGCGTCTGACAGTGGGGAGGGTTCCTCCAGGACCCGGCTGATGGGGGCCCGGCGGGGCCCACCATTCCTCACGCAGGCTGGCTCGCCTGTGCCAAGCCTCTTCCTCTTCTCCCCACTGCCTGTGGGGAGCCGGGCTCCAAACCCAGCCCATCTGCTGCATTTTCCCGAGACTCCCGAGACGATCCAATTCCGCACACCAGATGGGAAATAGCATGTACATTTCGGATGGTGATTAGTGTTTTTGTTTTTTTCCCCGAACGCTCGCGTTAATGGAGCTCCTTCCCGAAAGTAAATTGGAGAGCCTTCCGTTTGATGGAGTCTGGCCGACCTCCGCCTCCCTGCCCCCCACAAAGGCAACCATGGCTTTCCCAGGAAGGGTGCGCAGGGGCCTCGCCCGCCCCCTGCCCCTCCTCGCGGGCCACCGTCCGCCCTGCCCGGGGCCTCTGGCTTGGCAGAGCAAAGCAGGGCAGAAGACAGGCCTGCCAAGACGAGAAGGGCTCTGTGGAGCCTGGCGACTTCCAAGACAAATAATTCCAGGGGAGGGGCCCTCAGAGATGGAGACACAGGACCAGCCAGCCCCCCCACCCCGAAAACATCATCACACCTCCACGAACTCGGACTCCACGAGGGAAGTAGGATTTGACAGATGAATCTGGACTTTGCTCGGGGCATATGACTTGAGAGGAAGTTCAGATACGATGCCAGATTCTTAAGGCCTAGAACATAGGTCTTTCTACAGTTGGAACCAATGCACAGTACGGAGTAGGGTCAGCAAATGCTTGCTCGCTTGCATGCTGAATGAATGAATGAATGAATGAATGACAAGATAGATAAATAAAAGTATTTCCGTGCATGTGGTGACATACAACCCTCACTTTCTTACATATTTGCAAATTGACATAGGGACGCACGCGCACGCGCGCGCACACACACGACTTCTCCTCCCCAAACCAAGGAACTAGAATTAAGAAAATACATATTTTATGTAATACTTCTACATACGTGTACTACATATGTATAAACATATTTATATAACATACAGATTACAGAAAAGACATTTTGCAGGACGTTCACATGTTGTCTTGCTTAGTTTGAGCCAAAACTCTGAAAACCATGGTGTGGTTTAGAGAGAACACGGACAGGGTACCGTGGGTAGCAAGCATCGGAGGGGAGATTTGGGTTCGGGAATAACTGACTTCAAAAGTCACCGGAACCCAGCAAAATGTTTGGTTTTTTTTTAATTTTTTTTAATGTTTATTTATTTTTGAGAGAGAGAGAGGTTGAGAGAGCATGAGCAGGGGAGGGGCAGAGAGAGATGGAGACACAGAATCCGAAGCAGGCTCCAGGCTCCGAGTCATCAGCACAGAGCCCGATGTGGGGCCTGAACTCATGAACCGTGAGATCATGACCTGAGCCAAAGTCGGACGCTTAACCGACTGAGCCACCCAGGCGCCCCAAAAGGTTTTTAATAGGAAGTGAAATGATCCAGCTCGTGCTCTTGGAAAGGGTTCCACTCTGCCGGAACTGGGTGCACTGGGGCCAGAGAGCCTGGATCCTGGGAGACCAGTTAGGGGCTCCTGCGTGGAACAGGTGTGTGGTGATAAGGCCTTGGACCGGAATGGCGGTGGTGAAAACGGAAGGTGGCATTTCACAGGAAGGAGCCACAAGCCTCCGTCACAAGGTGTGAGGGATGAAGGAGGCTGGGGGGGCAGCGATGCCAGCGTCTGGCATACTCAGGGCTGGAGGGACAACGGGTTTGGGGAGAGGGGTGGTAAGGGGCCATCGGGTTTGAGAGGGACACAAGTCATCCCGCAGGAACAAGGTTTTAGAGCTTGGAAAAAGGATCGGAGGTTGGAGGTATAGATTTGAGAGTTTTAGCCTCACGGCGGAAGAAAAGAAGCTATGAATCAGAGTGAAATTCCTCTGCGAGTGTCGACTCGAGAGAGAAGCAGCCTGGAGGTGCCGGTGCCCAGGCAGGGAAGAGAGCCTGGAGGCAGGCGGACTGGGAATGCACACGCACGTGCAAACACACGGGGTTGTGCTTTTAGGCAACACTTGTGTGCACACATGCACACACTGTGTTATGTACACGTCGACGTGCGCACGCGTGCGTATATACACACACGTACAGATACGGGTCCACACACCTTCATAACTGCACACCGACTCCTGCAACCAGGTGTGGCCAGGTGAGTGCCTGGGGCAGATTCGCTTGCAAAGTGAGGTGAGAGGAGGCTTGGCGAGGAAGGGAGGGAAGGAGACTCCCGGCTCCTCTGCTCTGGGGCCTGAGCAGAAAAAGGTCAGGGAGCATCAACCAGGTGACGGCCCCCAGTGACCTCGTCTTTCTCCAAAGCCCCCGCACTCACCGTTTCCCACGCCGCCCCCCCCCCCCCGGTTCCGGTACAAAGAACCCAGAACCTCAGCTTCATCACATGACAGTGTCTCCCGGTGCCTTTCTCACTTGGAAGGCGTGTGTCTCCGTGTGCCTATAACCGGGACATTTCAGTGCGGAGGTGCCAGACTGGCAGGCTGGGCGCCCCTCCAACTCCGCCATGTAGGTGGCTGTGGCTTTGCTCGGGCTTAGGATGATGGAAGGAGAAGGCTGTTGTTTGGAACGGAAATCTGCCGCCTCGGTCTTAGCAGGTCAACCTGGACCTGGGGGCCCCGGCCATCGCGTTCTAGCTCTCCAAGACACAGGAAAATCACCCCCTCGGCCGTCTACTCTCCCTCCCCAGAAAGCCCACGCACGCTTTCTCGATGGTCACGGATTCGGGTATGAACCTCATGAGCATCCTTTGCTCTGGGGTCTGGGAAAACTGGCCTGGGAGACGGCACAACAGACCGAGGCAGTTAGATGCAGGAAGCTTGGGGCGGCTCCTCCACTTTCTGTGTCGGCAAGAGCCCAAGAGCCTCTCAGCTGCCTCAGACTCCCTCCCCCTGGCTCTTACTCCTGCCCTCAGGATAATGACCCCGGGGGAGGCCAAGGGTCGAGTTCACAGAAATTCATCACCGTGGGTCCTTTCAGGCAGGGCCGAGTCTGGCTCGGGGTCCTTCTCCCACCGATCTTTTTCACAAGGAAAAAGGAAATTTCTCAAACCACGAGAGTAGGGCTTTCCTAGGAAAACTGCTCTCTGCTGGCTCAGGCAGTCTGAACGGCTGGCCTAGAATTCAACACGCATCGAGAGGCTTCAAAGTCTCGGTGAGTGTGTACGGGTGCATGTAACCCGCTAGCTTCGGAGCAGCCCTGCGCAGGCAGGAGAGGTGTGAGCCTCCGCCTGCAGACGGGGGAACCGGAGACTCCAGGAAGAGTGTCATGGGTGAGCAGGCAGCCAAGCGACGGCACCGGCTTGCACTTCACCGGCGTCTGACAGCTTGGATTTGAATCCCAGCTTTGCCTCTTAGCTGCGGGAGGACAAGCGAGTTCCTCGATCCCGGTTTCCTCATCTGTAGAATGGGGAGAATGATAGCCGGTTGGGCATTTGGAGAATTCGAGGAGATAAGGCACACCTTGCATGTTGGCATAGCGCCGGGGGGGGGGGGGGGGATCGAAATACTCGGCAAATGGTAGCTTTTAGCTGGGACTTGAACCCGGTTCTCTTGACTTCGGGTCGGGTGCTCTCCGTCGGTGGGTACTCCAGCATTCCCTCCCAAGCAGGTTCCCGAGGATTTTTAGCGGGGTTCGGGGGTGCTTTCCAGTCACCTTCATCCAGGCATGGGGTCAGAACCCAGGCCAATGTGCGTGCGTGTGCAGACATGTGTGCGTGCGTGCGTGCGTGTCCAAGCCTGAAAGTCCAGGCTACTGTCTGCGCATGCGTTTCACTAATGGGAAAAATCACAGAGTGGCTGAGAAGGGAGAGGCAGGGCCACGCTGAGTGTCACAGCCAGAGCCCACGGCGCCTCGCCATTCGCGTTAACGCCGGGCTCATGAACAGCAGACGCGTGTACTGCACAGACCAGCCGCTTAGGCTGAAGGGGGTCTGCCTTCCTGGGAGAGCGCGTCCCCACCCGGGGTTGACTGGGAAAAGGCCCCTTTCCTCTCCACCCATCTCCACCCACCCTCTCCCCACCCTGGGTTCTCTACGGGGTCACTGATAGCCATCTGGGCCCTCTGGGAGACTGTTTTAAATTGAGAATCCACGGGCCATTGTTTTTCTGGCGCCTGGGGCTGCTTGTCTGCTCTCCCTCCCCTCCCCCTTCCCACCAGTGCCTGCCTAATGACACGGCGGGGGCTGGGGGGGCAGCTGCAAACCCACTCCTGGCTTCTTAGCAGCCCGGCTGTTCCAGTCCTGTCTCTGCAAAAGCTAGAGTCCCCTCGGCAGGAGTGTATGGCTGGGAGGAGCTGAAGGGGGGCTTCCAGCCAGGCTGGGTGGCCTGCGCAGGTAGGGGAAGCCTCACCTGGGGAAGGCGGGGAAGGGGAGCCTGCAGCTGGGTTCTGAAAGGCTGCCGTGATGCCCACCACGGAGAACCCAGCTCCATTCTGGAAGTAAAAAAACGCTTCTGGAAGAGTACATGTTGGGAATAGGGGGCGGGAAGTGAAGCTGTGTGGCCCACAAACCTGCCGGCGAGACATCAACCAGACAACCAACTATCGAGCCCTCCTTCCCCAGAGGCCTTTTCTCTAAACACCTAAAGAGCCTCACACAAGGGCTTACCGTCTCACCCCATCTGCATCACCCCTTGGACTGCAGTGGTTTTTTCCAGGTCATTAAAATGCAAATAACCCCAAGAATGGATTCCAGTTCAGTCTCAGGTGCTCCTGGAAGGATCCTGTGATTTCCTGAAGGCAAGATGGTTTGGGGCACAAGGCTGGCATCGGATGGGACGAAGGGTAGGGGCAAGGGGGTGAGGGGGGCGGTGAGGTGTAGGGGTGGGTAGAAGCACATCCAGGACCTATGGTCCATCCAATTCCTTCTAGTAACGCCCTGAGCTGGGAGGAGACCTGAATTCTGACTCAGAGATGGGATGCCTTCCCAGACACTCACAGGACACTGGCTTCTGCATATAGGGTTCCTCCTCCTTCTAACTATGAAATGTAGTAACGGAAAACCTCACTAAAGTAGATTTGTGGAGCTGGAAAGGGAGGTGGGAGGGGGAGCCACACCATTCCACGTCAATTTCAGGAAGCATCTTCAATTACCCTCCCCACCAAAGAATCATTAAAAGAAAAGAATTCAGCAATTACAAGTCCCAACAGGGAGCGATGTACATTGCATCTCCTTTAAGAAACCAACTACCCGGGCCACTCAGCCAATGAGAAACTGTCATCATCCTAAACTCTTGCTTTTCCCCAGCTGACTTTTCAAAACAACCCTTCCCAACTTCCTCCCTCTTCTCCAGAAAATAACTTTCCTCTCCTTTATTTGTTGGACTTGCCTATGTTTTTAGCATAGCTCGCTTGTCCTGAATTACATTTCTCGTTTATCCCCAAATACACCAGTGTCGCTCATGAAATAATTGACAACTTCGTGTTTTCGGTTAATGTAACTCCCTTTAAACTCACACCTGTAAGGGGCTGCCGGCTCTATACAAAGTCTTTAGTTTTCCTCTTAACCTGTCTATTCATCCATTTTACCACCCATTCGTCCATTCATATACTCAACCAATTCATTCTGAGTATTACAATGGCGGCAACACGTGGGCGGGAGCTAGAAACACAAGGTGAATTACACCAGTTCAGGCGCCTGGGTAGCCGAGTTGGTTAAGTGTCCGACTTGGGTTCAGGTCATGACCTCACAGTTCAGGGGTTCCAGCCCCATGTTGGGCCCTGGGCAGACAGCTCGGAGCCTGGAGCCTGCTTCAGATTCTATGTCTCCCTCTCTCTCTCTGCCCCTCTCCCGCTTGTGCTCTGTCTCTGTCACTCAAAAATGAATAAATGTTTTAAAAAATTTTTTAATTATACCAGTTCATCCGGCCCCTAGCCTCATGGAGTGTGCAGTCTGGCAAGAAAGTTAGAGAAGAACAAATTGTCGCTTAAGTGAATAATGCCAGACAGTGAGGAGTGTTTTCAAAAGGAAGGTCACCCAATTCTCTGCAAGTGGTTAACAGGAGACCTGACTTGAATATAATACCTTGGAGTCCTGGCGGGACCGTGGGCAAGACTGTCACCTCCCTCCTCCTAAATAGTATGCTTCTAATAATGCAGCCCAGGATATCTGGAGTCACCCCGCCCCTCTTGCTCTCACTTCCGCTAGGAAGACAGGCCGTGACTATGCATGAAAACAGTGCCCAAGGAAGGTCCTGTGACAGGGGCTGGGGGTCCTGACATGAAGGGATGGAGCTGGCCAACAGAAACAGCGCAGTGCGGGAGCTGAGTGCCGGGAAAGGATTTGGATTGTGAAAATTCATAAAGGCAAACCTCATTTAGAATGGGGTCAGGAGCTCACACGCCCTACCACCGGAAGTCCGCTGCAGGCCCAACCGGGAGAAAGAGAGAGGGATCTTCCACCACTTCATGGTCCCAGCAGGAGGAAGGCAGGCTTCCTCCTCCTCCCGGGGCAACAGCTCAGCCAATGACAGACCGTCACAAGTCAGCCAATGGGAAGCCACTGTACTTCCAGCTCCCAGGTTCCTCCAATGGACTTTTCATTGATAGCAGCTCCACCCCCCGATTCCCGCTTTCCTCTCTCTAAAAGAGCGCTTCTTTCCCTGATTCCGTTGTTTTGCCATAGCTTGCTTGTTCTAGATTGCAGTTCCCTATTCTTGAATAACCCCGTTATTTTGGTACAATAACTGGCAGTTTGATTTTTCAGGTTAACGGGATGGACATGGAGTCAGGGGCTGGCCGGGAGGCGGAGGAGAAAGGTGGAGCGATGGCTTCGAGAACTGCGGAGAAGCGCTCTCGAGAGGGAGGCTGGCCTCGGAGGGGAGGGAGGGGCAAATCCAGGGAGAGAACAGCCACCTCCACCACGTTCAGCCTGTCCTCCATAAGGGCCCTCAGGATAGGTTGCAGGGGCGGGCCAGCTCACTCAAAGGGCTGGTGAAGGCGACACTGGCTTTGTAGGTGGTCACATCACTGTCCCTGCTCCACATGGAGAGGACCTGCCTTTCTGCCACCGGGATAAGGCGAGACAAGGGCTATTCGTCCTGTTCCACGGTAGGAAATGGGAAAGCTCCAAAAGATCTGTCAGCAAGTGGTGGAGTCGGGACACCCTGGTTACCCCAACGCTGCGGCGGAAGAACCCAGCGTGAGGCAGCCTGTGGTCCCTGGGGAAGGATGGAGAGAGGACCTGGCTGCCCAGCCTGCCAGACGGTGACAGTCGGCCATCTTGGCCCAACTGGAAACTTCTAGATGTGATAGATGAGATGACCCACAATGGCCAGGAGGTTTGGGGGGAACAGCAAACCCTATTATTCCAAAGGAAAGGAGAAGGCAAAGGAGGGGTCTCTGGTCAAGTTATTGCTTCCCCTGGTCCACCCTTAGCATCGGGCCACACCTGTCCAGACCCAGTGTCAGTTACAGGAAATACCTCCAGCAATTAACTACATGGGCTGAGCCAACAACAGTCTAGACCACTGCAAATCAGCATCTTTGGTTTAGGAAGCTAGGAAAGTGCGGGCCAGATAGGGAAAGAGGCTTAGCTACAATCACACAGCACATCCAATGCAGAGTTGGGGCCAGGCAGCTTGCATCCCGTGGTGGTTTTGCGGCCTCCCTGTCCCCCACCAGAGTCCACCGTGAATACCACCGTCTTTGTCACTGGCCAGCCATCAAGGCCTGCATCGGAATCCCCCTCAGCCCAAGCCTGCCCTGGCAGACGGGAGGGCCCAGGAAATAATCGGTAATATTCATTAGTAGAAAAATATGAACAACCAGAATCGCCATAAACAACTACTATTTATTGAGCACCTACAACGCACCAGATCTGGGCTAAGTGCTTCATACTCATCCTTTTAAGTCACACTTCCTTCACTGGGTCTGTGAGGCGGGTACTGTTATAGCCTCACTGTACAGACGCAACACAGAGAGAACACGTGACTTAGAGTTATTTCCTACTAATAGTTATTGCTCATGTTAATAATGAGACCGGTTAATGTTTACTAAGCGCTTACTACATGCGAGGCATCAGGATTACTGCTTCCCGTGGACCAGCTTGCGATTCTATTAGGTCTGTAGTATTATCTCCATCCCAGGGAGGAAATGCAGGCTGAAGAACTAAGGTTAGCTGCCCAGGATCACATGGCTTGCAAACGGGAAGGAATTAAGATTTGATTCCAAGACCCTTGGCTTTATGTTCTTATCACGGGTTTCGTAGGCTGCCTTAAGTTGATATGCAAAACTTGGGGGATCTGGTCAGTTTTCTAGAGAAAGGACAAAGAACAAAGAGCCTGCGCCCATTTTTCAAAGCAGTGCATGACCCAAGAGGGGTTGAGGTCCCCCGCGCTCGCCCACTCTGCACGGGGCTGCTCCTGTGTGCTCCCGAGGCAGAGTGGCCGCAAGCCAAGGATCTTGGAGGAAGCTTCCCCACAAGGGGACTGCCACGCCCTAGCTTGGGTCTGTCTCGGGGGCACCTAAAACCTAGGAGCACCCCATAGATTTTTATCCACCCCACTCAAGTTCCCTGCGTCGCGAAGGCCACTGCCCCTCTGCGTTCCTGATGGCAGCAAGGGACACTGGATGCTCTGAACTATTGCGAGCCCTCACCTAGACCCTTGGCCCCTGTGACTGCCCGTGCCAGGGAGATAGATCATTTAATCGATAGTAACCTACCGCTGGCTAATGGCTATGAAAAGAAGCAGCCAGTCTTCTGCGTTAGAGCATTCATAACTTCTCCATCCCAACGACTTAATTGATCAATGAATTCCGTTTACTTCTGAGTGATCATTGGCCAGCCTGGCGTAGTTGCCACCCCCGCGCCAGCGCCACCCCCCTCGGTAATAGCTCATGATTGCCTGACGGGCGGCGGGCGGGGGGTGGGGTGGGGAGCGGGGCTGTACGAAATAACTGATCGCTCATAATTGTCCACCAAATTGCATCCATGGTATTGAGCTTCAAAATGCACCCAAAGAAGTATCTCTTATTGATCCCTTCAGATGACAAACAAGAGGCAACCAGTCCTCAGAACCGGAGACGGGGTTCGCATTGATTTTTATTCTTTTTCTCCCTTGAATAACCTGCAGGGGAATTTGAGGGCGGATTTTTAACCTGAAATTGTTCAAGGTCTTGCTTTGCTGGAGGTTGTGGGAGAGGAGCTGTCAGGCAGGGATAGCCACGGCTCCGAGACCCACACCCGCCGAGAACACCTTCCAGCAAAGGGCCGTGCGCGTCCTCTGACCTTCGCGGGGGGCCCCTCTGCGCCCTCCTGCGTGCGCAGTCCTGGGGCCTCCCTGCCATGTGTCTTCCACAAGCCCCCAGCTCGGGGGGCTTGTGGGGGTCAGTAAACGGCCTGCCACACAGCTGGTGCTCAGTCAATATCCACCGACTGAATGTCCCATCAAAACGGACAACAGCGACTCTCCCGGCGTGTCGGCACTTCCAGATGTTTGATGGTACAGGGATTCAGGCGCTGCCGCTTCTGGAAAAAAAATGGTAACGGTGATGCCTAACGATCACTCGCCTTTTAAGAACGTTATTTTGGGGCGCTTGCGTGGCTCAGTTGGTTAAGCAGCCGACTTCAGCTCAGGTCATGATCTCACAGTCTGTGAGTTCGAGCCCCGCATCAGGCTCTGTGCTGACAGCTCAGAGCCTGGAGCCTGCTTCAGATTTTGTGTCTCCCTCTCTCTCTGCCCTTCCCTTGCTCATGCTCTGTCTCTACAGCTCTCAAAAATAAAATAAAAACGTTAAAAAATTAAAAAAAAAGAACGTTGTTTTATTTTATTCTCTCAAGAACCCTACAAAGTAGGTGCTTTTGTTCCCCCATTTTACAGAGACGGAAACTGAGGCACAGAAAGGTAAAGTAACGTGTCCAAAGTTGCCCATTAACTGGGAAAGCCAAGACCCAAGTTTGCAGATGTATGATGTCAAAAACACACGTTGCCGGGGAACCGGACTCTCAGGAAGGAGACACGACTCACCCACAGTCACTAAGTGGAAGAGCTCTGTCGATCCCTGGCGACTCATCCCCAAAGATCTGTGTGTTCCTTAGTAGCCGGCCACAACGGCACCTTCTAGACTCAGAATACCCATCAGGGACGTCAAAAGCCCACATAATATGCAAGACTTAACCGGTCAAACCCACCAGCGGTCCCACAGGGATCGCTACTCCCATTTCACAGGCGAGAACACAGAGACCCACCAGAAAGCTAAACTGCTTCTCTTAATTCTTCGTGAAGGCTTCCCTCCGGCCCGTCAGGCTCCAGGAAAGTTTTCCTGCCAAACAGGCAGGCTAGAGCCGCAGACAGGAAATGAGAGCTGGCAGGCGTTAGTGATAGCCTGAGCTCCAGGACGGGCAGCAGAACACCCCGTTGACAGATCTCCGCGCGGCATCAGATGGAGGGTGTCTTCCGAGACCCCGGGGAGCAGCCCCGAGTTGATTTCCAGAGTCTGGGCTCGGCCTCAGGCTAACAACCACGCGGCTTGGCAGGGCAACAGTGAAGAGTGGGGCCGAGCCGCTCAGCAGGCACTCGCTTAATGAAATCACCAGCTGGGAGGTGAGTGGCCGGCTCGCCCTCTAGATCCATCTTCGCGGCTTCCGGGCCCCTCTGCCCTCGTCCCGCTGGGTGGGCCCAGACAGCAGCTGTCTCTTTAATAAACGTCTCGGCCGGTTTGCTCCAAAGCCCAGAAAGCGTGAGCAGGGCGTTCAGCAGGGCCAAGGGTGGGAGTGGGCTGGGGTGGGTTGGGATGGGGGGATGGGGGGAAGATGGGGGGGTGGGGACCTCCCAGGCTGCTGCAGGACAGAGCTGTCCCCACCGATGACTTCCGGTGCTCCCGAGACATTCCTCCTGCCAGGTGGCCCTGCCAGGAAAGAACTTCCTCGCGTCTGACCCAAATCTCTCATGCTTTTCTTTCGTTTCCTTTTTTTTAAGTGTTACAGCTATTAATTCATGTTTCATTTGTTTGTTTTGATTTGGTTTCGACACCTGTTTTATTTTAAAATCACTTTCTTGATCTTCGTAGATGTGGGCAAACGAAGAGGCTTATTTTGCCGGGTTTTCGATAAACAAAACCTGGAAGTAATCTAAACATATCCATTAGACGGCATTAATTCAGAAAAATACAGAACATTCGAAGAGTTCATTCTTTTTTTTTTTTTTTAACGTTTATTTATTTTTGAGAGAGACAGAGCATGAGCATGAGCAGGGGAGGGGGCAGAGAGAGGGAGACACAGAATCCGAAGCAGGCTCCAGGCTCTGAGCCGTCAGCACGGAGCCAGACGCGGGGCTCGAACCCATGAACCAGGAGATCATGACCTGAGCCGAAGTCGGATGTCTAACCGAGTGAGCCATGCAGGCGCCCCCATTCTTAAACTTGAGCTGTGTCAGAGTCACCGGAGGGCTGATTGAAGCACAGATTCCCGGACCCCACCCTCGGAATTTCTGATGCCGTAGGTCTGGGGCTAGGGCCTGAGAACTCGCATTTCCCACAAGTTCCCGGATGACACTGGAGCTAACCTTGAGAGCCCCTACCCGTCTACACTGAAACATACCATACCGACATTAACAACAGTGCTCTGAAAGCGTATTGTTGATTCGAGAAAACACGCATGATGTGTTGCAAAGTGAAAAACCAAATAACCTGGGTAACGCATCGGTGTAAGTGTAAATGTTACTTTAAATGTGTACACATGTAACGGACACATAGGCATATAAATGTGTGTATAGAAAGAAAGGTGGGGGGGCACCTGGGTGGCTCAGTTGGTTAAGCGTCCAACTTCGACTCAGGTCATGATCTCACGGATGGTGAGCTCGAGCCTCGCCTTGAGCTCTCTGCTGTCAGTGCAGAGCCTGCTTCCGATCCTCTGTCTCCCTCTCTCTTTGCTCCTCCGCTGCTCACGCTCTCTCTCAGAAAGAAAAAAAAAAAAAAAGGAAAGGAAGAAAGGTGGCTAGGATGTGAGCAAAGTCAGAAGCCGAATAAATGTGGCGGTGATCTGGATGGGCTTAGGGTCAGAGAGGGTTTGGATTCCAGCTCCGGTTCCTCCCGCTCAGTGTGAATGACTTTGAACAAAGTACGTGGCAGCCCTGAGGGTCACTTTCCTCATCTGCAAATTGGGAATAATACTCGTACTGCCTTAGAGGGCTGTTGTGAGGACAAAATAAAGCCGTGCATAAGAACCTCAAGTGTAATGGCTGATGTAATGGCTCAAAAAAAAAAATATATATATATATATGCTATACATTAATACCATTAACAGTGAGTATCGCGGAGAGTGGGTTTAGGTCAATTTTTTAATTTGTCTTTTTCCATGTTTTACAAGTGCCCAGGTTGGGTGTATGTTACTTTTATAATTAAGAGAAAGCAAAAACACATTACATGAATACTAATTACCTCCTGAATCCCCAAGTTCTTTTGTTAGGATTTCTTTAGACATAGGCAACGTTTAACAAAACAAAACAAAACAAACCTTTGAAATTGAAAAGAAAAATTTTTTTAAGGCAGATTAAAAGTTTCGGATCTTGGAGAAGCCTGGAGGTTTAAACCCTGAGCTCTACGATTCCTTGACGCTAAGCTCCCAGGGCCCCCGGAGGCTCCACCCAGAAGCCCCCAGGCCAAGTGCTCCCAGAGAAGGCCTCCGAAGCTGGCGCCCGAGTCCCCACAGGAGGAACAAGGGTCTTCTTTCCTCGATTCAAGCTCGAGGCTGAGGTCGTTGGAGGGAGACCACAGGACAGGGTCATCGGACGCCGCCTCTGAGCACCTCCCTCGTGCAAAACACCAGGCAACTGCCGGGCAGGCGGGAGGACGCGCGGGGACCGGCGTCCCTGGACGGTGGGGGCAGGGCCCTGGGGAAGCCTGGCAGTGCCCTGCCCGGCCTGCGACCAGAACCGCTCTGCCCCTCAACAACCCGACTCCTCCGTGGACCCAAACCGTCTCGTCCCCTGGGTCTCGGCTCTGCGGTGGGCTCCCTCTCTGGGTCCCCCGGCCCGCCTCCACAATATTGATAAAAGACTAATATGTAATTGCTTTTTTTTTCCATAATTCTTAGAATGCGTTCCCTCACCACGCGCCGACTCTCCACCCAGTGTATCCCAGGGATCATTACACCTAATCATCAGGATACCCCACAAAGTAACAATTATCTTGGGACGGTGAGCGCAGAGGTGACTGACTCCAGGTGTGACCCACTCACGGTACAGTACCAGCTTCTATCGCTGCTTCGACCCCGTGGCGCCGTGCACCCGTTCTCCTTGGCAATGAACAAGTGCCCTCCTCTCTCTAGCCTTTGGCTTCAGGGTCTCGCCTCGACTCTGGAGCCCCTGTGAGGCCCGTGTGGTCTGGCCCCTGCCTTCATCCCCGGATTCATCTCCTACCAAGCTTTCCTTAGCTATCTCTGGCTCTAACCACACTGCTCTCTATTCCTCGAATTCATTCCGCTCCCTCTGCCACAGGGCCTTTGCCCATGCCATTTCCTCAGCTTGGTTGGTGTGCTAACTTTCCTCTTTGTGCTGTTAACCCCAAGTCACCGTTCAGGTCTCAGCTCAAATGTCGTTTCCTCAAGGAAGGTCTTCCCGGTCTCCCAGCTCAGCTCGAATGCCCCTTGTGCGGATTGCACAGGGTCATATCCCTATCTTTGTAGCACTTGTAGTTTTCATTGTAAATACAGTCACACATTCTTTGTTTACTGCTGCCAACAGGCCCGCAAGCCCGAGAGGGCAGACGCTGGACCTGCCCCACTGACTGTTGCATTAGCCACGCCTCTTCCAGGGCCCCGCACATAGAAAGCACTCAGTTACATTTTTGCGAATGAATGAGTGACTGAATGAATGAATGAATGCCCTCCCTTCTTCCGAGCCTTCTTCAGGCCTGGCCCTACCTGAGTACCCAAGGTGTCCCCCTTGCTCTGTGTTCCCTTGGCTTTCTCTCTGGCTCTCGGTCTCCGGGCCCTCTCTTTGCATCATCTCTTTGGGTTTTGCCTCTCTCTGCAGCGTTAAGCTCTCTGTCTCGCTCTCCTGAGGGTCCGCCTCGGTTACCCGCCCCAGGGCAAGGTGGCGGATCCAGTCTAGGCTGTGGGCAGGCGGGGAGGATGACACTTTTCAAAAACGACCTGACCCCGCTGAGTTCAAATACCCTCCGTGAAGGAGAACTGATAATTGCTCGGAGCCCCAAGGTGCCCCCAGCGCCCATGCGGAGCCCCAGGGGCAATCCTTGTGAGCGCGGGGTCCGGTGGGGGCCGTGGATGTACAGGGGTGTGATCTCGGGGACCGCCCCAGGGGAGCTCTGAGCTGGGGGAGCGAGCGAACGGCCCCGAGACCATCGTGGGGAGCGGGGAAATCTCAGAGCTCCCGAACTTGCCAGCGCCGCGGATGGTCTTTTAACACTTTCCCAAATGATTTCATTGACCATGTGGCAAACGTCTTTGTGTTTGGAGAAACCGCGGGGCGTTGTGGGAGATGGAACAGTTGCTTGGCGGCGCGTCAGGGAGATTTTGCTCCTTTCTTGAGTTTTCGTGTTGTGTGTATTTTTCTTTCTGATGAAAACTGCATGCGGTTTCTAGGCAAAAACAGGTCCGGAGGGGCTGGAGTGAGAACCTGTCAGTCTTTGCAGAGAAATCTGACACCTACTCTTGGCTGAGGGAGCCCAGGGACCCTGGAGGACAGGAAGAAGAAAGTCTTGGGGACAGCTCTGGGCAGTGCTGCGGCGATGACATCATTATGTGGGTGGCGCCCCATTGAGGTCCGTCTATGATAGCACGGCCCGGTCGTAGGACGGTGCAAGCCACAAACGTGAGCCCCATAGGAACTCTAGATTTTTCTGGCAGCTACATTTTTAAAAGTAAAGAAGCAGGTAAAATTTATTATATACATTCTATTTATATTATACATTATATCTGTTATATTTTATTTAACCCAATACATCTGAAATATTATCATTTCTACATGTAATCAATATAAAAACTATTAAAGAGCTATTGTCCATTCTGGTTTTCGTACTAAGTCTTTGGAGTCTGGGGTGTTTCACGCTTACGGCACATGTCAGCCTGGCCCTGCCATACTTCTAGTGCTCGGTAGCCACCTGTGGCTGGCGGCCACTGGATCGGACAGGACACGGTCTCAGGCTTCAAGGGACACAATGCTTCTTTTTTTTTTTTTTTTTTTTTTTTAGTTTATTTAATTACTTTGAGAGAGAGAGAATCCCAAGCAGGCTCCGTGCTGCCGACGCAGAGCCCCATGCGGGGCTTGAACTCACAAACCACGAGATCGTGACCTGAGCTGAAATCGAGTCAGATGCTTTACCAGCTGAGCCACCCAGGTGCCCCCAGAGCGTCCTCGTAATGAGCTCCTCCTCCGGAATTGGACGGAAGTGGCGTGCTGGCTCCTCCTTCTGAGACTGTTTCATTGCCTCCTGTAACGCCAGCTGACTTCCAAACGCCGCAGTGCCCCGACCCCGCCCTGCGCCGCCTTCCCGGCTCTCCAGGGGAGCACACCCTGTCCCTTTAAATCGTGCCCGTGTGCCTCCGGGCCCGAACTCGGGCCCTGCCCGACAGCCCCTTGCCTCCCTACCCGGCCTCTCAACCAGCAGGTCTAAGACAGAACCGCTTGCCCTCCAGATCTATTCAGACCCCAGCTTTCCTCAGGTCAAAGTCAGGAACCAGCCCCACCCAGGGTCACCCGAAGGTCGTCCAAACCTCCAACGGACACGCAGCCCTTCCTTCTAAAGGGTAAACCCAGTCAGTTGGCTTTGCTCATTTCCACCCCGCCCGGGGCCCAGCCACCACTTCCTCCTACGGTGCTGCCTGCCGTAGCCTCCAGCTGGCCTCCTGTAAGCCTTCTCCGTCCCAAATGACGATTCTAGAAAGCAAATGCAAACACATCTCTCCTCTGCTTAGAATCTTCCACGCACTCGGAATAAACGCCACCCGCCTTCCAGAGCACGGAAAACAAAGCACACTTTATTGGCTCTTCTCCGTCAGCACTCCTGCCTTCCGCTCTCGGCCCTCACTTGCCCCCCGGCCACCCCAGGCCCCTTTCTGTTCCTGGAACAGCCCATGCTGGTTCCAACCTCAGGGACTCCGCACCTGCTGTTCCCTCTGTTTTGCCATGCTCTTCTCCTGTCTCCTTCCAGGGCTAGCTTCTTCTCATCCTGACACCTTAAAGGAGACGTTGCTTCCTTGGGGCGATCCTCTCTGACTTGTCTGTCAAAACTACCCAGTCACCCCTCCCCAGGCCCGATCGCGTGGCTCTATTTTTTGTCCCTCGTACCGTTGATGACAGCCTGAGATTTTCTTGCTTATTTACTGCTTGGCTTGTATTTCTCTATATCTGCCCAGCTGAATGTAAGCTCCACAGGAGCCGGGGCCCTGTGTACCTTTTCAGTGCCAGCCGCCAGTGGTTGAATGAATGACTGATTCGAGTTTGAATTCCATCTGCACCCCCATGAGTTCTTGTGTAAACACGAGCGGGTGACCTCACCTCCCGGAGCCTCGGTTTCGCCTTCTATAAAGTGCGGATGATGATAGTAACGATGTCGCACTGGTCCTCTGGGGCTGTAGTAAGAGCAGCCCCAATACCTCGTGGCTTAGACCCGCAACATTTGTGTCTTGCTCTCATCACGGGGGGGAGGGGGATGGCTGCAGCTTCCCTGCACTTGGCCAGACTTGGCTGGGCTCCACGTGTCTTTTTGCACGAGATCCCAGGCTGAAGAGACGACCATTACCTAGAACACGCTGCTCTCCTGATGGAGGCAGGCGGGAGGGAGCAGGTGCAAGATGCTCTTGAAAGCTCTTCCGGGAACCGGAACACCGATCCACCTGCCTGCATCCCATTGGTCAGAGCGAGTCACGTGCCCAAGCCCGATCGCCGCGGGGAGAGGCTGCCTCCTCCTCTTGCAAGAGGGAACGTGTAGATGGGGACTGTCATCTCGTCCACCATACTAGCTCACGTTTACGTATTGCTCACCGTGTGCCAGGCTTTTTCCAACCATTGAGGTAGACGCTACTTTTGCCATCATGCCGATGAGGAAACCGAGCTAAACAGGTTAAATAACACGGCCAAGGCCACCCGCCAGGAAGAACCGCGGTGTCTGGTTCGTGGTGATTGCAGGCCTTGGTGACTCAGCCCCAGCGAACGTTCCCTCTGGTCTACCCCTGCTGGTGTTTAGTAGTGGTCCTTTCTAGGAGCTTCCCATCGTTCACACCAAGAAGGATTTTTCCTAAGCACCCTGCTCTGGCTCGGTCCATGTGAAGTCCAACATTCACCAGGAGCTAGGAGAGACCGGGGAAAGACACAGGAGTCTGGCAGTGTCCCCTGGGTAGATCTGCAGATGTCCTTGTAGCCAGACGTCTGTCCATAGACAGAGGAGGTGTTCCCTTGGAACTGAAAGGGGGTCTTCACCCACCGTGCTGCCAGGCGATAGGTTATGTTTTCCGTTGACCCTCCTTTAGGGAGACAAGAACGAATACTTAGCAAGTGCCTCGTGTTCAAATCCTCAAATCCTCCACACGGCCCAGAAGACGGCTACCCGCTCATCCCATTTCACAGATGAGAAGACTGAGGCTCAGAGAAATGAAGCGAGCCGCTCAAGGTCGCGAGCTGAGAAATGAAAGCGCCGCCACTCAGACTCAGGTAGCGGGCCGAGGCTGCAAAGCTGGCGCTCTCCCTGCCGATGGCCGAGCTTCTATCAAGGAGGAGGAACAAACACGATCGCCCGTTACTGGCGACGGGCCCCATGGAGACCTCTTCCACAGAATTTCGCGTTTCTCGGACTCACCTCCGATGTCAGCGCGCACGCTGTGCCCTTGGGCGCCAGCACAGGGGTGAGGTCATCATTCACTTGGTCTCTCACACTAAGCGTGGGTCATTCATTCTCTCACCTGCTTCACGAACTCACGTGATCCTCCGCCCCTCCGTTCGTTGACCTATGTATCCGTTTATCCATTCATCCTGCGTGTCTTGCTCAGATTTGCTTCTCCCTCTGGGTCGCGTCGTGGAAACTCAAGTTTCCAGGGAGGGGGACCTGAGTCAAGTCCAAATTGAGATATTCCTGGTATGCATTCACCTCCAAAGAGGGTGGGGAGGAGGGCCGATTCCCCCTAGTGTGATGGGATGGGAGGGCGGCTCTGGGAGGGGGACCCCAGGATGCCGGTGAGAGAGAATGGTCCAGCCCCCGCCGCGGTGCTGTCAGGAAGGAGGCAGGGCAGGGCGCTCTCCTTCCTGGATCGAGAGAATTTGGAAGCCGGAATCTCTGAATACCTTTGGACCTTGGCACAGAGAGTGAGACGGGGTTATCCTCCTTGGGGAGCACTCGGGAAGCAAGCGGGGCCTGGTGACGCACAGCTGCTTCAGCCATCGGCCATAAAGGGATGGAGGACTATTGTTGCCCCGGCCCTGGTTGGCAGCCCAGGGGCCCCTGGTCACTGTCCGCTTGGCCTCTCTTAACCAGAGCTTAATATAAACAGCTGGGACGGGATAGGGCGGGGGCCGAGGCCATGTCTGCATTTACCTCAATTATCCAGATAAAACATCCGAAACGACAATGTCAGCCCAGCGACCGGCTGTGTGTCTGCACAAAGCGCACCATTTGTAGGTCTGGGAACAATTGCGTGGCCCGCCACACCGTTCCCTTCCAGCCCAGATGTTGGGTGTGACAGAGACCCAGCCAGAGACCGAGAGCGAGGGGGAGAAGAACAGAAGGGCGAGGGGAGGGAGGAAGGAGATGTTTGCCAAATGATTAAAAAATTAAAGGGATTTCTATGCAGAGAAAATATTTAGCTTGGCATTGTCTTCTCAACCAAACGGTGGCTTCCAAGAGAAAACGCGGGCAACTGGCAGCGAACGTTTGCTAAATGAAAACAATTGTCGCCTTCCCAGCAGCCATAGAAAATGCCTTTTGTTGGGGCTGGTGGCGCCTGGGCCAAAAAACAGCGCCTCCAGAAGCCGCCCCCAATTTCTGTGAGGCTTCGGGAAGAGGAGGACTCGCCAGAAGTCCATTGTCCCAGGAGCACCTGCTAGTCTCGCAGGAGGTGACGCTGTGCAGAATGGCTGCGTCCCTCTCCAGGGTCAGGGTGGGCGCTGGGAGGAGGCAGGTGAGAGGCGGGAGGGAGGGAGGGAAGAGGAGGGAGGGAAGAGGAGGGAGGGAGGAAGGGCGAGGAGAGAGGCCGACAGTTGCAGCTGCCGGAAAGTGCTTGAACACCGTGCTTGAACACTGTGAGGAGGATGGAAGAGCCCCAAGGAATCCTGACAATGGCGTCCTCAGGGCGGTGGTGACCTTCCCGCTACTTGTCCTGGAGGACCTCTTTGAGAGTCTCAATAGAGAAGGCTTGAGGTGCTTTGTCTTGCTGAAGCCTCGCCTGCACACAAGCTGCTCTGCAGAATCTGGATTCTTACAGGAGCAAACTGAGGCCCAGAGAAGGGGCGCGCCTTGCCCAAATCCCAGACCTTGGGGAACAGGATTGGCACCCAGAGGCCAAGGACTTGCCCGTTAGGCAAAGAACCAACGGACTCAGAGTCTCTGGAGTGGGGCCCGGGAATCCGTGTGGCTGAGCCAGCACTGGGGACCCCGCCTTCCTCCTACGGTGCTCTGAGCCGCCTGGGGTCCCACATCCCTGGGGGTACTTTTCCCTCTCCCCTCACTCCCAGGGAGATTTCATTAGAGGGTCCCATGACTTAATTTATTTTATTTTATTTTTTTATTTGTAGAGAGAGACAGAAAGAGAGGGGCAGAGGGAGAGAGAATCCCAAGCAGATTCCACGCTCAGTGCAGAGCACGGGGCTCGATCCCACGACCTTGAGACCATGACCTGAACTGAAGTCAGGAGTCAGACGCTCAATCGGCTGAGCCACCCTGATGCCCCCAGGGTTCCATGACTTTTTTTATTAAAAAAAAGACTGAAAACCACTGGGCGGGACCAACCATCTGAAAGAGAGGGCGGGCAGGGGGGGTGTCCCAGGAGACCCCTGGGGCATGGGGTCACTGGCTTTGCCCAGACGCCAGGCCTGCGCGGAGATCACGCCTGCCCTCCCTGGGGCTGATGGGCGGCTGGAGAGGCAGCGCTGTCAGCACAAGCACCCTGTCACCCACCCTGACACCCCTCCAGCCGATTTGCACCCGAGTGCCTGGGGCAGTCTTCAAGGGGGGCCGGGCCGCCGTCTCTAGACGGTCCCCTCTGAAAATGAGCCTGTAGTTGTGTCCACGTTGCCTGTTGCCTCCGCTCCTCGTACTCAGTCGCCGTGGGGCCGACCAGCAGGTCCACACCCTCTGATTCTTTGAGCGCTCATTCCTTCGTTCATTCGTCCAACATCGCCTGTGGGCCCTGTCGTGGGGACTGAGAATCGAGATGCCTGGGAAATACGACCTCTGCCTTCCTGGAGGCCCAGGAAGGGGCTTCACGCTGGGGTGCGACCAACAAAGGGACTGAGTGTTCCAGAAGCAGGGCCCTCCCCTAACCCCCCTCTGTGCCAACCCAGCCCTCCAACTGCCCGCTGACCGTTGGCTGGGACACCCCACACAGCCGTGTTACCTTGACACATCCCAAATGGAATTCCTGCTCTTCCTCAGACCTGGCCCGCACCACGCCGTCATCTCCAGGTAGGACAACGCCCGCCTTCCAGGGGCCCAGGACAAAAAGCCAGTGGCTTTGTCGACCCTCTCTTAACCGCTCACATCACGGCCACCCACTCAGCTCCGTCTCCTAGGTGTATCCAGAACCCAACCACTCACCACTCCCACTGCCACGAGCCTGGCCCCGGTGACCCCCGATCCCTGCCCAGTGTCACCTTAGCCCTCCTTACCTGCCCCCTTTGCCCCGGTCCTTCCGTTACCTCCTCCGCTCCCCAGTTCCTCTCCTTCCAGCTAATTCTCCCGCAGGCAAGGGGACTTCGCACTGGCTGTTCCCTCTGCCCGGAAGGCTCCTCCCCCAACCCCGACAACAGCCCCACAGCTCACCCTCTCCCCTCCGTCAGACTTCCTCAGGGCCGCCTGGGTGGCTCAGTGTGCTAAGGGCTCGGAGCCCGCTTGGGTTTCCTTCTCTCCTCTCTCTGCCCCTCCTCTCCTCTCTCTCTCTTCTCTCAAAATAAGTAAATAAAACTTAAAAAAGAAAGATCGTTCCTCAAATGTCATCTTCTCAACAGGCCGTCCCTGGCCTGATTGAAGTGACAGCCTACTTCCTACCCGCAAGCCCCGACGTCCGCTCCCCCAGCCGCAACACCTGCTACCCCCACACACCACCCTAGGTGGTTTTCACATTCATCTTGTTACCGTCCGTCTCCCTGCCCTGCCCTCCTCCCACCAAGAAGACAAGTGCGGCGAGGGTGAGGCCGTGTGCTCCTTTCGCTCACTGCCGTGTTCTCAGCGGTCGGCACACACCGAGCCCTCGGCACCTGCGTCTGAGAGAATGAACGCAGAGAAGAGGGGCCGGTGATGCGGCTGCGGCAGGGACGTGGGGGAGGGGTGCTCTGATTTGGGAGCACCTGTAGATCTTTGACAGGAAGTACCCCCCCCACCCCACACCCGTCGTGGGCACGAAGATGCAGCGAGGGAGATCAGGAAGTCACCGAGAACCGGGGGAGGACAAGGACAGCCATTCCGCATCCGCTCTTCGCTGAATGTCCAGTAGGCCTGCCTGGGCTGCGATGGGGGGGTACAACGCCGGCCCCTTGTCTCGGGGGTCCCCTCTTTCCACGGTTCTGCTTTCTGAGCCTCCTCTGGAGGCTGAGTGCAGAGAGATGCCCAGGGGACGTGATGGGGGCGATGGTGGGAGGGAGGGGACCGGGGAAAAGGGGCAGGGTGGGGCCTGCGGACATCCTAAGGACACCGGAGCGCTGGACCAAGGTCTCAAAGGGACCTCCGGAGGCGGTTCCACACTTTTTTTGTCCCTCAGGGCACAGAATTGTCGGAGTCATAAACGGTTATTCATATCACACTCTGTTTCATGATGAGCGTGTTTTTTTGATTTTTAATTCTTTTTTTCATGTAGGCATGTAACAGACAACCAGGACCCTAGTACTCAAAGCACAGATCAGAACTTCCTCTGCCTACGTGCTTTTCCCTGATCCGGCCCTCCCGCCCTACCCCCCCCGCCGCCCTCCCCCCCCCGCCGCCCTCCCCCCCCCCACCCCCCCACCCCCGCCGAGAGTACTTCCCTGAGACGAGTACTTGCCTGAGCTGGCTTCTCCTTACTTCTCCCTCTTCTCCTCCTCCCTGCCCTCCTTCCCTCCTCTCCTGCCTTTCTCCGTTCTCTCTGTCTCTCTCTCCCTCTCTCCTCCCTTCTTCCTCCCTCGGTTTGAACGGAGGATATGTGCCTAGGTAATTCGTCATCTCATTTGCCTTCTCTGAGCCTCACCGGCCAGGCCTCAGATGATACGCCGTCTTCTGAGACTCGGGTTTTACCCCCCCCCCCCCCGCCGTCCGCCCCGGATTGACCCAGGCTGCCGCGTGTAGCCGCGGCCCGCTCATTCGCCGCTGCCCTCCGTCGTTCCGCAGTGAGAGCCTTACTGTGCGTTTCGTCGTTCTTCCAGAATGGGACACTCGGGTTCTTTCCGGCTTTCCGTGTCTTTATGTTTACTTTTAAGAACGCCGCTGCCCTGAGCCTTCCGCGAGGTGTCTCCTGGGGCACAGGTGCGAGGGCTTCTTCACATGTACACCTTGGGGTGGAAACGCTGGGCGGAGGGTGTTTGAATTGTTTGACTTCACAAGACAGTGTCAGATTGTTTTTCAGGGTCATTGCGTCAACGTATACTTCTAGGGGCGCCTGGGTGGCTCAGTCGGTTGAGCGTCCAACTTTGGCTCAGGTCACGATCTCACGGTTCGTGAGTTCGAGCCTCAGGTCGGGCTCCGGGCTGACAGCTCAAAACCTGGAACCTGCTTCAGATTCTGTGTCTCCCTCTCTCTTTCTCTCTCTTCTCTGTCCCTCCCCTGCTCACACTCTGTCTCTCTGTCTTTCAAAAATGAATAAACATTACAAAGAAATTAAAAAAAAAACCTTGCAGTTCTAGCAATGTTTGAGGCCGCATCGCGGTATCATTGGGCTTCTTGGTTTTACCGACTGAACAGGCAAAAATGGGAGCACGCCGCGGCCTTCCCCAAATTCCTCACAGGCCCTTCCACCTTTTTGGTTCTGACCTGGGGTGGAGTCCAAGTTTACTTTTCTAATATCTAAACAGGAACTGCCAAACTCAGCCCTCAATCCTTGACCCAAAATGGGCCCAGTCCTCCAGAACCCTCGTGCAGGTGGCCTTGAAAAACCTCCTGAAGTTTATTTATTTATTTTTTTAGAGAGAGTGAAAGCATGTGCATATGGGGGAGGGGCAGAAAGAGAATCCCAAGCAGGCTCTGCATTGTCAGTGAAGAGCCGGACGCAGGGCTCGATCCCACGAACCGTGAGATCATGACCTGAGCTGAAATCAAGAGTCAGACGCTCAACCGACTGAGTCACCCAGGCGCCCCAAGCCCCCTCCACTTCTGACCCCGAAGGCCTTTCCTTCTCTCCCCCTCTCCTAGAGCCATTTGAAGAGCTTCCCCCAAGTCACTGCCACACCCCCCAGTCCAAACCAGTACTGTCAGGAAAATGGGCCAAAGCGCAACGGGGCGATCTAAATAGCATCACTTGGGGAAAGATCTCTTTTGCTCTACGACTTGGGTTTTGCTGCCCAGACTTCCTCAGCCCCTTCTCCTCACTTCGTCCCCCGGCCCGACCAGGTCTGGCTGAGGCAGCGAAGGAGGTGAGGACCCATTTGTGCTAGGGGCGGCGTGCCCAGCCGTGTCTAACGTGCCTGCCCGACCTCTCAGCCAGCCTCTCTGGATGCTTCCGCCCCTGCCTCTGCCCTCCCTTCCCTCGGGCTGCTCCCTGGGCCACCCCAGACACTCTGGAACAGCCGAGTGGGACGCAGAAATCAGGCCTGCTCATCCCCAGCTGCTCTCTCTGGACACTGCCCCAGGCCCTCCAAACGCACGCAAGCCCTGCCTCCATTTTGCTGCCACCGCCCCAAAGTGCGCCTTTTGTCCCACCTCTCCTTCTACTTTTACTCCCCCCACCCCAGGCCTCTTCAGCCATCTTCGGCACACACGTGACCTTGCTCAGCTGGTCAGAGCGCGGAGGCCTCCAGCACGGTCTGCAGAGGTAGCTGGCACCAGCCGCGGGCGCGGGCACTTCTGCTGGCTTGGCGCTGAAGGCTCATTAGTCAGGCTGCTAGAGACCTCTCCAAGTCCATTTCCACCTTTGGCTTCTCTCCTTGTCCCCGCCTCCCTGTCAAGTCAAGGATTCTTCCTCCAAACTCTCTGGCTCACCAGGAAATCAGCATTCGAACGCGGGGCTCAAGTTCACTGTTCAGGTTCAGGGGTCTGCTCTTCGTGCGGAACCTTAAATTCCAACCCAGTTGTGTTATGCCCAGAATTCGGGGACCCCAAGAACCACCAGGGAGCCGAGTCCGATGCAAGAACAAAGAGCCTTTATACGAGCTAGCTCGATCTCAATCTCCTACCGCACCGACGCAGCGGTGGGTCGAGAGAGAGGGCCCGTTCCAGAAACACAATAGTTTTAAAGGGGTCTAGGGGCAGTGGGAGGGGTGATGGTCGTGACCCTAGCCGATTGGCTGAGGAAGGGTCAAGGGTCCTGTTCCATAGGTCACTGGGCGTGGTTCTTTTGGAACAGGGAAATTACAGGTTTTGAGCAGGCACTGGGGACTCAGGGTGGAAGACAGGAAACACAATGGAGTCAGTCCCAGTTTGCCCTTAAGCAAAATGGAATCAGTCCCGTTTTGCCCTTACAGTTTTGGCAAACTGTACAGTTGCTCTCCCGAACTCGCCCACAAATGCCGAAAACCAGCGCGTAGCGGGTGCCCAGCAAATGTTTGTTGAACGAATGAACCGCTTTCCTTCCCTCGCCCGAGAACGCGGTCCCCAAGGAGCGTCTCCTAAACTGCTCCGGATCTTATGGCCGCACCTCGCACCTTCGTCTCCGATCAGCCAGAGCCAGGGCCTCCAGGCGTCTGCCTCGGTTGCTCATGGTTCTCGCTCTCCCCAGCCCGGCCTGAACTCCCGGGACCCCAGGGCCCGTGGGTCAGGGGAGGCCGGATGCGCAGCGGCTGAGAGCGTGGCTCAGCTGGGGCAGGACGGACACCCCTTCACTGGCACGCCGCCCTCCTGCCCCGCCGCTCTGCCTCTAAACTGGCCTA
Organism: Paguma larvata; assembly: GCA_030068075.1. Classification (NCBI taxonomy): domain Eukaryota; kingdom Metazoa; phylum Chordata; class Mammalia; order Carnivora; family Viverridae; genus Paguma; species Paguma larvata. Next base: position 27,901,254 of record CM057833.1, read on the forward strand.
ATTGCTCAGTCTAACTCCACAGACGTGCCGAATGGCTGAGTCGGGTGAGTTCTCCTCAGCCTCCCCGGGGGCAGGCGTGACCGGCATGTTTGGAGCCTCTGGCTCACTGTGTGGGCCCCGGGGGAGGGAGGTGGTGGTGGTGGGGGGGCTGTAACAGAGGCTGCTGCACAGCTCAGAGCTGCCTCAGTGGAGCCCCAACCTCTTTTGGCCAGGGGCAGGTGTGGGCCCGTCCCCGGGAGGCCGCCCCTCCCCTGGATCTGCAGGTCCCTGGCGTAGCTGCTCTCTGCCCCCTGATGAGCCCCTTTAGCTGCAGACTCGGTGTGGCCTGTCTCCCTGCGGGTCCCGGGCTCCTCCAGGCCTCCTCCTGAGAACAGACCCAGCTCCAGAAAAGTCACCTCCCTCAGAAAGTCACCCCCACCTCCACTTCCCTCCCACTCCCCAGGCTGAAGGGCTGCAGGAGACCAGTGATTCCTACTGTCATGCTAACAGACTTTTGCCAGCCCAGTGTCCCCAAGGCCTCTAGGCAGGGGGGCTGGACCTGCTCCCCGCCCCCGCCAACCCACTGTGGCAGTCAGGGTCTGTGCCCGGGTCCTGCCAATGGACGGAGACAGGTTTTCACAGCACCTGCTCTGTCATCTCCGTTCCAGAACCGCTGGCCGCTCCCCCCACCTCCCCCTGGCTCCGAGCGCTGCCCCTCTCCTTGGGTTTCCTCGAAGTAGTCCCACACTACTCCAACCCGCAGCATCAGCGCGCAGCCGACTTTACTGAAGTTTGGGAGGTGGGGGTGGAGAGGTTCGCACGTCACGTAGGCCAGCCCAGGGCACAAACCGGAAGTCTGCCCTTACAAGTCAGAGAGGCGTGCATTCCTCCTGGGAGCCCCCGGGCGTGGCCGGGTCTTACTTCCCATTCCTGCACCCGTTCCTGGCTCCCGGCTTTCCTCTCTCCTAACTGCTTCTGAAACTCCAGATTCCTCCACTCTGTTTTATAGAGCAATTCATCCCTTTTCTTCTTTCCCCTTCTGTCTCTGGCTTATTCTGACTGCATCTTGAGCTGGGAGAACGAGCGGGTTTCACTTTTTACTCCCCAGATGCCCCTAAGGGACTGTCCTAAACAGAAGCACTCGTTTCCCAGGGGGGAATTCTACATCTATTTTTTTTTTTACATTTATTTATTTTTGAGATAAGAGCACAAGTGGGGGAGGGGCAGAGAGAGAGGGGGACACAGAATCCGAAGCAGGCTCCAGGCCCTGAGCCGTCAGCACAGAGCTCGATGCAGGGCTCGAACTCACAGACCGTGAGATCATGACCTGAGCCGAAGTTGGACACTCAACCGACTGAGCCACCCAGGTGCCCCAATGTTTTTTTAAGTTTGTTCATTTCTTTTGAGAATGAGAGAGAGACAGAATGAGAGAGAGAAAGTAAGGGAGGAGCAGAGAGAGAGAGAGAGAGAGAGAGAGAGAATCTCAAGCAGGCTCCAAGCTGCCAGCACAGAGCCCGATGTGGGGCTCCAACCCACAAACAGCGAGATCACGATCTCAGCCGAAACCAAGAGTCGAATGTTTAACTGACTGAACCACCTCGGTGCCCCTGCATCTGGTTTTAAAACTAAGTTGCTTTTTTTTTTTTTTAAGTAGGCTCCACACCCAGCATGGAGCCTATCGAAGGGCTTGAACTCACAACCTGCAATCAAGAACCTGAACTGAGATCAAGAGTCAGACACTTAACTAACGGAGACAGACTTCTAAAATCTGCACGCCCTGATTTTTTTTTATAAATCTTTTTAACGTTTATTTATTTTTGAGAGACAGAACGTGAGCAGGGGAAGGGCAGAGAGAGAGAGAGGCAGATGTAAAATCTGAAGCAGGCTCCAGGCTCTGAGCCATCAGCACAGAGCCTGACTCGGGGTTCGAACTCACAGACCGTGAGATCATGACCTGAGCTGAAGTCAGCCGCTTAACCAACTGAGCCACCCAGGCGCCCCTCTGATATTTTTACTGCACTCATCCACCTGGGAACACCTGGGGCGGGGGGGGGGGGTGGCCAGGACACAGTCCCTGTCCTTACAGCACCCCCATGGGGCAGGAGGGTGTGGTGACGCAGCTACAGCCAAGGGTGTGGTTTTGCCAGGGACACGAGCCAGGAAGCGCAGGGTCGCAGAGGAGGAGACCTCGGCGCTGCTGGGGTTGATCAGGGCGGGTTCCCAGCAGGTACCACAGCTCAGAGGGTCTCGGTAAGTCGGAAGAAATTTGTTGAGGGAACACGCGAAGAAAGGGCATTCCAAGAGGAGAAAACAGCACGAGCAAAGGTACCGCTGCGCCCAAAGAAAGCCCAGAGTGGATTTGCAGAACTTCAGGTCATTCGGTGTGACAGGACTCTCATGGGGTGGGGCGGGAAGCCTAGCAATGAGGTTGCGAAGGGTCAGGTCAGAGAGGGGCCTTGAAGGTCCAGCCAAGAAACCGGGGGTCCGTTATCTCATGTGTCTTCAAGTCTTCTTCTTCTTTTTTTTAACGTTTATTTATTTGGGGCAGGGGGAGGGGCAGAAAGAGGGAGACAGGATCCGAAGCAGGCTCCATACAACAACCGCAGAGACTGACGCGGGGCTTGAACTCACAAACCGTGAGATCATAACCTGAGCTGAAACCAAGATTCAGCCGCTTAAGCGACTGAGCCACCCAGGTGCCCCGTCTTCAAATCTTCTAAGTGAGGTGGGGGGCCAAGGTATCAGATGACAAAATCTGCGTTACGGATGACAAAACCGAGGCTCGGCGGCACAAGCGACTCCGACTCCGTGTCTGGGCTGTTCAGCTAACACTGAGCTCCTGCTGCTCCCGGACAGGCCCCGCTTGCTTTTGTGAAGGTTTATTTTAAACACTGGCTACTTCCTTGAACGTCCGAACTTGAGAACTGACCCTGGCGTCCTCAGCGGGGCCTCATGTCCCCAGAGAGCACGGCCCCCAGACCCTGCCTTGTTCACACCCAGCAGCTTGTTCCTGTGCAGGCCCTCAGGAAACCCACCCACTCCCCCTCCCACCACCAACTGGAAAAAGAAAGCCTCCGGTCCCCAGGGAACTTTAGCTGACCTCTGCGGCCCACAGGCCACTTGTCTGATCTCCAAAGAAAGGCCAAGGAAAATGGATTAAGGAGCCAAGCTCCCTCTGGAACAAGACAGGGGCGTCTGCATACAGCCAGGGAGATAGAGCTGCCGAGGGCAGGGCTTAACGACAGACGTCAAAGGTCCTACGCCCCCGAGTGTTCACAGAATTTAACGAGGGATCAGCTACTTACTGGCCGCTGCCTTTCACGGTCTGGGGCCTGGGAATCGCCGTGTGTTCTCCTCCTCTGGAGCACGCGCTCTTTCCTGGCACGTATCATGTGTGCACGGGTGTGCGTGTCACCTGTGAGGGTGTGGGTGATTGCGGACAGACCCGTGTAGGTACGGTGCACGCTCGTCTCGTGTCTGTATGCAGAGGGGCAAACGCGTGAGCCTCTGTGCGTGTTACACACCCATCTGTGTGCTCGGTGCCTCTAGGTTCATTCTCCTGTTCATTTGTGCTTGTCTCTATGTGCCGTGCACGCATATGTGTGTGTGCGCGCGTGCGTGCGCACAAGCGCACGCTCCTCCCCACCTGTCTACGTGTGTGCTGCCTGTGCCCGGGGGCACACACTTGCCTGTGAGTAGATTTCCGTGTATACACGTATGGACGTGCAGTCAGTGTGCATATGAACGCCAATTCCGTATTTTGACTCCTAGAACATTTGGGACTCTTTTCTCCCTCGAGGCCTCCGCACGTGTGCTCCCCGTGCCCGAAACACTTCCTCGGTTCTTTACCTTCCCATGCAACTTAGAGAACGTAGTCCCTGCTGTTTTTTTCTCACAGTGTTCTATTCTTTTGCTTCAGTGCACTTACGCGTATCTGTTATTGTACATTTATTTTTGTGTTAGCTTGTCTATTCCTCGTCTCCAGGAGGGGATGGAGTGCCTCGTCGAAACCCTGCTGCGCCTTGGATGGTGTCTGGTATATGCAGGTTTTCGACCAGAATTAAGTGACTGTATGATTCTATGCTCTGTGTGGGGGTGGCGGGGTGGGAGGGAGTGCCTGCCTTGTTCCTCTAAGTAGGGGAGCATGTCATTCTGGGTGCCCGTGTTGATCTGTGTGCACAAGTCTGTGCGGATAGTAGAAGCCTGTACGTGTGTGTGTGTCTGCAGATATGAAAAATGGCAGGCATTTTGTTTCTTCCACTTATCTCAGCCAGCCTAGCCGGGATCTCTCGGGTCCCCAGGAGACTCCACGGAAGGAAAGTCGGAGTATCCAGAATGGCCAGGGAATGGGACGCTGTCCTGAAGGCGAGCTGAGCAAACGCCCCCCAAGGGGGTGTCCTGTGTGCCTGCAGGTCTGAGCAGACACTGGCTGTGGACCCCAGGGACAGGACTGGGCACAGAAGCGAGGAGCTGACGCTCCCGTGACTGTCTCACAGATGCTTGTTGAGCACCCTGACCGAGATCTCCTCTGGGCCATGCCCGAGCCGGGTGCCGAGGCGGGGCCCCTGCGAGGTGCTCCCACGAGCCACACCAAGGACTTGCCTAATCAGGGCGGCACGGCTCAGTCTTCCCACAGCTCAGTCTTCCCACGGCTAGTTCATCTGCCCTCCCCACTGCCCTGACTTCCACGCGGGGTGGGGGGGAGGAGGCAGAGACCAGGTCCGTCTTGCCCACCGCTGCATCGAGGGCCTGGAGGTGCATGATGAACACCAGCTAAACAATCCAACGAATGAAGGCGTGCCCGGCCCCTCCCCCCTATGTACCGGAGACCTTCCATTCCTTACAGCCTCGGAGCTTGTCAAGAACCGCTTCGCCCGCTCCCCCGGTGCCCCCTCCCCGCTGCGAGGCCCCTCGCGAGTCTCTTTCATCACTTACGAGAGTGGAGAGCGTGTACAAACAAAACCAAACAGAACTAGGGAGGAAAGGTAGCTAATAGAACAACATTCGGCAGGAATAGAATGCTGTAAAAGTAAACACGGGCACAAGGCAGCAGAGACCAAAGGCTCTTCATAAACGTACTTGGGGGAAACAGCTCACATGGTGTCAAGAAACGGCTAATGGCCCAGCCCCAGTGCCAGCTGAATCCTTTTACGGAAGTGGCCGTAGCCAGTGTCCGGCCTCAGTGTCTGGTCTCAGGAGGGTGGAACCCCGTCGGGGAGGCTGCCTCGGTCAGGCAGTCCGCTGCTTGGAGCTACGGTTTCCTTCCCTGCAGAGGGAAGATGACTCCGAGACCCGCATGCACGTTTGAAGATGAAATGATAGGACCCCAGCAGGTATCAGGGGCTCAGTCGGTGCCAGTGTCTCCTGCACTTCACGCAACTCCGCCACGAACCGTTTCTGGCGCGCGTTCTTACGCTTGGGATTTAGCAGACCCGGGCTCCCAGCGTGAGCTAACATTGGTGGATTTGTTGAGTCCTCCACTGTGTGCCGGACGCTGGGCTGGGCGGTTCACACGCGCTCTGGTTTAATCTACAGCACCAATCTGTTTCCATTCCCATTTAATAGAGGACGACGCCGAGTCTTGGGAGGGGCCGCGCAGCCTTAGCTCAAGGTCACCGGAGCTAGGAAAGGAAAGAGGCTAGTTCTGGGGCACCTTTGCCAGAGCCTGGGGTGCCCGCCCGCGTGCTTCGCAGCGACTTTACTTACCGCTGCCACTTTTCTCTGACGCTCGGATTCCCATTCTGTGAAACAAAAGGGTTAGATTACACCGGGGGTTTTCAGAATTTCTTAGCAGCTGAACACTTTTGTTCTAAAATAAAACCCCAATGCATGAGATAAATCAAAAGGGGGCTGCCCCGATTGAAGGGCAACGGAGCCCAGAGGGTCTCCCTCCCCCACCCCAAGGCAGCCCGAGGCACCTCTGGGACCTGGGGGGACAGACATTTAAAATCTGACTTCAGCTCAGGTCATGATCTCGCGGTCTGTGGGTTCAAGCCCCGTGTCGGGCTCTGTGCTGACAGCTCGGAGCCCGAGCCTGCTTCGGATTCTGTGTCTCCCTCTCTCTCTGCCCCTCCCCCACTCGTGCTCTGTCTCTCTCTGTCTCAAAAATAAATAAACATTAAAAAAAAATTACTGGAATGGATAATCTCTGCGGACCGGGTCCCGTCCTCGAGGGTGGGGAAATCAGGGAAAGTGGCTCTAGAAACAGGAAGAGAGAAAGTGAGGCCACTATCTGCCGACCCCCTCCAATATGTAAAAGCGGAAAATCAACTTAAACACGAAGATAACAAGAAAAAAAGTAGCATGGAAAGCACTGGAAAGACTCCTGAGCAGACAGAAGCTCCAAGCAGAGACGTGGCCTGGGGGTGTGGGCCGGAAGCCCAGCTCCCACCCCCTGAGCGAGGGGCTCCCCACCTCTCTCGGCACTGGGAACCCCATGCCCGATTGGACAGCCTTTGTTCCAAGTCCTGATTTATGCAGCTTCTTGCTGCAAACTACGCGTTAAGTTGCCGGCGAAGATTCAAAATCGTAAAATAATTGCGGTGGCGAAATTATTCACAAATCCGTCCAGGACCGGCGCTCCGGGAAGGCGGTCAGATTTACATTGAGCACATGGTGACATAATTCAGGCTAAACAGATAAGCTTGTTCCGCTCCTGACAGAAGCAATTCCCAGGAGACGGCGGGCTAATGCCAGGCCAATTACACGCCGGGCCCAGGGAAGGGCAGGCCCGTCGCCACCGAGGGCAACGCGCGGCGACAAGGGGGCAGGTCACGCCCGAAGGGGAATGTCTTCATGAGACCCGAGCAGGCACAGGAGGCCAAGGGAGGTGGCATCCTTGTCGTGGGCCGGAGCCCCTGTGGGCCGTGATGGGGGTGCCCGGGAGAGGACCGGGTTAGGTCCAGCTCCGAAGCCGGCCAGTGAATCAGCCGGCCAGCGCGTTCGCCAGGCCGCATCGGGTTCCTGGAGGCGGCAATGGCGTCCTTCAACTGGCAAGGCGGGCTCTGCCCCTTTGGCGGGGCTGGGGGCCTGCATCTATTTGGACTGGATCAAGTGCCAGGTGCCAGGTGTGCCCCGCTGATGGTGGCGGCGGTATCTCTCCCCCCAGCGTGCTGGAATACTTTGTTTTCTTTCTTCGCCGGGGGAAGTTGCTTCTATGGCACTCCACCAAGGAGACAGGTGTTTTTTTATATTCCCCACAACAGTTTTTTCGCTCTTATCAAATAAAGCTGGTCATGATAATAGCTAACGTTTGTTGAATGCTGCGCTAAGAATTTTATAAACATTATTTCGTGTTAACCCTCTAAAGCAGTGCTTTGCAAACTTTAGCAGGAAGTCAAACCCCCGGGGTGGCTTTCTAAACCACAGGCTCCTGCTCTCCGCCCCCAGCGTCTCTGATTCAGAGGGCCCGGAGTTACTGGACTGAGAATGTGTATTTGATTTTTTTGCTAAGTGTTTTCTTATGTTTATTTATTTATTTTTGAGGGAGAGAGAGAGAGAGAGAGACGGAGAGAGGACAAGCAAGGGAGGGGCAGAGAGAGAGAGACAGAAGCAGACACAGAATCTGAAGCAGGCTCCGGGCTCCGAGCTGTCAGTGCAGAGCCTGACACGGGGCTCGAACTCATGAATCGCCAGATCATGGCCTGAGATGAAGTCGGCGCTTAACTGTCTGAGCCACTCAGACGCCCCGAGAATGTGCATTTCTAACCTGTTCCAAGGGGATCCTGACCTTGCTGGTCTGGAGACTAACTACTCTTGGAGAACACTAGCCTAAAGACAAAATAGACACAGAGAAGCTCAAGAGGCAGTTGTATGCTTGTCCCAAAGCCAGACATTGCCTGGGTCCAGACCCTGCATTCCTCCACTTCCTGGCTGTGTGACCTTAGGCAAGTTGCTTAACCATTCTGTGCTTTGGTTTCCCCATCTGTAAAACGGGTATAACAATAGGAACTCCTTCCTAGGGCTATTGCCAAGAGCAAATAAGTTAACCCACGCGAAGCTCTTAGAAGAGTGCCTGGCACGTGGTGACCACGTGATAACATACAAATGTAAGCTAATACTTCAACCACCCGTGTTCACACAGGTCATGAACTGTCTGCCTGTAGCTCCGGCAGCCCCGACCTTGAGGTGTGCACTAACTCCTGGCGGGCCTCCAACGTCTCTTCTCTCCATCTCAGAGCCGTGACCATGACCCTGGGGAAGCGGGGGCTGACCTGTGGCAGGGGGCCGCAGCGAGGGCAGGAGCTCCGGGGGACAGCACCGGCCGAGGCAGGGGACGCAGGCTTGACACCACAGCTAGCTGTGTGACGCGGGAACCTGTCTCCCCTCTGGCCCGGGTTCTCTCACCTGGGAAAAATACACCCGCATTCGGGAAGCTTACGTTCCAGGCGGTGGACTTTTCCACTCCACTTACGGACCCAGATCGTGGAGGATTCTGAATGCCGAGGAATTAGGGCTGGGACCCAAACATCGATGCGGCTCAAACTCTTCTGCTCAGCCATCCCTACCAGACAGGAGCGGCGCTCAGAGCCAGGCGGTGTCTCTGAAACCGCGTTTTAATCCCAAAAATGCGCATGTCTTTTGTATTCTACTCCCTAATATTGCCGTGTTTGTTTGCACATAAAGATAATAACATTTTTTTTTCCCGAATCTTCTAATAAAACAGGCATCCGGGAGCCATGTATCGTGTTTGCCTGGGGCTTCAGCTCTCCTTTGGTACGTGTCTGAACACATGTGGGGAGGGCTCAGCCCGTAGGACAAGGAGCGAAGGCCCAGGTTCCTGGGGCGGGGGAGCAGGCAGCCGGGCTGCGTCCTCCCCAGGGCGGTCTCCTCAGCCCCAGCTCCTTGAAGGGTGGTGTCAAGTCCCTGTCCAGGCCGCTCTGTCCCTCCCACACAGGGGAGACGCCACCAGCCCCCGCTGACTGTGGCTCCTGTTCTCGGAGAGATTTTACATCGAGTGCTTTTCATTCAGAATTGGAAGCTTTAATATGTTTTACAGGAAGCCCTTTTATGTGCCAATAAAAAACGAGCGATTATAGCGGACGATGAAAAGCAGCTCGCGCCTTGGAGCCACTGTATGTTTAGAAAGAGTGGGTACATTTCCCCCGAGAACGACATGATCCGGTCCTTTCTCCTTCGTTACGGAGTCGGGCGGAGAGGAGCTCTCGTGAAAGCAACGCAGAGATTTCCACCATCGCCGTGCGCACTTGCGTGTGCGGCGGAGGGGGGGGGGGCAGGCGGAGAGGGGCAGGAACGCAGAACAAACAACCCTCTCTGGCTTTCCCAGGTTAATACCTCCCTTCTTTCTTTGCAGAAGAAGGGATGGCCCTAAGCCAAGGGCAGTAGCCATGACCACCAGGGGCAATTAACTCGCCCTTTTTAATTACTAGGCCTTCTCCGAAGACTCCAACACCCTCACCGTTTCTGGAATCAACACAAGCCAGGTTAGAAGAGACCTTGAAAGCCCATCCCCTCCCCCAGCGAGCACAAGCGGGAGTCTCTCATGTGCTTGAGGAGAGTAGGTAGAGTCTTCGCACCGTCACTGGGAGGCCATCATGGGGGCGAATCCCCTTCTCCCTCCCCCGACCCCGTCCTGAGAACGGGAGATGGGGAGAATCCCAGGGTATATTTGTGCATCCAGGGGCACCGTGCACATGGAGCTGCCATGTTCACACCCAAACGCTGAGCCATTCGGGCAGCTAGAAGGCACGGCCACGGCCAGGAACAGTGCAGGGCTGGAGACTCCGGGCTGCCCTAGGAAGCGTGCACCCCTCCTCCCCTGTGCCCGGTTAGCCTACCTCAGTGTGAAGTGACAGCCAAGGACGGACACTGGATACCACCAGGTTATTATAAGCTAAGGTGTTAGCCCTAACCTTGAGTGTGTAGTGCCTGCACAGATTCAAGCCCAGAATAGGCGTCAGAGGGGAGTATTGGACCAGGTGTAGACCGCTGAGCTTTAATTCTGGCCTCGCCAGTCACTACCATATGGCCTGAAGCCAGGGGTTTCACCCTGGGGAGGTTTCACCCTCCCCACCCCCCCCACCCCCCCGCACCCCCACCCAGAAGACTTTGGCAAGGTCTGGAGCCATTTTTGCTGTCACGCCTGAGGGGGCGGGGGGTGATCTTGACATCCAGTGGGCAGAGGCCACGGGAGTGCTTAAATACCCTACAACACACAGAATAGCTCCCACACCAAAGAACCATTAGCCCCAAAAATCAGTAGCGACGAGGTGGAGAAACCCTGCTTTAGACCAATTACTGGACATTTCTGTGCCTCAGTTTTCTCGTCTCTAAAATGGGGATGGCACTGCCAGTACCTTCCTCACAGGGCTGTCCTGAGGATTCAAGGAACTAATGTATACAAAGTGTTTAGGACAATGCCTGGCACAGAATAAGCACTACCAACGTGTGCTCCTCGTGCTGTGATTGTCACCCGGGGTGGTAGAAGGAGGCAGGGCTAAGGCAGGGGGCCCGGCAGAGTCCGCAAGAACAGGTCCAAGGGCAGAAACGAGGGGAGAGTTCAGTGTCCCAGGGTTGAGAGTTCAGAGCTGGGGAAACAGGGTAGAAAGGAAATGACTGGAGGCGAGGGGTCCTGAGGAACTTCCTCAAATCCCAGCTGGTATTTGAGGGGTCACTTTAGGAGGCTGGACAGCCAGGGAGCAGGGGAGTGGGAGTCCACGGCTGCGGTGGTCTGTGCTCACTCTTCTCCTTTCCCGTCCGCCCCACGGCCACCCCCCTTGCTCCCTGACGGCCGCTGTGCGAACACGGTGGGCTTTAGCCTCAGGCGCCAGGCAGAGACATGGGGCTTGAAGCAGCCCAAGCTCTGAATTCCAGGTTCCGCTGGGTTCTACAATGGTTTGCGTTGTGCCCCCACAATGTCTGTCCACCTGGAATCTCTGATTGTGACCTTCTTTGGAAGGAGGGTCTTTGCAGAAGTGATTAAGGTCATGATCTCACAATGAGATCATCATCCTGCATCATGGGGGCCCCTAAAACCAACCAGTGCCCTTGTAAGAGACAGAGAAGGAGAAGACCCAGGGAAGAAGGGAGGTGGGTGGGGACAGAGATTAAGTGACGCATCTACAAGCCAAGGAGCACCCAAGATTGCGGGCAACAACAAGATGCTAGGAGAAAGGTGTGGCACGGACTCCCCCTCAGAGCTTCCGGAAGGAACCGACCCTGCTAACGCCTCGACTTTGGACTTCAGCCCTCCAGAACTGTGGGAAGATACGTTTCTGTTGGTGCAAGCTACCAGAGTTGCCGTCATTTGTTACAGCAGCCCCAGGAAATGAAGAATACAGTTCCCCAAACAGAAAGACCTCAAGGCCAAAGGGGCACCATCAGGCCAGGCAGCTGGGTGGGGAGCTCGGAGGCCGGCCCGAGCCCCCGGGTCACCTCGCAGGGCCTGGGACAAGGCTCTCAGCGTCTGGACCTCAGACAACTGCCCCGCAGCGGGGACGTTTCCTTCCCCAGATCGTAGAACTCTCTCCACTCTTGGCAAGATCTAAGTCTCCGGACCGGTTAACGAGGCCACCGGATGGTCAGGCTAAGGCAGCGCCAACAACCAACTGTGTGGGAGGAAAAAGGGGGAGGGGGGGCAAACAAACAAAAAAACCCCAAAACGAAGTACAACCGAACCTTTATTAATCATCTGAGCTATTTAGCAGGAGGAGTTGAAAGGAAAGTAGTTAGCTGCGGAAGGGAGACATGGAAAACTCCGGGCTTTCATTAATCTCGCGGCCCTCCGCGTCAAACGCCCATTGTCAGGGTGGGCACAAAGGCTGCCACAGTTTTCGGCAGAAATGCTAAAGGCCGAGAGCACACGGGAACGCGCGGGCCCAGGAGAGAACGGTTCAATATGGAGAGTGTTTTCTCCGCAGCCAGAGGTGCCCACTTCCAGTCCTTTTCAATTTGTACACTTTTCTCCAATGACTCCTTGAGGGTAATTACAGTTCTTTTCACAAATGAAGTATGGAAGATACGAGGGAGCGGCGAGGCTGTCAATAGCCCTGCAGGAATGCGGGGTCTGTCTCCGGGAGACGCAGAAAGCATCGATCCTCCTTCCTGTGGGACTTGGAGCGTGAAAGGGAGGCTGGGGTGGACGCGCCTTCACCTCCGAAGGGCCGGCTGGCTGGGGGAGAGGAGGTCCGGGACCCCAGGGAGGCCCCCGGTAGAAGAGATGGCTTCCCCCATCCCCTGCTCCCCAGGCAAGAGTTTGAAGACCCAAGGGCTTGCATTTTTTTTGTATTTTCCTTCCTGGGATGGATGATTCGAGAGCCCAAGTCATAGTCCGCATGAGGAGCGCTGGTGGCCCAGGAGCCGGCCTTTCTGCCCATGATGGAGAAGACCGGAAAGCACCTGTTTGCAGACGGGTACACAGCACACAGCTGGAGACTGGCACCACGGAGGAGGTGGGATCAGACAGACATCCTTGGGCTGGGACCAACAGGCTGAGGTTTACAAGGTCAAGTGGCACAAGTGTAAATGTGCAATTTGAACCTTGGGTCCTACCCCCAACTGCCGGCTTACCGCAGCGCCCGCCAAATACGCAGCTCTAAGGCTGTGGGGCGGACGGTAAGCTCAGCACCACTCAGCTCTCTCCCGTGGGTGCCGGTAACAGCGCCCACTTTGTGAGAGTCCTTCAGGCCAGCACCCTACTCTGTGCTTTCCAGCCAAGTCCCATTGGACCCTCGCAAGGGCCCTACGAGACTCATACTATATCCCTAGTTTGCAGACGGGAAACTAATGCCGAGAGCTGGTCAGCCACTTTACCAAGGAATCTAGAAAGTGGTGGGAGCAAGGTTTGAAATCCACACGGGCTGGCTGCAAAGCCCACTGCTCAGGCTGCTCCGAGCTGCCAAAAAGACTACTTAAACTTGGCCTATCCCAAGGGAGGTGCCCATCTGCTCTGCCCTGCTCGGCACACAGCACGTTGGGATGGAACGCTCAGGCCTGGGCACCACGTTTCCAGAAGGATATTGACACTTGAGGACATGAAAGGAAATGCTTTTCCTTCTTATGCAACCCCTGCTCTGACTGTCCCCAGAGACCCCCACTCCCGTCGTGCTTGGCCACAGGGGCCTTGCAACCCCTGTGTCTGAATTTTCCTCATGTCCCATCCATCAGCAGCGCTTCCTCCTCTGTCCTTCTGAGATGCCACTGCCTTCATATTGATTCCACTCTCCCAACACCCTCAACCTCCTTGTCCTTTTTTCCGTCTCATCCAGCGAAATGCCAAGTCTGGTTTAAGACAGTGACTCTTGTTTTTCTGCTTAGGGACTTGGGTTTCTGAAGAACGCGAGATTGGAAAATATACCGGGGGCTGGGAACACAGAACGCTCCCTGTCTCCACGCCACCAGCGGTGGCCTGCCAACACATCTGCTTTGCCCATAGTCCCCGCTACTGGCTTTTCAGTCCCTGTCCCCTCTGGATGATCCCCCTCACCCGCACGCCACACTCCTCACTCTCAGCACATGACCGGACCTCCATGGGAGAGAAAAAGGCCAACTGGCAGGGGTGGGAAGGACTCCGCCAACTTATCGCCTCACTCTTTTTTTTTTTAACAGCTTAATGAGGCATAATTTACATACCATAAAATTCCTCTGTTGACATGCACGATTTACTGATATTTACTATATTGACAGACTCGTGCAATCATCACCCCGCTCTAATCTTAGACCCTTTCCATCATCTCAGAAAGAAGTCCTGTGGCCACTGTCAGTCAGGCTCCATCCCTACCCCAAGCCCTAGGCAACCACGAATCTACATTCTGTCTCTACAGGTTTGTCTTTTCTGGACATTTGGTGTAAATGGAGTCACGCAATCATGTAATCTTTTGTGTCTGACTTCTTTTGCAGGCTCGTCTGTGTTGTAGCCTGCGACAGAAGTTGGTTCTGTTTTGTTGCAAGATGGTTTTCCATCATACGGCTAAAACATATTTTGTTTATTCACTAGGTGATGGACATTTGAGTTGTTTCCACTCTGGCTGCTATGAACAATGTCTCTGTGAACATTTGCGTGCGCATCTTTCTGTGGATATATATTTTTATTTCTCTTGGGTGGATGCCTAGGTATTTACCCCAATCTTACAAGCGGATCTCGATCTTTCTCTCCTTCCTCTCCAGTATCAGTGACTGAGGTGTCTTCCCCTCTGATTACAGTAGAACTCTCCAGCTATGTTCTGCTTCATCCCCTTTCCTGCTGCCTGAAAGGTCTTGCTCTGTCTGTCACCCCTTCTCACTCACTGCCGGTATTCTCCTCCATAACATGAGAATAACAGTAAGATCCACTTCATAATGTTTTGTGGGGATTAAATGAGTTGACTGGTTAGATTCTGAGGTCTCCCAAGATCCCCACCTCCTGCTGTCCAGGCCTTCGTGAAATACGTTTGCATGAGTAGGGGCAAGACCTGTGACTTGCTCCTAATCAATGGCATATGGCAAAGGTGATGGGATGTCACTCCCATAATTATGTCACATTACCTAAGATTCTGTCTTAGAAGATTCGAGATACGGACTTTCCTTGCTGGCTTGATGAAGTAATCGGTCACACTGGGGAGCCCTGGGCATCCTCCAGAGACTGCAGGTGACCTCTGGGACCTCAGAGGAGCCTCTAGCCAATAGCCAGCAAGAATCCACAGTCCCCAGCACTACAACCACAAAAGAAAAAAAAAAAAGGATTATGCTAACAATCTGAGTGAGCGTCAAAGTGAATTCTTCCCCAGTTGAGCCTCCAGATGAGAATTCAACCCAGCTGCCACCTCAACTGTAGGCTGTGAGACCCAGAGCAGGGGACCCAACTATGCTGTGTTGGGACCCCTGACCCACAGAAACTATAAGATGATAAATACGTGTTGTTATAAGCTGCTGAATTTGTGGCAATTTGCTCCATAGTAACAGAAAACAAATGCATACATAGAGAGCTTAGAGAAGAGCCCAGAACTGCCAGCAGCCCAGGAGTGTTAGCGGTTGCTCATCGTGGTACCAGAGCAGCAATTTGCCCCTAGATCATAACCAAGCAAAGCCCATCTCAAACAATCAACAGAAACAAGTGAGCCTTTATTTTCCATCCCTGATAAATTCCTTCTGAGAGTTTTCTGTATTCATTTCTTGCCCTTCTGTTCACTCTCACTTTGCTGCAATTTAATTCCTCTGCGTCCTCTACTCCACTGAAGCCGTTCTCCTCGAGGTCACCAATAATCTCCTAGTTCCTAAATCTGTTGAATGATTTGTCTATTTCCTGTACTCGACCTCTCTTTGGCCCTTGGTGTTGGCGACTGAAGTGGCTTAGAGCCTTGTCCCAACAAAACATTCGCTGCATCTAAACCTCTTTCGGGAGGACTCCAGAGTGATTAGATCCTGGCATGCTGGCTCCTGGAAGCCTTCATTCATTCCTTCATTCCTTCATCTTTATACACCCTTGCACACTTGAGGGTATTGCAGACTCAGGACTAAAGCACCCCACGATATGGGCACAGTCCCTACTCTCAAAGAAGTTTGCATTCGAGACATAGGAGCACAGATTAAAATAGGTCAAGAAATAGATTGTAGGATTTCATGTGTGTAAGTATTGTGATGACGAGAAGGCAGGATGAAGTGACAGAGAATCCTACATAGGGAAACTATGTTAGAGCAAGTAGTCAGAGAAAGTTTCTCTAGGGAGGTTACATTTGAACTGGGGTTTGAATGAAGGAGACAGCCATGGGGAGATTGGGGGAAGAGCCTTCTTGGCCAAGGGAGCAACTAATGCAAAGACTCTAAGATGAGAAACATCTTGGGGTGTCTAAAGAATAGCAAGAAGGCCGGTGTAGCTGCTGCAGAGCTGACCGAGCAGCTGAGTGGTGGGAGAGGAGGCCAGAGACATTAGCCAGCTCAGACCACCCTGGGCCCAATCTGGATTTTAGTCCAAGTGCGACAGTGAATGAACAGAGGTTTAAAGCAGGGGGGTCAATGATGTGGTTTTTGTTTTATGAAGAGCAGTCTGGTTGCTACATGGAGAATGCATTTCAGGGAGGCAAGGGCCAAAGCAGAGAGACTAGTTGAGTGGCTATTGCAGGGGTGTGGGGGAGAAGTAATGGCGGTTTTGGCGAGAGTAGTGTAGAGTGTTTCCCCTGGAGATGGACTCTGGCGTTCTGTGATTTGTATACAGATAATTTACTGGAGAATGCACTCAGGGATGACACCTGTGGGGGAGTGAGGAGAGTAGGATTGGGCACGACTTCTGAGGTTGCATCAGAGCCCTCAGCTCACCTCAAGGGAAGCCGCCAAGCTGGGAGACGCCCTCAGAGCTGTCCTAAATGGAAGCCAGAGGGCCAGGCTTTCAGACCTTAGAATCAACCAGACCCTGGACAATGGGGTGTGGGCCTGGGGAGGGAACATAGCCTCAAGAAAGAGGGCTCTCTTCAACTGAGAGGAATTCCTGGAGAAGGACCCAGCCCCTGAAGGAATGAATGCCTAGGCATGCTATGGCATAGGCTACAGGTGGTAGCTACAGAAATGTAGAGAATCTGACAAAGCCACATTGTAATTTCTAGGCAGAACCAGTGGAACTCATAGTTGGCCTCCTTGTAGGAAAAAACATGGGAGGAATCAAAGGTGGCTTCCAGGCGTCTGGTTTGAGCACTGGGGAAGATGGTGGTCCCATTCCTGAGATGGGACATAGCTTTTTGTGAGGAAATTAAGAGCTCAGCTTTGGCCATGTACCATCCCAGAGTCCTGACAGATGTTCACGGAGTGTTGTCACCTGTGCAGTGTGACAGGCGAGTATGAGGCTCAGTGGCAGTCAAGGCTGAGGACATAGTTTGGGAAACTCCTGGCCATCCAACAAATAGAGGATGAGCAGCCTGCAAAAGACACTGAAGAGAGGCCCATGAAGTGGGAGGGAATTGAGAAGAGGGGGGGTCCCCGAAGCCAAGAGAGGAGCTGTTTTAAGGAAGAGGGAGGAGTCATCAGGGTTGAGTGCCAAATGAAGAGCAATGATTGGATTTGGCAGGATGGGGATCACCAGGTAATCTTGACAAGAGGACTTTTGGTGGAATGGTGGGAATGGAAGCCCAGGCCAAGGAGAGAATCAGAGGTGGAGAAGTGATTACAGTGATTGCAGACAATTATTTATTTGACATATCTTGCTGTACAGAGAAGCAGGGAAATGGGACAATACTTGGAGGGAGATGTCTGGCCAATTAGAGGGGTTTTCAAAAGATGGGTCATTCCAGAACATGCACATTTGTAGGTGAGGATGATCTAGTAGAGGGGCAAGAGGGAAGGAAGGAGCAAAGTCCTTTGGAAGGGGAGCTGGCTTGAGTCCAGGACATAAATGGAAGATTTGGACATATGCACAAGGGTCCTCCAACCACGTTGTGGAAAGGAAGACACCAATCGTATATTCGATACGAGTATCTGCAGTTTAGTAGATTTGGTGGTAAGGGCAGAAGGTGAGGGAGTTTCATTCTGTCAATGTTTATTTTTTATTTTTGAGAGACAGAGAGAGCATAAGCAAGGGAAGGGCAGAGAGAGAGGGAGACACAGAATCTGAAGCAGGCTCCAGGCTCTGAGCCATCAGCACAGAGCCTGATGCGGGGCTCTAACTCTCACAGACCATAAGATCATGACCTGAGCTGAAGTCAGCGGCTTAGCCAACTGAGCCACCCAGGCGCCCCTCATTCTGTCAATGTAATATGGGGTCAAGTGAGGAGAAGAAAGGGAATGTAGGGGATTTGACGAGCAGCTGGAGATAAGTATCTAAATTCCAACTTCTTAGTCTCCACTGGGAAAGGCTAGACTCAGGACCTGGCAACTTAAGGGCAGATCTGCAGGAACGCTGGAAGCCTGCTTAGCGAACAGACTCAGAACAAAGATGTCTGACAGAACAAAAAGCCTAGAGACCACCACTGTCTTCTGCCTCCATTCATCTTGCCCTTGAGATGCTCTTGCCACTGGACCCAGAAAACTTCAAATCTTATGGCTTGAACTCTGTACCCGTCTTTAGGAACAGAATTTCCTGAAGACGGAAGGTCAAGGTTTCTTGTCTTCTAGACCTCCCTTGGATGGGCACTGCCTCTCTGTTCCCTGGGGACTCCCACTCTCTGCTGCTCTGTGACCAACTTCCTTCTGGCCAACAATTTCTTACTTTAGATTTCCTAGACATACAAAACAGGCTATAGTCCAGCACTCCTCGTCTGCGAAGTATTTTTTATTTTTAGATGACCCAACCTATCTCTGCTCTAGAACATGGGTTCCAATGGACTCTCAGGGACTCAGTCTATTTCCCTTATTTCCCTGTTCCCCAGTGCCGTTCTCATACACTCTCCGCTTTTCAGCGTGCTCCCTTCGCCCAGGTCCTTCTCATTTCATCCTCCTTCTTCCTTTCTCGCCTTCTCCAAGGTCTCGCCTGCCCTCAGGCACTGGCATAGCTGGGCTCCCACCTTCATGATTCCATTCTTCTGAATTTCATACACTCTTCCCATGTCCCCCTGGCTTCCACGGATGACCCGTCGAATTCCGAATCCTTATCGCTCGCCTAGAGCCCTCTTCTGAGCTACAGACTGGTCTCCGTTGAACGTCTCTCACAAGTCAAGGTCCCCTCCACGACGAAGCCCTTCCTGACCACCCCGCCCCCTTCAGAGTTCTATTCCCGACACAGATTTCAATCTTAGCATCTTGTAATACTCACTTTTAAAATAGACTTTATTTTTAGAGCCGTTTTGAGTTCACTGCTAAATTAAGCAAGAAGTACTGATGGTTTCCATATACCCACAGTCCCCACACATGTACATCCTCCCCTAGATCAACCTCCCCCCCCGAAAGGCGCACTTCTTACAATCTATGAAGCCACATTGACAAGGCATTATCATGCCAAGCCCACAGTTCACACTAGGGTTTACTCTTGGTGTTATACACTCCAAGGGTTTTGACAAATAGACAATGGCATTTATCCCCATTATAGTCTCACAGAGTAGCTTCACTGACTAAAAGTTCTCTGCGCTGTGCCTCCTCATCCTTTCCTCCCCGCAACCTCTGGCAACAGCTCGTCTTTTTCCTGTCTCCATAGTTTTGCCTTGTCCAGAATGTCAGAGAGTTGGAATCATACAGTGTGTAGACTTTTCATATTGGCTTCTTTCACTTAGTCATACACATTAAAGGTTCCTTTATGTCTGTTCATGATAGTTTGATAGCTCGTTTCTTTTTGGCAGTGAATAATATTCGTTCGCATGAATGTACCACAGTTTATCCATTCACTTCCTAAAAAAAAAACCCTGTAGTATTAATTTTTTGACGGGGTCAGGGGAGGGACAGCGGGAGAGAGAAAAATCTGAAGCAGGCTCCACACCCAGCGCGGAACCCAACGCGGGGCTGGATCTCACAACTCTGGGATCATGACCTGAGCCGAAATCAAGAGTCGGCTGCTTCACCTACTGAGCCACCCGGGTGCCCCAGGAGTAATTTTTTTCCACTTGTCAATTTACACCTATGTGTCCCTCCACTAGGTAATAAGCCCTTTAAGAAGAGGGGTGACCAAATTTTCATAATGCTACCATCTAGCAAAGTGCCTGGTACATAGCTGATTCTCAATAAATGTTAAACAGAGGCATGTTAAAGTCAATAAACAGGGTCCCACTGGCATCTACAACCCCACGTGAGCAAAGCCAAATGTAATCTCTCCTTCTCGTCACCTTCGAAATGATCCCGATCATTGCACCCAGAATCCACCTGGGACAAAACTCCGAAGATACCCTAGACTCTTCTCCTTCACCTCCCACGTCCAACCCCTCCCAGCTTCTATTGACTTGACCTTGAATGTCGCCCACATTATCCCCATCTGTCACACCTCGCGCCACCTCTCAAATTCAGACTCTGTCCGTTCCTCACCGGGATTATTCCAGCAGGCTCCCCACTTCACCGCATCCCCTCCGGCACTCTTCGCACTGGCCACCCGAGCGGTCTTCCTAAAATATCCCCTTTCCTACTTAAAAGCCTGCAGCGAGCCCTCGCGCCTTTGGGATTACAATGGAACCCCTTACAAAGACATTTCAAAGCTGCTCATGATCTAGCCCTGGAGACGGCACGTGTGAAGCTCTCCGCACAGCACCTGGAGCAGGAAAGGCCCAATAAACGGTCACATTATTACCAGCTTTCCTATGTAGCCTAGAGATGAAAAGAGTTTGGGAGGACAGGAGAATTGTCATCAAGTATCTGATGACCAGGCGTATGAAATATGCATCAGACTCTTTCTGTTTCGTCCCAAGAAATAGAATTGGACAGACTGGGGGAGGCTGTGGAGAGGCAAGTTTCATTTAAATCGGAAGGCGACCTTTCTAACGGCCAGAAGCACCGAGCTGGAAGGAAGCGGGCCCCACTGCACCAGGCGAGTGTGGTGGGAGGCTCTGGGATTTTTGAACCCTGGTGGAGCCATTCCCTGCATTCCCAAAGCCCGGTGGTTTACAAGGGGGTTCAGGCACGGGGGCAGGGGCAGGAGTGTGGACCGCATGACCCATGGGCACCTCCAACTCATGGGTTCTGGGAGACGGTGGTGGGAGCCCCGTCATGTCAGCTCTACGAGCACCGCCCCCATCCTGCTGTCACAAAGTGACCACAGACGACGCTTCTCCCACCCTGCCCAGACCCTTCGGTGCCTCTGCCATTGTTCTTTCTCTCCAGCCTGGGCTGTTTTGCTAGCCCCCTGGGGGCACCCCAAACCCTCCTGCTCCCCCGGGGCCAATCCATCCCCCACCACTCTTACAAAGCAATCTTCTCGGGACAACCGTGGAGACTCTTCCTTTCCTCTCCTCAGAACCTTCCAGATCCTCAGCCCCGCCCCCTTGCCTCCCTCATAAACCCCAAATGACTAAAGCCTCTTGTCTCTGGCTGTAGGACGTCTGGGGTCGTCAGATGGACCCAGGTTGGAATCCTGGCCCTGCCACTCACTATCTCACTGAACTTGAGCAAGTCACTCATCCTTCGGGGGCCTCAGTTTCTTTTCCTGTAAATTGGGGACACTCATGCTGACCTTGAAGGATAGGCATGAGGATAAAATGAGAGTCATGAAGTTTCTAGCAGAGCCCTGTGGCCTCAGGACACCACGGTTCTGGGGCATAATCCGCCCCCCTGCCCTTGCCCCGCCCACTCACCGCCACCCATCCACCGCGGACACCCGATCCCTGAACACCCGTCAAGGCCGCTCCCCCACGCTGGGCCACCCCTCACCTGCTTCGGCACCTTTTAAATACTGGCTCACCCTTTCAGGGACAAGGCGAGACCCACTTCTCCCGCGAGCTCTCTCCTGGACGTCTCCATCGGAGGGAATCGTCCCCACACATGCGTTCCCACGGTATTTTGCTCAGGACCCCGACAGAGCACCTGCCTCGATGCGTTTGGTCCCACGTCTGGTCCCCTGTGGATCGGAAGCGCCTTGAGGACAGGAGCTTTGTCAAGCCCCTGTCACTGCAGCCTCCATCAGCCCCGTGCACGGGAGGGGGCATTCACCGGGAAGGTAAAGAGATTTTTAAACCGCTCAGAACCTAGGGCTTCTCCATAAATGTTAGTTAAACACATGGGTGGAGGGGAGAGGAAAGCCGCCCACAAACCTACGCTCTTGCCCAGCAGCCTTCAGGCAGGGTTGGTGGCCTTTGGGAGAAGATGGCTGCCTTTTACTACCAGAGTTACTGCTCTGCAGGAAGACCCCGTCTCCAGAATCCCCCCCAAGGAGCCCCTTTCCCTACAATTACTCCTCCAAAGGTTCTTCTCAGTGAAAACTTCCAAAGACAGGAAAGAGGGACTCCTGCTTGGTCCTCCTCTGGTCAGGCACCTCTGCCCTGTGGGTGGCATGCTCCGTTTGGCTACTTCAGCTTCGCTCTGGAGCAGCGCAGCCTCCCCACCGAGCCCCCCCCCCCCCCACCGCAGAGCAGGAGGCAGCCTGAGCAGGCCCTCGTACCAAAGGCCGGAGCTGGGATTCCCCGCCGTCCACTGAGAAGATGGACAGTAGAAATGGAGACCGCCAAGGAGGCAGCCATCACGGTGGGGCCTGAGGAAGGTGGCCCAAACCAAGACCCACAGCCCAGGCCAGAGCCCTTGTCTGTCCAAGAAAATGGTACCCGGAGCTCAGAGCCAAGCCAGGCCCATACATACATACATCCTTGGACGAGTCCCAGCCATGCGTGAGCATGCGCGCGCACACACACACACACACACAGAGCACTGATGAGCTTGGCTCCTCTATTCCTCGCTCGCTCGCTCGCTCTGGGATGAGAGGCTGTAACCCACAGCCCCCTCACCCATTGCAGGCAAGCCCCAGGCTTCTTGGGACCCACAGTCTGGGTGGATCCAAGCTATCATTTATTCATAACTGGCCTGGAGGGGGGGGTGTTGGGGGGGGACTCTGAAGCCCTCCCTGCCCCGACTCCCACTTTCATTTTAATGAAATGAAGCCACCCCACAGCCCCCACCCCCAAACCTTCCTAAGGTAAGAGTGAAATTGATTTTCCCTTTTAACGCGAAAGCAAGATAAACACATGGCACCCTTAGGGGCGGAGGGGAAGCACTTAAAATAGCACATCTCTGGGAGCAGGCTGCTGCGCGCGCGGAGTTTGTCAGAGACAAGGGCTGAATGCAAATCACAGAGGCGGCAGCTGGGGCCCCGCCTGCCCCCGGGGAGCAGGTGAGAGGCAGCACCTTCGTTCGCTCTGCACCCTCTGCCTCCCATCGAGAGCTTCGGTGGGGAGGGGCCACTGGCCTTTGTTCGCATAGACTGCTCTGGAAAGATTCCCCCCAGGTCATCCCCGCTTATGCCCACGGCCCTGCTTGTTCACCCCTCGGGGGTGGGCTCTCCCGTTAGAAATTCCTGCCCTCACGCACCTTCCTGGGGGTTCCGGCAGTTTCCCCGTTGCTAGGGGTCTGACCCTGAGTGCCCCATCCCTCCCTCCCTCATCTGCCCCCTGCGGGGATTGGAGAACCAAGACCAGCCCCCAAGCTTTGTCTCCCATCTGACCCCCAGGAACCCCCCACCCCCCACCCCCACCACCCCACCCCCGCCGCGGGCCTGTCCTCAGAGAGCCCATCCAGAGTGGAGACTCTACTTTCCACTCCTGTCTGTCTGGGCTGGTGTCGGAGGAAAGCTGCAGGTGTCCAGAGAAGAGGAGGAGGAGGAGGAGGAGGAGGAGGAGGAGGAGGAGGAGGAGGAGGGCACGGCTGGGGCGGAGGGAACAGTCACTGAACACCTGCACGTGCCAGACAGACGGTGCATCCAGACTCGATTCCATTATCTCATTGACTCCCTACAACCACTCTGCGGTTCAGGGACCACCATTCGCCCCACTTCACAGGGGGGGAAACTGCGTCCTGGGGATTTCGACAACCTGCCCGAGATCACAAAAGGGGTGCGTCGCTCTTAATCACTGACTACACTCTCCCAAGGGAAACTCATCTCTGTGTTTCCGACGTGTAGGTTTGGGAGAACATAGTCTCTGAATAACACGGAGACGGCCGGCCGGCCTGACTGCAGCCCCTCAGGAAGAACCCCAGGAGAGCCGAGTCCCTGAGGGCAGCGGTGCCTTTTCCGGGGAGCCCGCTGGGGCCACCGAGACCCGCTCCAAAAGCCCGGCCTGAGGGTCGCCCCTGGGACCCGCCCTTGAGGGACTTGCTCTCTAGCCGGACAAGTCCGAGACCCCGGCCGCGGCGGCCGTGGCGTGGCTCAGCCACCAGGGCTGTCCCCTGAGCATGGTCCCACCGCCACTCACTTTGGGGGCACACGGGACTGAATGCCGCGCTTGTGTTTCCAAGTCCTCTTTGTATATAGAGATAGAGGGTGGTGCAGCCATTCAACGCGAAGCCGCCGCTCTCTATTTATTGACATGGAAAGATGTCCGCAACATATTGTCGGGAGAAAAAAGCGTTTTACACCACAGCCTGTGGCGTCTGCTCCCGTTCATTCAAAACTGCGCACATATGTGTTTATAATCAGACAGCGGTGGCTGAGAATGTGTCCACCAGCACGGCACCAAGGGCTGTTTCTGCGAGCAGGATTTTCAGTGATTTTTTTTTTTCCTTTCTTCTTGGTTTGTTCCTGTGACTAATTTGTATAATAATGAACAGGTATCATATTTTATTTTTAAAAAAAACTTAGAGGCGCCTGGGTGGCTCAGTCGGTTAAGTGTCCGACTCTTGATTTTGCCTCAGGCCATGATCTCGCGGTTGGTGGGATCCAGCCCCGAGCTGGGATCCCACGCTGACAGCACAGAGCCCGCTTGGGATTCTCTCTCTCCCTCTCTCTCTGCCCCTTCCCTGCTCATGCATGCTCTCTCTCAAAATACATAAATAAACATTTTAAAAATGTAAGAAAAAAAAAACCACAAGCTCCCTATAATATCTCATCTGTTCTGTTATATAAGATAGGGGCTGACGGACAGGCCATGCTTCCTCCTCCCCCTGCCCCTCCCCACCGTTTCCCTGCGGCTCCTCCAAATACTCCCGCAGGGGGCTTGGCTGTTGTGATGACTTCAGAGCAGGGTGACCAGAGTGGATGTCAGCTCTGACCCCCTGTGTAAAACGGGAATGAGCATTTCGACCATGTAGGACCGTTCGAGAAATAAGTAAGATCAATCATGCGGGGGCGCCCGGACCGCGCCTCCCACGTAATCGGTACCCGGTGAAATTTTGCTGCCGCGGACAGTCCCGCCGCACTAATGCAAGAGTCAGGAGCCTGAAGCCTTGGGAACGCAACCTCCCCCGGTATGAGGGGCGGGGTCTTTAAGCACCTGAAATCACTGACCCGGAGCCATGACGAATTTTCATTCAGAGCCATGAAAACATTTATTCAATATACGTTTTTTTTTAAGTGTGTATTTATTTATTTTGAGAGGAGGGGAAGTACGGGGGGGGGGTGGGGTGGGGAGAGGGAGAATCCCAAGCGGGCTCCACACTCAGCGCAGAGCCCGACGCGGGGCTCGATCCCACCACCCTGGGATCATGACCTGAGCTGAAATCGACCGAGAGTCAGACACTTAACTGACTGAGCCACCTAGACACCCGCTGGTGTACATTTTTAACTCACACGTGTACCTGCCTCTCCAGGAGTCCGAGAACACATCCCACGGGCCACGGTCTGCCCCCAGAATTTTTGTGTGGCTGCCAGACTAAGAATGGGCTTTACATGTTTCAAGGGTTGAAGCAAACAGAGTAGAACTGTGGCAGATACCACACGTGGCCCACAGAGTCTAAAATACTCCCTATGTGGCCCTTTCCAAAGAAAAGGGTCCACTGTGGCTTAGGAGCAGGGCTGTAGGGACACCTCTGTAGCACCCCGGGCCGCTGGAGAAGTGACAGCTAATGACAGGAAGCAGTGACAACTCAGAAGCCCCGAGTTGTTTCCCTGCCCCGCACAGCAGGTGCCAACACTCCTCCGTGGGGTTCTCGAGAGAGAGACTGTGTCTTCGAGACCCCGTGGCTGGCGAGGCAGGGACACGGGTCGACTTCGGGATGATTTTCATCCTGGGGAGGAAAACGGAGTTTGGGGGGAAGGAGCTTGGATTATGTAGAAAATGAATCGTGAGAGTTGAGCCCGATTATTATCCCTGCTTTCCAAGGAGCGCACGGGGCCTTCGAGAAGAGAGGCAGGGGGCCCGAGGTCACACAGCTGGGCGTGGAGAGCAGAGGTGTGAGCCCAGGCAGGCTGACCCGGGTCCCGCGTCCCGAGTGAAGTTACCTGGAATGCCGATGGCTCACCGTGAGTCAAGTGAACTCCTAGAGGTGGAGTCGCTGGTGCCGCCTGTTCAGTCGCTCAGCCCCAACTGTGGCCCAGCCTCTGCTGAGAGCGCTGAAGCTCTTTGAGAAAGCGGAGGGAAGGGGACACCCGTGTTCTAGTCACTGCCAGGCGGGCCAGGCACCGTGCAGATGCTTGACACACGCCATCATCCCCCTTCCTCCTCGCACCCACCCATGGTATCGGGACAATGGCTCCATTTTGCAGAGGGGAAAACCGAGGCTCAAGGAGCTCACACAGGTCATACAGTGTGTAAATGGCAGATTCTGGACGTGACACTAGGTCTCTCTAACTCCAGAGTCCACGCCTCTCCGTGCTGCCTCTTTGGGGAGGTGGGCGGGGGCACCTTCTCCTCATCTCCTCTGGGGGACACCCCCTTCGGCAACCCCCTTCCAGGAGAGGCATCAGCGAGCAAGCTGCCCGTCCAGAGCTCTGGCCCAGAGAACTGAAGCCAGCCAAGTGTAGCCGGATTGGGTCTGTTGAGACAGGCTAATGAGGCAATTTAAAAACAATTCTTTGGAACACACATACATCTGGTAATAATAGACTACAGACAACTGACCGGTGAATTTTCTGGGGGCCACTGACAGCCAGATCTCCCGCAGCGCAGGCAGATGACACCAGACTTGGTGGAGCCCCCCCCCCGCCCCCCCGCCCCCAGGTATCTCCGGGAAGGTTTAACTCACATGGTAGGACTGGCCTGTCCGCTCTTCAGGCGTGGCCTGGCCGGCGGATGTATACGTGTGTCTGAAGGCGGCGGCCGTGCACACAGAAACACAGGTCCGTGCTGGGCTTGACACGCGCACGTGCACAGCTCCCCACACACTGACACACACGCGAAGGGGCGCCTCCGCACGCCTACAGCTATCAACTCCCATGCACACGCACAAACGTTTTGCACACGGGTGCAAGAGCTTATGCAAACATACATACGTGCATGTGAAGGTAGAACACAGTATCAGCCCCAACCCCTCGCCTCGCCCTCTATTCCCGTCCTTTGCCGTGTGACGTTTTGGTGCTTCCCGCTGCGGGGAGCAGAGTCTGTGTTCCCGCCCCTTAACTTTGCGCTTGGTCACGTGACTCGCTTTGGCCAATAGGATAAGGCGGATGCAACGGCGCGCCAGCGGCAAGGTGAGACCTCAACCCGCTTGCCCTCTTGTCCTCATGCCGACACCATGGAAAGAACAGGCCTGGGCCAGCCCGCCGGTCCCCGCAGAGGGGTGACAGACACGTGGAGCAGAACCCAGCGCAGACCAGTCAAGCCCAGGCCGTCCGGATGCGCGGACGACAGTAACCAGTGTGCTCTGCTGCGCGCCAAGAGCTGACCAATGGACACACTCAGGGAGACCCACGCGCACAGAGAGCAGGACACACTCGTCCACGCAGCCCCCGTGTGCACACCGGGCACGCTTGTGCAGTGCACGTTTTCAAACGCCGGCCTCCTCACGGAAGGGCTTGCAGGACACAGCCGTGGGAATTCAACCCGCCCCTGGGCCCCACCTGCGTCTCTAGGCGGCTCTTTCTTGGTGCCGCCAAGAAAGACACACGCTTTTGGGTGTCTGCCCCAAAGTGAATCTAGACATTGCGAGACTCCGGACGCACAGCGGCGGGGTTTTCTGGGGCGCCTCCTCTGAGTGGCCCGGGGAGGCCGCAGCCTCACTCAGATCACAGCTTCCTCGGGTAGGAGGAGCCGGCTGTCACCTAGTGACTTGGGAGCGAGAACAAAGGGAATAGAAGTGGCGTGGGTGGGGCCGGGCGGGGCTGCTGCCACGTGGGGGCATCCCAAGGGCACGGGCCCTAACTGCTCCCATCCTGGGTCCTGGGCGCTTGGCCCTGGTGAGCAGGCGTCCCAGTGCTCAGTGAGGCTTGGCCACCCGAGGCCCTAGGTGACGCCTGCCCCTGGGCCGGGCTGGGCTGCCGCACTCCTTCTGGACTGGAAGTCCTGAGCTCCAGGCAGCCATCACGAGCCCTTTCTGTGAGGTCGTGTGGCTCCATAGGAGGGCACTCAGGCTACTAAACCAAAGGACCCGGATTCTACTCTAACGTCCAGCATCCCTGCCGAGGCCAGTGACTCAGCCTCTCTGCACCTCAGTTTACAGGTCCATAAAATGGAGACCGTGATACCTGAGGACAAAAGCCTCTGACTCACTGCCTGGCACAGAAACCCCAACAACAGTAAGAGCCACTCTTACCCCCTCTGGACCGCTAGGTCCTAAGGGCGGGAGCCATACTTCATTTCATTCCTGTGTTGTCCACTTGGGCCCCGGGGCCTGACACGAAGCGTTTGCAGGCTCTCACGTGCACGCCCGTAGGCTGACTCGCACAGCTCACCACGCATTCCGGCCTTCGAGTCTCAGGCGTGGGGAGAAATCAGCCCGTGGACTCACGGCCAGCAACGGGGCAGATCAAGCCACCCAGCGTTTATTGACGACCGCACGCCGGGCTTCTAGGCTAGGAGCTCGGGTCTGAGGATAGAAAAGACACAGACCTGGGTCGCCTGGGTGGCTCAGTCGGTTAAGCGTCTGACTTCAGCTCAGGTCATGATCTCATGGTTCGTGAGTTCAAGCCCCACGTCGGGCTCTGTGCTGACAGCTCAGAGCCTGGAGCCTGCTTCGGAGTCTGTATCTCCCTCCGTCTCTGCCCCTCCCCTGCTTGCGCTCTGTTTCTCTGTCTCTCTCTCTCAAAAATAAATAAACATTAACAAAAATTAAAAAGAAAAGACACAGACCCCACCCGCCAAGGGGCCACAGTCTAGGGGAGAGACAGATGTATGACAGAAGTCCACGGTGCATGGCAGGATGGAAGACGCCAGGGGGGTGGGCAATGGGGGGACTTCCAGTCCAGGCTGGAGAGGGGAGGCAGGCGGAGCCGAGGGACGCCCCCGGGAGCCCCCAGATGACATACAACGGTGCCGAGTCAAACTAATATTATCAATCTGTTTTGATGAGAGACTCAGCCTGTCCCCTACGTCCGCACCTGAGCCCTGTCCACCTTTGTATCTCACCTCTCAAAACGGAAGCCCAACAATGAAAGATCTTCTCATTCTCTTTCTCTTTTTAAATATATATATATATATATTTTTAAGTTTATTTATTTATTTTGAGAGAGTGAGGGAGGTGCAGAGAGAGAGAGGGAGAGAGAGAATCCCAAGCAGGTCCCGGGCAGTCAGCGCAGAGCCAGATTTGGGGCTTGAACTCACGGACCCGTGAGATCACGACCCGAGCCAAAATCAAGGGTCAGACGTTCAACCCACTGGGCCACCCAGGCGCCCCCTTCCTGTTATCCTTCTTTCCCTAGCAACACCATATCCCCAGCTGCTGATCAAAGGATGTCTCCCAGGACTCTGTCTAAACATAACCCCCTCTGTGCGTGTAGGTTTCCGATGGCGAGTTAGGTCCTCTGACAACGAAGCGCCCCAGGCCCTCCTTAATCCGGTGCTCGAGGGAAACCGTCCTGAAGGAGACGATACTCGAGTTGGGTCTTGCGGGACGAGTAGGGGCAAGCAGGGTGAAGGATAGGAAGAAGCCCCAGGCTGACCTGCAGGTGCAAAGGGGCAGGCGTATGAGAAAGCCCGATGTGGCCTGACCTGGCCACCACGGAAAGAGAGGAAAAGGGAGCAGCCTAGCAGCCGAGGAAGCCACGGGGCCATCTGAGGAGCGAGCTTGGGCTGGCCGTTTATCAGATGGATCCCACGAAGGACAGGGGGCACGGCTACGAGGTTCCCGTAAGTCTGGAGAGGAAGGGGGCGTGGCGTCCTGGCTTGGCCACGAAGACCTCCTCCTGCGCTCAGCCCCTTATTCACTTAACAACTCCGCGCTTGGCGGCGAGATCAGAGGGGTTCGACCCTGCGTGGCCTGTGGCTCACAGTGGGGACCTGGATCTGGGGGAAGGCACCGGACGCGGGAGGGGCAGATGGAACGGACTGGACTCACGCGGGAGGTGTGTAGCCGGGAAGGGGAAGGCACTGCAGCCCACACCCCGGGGCGCCTCGATGTTCAGGGGCGGGGAGACCAGGAGAGCCCTGCGGTGGGGCCGAGGAGCAGAGGGCGGAGGAAACCAAGGGAAGGAAGGGCTCGAGGAGGAGGGCGTGGCTCCTGCCGCCAGCGCCCATCGGGTTTGACGACGGGGAGGTGGAGGAGGACCAGGACCCCGAGCAGAGCAGTTCTGGCTGAAGAGGGTCGAGGGACAAAGTGAGGGGGAGGCCTGGGCCCAGCGGGCACTAGCACCCTCTCTGGGAGTTGGCACAGAAGCGGGTCTGAATCGGTTAGGGAGAGCAAGGTCAAGAGAGGGGGGTCTCAGAAGGTTGGGTGTGGGGTTAGGAGCACAGTATTTACGATGGGAATGACCCAGTCGTGGTGGGAAAAGGTGATGCTGCAGGGGCCAACAGCGGGGCCATGTCCGCAGGTGGGCTCAAGGGGACGAAGCCCCACAGATTAGGGCAGGGGGTGGCCACACGCAGGAGCCCCACGGCTCCTCTGCAGTCACAGGGGGAGGGACAGACCGTGCAGGCACAGAGACCTCCGTACGGGCGGTGGTAGGTGTTCGTGACGTCCACGTCTGATTGCCTCTGCGTCCCCAGGGAAATAAAAAGCAAGGTGGTCAGCTGACCATGGGGAGCAGGGAGGAGGGGTTAGAGGTGATTCCTGCCCGAGGTTCTCTCATCCTGGGCAGGGCCCAGGCAGGACCGCTCAGCGTCTTTCCTGCCTTATGAGGGGTAAGGAGGTCACAGCCCCCTCTGCCCTGAGCTGCCTGACCCTCCTGCACCTGCTGGGATCCCGGCGGGCCCCGAGAGCTCCCTCTGGCCCTCCGTGGCGCCGCTCAGCTTCTCTTCCTGACCAGGATCTCAGAAGCAGCTCCTGAGGGCTCGGAGGCACCCCTCACCACCCCTGCCCCTATGACGCCAGCCCCAGCTCTGGCAGGTGGGGGAGTGGCAGGGAGGGGCTGGGGCCGGGCATCGAGCGGAAATCTCCCGCAGGTGTCTTTTGGAGGCGGCGCCTGCAGCCAGCCCCGCTCCCAGCCAGCGACAAAGCTCGTACCCAGAGACTCTTTGGTGTTACTGCTAAACTGTGTGATTACACTTGTCAGGCCCCTCGGAGGAAGGCAGAGACAGGCTTCCCGGGCCTTCAGATGCCTGCGCGATGGAGAGGAAAAGCAGCTGTCAGCTCGGGCCTCTTTCTCCCTCCTCCCATCTGCTCCTGCTCTCAGCCTCCTCGCCACGGGGGCTGTGGGATGGGACGGTGTGGGGACAAACATCCAACCCCAGCAGGCCAGGTGTCAGGGCCCAGTTCAGTGCCAGTCCCTCTACCCGCATTAGCTCATTTAGTCCTCAAAACAGCCCCAAGTCTAGCACTAACATGACCCATGTTTTACAGCTGCTATAAGACTCAGAGAGGTCAAGGGACTTGTCCAAGGTCGCTCAGCTGGGAAATGGCACACACAAGATTTTAAGGCCAATCTATCTGTTAATAAAGCACTCCACAGTGTTTCTCAGTGTCGCCGAGGACCCAGAGTGTCCAGTCCTAACCAGCTCTCTCCCTAGCCAATCCAGCCAAGGTTAGGCTGCGGAGGCTCAAACCCTTACTCAGCCATTCCCTACCCTAGTCACCTTGTCCATGCTCCATGACCCTCCCAAGTCTATTTCCCCATCTGTAAAATGGGACCATCGCAGTACCTCCCTCTGAGGGATGCCACAACAACCCTTGCCAGGCCACACCTGGCATGCCGCAGAATGTGGCTTCAAAATCTCAGGCAAGGGCAGGGCCAGAACAGCCCATCTCCCCCCTCATTCTGGACATCAGACCTCTATTAATACAGCCCCGCAGCTGCATAAGGCACACAGTCCCCTCAGCCTCCCGGATCTCTTTAACATAAACATCGACAAGACAACTGAGCTTTGCTGTCAAGACAGAGAGTTGCCCTGAGCTGGGGAAAAGCGAGGTACATAGTCCCTTCTTCTCCGAAGACTGTGTAGTAACACGCACCTGGTCCCATTATTCAGGAGCCCTCGGATGGCTGTTCTCCGTAGATGAGCTTGATTAAATGCAAATTGGGAGTGGGCTGGAGGTTGACTGGGAGGAAGTGAAACCGTGGGTGAAGGATTAAGGCCTGGGGGAGGGGAGCAAATGATGAGCTGGAGGAGAGAAGACAGAGTCAGGAAGGAGCAGAAGCCAGGCCTGAGTTCCCAGCTGCAGGAGGAGGTTTGGAGAAGCCCCCCTGCTGGGTAAAGCCCCAGCTCCGAGATTTGGGAGAATCCTCTTCGAACCAGGGGGGGGGGCCATACAGCCCGAGGGGCCCACCAGCTTCTGCAGAGCCCAGAGGCACCCAGTGTGCCCTGAGCACAGCCCATTTAATCCACACACACCCTTGCGAGGTCAAGGCTGTTCTGCTCCTTTTACACACAAGACAGTAAGGGTACCGGCTCTCTGCCTGGTGCGAAATCCCCGAGAAACCATTTGCCGCAGCCTTTTGCAAACCTCCATTGATGGGGTGCTCACAACCTCATGACACCCTATAGCTAGTGCACGGCCACCCGACGGACACACAGACAAACTTGATGCCGCAGTCCATGGCTGCAAAGGCCTTGGAAACCTTCCCACGGGGCTCCCTGCCTCTGGGGACCAGGTTCCTTGCCCGGGCTCCATCATGGCTTCCCTCATGCCCAGGGCCCCAAAGGAGGGCTTACACAACCAGGTGGTGCAGGTCGGGGTGGGGTGTCTGTGGTCTGCCCGGTCTCAGCCTGCGGAAGAGAAAGTCTGCTATTCCGGGACCACTTATGGTTGGAGAAGGCCTGGGCCTGGCTGGAGTGAGACAGATAGACATAGAGAGATAGGAGAGAGAGAGAGAGAGAGAGAGGAGAGAGAGAAAGAGAGAGAGAGAGAATATGACCTGAAATCCTAGCGGGGTCCCTGAATAGACTGTCGTAGAGGCCAAGAGCATGTCAGTTCTTTCCTCCACCTGAAATAGAGAAAAAGAGAGAGTTCCCCTGATTGCAGGGACACTCACTCCCTCAGGGGGAAATAGGCCAACAAGGGAGGCTAGCTCCAGAGGGCTCAGGACCAGGGAGGTGGAGACCAGCTGATGACACGCTCACCAATTCTCCCTCCTCCGCCTGTGGCAGACATGACTAATCAATCACAACGCTCCTTCTTGACAAGATGGGATGGTGGTTTTCTTTCAGACAGCAGCACACACCCTAAGGGCCCACGGTGGATACAGTCTCTTGCAATAGAATTGTGGAGATCTTGGAAAGGCAAGCTGAACTTGGTTCTGGAGGTCAAGGGCAAATCCCTAACACAGCCTTAAGACCACTTTCACAACTCGTTGGTTTAGGAGGCCGTTAGGTCATTTGGTGTGGTGTCCTCCTTTCCCCGGTCACGAGTGGCCAGTGTGTGAGTCCTCGGGCCACGGAGGACAGGACAGGACACAGACTACATCTTTGCCTCCTCTCTTGGCTGGCTTCGGACCCAGCCCACCAACAGCTACAATCGACACTCAGGAAACTGAGTGTGGGGTTAGCTGCACTCAGCGCCCAGCCTCTTGCTTTCCTGGAAAATCCAATCAAAGACTCAAGCCTATTTTTAACTGATTAAGCGGAAAGCCTGGAATCAGAGTTTCTTTTAGCTGCTGTGCCGCCAACAAGGTGCTACTACAAACAACTGCAATTATTCCGGAACGCACAGAGTAAGAATCACTTGGGCTTCTGCTGGGCCTGACGAGGGCTCCCATTTGATCGCTGTTAGCCCCTCCACACTCAGCCATTCGGATGAATTAGGGCAGCGGAAGAGGCAATGGCCTGCTATGGATGTCCCCGGAGCAGGAAGAGCCAAATCCTCTCAGTACCACTTACGGGACAGCAGGGCCCATGACAATGCAGTCGGGATATGAGCGGTTGGCTTTAACTAATGAGGTGCTTACAGATGCACGCGCACATCTGAAGCTGTGATCCTGCCTGGGAAACGGCCGTTGAGAGAAGAGAGGAGGCTGAGGAAGAGGAATCCTTAAAAGGGACTGCGGGTAACTGTGTACTGAGACTGGCCTGAGAGGGCAAAGGTCAGCAAAGGACACATAAAGATACATCTCCATTCTGGCCAGCGTTTGGGGCTCCATCCCACATTTCCTTCCATTACGGAGCATTTTAGAACACAAGTGGCACGCTCCTCAGTCCTCCGTCTTTTGCCTGTGGCAGACATCACTAATCGATCATGGCTCTCTTTCTTGCCAAGGCTGGTTGTAGACTCAGACTACTTCGACGCAGAGCTCCAGCCCACCGCTACTACCGAACATGAAATAAAACCTACTGGCCATGAAGAGTTTTTTTTTCAGGATCTGCTTTAGCTTTGATGTGCCCGTGCAGGACCCTCGAGAGGACGCTGATGGTTCCAAGAAGCAAGTTTGGCCCCAGAAGTGTGGGAGCACCTGATCCACCTGAAGCCTTACTGAGTGCTGCTTGGATGGGGCTCATTTAATTTCTGTGTGCTCAGCACCTCATTCGTCTTTGAGGGACAGCTGCCCCTTCTGTGGCATAACAGCATCTCTTCTCTCTGTACAACGAGGTTGTGGGGAACTTCCAGTCAGAGTCCCTACCTCATAGGGTCTGCACTGAGTCCAGACGTAGACTAAGCATGGACAAGACACCTACGATAGGCCAGGTAGAGGGCTTCCCTGAGAATTCCAGGCTGGAACTAAGGGAAGAGGGACTGGTCCTCATTGGCAGTTAAACTGTGGGTGCAAGGCGTGGGAAATGCCAGTGGTCATTTCTTTTTTTTTTTTTTAAACATTTTTTTTAATGTTTATTTATTTTTGAGAGACATAGAGGCACAGCGTGAACAGAGGAAGGGCAGAGAGAGAGGGAGACAAAGAATCGGAAGCAGGCTCCAGGCTCTGAGCCGTCAGCACAGAGCCCGACGCGGGGCTCAAACTCACAGACCGCGAGATCCTGACCTGAGCTGAAGTCGGCCGCCCAACCGACTGAGCCACCCAGGCGCCCCATTGTGGTCATTTCTTGACACGTGGAGGAAGTTGACTTGAGGGAAGGATGTTGGCACATAAAGACAAGCAATATGGAGCAAGAGAGGTGAGTATGAGAGAGAGACACACACACAGAGACAGAGACAGAGAAAACCTAGAGGTTCCAGTTCTCCCCAAGGCCAAGTTATACCCCTTCGATTATCGCATGAGTCTTCTAATAAAGTCCCCTTTTTTAATTACGTTTTTGAAGTTGGGTTCTGTCCCTGGCAACCAAGAACTGTCGCAACACACATACACAGGGCAGATACAAAACTGTACCAGTGCATAGCAAAGATCGCACCGGGGTGGGCCTCCTGGAGGGAAGCATGAAAAGCTCCCTGAGATAATGGTTTTTACCATCTACCATGGGGTGCAGGTAGTAGTCATGGCGATGGAGAGAGCCT
This sequence comes from Paguma larvata, assembly GCA_030068075.1. Lineage (NCBI taxonomy): Eukaryota > Metazoa > Chordata > Mammalia > Carnivora > Viverridae > Paguma > Paguma larvata. The sequence goes on from CM057833.1 coordinate 27,936,393, forward strand.
GGCCTGTCAGGGAGCCACAAACAAAGGATTTGGACAATTCTATTTTTTTATGAAGTTCACTTCACGGGCTGGTCTTGGGAGGTAGTGTTGCCTAGACCCAGAGTTCTCGGGCATTACGAGATCAACTGAGTTTTCAAAGACTCTGTGAGACAGACTGATGGCTGTGATTTCTGTGTACTTTGCCCCAGGCTTCCCAAGGAACAGGGCAGTATCCTAGGTACAGTATACTATCCTGTATATTGTATCATGAAGTCTAGTATACTGGACTTCACCCATTGCTGGCCAGAGGGGCCAAATCTCTGTGATGCCCTCATGCTCAGAGAACAGCAGCCTCCCACACCCTTCCCTGCAGGATACTTGCTTCCGAAAACAGGTCGGATAGGAGGGTATCTTTTACAAACACCCACATACTCATCCATGCTTTCAACATGGGTCTGTTGGCCCCGGCTATATGATAGATCATATGCAGGCTACCTCAGAGGCAGATGAAAACACGTGTGATCTAGGTCCTGAGAGACGCTCAAGCTGGTGGGGCATAGAGACGCATAAATAGAATACGGTGCAGTGGTTTTTAGCAGAGGGGGGTATAAAGGATTCTAGGAGGCCATAGAAGGCATGGTAAGTCAGCCTGAGGGATTCGGGCAGGCTTCACCCAGGAAGCAACAGGTCAGCTGAGTAAGAGCTTATTCAGAGGGCAGGATGCCAAAATTGTCCTAGAGGATCCCAATGGCAGGTACTTCACTCTCCCCCTTAGAGATGTCTTCTGTAAAATAGATGGAAAGCTAAAAGCTAACATTTCTCAGACACCCTCTGCTAACTAGGTTTTACACGTGACCTAGGTTTTGCCAAGCAGACACATCGGATGAGGCATGGAAGGTTGAAAACGAGCCAGGGGAGGTGGTAGCTATGGGATCTTCTACAGAAGTTTTGGCTAAGCATCCACTGTGAAGTTTCTAGTCATAGGTGCTGAGCAGTGGGAGGCAGGGGCCTTGGGGCTTCGCTAGAACAGTTCTATTTCTTCTAGCTTTATTTCCTCACCCTCCCAGAAATTCTGTGTGCTACCTAATCCCTAGAATAAATCCCTTTCCATTTAAACGGGTTGAAGTACATTCTGTCTGCAACTAAGACTCCTGATGATGGCAGCAAGTTCTGCCTTGGGCTTCCTATCTCTCTAGCTATATGTACAGTGGCCAGGAGCTTCAGAAAGACCCTGGTTCAAGTCTCAGTTTGATCATTTTCTACCAATGAGACCTTAGGATTGAGATGGGTTTCTCTACCTATCAAATGGCAGAGAGTGTACTATGCAGCTCATGGTATTATTATAAAGCCCAAACGAGATAATGTATATAAAGTGCACAACATTAGACACACAGAAAATGCTGGACAGACAATTGTTATTATTATTCTTACAACTTGGGTTTCTTTGCCAGCCAACCCAACTTCATACCACTTGTGAAAAGTTAATTGAAGAGCAGACCAGAGAACATTCATGGTATAAACAAAGAAGACCTTGACGATCTGGAAGACAAATTGAACAAGACGAAATAACACAAGAGTAAATGCAAAGTTCTACTCTCAGGTAAAGAAAATCTGAACAACGACAGGAAGGCTGAGACACAGGGCTGGGTTGTAATCTATATGAGAGAGATTTGTGGGATTAGAAAACAGATCAATGTGTGCCACTAGTGCAACGTTTCCAAAAAGTGAATATAATCTTTGGCTATATTAATAAAGGTAGAGAGTAGAGAAATGGAGCTGAAAACCCTGTTCTACTCTCTCTTCATCGGCCCACATCAACAAAGTTGAACTGAACTCCGAGGGATCTTACCATGAGAGGGATACAGAGTCAAGCTTGCATTCAGAGAAGCCACCTGGGGTAACACCTAACATTTATTGATCTTTTACTATATGCCGGAAGCCACTCCTAACTCATTCTTAACTCTTCCGCCAGCAGGATAGATTTGGATATATAGAAGGGGAGGCAGGCTCTGCAGGCTCAGACTTAGCCCTAATAATGGTCGTGACAAGGAGGGCAAATGTGTCACTACTGACTCCTCTTAGCCCATGGCAGACATTACTATTGAATCACAGAACTCTTAGCTCACTGCGTCCAATTTGGCTTTCAAAATATCCTCTCCACCCAACATTGTACTCAATCAAAGATGAATTGTATAGGCCAGTCCTTCACCATATGGACAAGATGGATGAATGGTTACCATGCTGTGAATTGTGACCAACCCAAGCAGGGATGGACCCTCTTGCAAAATAGGCTACAAGACATGGGAGAGAAGCTGGCAGGGCCTCCCAGTGGCAGATGGCCCAGTCCCTTGTCTGCAGCTCTGGAAGGGTAGAAACTTGGTATCGTTAATGCACCCAAGCCGGACCAAGCTTTGTGACAGAGACAATGCTGCATGTTAACCAAATCCCATTTCATGTCATTCTCCCTGGGCACTCAGGAAGACTACATCTCCCAGCATCCCTTGCAATTAAGTTGAGGTCATGTGAGTGGGTCTAGCCAATTGGGCTCTGAGCGGAATTGATACACAGCATTTCTAGACTACACAGTAAACCCCTTGGTTTAGTGATCACCCATATGTCCTTTCTTCCCCTTCATCAGAAACGTTGGAGGCCATGTGTTGGGGATGATACTATCGCAAGATGGAAGGAGCCCGGACGCTGGAGCCTTCACTGTGAGGAAAGCTTCAAGGGTTGCTGCCCAACCCGCATCAGACTGAGATACAAGTGAAAACTAACCTTTGTTGTGTTAAGCTACCAAGACATTAGATTAATGTTTATTAAGGCAGCAAAGCCTAACCAAGACTGATTATGGAAAGTTAACACCTCGAGTTTCTCCAAGTGTGGTCTGGGACCACCAGCATTAGAGTCCCCCAAGAGGCTGGTTAGAACTACACATTCGTGGCTCCACCCCAGAGGACCTGGAACCACAGATCCCGGGAGGGACCTAAGAGTTTACACCTTCAGCAGGCAGTCTAGTGATTCATATTCTCCCTGAAGTTTCAGAACCACTCACTGCTCAACCACACTCGAAGGAACCAATTTATCACTTTATGGTGAGAAATTACACTGTCAAGCAGAGCGGAATCCTGCGGTCCGCTGGCCGGGACTGTCTTTTGCGTGGACACACGTAAGCGAAAGAAACGGAATTTCCATCTGAAGACCACTGGGGGCCCTGGATCAGCCGCAGGGAGTTGGGAAAAGGGAATTTTAAAGGGTCTCAGCCTGAGCAGTGTGGCCTGAGACTCCCCCAACCATCACTGCACACTCACCTTGGAGATGTCCCGGTTAGACCAAAAAGGGCACCCTCTTCCGAGACCTCTCCGGAAGCACCTAAACAACATCCTGTCTAAATACCACCCTTCCACTTTCCCAGCCACCGGTCAGGTAGGAGCCAACATAATGAACGAGGCGACGCCCCTTGAGATCATCCCAGGAGGGCTCCCATCGTGCCTCAACATCCCCTCACCATCCATCTCCCGGGTAGGGCCGGGTGAGGCAGGGATGCACGCACTTGCTGTAAATGCTGACTCTTAAGTGTCCCCTGTGTCCAAGGTGTGAAGGCTGACCACGTGGGGCTCCGGAGCACAAGATGATTCGAGTCCCAGCTCTGCCACTTACGGAGGGGGTAAATGGGACGAACAATTTCGTCATAGCAGGTCCCTACCTGTCAAGTGGGGATACAATAACCACCTTCCATAGTTAGGACGGTTCCAAGACGTATTTTTGACAGCCCCACCGCTTACCGCACGTATGGGGAAGGCTGTCACATGTCAAATGAATTGGATGATATTGGCAATGACCAGGTGCATTTACGGGAGGAGGGACAGAGAGCGTGGAGAGCGTGGAGATGACGAGCCTGCATTTTGAGGACGGAGAGGCTTCGATCTGAATTGTCAAGTACTGCCTTGTGGCCTCAGCTTCCATATGTGTAAAATGGGAATATAACCCCTTTATCACAGGGTTGTTAGAAAGATAAATAAGCGAAACAAATGGACAGTTAATTCGCACATGCGTGTGCCCGCGTGCATGTATGTGTATTCTGTGGGCATAGATGTGCGTGTGTATCTGGGTGTGTGATAATATAGTAGCAAGCGTTTATGGGGTGCCTACTAGGTGCCAGGCACTGTTCTAAACACCGGGCTGTATTAACTCATTCAAGCATCACAAAAATCTGTGAGGCAGACATTATTATCCCATTAAACGGATGTGGAAGCTGAACCATATATGGACCAGAGCTCACTCGTAAGGTATCAGTAACCCTTCCATTTCTCCACGATTGCTGCTGCTTTTTCTGTCTCTGATGCAAGAGGCAAGAGGACAAATGTGGTCCCCCAGGTCCTAGTGGGGGCCGAGCCTGCTAACTCATCAGCAGCACCTGGACTCACTTCGCTTCACACCCCTCCCCCCACGGGGCTCGGTGTGAAAAGGGGGACAAATAGGGCAGAAGCTAACGGGTTGGTCCTGGTTCTATGGAATCCCAGAGCCCAGGGGTCATTACGTCCATGGCCCACCCTCCTCCTCTGGCGGGACGGGGACTCACCTAGGCTGACTTCCCTGTGATTTCCAATACATCGGAGATTAGACAAAGTCATAAAAAAGAAGACCGTCTTACCAGCAACGCCCCCTGCCAAGCGATTCCCTTCCAAGGTCACACCTGAGAGAAACACTTGCCGTGTGCGCCTGGAGACACGGCCAGAAGTGCTCAGAGTGGCAGTGGTCACAAAACCAAAAAGTGGAGAGACGAAGTGTGGTATGGTCGCCCCGTGGAACACGACACAGCCCCGAGAACGAACGAACCGCAGCTGCACAAACAGCTTGAAGGGATCTTAAAAAACAAGGTGGAGCGAAAAAGTTGCAAAATAAATACCTTTTCCGTTTACCAAAACAAGCAAAGAAACTCCCCGGACTTCAAGTTGTTAAAGAAAACAAAGGGATAATCTCCGTAAAATTCAAATAGTTATCCCTGGTGAAGTTTCAGTGGTTTGGGAATGTTCTAGTTCTTAGGATGGGGTGGAAACATTGGTATTCATTGTATTATCTTATCATATATATATTATACACACACATATAGTATACATACATATATAATGCACATATATATTATACACACATATATAATACACCTTTATACATAATACACACATATGTTATACACATATATGTATATATTAGACATACATATATATACACATGTAGATTAGATGTTTCTATTAAATGCACATGTACACACATATATTAGACACATATATGTATATATATTAGACACACGTATATACACACATATAGATAGACGTTTATATTAAATGCACATATGCATGCGTATATTATACACACATATATATTTTACACATATATACACACACTTACAAATATATATTCTACCCATACATAAGTATTATACACACATACAAACACATCTATATGATACACACACGTGATTTTATTGGACTCAGATGAAATAAAAAGAGAGAAAAGGAGACAAGCGAGCGACACCTCATTCTTGTATAGTGTCACACAAGCAATTTCACATTAGAGTAAGCAGAAATTCCCCCCTTTTGGCCTGTCGAGTCCTTACCACCACATTCATACCGGCGAGCGTTCCTATGACCCACTGGGGCACGACCCGCTCTGAACACTACGTGCGCTCGCATACCTCATCTCGGTGAAAAGCCTATGAGAGGAAGTACCATTACTGGTGCATTTTGCAGTTGGAGAAACCGAGTCAGGGAGGTCCGCTCGCCCGAGGACTTGCACCTTCTGAGTGGCAGAGCCAGGAGTCCCACCTCCCCCGCCACCCCGCCGGCTCCTGAGCCTGAGTCTCTGACCATTGAACAGTAAGGCCTTTCCTCCGCCTGTGGTTTGCCGCGATTAGCGCTTTGAACCCCACCCCGGCCCTTTCGGAAGCGGTTTATTCTTCCCCGGGCTCCGGCCGAGGAGACCAAGGCTTCTCTGGCAGGCGCATTACCCGTTCACACACCACCCCGCTCGCCAGGCCCGTGGCAGGCCCCGCTGACAGATTGTGCACAAACTCCGGTCCCCCTGTAGGCAGGTGCTATTAATCAGAGGCGGCCCACACCGAGGAACCCCTCAGCTGTGAACGAGCCCTGTTCCTGCAGGTGCTCAGAGACCCGCTCAGCCCTTCTGTCTGAGAGCTTTGGCCTGCTCCCTCCGTGTCTGCCTCGGCTGTGCAGAGTGCCTGGCTGCCGCCTGGGCACTTCTGGTCCCCAGGCGCTGGTGCTCCCTCTGTCCAGCGCTCCACCTCTGTGACAAATCAAAACCAGCCTTGAGTAAACCTTGATGCCCGCTGCCTCGGTTTCCCGGACAAAAAGCTGTGTGATCAGTCCCGAGCCCTAAAGAACGGCAGCTCTTATCTGTGCTTTCTGCGTCTTGAGGAAGAGCCCCCTCAATGGCCAGACCCGCTTGGGGCCCCACTTGTAAAGAATCGGGATTTGGGGCCACTGCTGGCCTCACCCCCATGAGCCCCGGAGCAGCTCGTGAGCACGGCACATTCCAATAGGTATTAATTGCTACATTAAATTCTATGATATTGCTTAAGAGAATGTTCATTTAATTTCCCTGCAACTGTGGTCAAGCTGATCTTTAATCGAAACTGACAGGCCCAATTTAAATCAGGTAGCAAACTCCCCTCTCTTTAAAAGAGCCAAGAATGGCATGAATATTAAATGGGTCAGGACAGTTGGCAACACTAATACAGTTTAAATCGGAACAAGCCTCGGCTACAGCTTTTAATTATTCATGCTCTCCTGGTAAGTCGGGCCCTGACAGCAGTGTCACCGGGAGTTCAGGAAACTTCCTCGACGTGACATGAAACACAAGGCGGGGCAGGGGTGGGGGCAGCGTGGCCCAAGGTCCCAGGTGAGGTCGCGAGCTGTCGGAGGGCAATCTAGCTGGGAGAACATGCCCGCAGGTTGTCTTCGCTGCCTCTGGCATCGCTTAAGTGCTGTTTGCTGAATTGGGGAGGGACGAGAACAGAGCTAACAAGAGGCACAGCCAGAGAGGCAGATGGGCGGCTGGGTGGCGGCTCAGAGGTGGGGCTGGACTTCCAGAGAGAGATACGCAGAGATGGAGAAAGACAGAAACTACACGGGGAACAGAGACACACGGAGGCAGAGCCAGAGTTACAGCTCTGGTGCAGAGAGACAGAGCAGGGACAGCTAGGGAGAGGGCAGCTCAAAGCCTGGCCATGGTCTTGGTCTTTGAGGACCAGCAGTGGGGGGCCCAACCGTCAGGAGAAAGCAGAAACAATAGAGCTGGTCCCAGAGACAGTTGCCTGGGGACCGAGGGCGGAGCTTGCTTCGCAGGCGCCGGCCCCTGGATCAGCCCTGACTCCACTCCGCATTTCCTGGGCTGAGCCGAGGCTGTAAATCACTCGGGACAGGAGAAACCTGTGTGCAGACTCGGAACCGGCCTCTGGCAGGAGAAATCGCGAGGGGCCTGGGGGAGAGGAAGGACAGACAGAGAGCAGACAGGACAGATCGGAGGTGAGTCAGACAGATGGAAGAGGCAAGAGACGAGGGACGCGGGAGACGAGGACACAGGCGTGTGGGAAAGATGTGCACACACGGGGACAGACCGAGACCCACAGGCCCAGAGTCACAGGCGGCGAGAATTCAGAAAGAATTTCCTTCCCACGCTGACCTTTGAAACGTGTTTGCGGAGATCGTGCTGTTCTTAAGAATAACACACCTTCCCGTGTGAGGCCTTCAGGCTACAAGACGCTCTTCCGTCCGTTTGCCGCCTTGCCCTTGCCCCCTCTCCAGATTCCCAGCTCCAGAGGGAACTTCTAGAATATTCATTGCCTAGCGCTCACTACTGAGACAGGCTGCTTGATTCACCCAAACAGTCAGGTTATGAGGCGTTTATCTAAAATCTCTCTCCCTGGCTGTCTTTCCTGCCTGTACCGCCTCTTGCATCCGTGCACGTGGTGTGGGGCAGAGAGCGCTGGAGGAAGAGCCGTTGCCGACTCCAGCCCTTGGGCACAGGAGCCTCGGTTTCCCCCACCGCCCGGGTGCATGACAACCCCAGCGGCGGGTGGGGAGGGTCGGCGCGTGAAAGTGGGAGGACCGCACTCAAGAGGCACTGTCGTGGCCCACAGGGGGACACTGCTAGGTGCCTTCGTAGAACTTGGGAAAGGGTCCCGGGATTGGGGTGCATGCCCCAAGCCTAGTCCTCCTAGGCAGGGTTCCTTTTGGTCCCCAAAGGACAGGGTCTGTCCCCGCTCCTCCTCCACAGGCCACGGGGCCATTGCTCTTTTGTGCAGACTCGGTGCTGAAATTTGCATCCCATCTCCCGGGCTGACGGATCCCCGCCCGCCCGGAGGGGAAGGTAAATGGAAAGGCAGCCGGGGCTTCCTGAATGTGTTTGCCCTCGGCAGCCCTTAACATTTACACACGCAGGTGGAGGAGGTGAGCGGCCTTAGCGCCTAAGGCTGGCGCGGCCGCCGAAGAGAGCCAAGTCCTGGCCGGGCGGGCCGGAAGAACGGACGGGGATTTTCAGGCGGGGTATCTCATCCCTCTGGGTGGGCAAACATCGCTGTCACCGGACCAACAGCAAGCGCAGGGAGGTGGCACAGACTCCAGGGAGGGGTGCTGCTTGTGCCTTCTACCCAGGAGCTAGCCTTGGTGAAGGAAGAGTGGGCACCCAACACCGCCTCCCACACGCAGCGTCCCCGCCAGCCTCTGACAGCCAGGATCGCGCAGCACCGTGTCCACGCAGTGCTGTGTCGTGTTGCTGCCTCGACTCCTAACTGCCCTGGAAAATAGGAAGGGCGGTAGTTACGGTTTCCTTCTGAAAGCTGAGGCCCAGAGAGGTGAAGTGACTTTTCAGAGATCACACAGCACGTTGTGATCTCGTTGAAGCCAAGTCTCACGGCTGCCAAAGACATCACCCTTTATGTCCGTCTTCCATCACCAGGGCCTTGAACTTGGGACCAAGTCACGTGCAAGCCACTTGACCAAGGCCACATGCCTCAGTAGGTAGCATTCATTCACTCACCACGTTTGTTGAGTGCTTACTCTGCGTTGGGTCCTGTGCTAAAAGAAACCGCAGTGAGCCAGATAGGCCTGCCCTCGTTCTAGCGGAGGATATAGATAATGAGCAGAAAAAAAAAAACAAATGAAACAGATAACTACAGGCTATGATTAAAGCAAGAAGTGAGAGAGGATGCTACAGTAGAAAGTAACACAGAGCTAGTCTTAACAGGGCCTGGACTGTCCCTCGCACCTAGTGGGCACACGTAAATATGTGCTGACTGACAAAATGAGAAACCCAGTCGTCTGGTATCATTCTTGCTGACATCTGAAGAATGAGAAAGAGCAAGTCAGGCAAAGAGTGGCTAACTCCAGGTGGTATGAATAGCACGTGCAAAGGCCCTGAGTTAGGAAGAGCCTGGCATGCTGGAGGAACTGAGGGAGGCCAGCGAGACTGGAGCCCGGTGAGCGAGGTCTCGAGCAGCATGGGGATTAAAGATGGCCACCAGTTCTTTCTCGCTCTTCTCAGAGATGGGCAAAGTCTATTTCCTGTCCCCTCGGGTCTGGCCTTTGCCCTATTTTGACCACCAGAATGCAGCGGAAGGGATGCCGGCGGCATTTCTAACACTGGGCCTTCCAAAGCGTGCAGCTTCTGTTTTTGCCACTGAGGCTAAATCCAAACTACGGGGAGAGGCGCGACCGCCTCCGGCGACCGCGGCCCAGTCAACACCGCGTGGAGACAGAGAACCGCTCAGCCGAGCCCAGGCAACTCAGAGACCTTCGAGAGACAAATGGGTGTGGCAGTTTTAAGCCACCGAGTTTCTGGGTGGCGTGTGACCCCACAATAGGTAACCGAAACATAGAGGTGAGCAGAAGTAGATGCACAGGCAGGATTCGAACCCAGAACTCAGCGACCCCAAGATCCATCAAGTCTCTGAGTGCCGCTGCCCTGGTGTAATTCCCCCGCCCGCCCGTCTGCCCGTCTCCCATCCTCCTGCCGCTCTGACTTTGTCAGCCGCCTCCTGGGCCTGACCCTTCCCTGGGGACCCGGCTCGGCTGAGGCCCATGAGACCCGAATGGCACTCCAGGATCCCTGTCCATCTCGCCGTCGTGGCCCTGCCTGCGTCTTTTGTCCCGGCGCCAGAGTCCGCGCTGGCCTGGGAGAGAGCTTCCTCCCTCCCGCCAGCCCTGGGGAGCGGGCCGCTGCCCTCCCAGCTCTCCCCTGCACTCAGACGTGACTCACTGACCTTTACGAGCCTGGGACTTGATGGGCCTGGTGTTTTATTAACCTAATAAAAAGGCAGTCTGGTTCAGGGGCTTAACATTTCTGGATAGAGGAAGGCTCTGCCCCCTGGGCATTGGAAGGAAGAAATACTGTCTTGGGCCGTGCTCCCACGGTACTGTTCTCTGGGACTCTTACAGGGAGGCAAAGAGCAATTCATTGTATTTGCCATCAAACGGCTCCAGCAAGCCACGAAGCTTAATTTAATTTTGTAATCAGTGGAGGCACAGGCAGAGGAAGACTGCTCACTGTTTTCTCCACTTTGCTTTTTAATAGGATATCTGACAGCCCACATAATACAGAGGCTTTATGCAATAAAGAACGCGTGTGCACACACACACACGTAACTCTCTTCTGCAGGAGAGAGGCAAGAATCTGGATCTGGGAGACCAGAGACCTTCTCCCTGGCTCGCTTTGTGGCTTTTGGATAAGCCACTTCGCTTCTCCGTGCCTCTTTATTGAACAAGGTATCTTCCTTATCTTTCTCAGATTTCGTGAAAATAATAGCTAATATTTATGGCGGGCTTAAGATGTGGGCTAGGGGAGGGGCGGAGCGTCTCGCCGAATCTTAGGAACGAGACGGTAAGGTAGCCACTGTGCGTATTTCATTTTCTAGAGGAGGGATCTGAGGCACAGAATGGTTGGGTCGCTTGGCTAAGGACACACAGCCGGTCAGTGGCAGAGCTGTATATCAAGAGGGTTCTTAGCTGCAAGCAACAGAAGCTGATTCTAGATGTTCGAGCCGAAAAGATGGTCATCCAAAGTGTGACCAGAAGCAGCTTGGGGCCGCGCTTCTACAACAACGTCGCAGGAAGCCACCTCTGCGGCTGATGCCGCGGCCGAGCCCGCCTTGCTGTTTACACCATGGCTGAGAACCTGCCTTGCGGCTCCGGTGTGGATGCCGCTTCTGCTCCAGGCAGCCCCCCTTTACCCCGGGCACCCCCAGAGCCGCCAGCCTTGACGGGGAGTCTCCTGCTCCATCCTCTCCCTTCTCACGCGAGTTCGGACCCGCAGGAGTGGCCGGCAGAGCCCAGCTCACCTGCCCAGCTCCCTGGTCGCAGGGAGGACTGGGAAAACGAGAGTTCCAGGTTTTCCCCCAGAGACCCAGAGCCTGCGGACGTGGAGATTCTCCAAACATCCGAGGCTGATCTAAGGGTCCGTGGAGCCGAGAACAAGGCAGGTGTTGGCTCCTCGCTGGAATTGACACCGGGCAGTCTGGTCTAGAGCCTGCCCTTGACTGCATGGGGTGAAGCGCTGGGATGAAAGAACTCTGTCCAGCATAAGGACCTTTTGCGGGGCGGGGGTCTGGGGGGCTGGGGGAGACTCGGCTGAGTGGTCAGTAAGTGACCGCAGTGCCTACCAGATGGAGGGGCATGCGTTCAGACTGCCATTAAATCTGGTGGGGCACCCAGTCGGCTCGGTCGGTTCAGCGGCCAACTTCGGCTCAGGTCGTGATCTCGCGTTTTGTGAGTTCGAGCCCCACATCGGGCTCTGTGCTGACAGCTCAGAGCCTGGAGCTGCTTCAGATTCTCTGTCTCCCTCTCTCTCTCTGCCCCTCCCCCCTCTCATGCTCTGTCATTCCTTTAAACTAAATAAACATTAAAAAAAAATAAAATTAAAAAAATTTAAAAAGGAAGACAATTATCATCCTCATTTGATAGGCGAGGAAATCCAGGAACAGAAAGATTGAGTAACGTGCTTAAGGACACGCAGCCAATAGTGCTGGGACTTAAAGCCAGTGCCTGCTCCAGAGGCCATGCCTGCCACCACCGTGCTACAGGTCCGCCCAAACAGTGCCTCCTCTGTGAAACTTAATAAAAGGTCTCTAGTCTAAGGCCAGCCTTCCCTCCCCTGGGACCCTCAGGCCCCAGCCGGTCCTAGCAGGATCTGTTGCTTTCATTCTGTGATCTGTTTCTGTGGCTCTGCCTCACCCACTGGACCGTAGGGCGGGGACGGACTATGTGTTTGCTTTCTACTCTCTGGGTCGCTAGCAGGTTCCTCGCTGCACCCGGTGCCTAGGAGACGCTCCATGCTTGTTGAATCAATGAGAGTTTTTGAGCAAATCTATAGGGTAGAAAGAAATCACGGCCAGGTCTCCATTACTGTAAAGGGGCAAATGCGGTTTCCAGAAGCTCATTTCCTACCCTCCCTCCCACACCTGCAGACCCAGCTGTGGGGGCAGCAAGAATCTTCCGAGGGCCTTGCCGGGACTTGCTGTCACCCTGGTCCGATGGAGCAGGTGTCCTGAACAGCGACCAAGCGGGAATTCTTTCAAACCCTTGGGTATGGGGGAATGAATTTTCATTAATTAAGCCTGGCGATCCTCCCTGTTAATTAGGAAGGAGGGAAAATAGTGAGGAAGGGGTGATATTCATCTCAATTATTACTTCGACATTTTTTTTAAGTGGTCCTCAAATGTCATCTCCGGACTGGCCACCTTGGAGTACCTGTGGATTTTCTTTGGACCTACAGACTGCTGAACTCCTGGCCATGGTAATTCGGGTTCGGTTGAACCGAGGTGGGGCCTGGTGCCTGCCCTGTCGGTAACCCCTGGGGTGTCGCCCTGCCCGGCTAGATCTGGGAACCAGTGCTTTCTATCACATTTGCCACCAGAACACCAAGAAGGACACCGTCCGGTCCCTCTGTGGGGTGGGGCTGGAAAAGTCAAGCGTTTGCCCAAGGGTCAGGCCTGGGGCTGCGGCTGAGGACTGCTTAGTAAGCAAGAGGGAAGACGTGAGGGCGGTGGTCGAGGTAGTAGGACGCCCGGCTCGAATGAAGCAAGAAACACGATCGCAACAACAGGCGATGACCTCCTGTTTCCTCCTTCGCAGTCCTGTGGTCTCTTGTAGCCTCCTGGCTCCCAGCCCCCACGGCCGCCCTTGACCTCAGCAGAGACAACCTAACTTGGATGGCCTTGGTCCAACGCTCTGGCCCATGATTACCCTCTGGGTCTGGGAAGCTGCCCTCCTCCCACCATCTGACTGGGCTGGCAGCCTCCTCCCCTGCCCCGCCTGCCCCCACCGTGTCACCTGGCTCATAGCGGCATATATATGACATGCCTTTGGGAGACTGGCCAGTGTCTCCACACCTACAACCCAGAGACTGCCCCTCTGAGAGAGAGTGGGGGGATTTGCCGGGCAGAAGGGAGCATATGTTATCAAACGTAAGCCTAACAAGGGTTTGCAAAGCACCTGCTAGGAGTCTCGCAGGGAGATGAGAGAGGGCCCCTGCCCTAGGGGTTCGCCGTCTTGGTGGGGATTAAGACACTCTCTGGAAAGTCAGAGAAAACCCACTTGATCAGAGGCAGCATCCTAGGATTCAAACGAATGCTCCGACTGTGGAAAACACAGAGCTGAAACCATCCCCGTAGGCAGAGGGCATCACGGGAAGGGGAGAGGAGGACCGCCTGGAATGCTTCCTCAGGATGTTAGGGGTTTCGGTGGCCGATGCAGCGGTGGGGGCAGCCAGGGGGTCCCGAGCCGGGAGACAGGGGTGAGTAACGGGCATATTCAGAATCACAGCACCAGGCGGGGCCAGGCACGACGCTATGCCCTCAGCGTGCATTACCTGCGCTCTTAATCCTCACAACCACCCTACAAAAAAGGCACCTGTAATGGAGGCCGTTTGACAGACGAGGAGACCAAGGAACAGGGAGGGGACGGGACTTGTCCAGGGCGGCGCAGCTAAGGTGGCAGACCTGGAGCCGGAGCACGGGCCATCTGACCGCTCTCCTAGCTTCCCTGTCCAAGCGGAAATGCGCATGAGGTGGGGAGGTCCCTCCCGGATTTGGGAGGAGCTCAGACTCCACTGTGGCGGCTCCCTGGTGGGAAAGGGAGGGGGAACGGCACCCGAGGCCGACCCTCCAGGTTGGGCAGAGACGGCCCGTGGGCGGCGCTGGCGTGGGGCGTACGGATGCTTCTGCAGATGGAGAGCTGCTGGGGTGCTCCAGGCAGACGAAGATGCTGGGTGTTTCTGCAAGGCAGAGGCGAGTTGAGGGTCTGCAGGGGGGAGCCGGGAGGGGAGGCTGAGAAAGTGGAGGGAGGGGCATTCTTGGAAGAGCCTCATCTGGGCCTTCTCTCTGGGCCACTGCCCCTCTCTCCCTGATGCTGGCCAGCTGAGTGACTTTGGATGGGTGGCTTGGCCTCCCTGGCCGTCTGCAGAACGAGAGGACACATAGAGGTCAAATGAGGCCAGGACCGTCACGACCGAGCCTGGAAACCGCAAGCACTGTTCAAACGGGAGACGCTGCCTTCTGCGCCTGAGCCGTTTCCTTCCCCTCCGTCTACTCAGTTGCTGATCTCCAGCCATCTATTTTGAATCTCCCTGTAGGCATTAACTAGTGTATTTGTAGCAAGTGACGTGGCATCATTTTTGGATGCAGCAAGATCATAAATTATAGAAAAATATACGAACGCGCTCCCTGCCTGTGCCTTTGCCTTGCTGGTGGTCTCCGCCTCTGGCAGCCTCCGTCCGTGCCTCTTCTGTGGCCTCGGGGCCCTGCCCGGACCCCAGCCTCTTCCTGGACTAGTAACCAGTGCCTCGGGGGCTCCCCGGGGCTCTCAGCCACTCCCTGCTGCTTGGCCTTTCCACGTCCTGCCCCGTGCGCCCCACCTGCCCACAATGAGAGTGCATGGAAGACCCCGAAAGGAAATCCCCGGGGTTCAGGGTCACTCACTCCCCATCCTAGAAACCATCTGGGGACCCGAGGAGACCAGACTCAGCCCAGGTTTTCGGGTTGGGGTGCCCGAAAGACAACGCAGGCCAGCGACCGCAGCGGGAAAGCCAGCCAAGCGTTTGGAGGCATTTTTCAGCAAAGATATCCGGGGTCGGACGTGCAGCGGGCGGCTGAAGATCCGGGTTAGACGTCGAGAAAGAGTCTCTGCTGGAGGCGCAACGTGAGGGCCGTCTCCATGGAGGTTTATATTTAAAGCAGAATGTGTCGGCCATGCTGGTCTCGGTGACTTTACTAATGTTGGAGATCAGCTGTTGCCCAGCATTCGTCACGGTACGAATAATCTTAAATATATCCTATATTACGTTCCCTCACCGATAAGCAGTAATGGAGCTCTAGGCACCGGGGCCACAGGGGTCAAAAACCAGACACGGTTTGCCACCCTCTGGAGCTTAGAGTTGGTGGGGGGGGCGGGCGGGGTGCAGCAGGTGCAATGATACAAATACCGCTTAACTACAATCTGGAAGGCTGCGGAGGGGAGGAAGGTTGTGGTGCCCTTACCTGAGGGACCTCACCCGGCCCGGGAGCAAAGGAAGGTTTCCCTGGTTCGGTGGCTCGTGAGATTTGAAGAATCAGCGGGAGTTGGCCAAGTAGGGAAGTAGGGGGGGAAGCATGTCAGCAGAGGCGATAGCACCCACCGAGGCAGGGAAGAGCTTGGGGTGAGGGGGAAATGGAACCAGGCCCGCATGGTTGCTGTGTGCTGAGCAGAAGGAAAGGACATGGGCCAGGATCTGAGTGGGGAGACCGGCCGCATCACGCAGGGTCTCCAGGGCCACGATGAGAAGGTTAGATTTCGTTGCGGGGGCACCAGGGAGTCATCGAGGGTGTTGGAGGAGTGACGTGGCAAGATCTGGGCTTCAGGGAAATCCCTCTGGTCTCCATGGGGAAAAGGTCGCGGGTTGGGGGGTAAGGAGCCTGGTCCAGGGGCCATCTCTGTTTAATTCCTTCAACACACGTGCTCCCGTGCCTGCTCCACGCCTCTTCCTCTACACTCTTCGTTGTCTGTTTCAGGAGACGACACCGCCTCTCGTCTAGTGGCGCTGACCAGAAGCCTGGAGTGGCCACGACTCCGCCTGCATCCACTCTACCTGCAAGCCCAGCCCTTCCATCCTTTCTCTCCCTCCCCACTCGCCTCCTAGGCAGGCCCCCGTCCTCTTCCCTTCCCAGGCACCGCCATAGCCCCTGAGGGTCTCTCTGCCCTCAGGCTACCCCAGTCCAACCCACCTCCATGCCAGGGTGGCCCGCGTGTGTCCCCAGCGGGGCACGAGCCCATCGTGGCCTGGCTCTGTCTACCTCTGGAGCCTCGTCTCCTGCGCCTCTTCTCCCCTCCCGGCCCGCCCCATGTCTGCCTCCATTCCTCCAGAGGTGCCAAGCCAGCGCTGCGCTCTTTGTTGCCTCCCGGCCTTTGCCTGTGCTGTTCCCTCTGCCTGGAACAACGTTTCCACTCTCCTTCGTCTGGCTAACTCCTCATCTACTGACTTTTTTTTTTTTTAAGATTACTTATTTATTTTGAGAGGGAGAGACAGTGAGAGAGAGAGAGAGAGAGAGAGAGAATCCCAAGCAGGCTCAGTGCGGTCAGTGCAGAGCCCAACGCAGGGCTCGACCCCACGCAGTGAGATCACGACCTGAGCCGAGATCAAGAGCTGGACGCTTAACCAACTGAGCCATCCAGGCGCCCCTCTATTGACCTTTTAAAAAGTGTGAATTACTGTGTCAGGTGCTGGGGCCCCGGTGGGAGCAAGCCAAAATGGTCCCCACCCTCAGGGAGCTCACAGCCTGGCCCCCGGGGGTAGAGCCAATGTCTGCCGTAGGCTTTCTCAGCTCCTGTGTTTCTGCATAATGGGACTTCCTGTCTATTGTCATGACGGGGTGTTTCCCCTCCTAGCCTCGAGCTGTACAGGGTCAGGGGTCAAACCCAGCACATCTCTTGGCACACAGTAGGTCTTCCGGTGCCGCGTAGATGGAGATGGCGAACCCACAGTCCCCGCCTGAGCGGGTGAATGTGAAGTTGCTCTGGGCGCTTGTAGGAGCGACATCTATGCAGCTTGGCCGTGAGTCCGCTTCTGCCAGCGCCGCAGTGGGTGTCTTTTCCACCCAGACCCCGTCACCCAGGGCACGAGCACCATCCTGCCAGTGCCCTCCCGGCACCCGCCTGTCCCCCCGCCCATCACTGTAGGTGTGCGAAATACCAGCGACTCTACTCGTGCAGAGCTGAGGGGCCGGGAGAGCCGTTTCCCTCCCGGACTAGAGCAGGGGCGCTGCCCGCTTTTGCGTGTGAAAGGCTGATTAGAAAAGATGTTAATTAGCCCGAATGGTAAGCCACCCAAGTGTCACACCCTGCGCGCCCAGCAGCTGAGACAGGTGACTCGGCCCTCCTGCCTGCCCCTTCCCCGTCTCTCCCTACACCCTGCCTCGGGGAATTCTTCTGCCACTTCGGGGAAGAAACTGGTGCCGCGCCCACTGATGGAGGGAAGCGAAAGAAAAATATAGCCCCTGGGGGAGAGAGGAGGTGCGGGTTCATTCCTAAACGCAAAACCGCCTTTCTTCCTGTCCAGCCCGACGCTGCTGCTGCTGGCCCACAGGACCCAGGTGCCCAAGGAGGACGTTGTGAGTCCTCTACACCGCACCCGGTCCCGTGCCCTGTGTCTCTGCTTCTCGTGGCTGGGACTACTTGGATGCTACTCAGTCCATACCCCCCCACCCCCCCGCCCCAACCAAGTCCTGGCCCCAGGCCGCCCCCCCCCCCGAGAGGTGGTTTGAGGGGCCCAAGCGTAGCCCAGCAGGCACTTTCGGGCAGCCTAAGCTCCCGTAGCCTGAGTTTCTGCTTCTATAAATGGAAGAGACTGCTCTCTGGGTGGGCTCTGGGGAGCGCCCAGTGAGACCCCATATGTGCAGGGCCGGATCACATCCGTGTCCTTCCTCGGTCCTTCGCCTGCCCCTGCCGCTGCTCCATTCTGTCCCTGCTGGTCCACCCCACCCAGGTCCCCGTTGTGTCCCCAGAAGGCAGAGCAGCGGATTACACCTTGTCTTGCCCGGAGAGTTGCCTGGGGGACTGCGGTGGGCAGCCCCAAGTCCCTCTCCATGCCCGCCGGACCCAGGCAGGCAGCCCAAAGCCGGCCCCTCTGGCCCCTCACGGTCCCTGAGCCAGAACCGGCCCATCCCGTCCCTTCGGGCCACCCCCTCCCCTTCCCCAGCCCACCCCCCACTATAGCCTCGTCCTTCTCTCCTCTCCTCTATGGGCCAGTCAACTCCGCGGGGGATGCCGTCTTGCTTCCCAGCCTTGCATCTGCAGAGAGTTTCCAACCTGGGTCACGGGTGGGGTCTTAGCTCCTACCAGGTTTTGTGTCGTTCCTTCTGCAAGGCTCCCTCCCTCCCCTGACCCCAGATTCTGTCTCTGGAAAGGAGAGCTGCCTGCCATGCATGGGAGAGTAGCAGAGTACTCAGCTTCGGAATCAGTGACCCGAGTTCTAGGTCCAGCTCCTCCATTAATAAGCATGCGGTCATTTAGTCTCTATGGGGCAATATCTTTATGGAGGTGACGGGAGAATTCAATATGATAATAGGGGCCTGGCCCTTGTCACTTCATACCTAGTACCTAGTACCTAGTAGGTAGTACCTAATACCTAGTACTGAGTGCCTAGTACCTAGTACTGAGTGCCAGAATGGCAGCTAATGTGTCGTGTTCTAATCATTCCACACACGTAATCCATTTAACTCGTGACCACCAGTGACGTGGGTCCTGATATACTCCCATCTTACCAACAGTAAAACCCAGGCATAGAGAGGTTACAAAAGTTGCCCAAAGCTGCACAGCCTGTAAGTGGTGGGGTCACATGTTCCAAGCAAGGGAGGCAGGCTGGAGAGTCTGGCCTGAGCCACCACGCCAGGCCTGACGGTGTGTCTGTCCTGGGTATTGTCATTTCTGTTGTCAGACATCCTGACGCCACGGCCGTCTGCCAGGCTTCTGAACCGGACCACCTCCTGGAACCCCTCGCCGGCCACCTGGCGGATCAGAGCCCCAACCGAGAGGCCTGCACATCTGTGTGAGGGGGGCACGTGCGTGTGCGGATGCCGCAAGCCAGAGACAAAGAGATGCTCCTGCCAAATCCCCCTCATCTCCAACAGAGAGAGAGAGAGAGAGAGAGAGAGAGAAGAAGGGAAGAGCACAAGCGGCTCCGTGTTTAGGAAAGGATGAGCACGGTGGCGCTGGTGCAAGAAAGGTCTGTGAGCCGGGCAAGCGAGTGCGAGGGGCCGTGGGAGGACCTGCGGGCAGGCAGCCTCTGTGCCTGTGTGAGCGCGGCTCGGCGTGCACGGGGACGCAGTGTGCGTGTGTGCGCATCTGAGCAGGTTCGAGGGCGTGCCGTGAACACGCCGGCTCTGTCAGCTGTGACAGTGCCACCCCGGGACGAATGGCACAAATAGGGCTGAGCTTCAAAGGTGGCTTCGATGGCTGTGGTGGCAGCCGGGGGAGGCGGGGGGAGGGGGAGCACCGGAGCGCAGAGGGAGGGACCCAGGCTGCTGGAAGAGCTCGCCCGACGCCCCAGTGTGCGCACTGGCCACCTTCCACCGCCAGACTGTCCTGAAAGCCATCCCAGCCAGGCGGGCCACAATCACAGAGCAGACCGGGGCTGGGTCAGGACAGAGGCTGGGTCTTCCCGGGGGTGCGGGCCCACAGCCCCATCACAGGCTCTGATATTTTATTGATTACACACCAGCCTGGAGGCGATTAGGGTTGGGGCAGGAAAAAAGCAATTTTCCTGTCTTTCTCCCGCTTTCCCTGCCGGCCCTTGCTGCTAAGCCGAGGCCAGCCCCGCGTGGGCAGCCAGAGGACGTCCGTGTCGTGCTAGGCCAGAGCGAAGTCCCTGTGCTCGGCGACCATCCTCAGATTCACCGGGCTGCGGGTCCTGCTCTGGAGGACATGTCGCAGGAGGGATAGACCCATGCCTTAGGTGGAGACAGAGTGACAGCGGCCTGGTCTGCCCTGCCTGGGCCATGGAGCCAGGTCCCTGCCAGCCTGTCAGTCTGGGACCGGAATGGAGAAGGCAAGTGTAGGCACACCACGGCCAGCAGGTCAGAGCCTTCAGGCAGGAGGCCGGCCATGAGCCAGAAGCCAAAGTGAGCGAGCGTGTTGCCCTTGGGGGTGCGGTGGGGACCCTCTGGCCTTCGTTCTCCTCCCCTTTGCAGTGGGCACAGTCTCTCCTGGGATTACTGGGAGGGGCGCTGATCCATCACCTAGTCCGTAGTAGGCGCTCACAGAGCCCGGTGGTGCCGTTGGAAGCGAAGGAAACAGGGTTCAACCCAGGCTGGCCAGAAAGTAAGCAATGGCGCGTGACAAGCCCTCGATATGTTATGTGTGGAAGACAGGATGCCGAGAAGCCAAGATGTGCACCAGCTGCGGAGAAGGCGGAGCCAGAGGAGGGGGCGGGTCCGGGTGTCTGAGAACCACAACGTCACAGAGGCCGGGGCCTGCAGCCGCTCGGGGAAAACAGCATGGAGTTTCCTCAAAAACTTAAAAATAGAACTATCGTGTGCCCCAGCAATTGCACTATTACCCAAGGGATACAGGTGTGCTGTTTCGAAGGGGCACATGCACCCCAGTGTTTACAGCAGCGCTACCGACAATAGCCAAAGTATAGAAAGAGCCCAAATGGCCATCGATGGATGAATGGATAAAGAAGATGTGGTGTATATACAATGGAGTATTACTCAGAAATCAAAAAGAATGAAACTTTGCCATTTGCAACTACGTGGATGGAACTAGAGGGTATCACGCTAAGCGAAATTAGTCAGAGAAAGACAGATACATGACTTCATTCATACGAGAAATTTAAGATAAAAAACAGATGAACATAACGGAGGGGAAGCAAAAATAATATAAAAACAGGGAGGGGGACAAAACATAAGAGACTCTTAAATATGGAGAACAAACGGAGGGTTGCTGGGGAGGTTGTGGGAGGGGGGATGGGCTAAATGAGTGAGGGGCACTAAGGAATCTACTCCTGAAATCATTGTTGCACTGTATGCTAACTAACCTGGATGTAATTTAAACTATAAATAAATTTAAACATTTTTTTAAGCTAGAATATATTAAGAAAAAAACAAAACACAAAACACAAAGGCCAGGACCAGGACAGGCTTACTTTTTTTTTTTTTAAGTTTATTTATTTTTAAGAGAGAGAGAGAGAGGGTAAGCAGGGGAGGGACAGAGAAAGAGACACAGAATCCGAAGCAGGCTCCAGGCTCCAAGCTGTCAGCACAGAGCCCTACTCGGGGCTCAAACTCACAAACCGTGAGATTGTGACCTAAGCTAGAGTTGGACACTTAACTGACTGAGTCACCCAGGCGCCCCAACAGGCTTATGTTTTAAAACAAACTTTGCAGGGCGCCTGGGTGGCTCAGTCGGATAAGCGTCTGACTTCGGCCCAGGACATGATCTCACCGTTCATGACTTCGAGTTCCGCGTCGGACTCTTTGCTGACAGCTCGGAGCCCGGAGCCCGGTTTGGGTTCTGTGTCTCCCTCTCTCTCGGCCCCTCCCCTGTTTGCTCTCTGTCTCTCAAAAATGAATAAATGCTAAAAAAAAGTTTTTTTAAACAAACCTTACAGCAGGTGGGAGTTTGTCGAATTGGGGGCGGGGCGAGGTGGTAGAAAGAGAATATTCCGGGCACCAGAGACAGCAATGTCAAAGGCACAGGAGCGGCGGCTGCCACAACTGGCACTAGTGACAAACCCTTTGGGCCATTTGGCCATTTTCCCACGTGCTCCTCACGGGTTTGCTCATTTATAGTCTTCGAGGGGTACTCTCATGGGCCCATTATACAGATGAGGAAACCGAGATACAGAGACATAATCACCGGACCAGAAACACACAGAGCAGGAAGGCCAGGGCCTAATCGGTCAGCCCCGAGATCCCAAGAAGACGCGGGGAAGGGGGCTCTGGCGTCATCCTGAGATACTAAAACTGGCTGGTATATGCCCACCAGGGAGAGACTGGTCGGGGGCCCTCGCAGAGGGTGGATCACGGATCGAAGGGGGTGTGGGTAGAGGCAGTGGTCAGGAGGGAGGCCGCTCCCGTAGGCATCGTTTATTTCCGACAGGCGTCTCAGGCTTTGAAAGCCCACACATGGAATGTCATACCGGGCTCAGCGCCGCGGCCCCCAAGGCACTTCTGTTCCCGTGAAAGCGGCGTCTGCCCTGGGAGATGGAATTTGTCGTGTCCATTGCACAGATGAGGACAAGCGAGGCTCTGGGAGCTCTGACGGCTGTCGCATAACTGACACCTGGCCGAGACAAGACCCTGCCCAGGACCTGTCGCTCAATTGGTAATGCTGTCTTCTCTTGTCCTCGTGAGCCATCTCGGCCACCTCGGCTGCACCCTCTTGGCAGGTACGGTCTGTCTGACCCACCGAGCACATGGTAACCCCCAAGAGGCGTGTCTCAAATGAACAAATGATGACTGAGTTTCCAAGCACGAGTGTTGGTCCCCTCGGCTCCAGAGAGCCCTCCGATTCTGTGGCAATGAGAACAGAGCTCCACTCTTGCCCTTTTTCTCTATCAGGCCAGGGAAGCTTCTGGTACCTGGAGGGGGAGCTGGTTCATGAGATGAGGGCAGAACAGGGAGCAGGGGTCCCCGTCCTGGTGACTGGACTGGGACCATCTACCACCAGGCCCCCAAGTTAGGCCAGGTGACCCAGCTCACCCCCTCCTCCAACACCCAGGCTGGGAAGGAAGACAGCCCCATGTCATGAACGCCAGCCCGGACTGTGGGAAGGGCCGAGCAGCTGCCCTGAGGAAGTACCGGGCGCTCGGAAGACAGGCCTCAGAACCGAGGCGGACCTGAAGGACAGTAAAGGCATGAACCAGGCTGCAATCCTGGAGGCTTGGGGAAACCTGGCTCCCGCAGGACTGCCATTCTGGAGGAAGCCAGTGCCGACTCGGAAACTCATCTCTAATACGATATGAATGATGGAAGTGCTTTCTGAAATATCTTTAAAAATAAGACCATATATATATATATATATATGGGAGAGAGAATGACAGATGGACGGGGTAGTCAGCAGAGTATTTTTAATCCCGGAGCCGGGATTACGTAAGGATGGGAAGAGAAACGCGAAGGCAGGTGGTGAGTCATCTGGAGAGAAGATGGGAACAAGTCTCGCCCCAACCTCCCCCTTCCCACTCTGCCGCACTTGCAGGTGCCATGGGGCCACACTGAAGCGCTCAGAGTCATGGACCCAGGGGTGCTGAAGAGCCACGGCGAGGCAGGCTGAGGGTATGGGGTGGCACTCGCAGGTTTAGGCGGCGTGCTGGAGAGGAAGGCAGGGCCCAGTCTGGCCCAGACCCAAAGGCTGAGTCTTGGAAACACTCGTCAATTTCCAGGAACTTGGGAAAGGCTTAAGAGATATTTTCGAGCGAATTCTTGGCTCTGCACTGCAGACTCTGTGTCATCTTTGACTTCCTGTAATTCGCCGAAACGGGGGACTGTGAAGGCTTCCATCTGGGAGGCACTGTCTCTAGAGGGCCACCGTGTCGGCTGACGGCACGAGAGTTCTTCTCTTCTCAGGCCTGGGGACCGCTTGCCACAGGCCACCAGGCAGTGTGAAAGCAAGAGGCTTTGCACGGGGACATGAGGGAGCTACCCTGACTGTCACCGAAGGAAGGCTGGAGATGGGGCACAGAGAGAGCCTGCAGTGGCTGCCTCTGGGGAGCTTCCGGAACACAATACCTTCTGTCTGTCCCCGGTGGCCAGCAAAGACATCTGCCTGAGGCAGGGGGCTGGACCAGATGGCCAGGGGAGGCTCCCTCCCCCTCCAGAGGTCTTGCGTTACTGCTCCAACTACACACAGCCCTCACGGAACTTTCTTCAGCAGAACTCCTACGTGTGCCCTCTTCCTTCCAGCATTCCCAATAGCTCCTGCTGACCGAGTGTTTACCATGGTCTTCTTTGCCTCGTATTATCACATTTAATCGGCTACCCTCCCTACAAGACACACATTCTACAGATGTGAAAACTGAGATCTCAGGTCACTGTCTTACCTGGGCTTTCAACACATCCGTGTGACTCATGTTCTGAACCCCGACGGCCTGGAGCCACATCCCACATTGTTCCAGGGCTGACCCTTCCCAGGGTCTAGACCCCTATATTATGTTTGGATGAATCCAACCAGAGCTATGGATCCAGAAAGGCAGCTGCTGGTTTCAGTAACCAAGTCATCTGTCCATGACTCAGCCTACAAGCAGGCAAGAACTGTCAAGAAAGGGGTTCCCACACCCCAGCCCAGCCAGTGCCAGCCAGCTGTAGTCCCTGTCCAGAGCAGCCCTCTAAAGCTCTGACTGGTCAAAGCAGTGGGGCAGGGAAGGAGGGAGGGAGGGGAGGGGAGGGGAGGGGAGGAGTTAATCAAATCAGGGGCAGCTTTATCTGTCTTATCAGGGACCGCCATTGTTAGCTTCCAAACAAACAAAGGAACCTTCTCTTATTATTCCTATTAGGAGAGAGGGAAGCCCAGTAGCAGGCTGCACGGTACAGAAGGCAAGGTCCCAGAGGAGGGCCCTGGTCCTGCACTGGCCCAGACTGCCCTCCAGCCCCTTCCCATGCCGCTGAGAGAGGAGAGAGATGGAGGGCACTTGGAAAATGCCAAGTCAGACAGAAACAGAGGCCAAGAGAAAGCTTCGCTAGGTAAGAAGAGAGAGAGGCCTCGAGACAGAAAGCCCAGGACAGATAAAGACAGAGACAGAGACGATGGGAGACACTCAAGACTCATGGAGACCTAGACAGACAATAAAAAGAGAGCGGAGACCCAAAGACACATAGTGTCCAGTCAATTAGAAAATATTTATTGACACCTCCCCCCACCCCAGGCCCCCGCCAGGCACTGTTCTAGGACGTGAGGATACAGACATGACTAAGGCAAAACCCTGTTCTCAAAGAACTCCCTGGGTAGTGGAGTAACAGTCAGGGTAGGAGAGACCGACAATCCACAAGTAACCCCAAAACATAATGGTTTCAGATAACAATAAGAGAATAAAATAGGATGACATGATAGAAAAACTGAGAACCACGGAGACCAAGATACCAGGGAAGAGGCAGAAAATGTCATACAGACCATGAGCAGACCAAAGAGGATGGGAGGGAAGAGAGAGAAGAGGAAGGAGGCAGAAGAGGAGGAAGAGGAAGAGGAGGAGAAGGGGAAGGAGAAAGAGAGAGAGAGAGGAGACATAGATAGAGAAGCCACAAGAAAAACAACACCAAAAAAACCCAGGAGATGCAGAGGCCCATGAGACAGATACCAAGAGTAGTTAACAATCCTGAGAATGGGAAGACCAGACTCATGCCCTGACTCAGGAAGACCGAAGACAGGAACCGAATGACAAGGGCAGAAGCAGAGAAAATTAGAAACCTAGAGTCAGAAAGACAGAAAGCCTGGGTAGAAACCAGAGAGAGACAGAGGCGGAGGGAGAAACAGAGAGACAGCTGCCATCATTCATCATGGCACCGGGTTTTCGAAGTCGCCCCCGGATCCATGGACTCCAACCTTCTCATCATTCCTTTTGTTATCCTCCCTGAAGGGCCCCAAAGTTTGAAAGATATTTGTCTACCAAACAATCTGCATTTCATAAGTAATAATTAATTCGCTTTCCCATTTTTTATTCATCAAAGACGTCTATAACTGGCAATCAGAGCTTCAAAGCAGCAGGAGTTTGCTCATGTTGCCACACTCCGTTGTGTCCTTCCAGCCCAGAGCAAAGAAATCTGCCATTTGAGTCATCAGCCTCGTTCGGTCTGATCACAGGTAACTGGATCCTTTGGGTTGAGTTTTGGGGGATGTTGACAATAGTTCAAAGGACAAAAAGGAGGCCCTGCTGTCTTCACAGACCCCTGCAGATCCAAGGGCCCATTTTCCAGATGACAGTCCCAGGGAGTTCCTTTGTCCTGCCAGGCGTTGGGCTGTACCACCGGAGCGGAGGTCCTGTTGAGGTGGACTCTTCCCTTGGAGTGCATGGTCAGAAATGGACGCACAGCATCTGTGTTTTACATGCCAACTATAACTATTAAAATAACAGTATAAAAGCCCCCATTGAGCCCCCTAGCTACTGTCCTAGTTCTCACCTTCCTCCACAGCCATACTTGTCAAGGAAGGAGGGAGGGTTCTTTTCTTCCGACCTTCCATAATTTGTCTCAGTACTCTTATTCTTCCCCAAAAGTCTTCCGTTCCAAATCGCCCAAGAGCCAATGACTTTTTCAAACTCAGTTTTCTTTATTGTGTACCACTGTGAACCCTGTCTTTCTACCCTGTTTTCGGATGCTAGATTCTGGTCCAGAAGACTTCAGATAGAATATATGTTTGCTTGTGTACCTTTAGGGGCGGGGGCAGACCTCCCGGAATGACCTTGCCAGAGGCCAACCACCCCTCTCTCTTGGTCTTGGTCTTGGTCTCTTGGTTTCTCCTACCAAATTTAAGCCCTAGAATGATCTATGGAGATTGGCAGTTCTAATTGTGTCTTCCTGGTCTGTGACCCTGGCCATGCCCCCAACTATGTACCCAGGAGAAAACCTGTTTTGAAGCATGCCCATAATGGCTTCCTGGGCTCTAAGAGCTGGGCTGTCCTTGGTTTGGTGTCTTACTTGACCCGCATTGCAGTGTCTTTCAGGTTCTCCTGCCGGCTCTTCCTGCAGCTCACTGCCTTGTCTATAGGATCATATTTTCCCAGTGTCTTCAGTGGTGGGCATTCACCAAGGTGTGAATACTACTCCAAGCAACTGCCCTCTTCATGCCATGCTCTCTCACTGGACACCATCTGTGGTTGGATTAGACACCACACCCAAACCAGCACTCGACCACTGATCTCCCACTTATGGGTTTATTCATTTCCTCCCTCATTTTGAAGAATTTATGCCCCATCCTTCATTTCTGTCTATTAAGCTACCACCATCCTTTAAGACTTACTTCTTTCCCAACCCTTGGTGCAGGGAACCAACTGGACATCACATGTTAAGATCGCAGAGGTTATCAAAACATCTAGGAACTGGGAGAGCTTGATAGATCTAAACCCCAGGATTCCAAGAAAGCAAGCATAGAGAGTGTATCTTTTATACAAGCATGGAACCAGGAGGGAAAAAAATGAACCAGAAGGGTCCAAATGCAGGGAGACCTCGGGACAAATCAGGGATGAGAATAGGGGTGGAACCAATTAAGATATTGTCCCACTGCCATGGCCAGAGCTGAGATTCCAGGAATTCAGCATGTTAGCCACCAGTCAGAGTCCATGGGTGGGTACCATGTTGAATTAAAGGCACAGTGTCAGAATAGGCAATTCCTAAGTGCTACAAAGGGCCTCTCTGTCATCATCCTCTATAGCAACCTCTCACTCTCCTCCGCTCTCCCAAACCCCTTCATCCTATCACCATTCAAATTTCACTTACAGCTGCTGTTTGCTCACAGGTGCTATTTCTTCTCTATTGAAAGCATGACATTTCACAAATATTGATGATATTAACTCCCCAATTATATGTTAAAATTAGGAGAAAATTCTATTTGAAGAAAGACTTAAACAAACACAGTGTTAAGGGACAGATTTATTCCCTTTTCCCTTTCAACCTTGTCTGTAATTAATTTTGACTAGAAATCTTGAGTTTATTTATTTATTCAACAAACATTTACTCAGTGCCAGGCATATACCAGACACCATGCTAAGAGCTTCGGTGTCGTGAGAAGCAAAATGCAGTCTCTGCCCTCTAGGAGCCCCTAGTAAAGACAGAAAGACAGGAAAATCAACAGTTATAGGGGAAAGTGGTAGACATCGAAATTGAGTGTGTGTTGATGTTGAGGAAATACATAGTAAGGGCAATCAGCTAAGACTCTGAAGGAGTCTTGGTCAAGGAAGGCAGGAGCGATACCTTATCTGAATCCTGAAGGACATGAGGTAGTTGGAAACAGGTAGGAGAGGAAGAGAGAATTCAGTCAGACGATTACCCCAGATAAAAGAGAGAGAACGATACAAAAATTAATGGAATGGCAGATTGTTCAGAGTGTCTAATAATAGACTGCATGGTGGGGTAGGATAGAGGAGAGAAGAGAGGTGTGGCTGGCTGGTAAGGAGAAGGCTGGAGCGAGATCACAAATGGCCTTGTAGTCAATGCTAGAGAGTTTATATCGAGTATCCTCATGTTAAGTATCCCTGTCTTTTCCAAGAGATTTAAGTAAGGAATTGCCTGACTGGATTTGAGTAGTTGAGAAGAACCCTTCTGGCCAATGTGGAAATAAGTTAGAAAGATGTTGCAGTAGTTCAGGTGAGACATGATAAAAGCTTGAGTAAAGTCAGTGGGGAATGGAGAAAATGGGCGAATTAAAATGATATTAAGTAGAAAGAGTCTACAGGCTTCAAAGACTGACTGGGGTGCAAATTTTCTTTGAACATGTCCTTACATCAGCAGCCTTCTGTGCTATGTTTGCTCTGCTTTGGGCTCTGGCTTTCAGGGCCGATGAGCAACACGTATTCACCTCTATCTGGTGGCCTGTTACAGCTACTCATGGATTGACCATATCCAACATTCTGGAACGAATTTTTTTCTTGCTTTTGGTTTGATTGCGCCTGCCTCCTAGTTCCTCCAGCAAGGTCAAGACCAAATTCCATAGTCCAAAAAGAAAACTTGTGCACCTAACTTCAGATTCATAATCCATTCCTACCCTTTTCCACCTTTCATTATTGCCTTTCTTTTCTTATTGCTTCAAAGAGCACTGGTGACAAATATGGCTGTTTGTACTTACTTCCATCCTTTCTTCGACTATTTTTGCCCAATCAGGATCAAAGTTTACTCTGGTTGCCAAGGGAACCATGCTATTAGTTATCTATTCACCCATCTTTGAAACTCACTACTAGTGTGAAAGTTACTTTGCATTAAATTCTAAGGGGGTGCTCATTAACTTGATTATACTAGAAGAAATAGTTCTAATGTAAGCTACTCTTAAAGGGAACTCTTTTCCTCTTGAATATTTTAGACATATTTTGTAGAGTAGAATTAATTTTTAAAGAAAATTACATAGTATTTTTCTGAGAAGCAAAAACAGATTGAGGGGAGAGAAGAGGGAAGAATGCAGAAGAGGCAGAGGAGAGGGGGAGAGAGAGAGAGTGGAAGGGAGAGAGAGAGAGAGAGAGAAAGACTACCTGAGCACAGAGAGAGACAGAGATAAATAGAAAAAGGATATGACAGAGACAGAGACAGAGTGGACACAGATTACTTCTTATTGGAGTTGCTGTTTGCTCGTTGTTATCAAGCAGTGTTTTGGAGATAGTCTATGGAACAGATCATCAAAACCACTTTTTACACCTTATAAAATATACCAAGACTCTGACAACTACAGATTAGAGAAGCGGTACCAGCTCTAACTGTCCTGTAGTTTTTCACTTCTGGTTTCAATGTTTACAAAGAATACTAGTACTTAAAACTTTCACTTTCTGCCCAATATATGATGTGTCTTGCTGTCATTAACCAAGATCATAAGTCAGTCAGGGCTGACATGTCATCTACCTTCCCCGTCCCCAACCTGTAGCTTGTTCTAATTGCCTTTCTTGCCCAGCTCCAGAAATCCCAATGTTTTTCATTCTCCCAGTGATGAAGACTCCATCAAAGTTGGTAGCATAAATCTAGTTTCAGAGATGAATAGGAGAAGGTAGGGGGAGTGTTAGCTCCCACAACTTCCCAGAGAAATAACCACATACTTCTGTGCAGCACTGACTCAGAACCATGGACAGCAACAGCTAAGCCAGCTCTTCTTCCTTCTCCCCTCCCGCCAAACATTAGTAATGGTTTTGGTTTGGAAGAGAGTAGGGAAATTTAAATACTTAGTGCTGATAGCAGATGAGGGAGGAGGAGTTAGTAAGACATTCTGTGGAATTAAAATGTATCTTATCTTCTATATCAGATTGCCTTGACTCTGCACTTTTGCAAAGTTAGGAGTAACTTTCTCTGGGTCAGGCTCATACAGATAGTCATAATAGATCTGAGATTCTGGTCCTTGTCTCTCAGATTACAACACACTTACTCTTAACCACAATATAGAGGTTCTCTGTCTGAGCAGAGCTCCTTTTACACAAAGGAGTCAGCATCGCTCCTCTAGGGAGTTTCCCACTGTGGAAATTTCTCAGATTCTGGTCTTGTCTGATCTTATATCCTATATATTCTATACCAACCTTGAAAAATTATCTTAGAGGAAAAAAAGACTAAGAAAGAAGAAAAAAAGAGAAAAACAAATCATTTTAAAAGAAAAAAAAAAGACACCCCATCACTCCTCTACTCTAACACAGCCATTTTTCACTTGTACATATTATCTTTCAGCCCTTGTTGACACGCTGACATATTTTCCATCATTGCCGCTGAAGCAATTGTAGTATTTGCATTGTATTTTCACTTAGTGTCATATCATAAACCTTTCCCCGAGTTGCCATACAGTCTCTGTAATGATCACTTTTAATGTCTGTGTAATGTTCTAACAAATGAATGCACCATGATTTACTAAACAACCCCCTAATTGTTGAGCATTTAGGTTATTTCCAGTTTTTTGTTTCGCAGATCGTGCTATGATGAGGATTTTTATGGGGAAACCACACGGGGTGCTTGAAGGAGCACGACCATGGAGGCAGATGGAATAGAGTTAAACTCGGCTCTGCAATTTACCTCTAATGAGCTGAAAGAGTTCTCAAAGGTTTCGTCCTGGGGGCGGGGGGGTGGACACTGCCAGCGCGGTGGGCAGATGCAGGCCACCCACAGAGGCAGATGCAACAGGAGGAGGGAGCCACTTGAGATAAACTTCCAGGAATTTACAACTTGGCCTTCTCCAGTCCGGGGCTGAGCAAAAGCCATTCACCCAGAGGAAGGTCCACGAAGGGGATATTTCTCCTTCGATCAGATACTCAGGACCCAGGGCCTGAACGGGGCAATACATAAATGAGATCAGGTGATAAATCTCTCCTTTGAGAATACACGATGACCAGTAATGGGCTGGAGACGTGGCTCCCACACCTGTTCCTCTAAGCTCACAGAGTTATAACCTTGGGGTTACTTCTCTGCCCCTGATCAATTTTCTCTGAATTCTTTCTTCCTGCCAGCTAAGGGCACATTCAGCTTTCTCCATCTTCTGGAGCCACCAGCATACCTATGAACCCTGATCACAGCCACCAGGCGGGACTCAATCTCCCCAGCCTCTCCTGCCTCTTTCTCCCCAAGGACAATAACCCCGCAGACTCCTTCATTATAATCTCTTCTGCTATTCCACAAAGGTGGATACGTCTGGGAGCTGCCATATTTCTGGAATCTTCCATGGTTTCGATCATTGTCCTTGCTTTAGAAAACCTTGGGGCCCCAGGTTCTTAGTTGTCCTCCATGTGTCCTCCCAGGCTCTTGAGTGTGGACCTACCTGTCTCCAGCACCAAGTCTGAAGGTACATCTAGAGAAGGCCATTAAATAGATCAGAACCAGTTGACCTTTGAAGTGTTTCGAATTCTGGAGGGTAATTCTGTTCCCAGGGCACCTCCAGACTAAGCAAGTCCCTCAATATGTGGCCCCCTTTCCACGCTTATATAGTAAAGGGAGGTCATCCCCTACACCCTGGCTCAAAATCTTCATGGTCAACCCCACTTGAGATGCAAGAGTAGGGAAAAGGGTGGAAAGAAAATAGGAGCCTAGGGCTAAGCCCACCCACCCGATTCCTTCAAAAAGCAACCCCCCCCACCTTCCCCAAGTATGTCCATGCCATTTCTGGTACGTGACTGAATTGGTAGGCTGAGCTCTCACAGCCCTGGGGAGCAGGGAGGCCTTGTCAGGGGAAAGTTGCTGACCAGCCCCTTCTCCCTGGCTGTCAGTGCTAATCAACATCAGGGCAGTTAATGGGGAACACAAAACCTATTTAAAAGCTACATTTACCACTTGGCTGGTTCCATTACAGTGTGTAATATCCAGGTGTCACACTCCCTCTCAAAATGTCTGTCTCAATGCTTCCTCGAGCTTCTGGGGTTAGGAAATCCCTGCCAAGAGCCACCTGAGGAGGACTCCTCCACCACTGCCCCGCCCCCACCCTCAGCAAGCCTCTCTGCAGCCTCCAGCGGGAGATTCTGCAGCAGGGCCCTATGGTGGAGACTATGGGCGCATGGCTCGCTTTCCAGACAGGACGATTTCTCCCTCCCCGCCATGACTGCTTATGGTGCCAATCCTATGCCCCGCCCACCTCTGAGAATCCGGATGCCAGTGGGGCATGTGATCGCTAGCTGAGCCCTCCATTTCCCCGACTCTCCCTTTAAGTCCAAATGAGCAGGACAGCTTGCCACAGCTTCCTGACGTGTGTCCTTCCTGCCCCTGCCCCTGAAGCTCTCTAAGGATCCGGAGGCAAAGGAAAAGCTGGGATTCCATTCGATAAGACCACAGCCCTCTCCTCCCCAGACGAAGTCCCCCAGCTCTGCCATCAATGCCGTCCACCCCACCTATCAGCGTTCAAGCATTTTATATCCCCGAAGGCAATAGCATCTTCGATTGCTTGCCTCTGACCAGCCGTGTACCTTGCTTGCGAGGGTACAGTCTTTACCCTAAACGGTACATTCTGGGACTTTGAAGAGAGCGCATACTGCGATCGTCAAAGGCAACTCTCTTATTATTCATCCAATAAATATTTTACGAGTACCTCGTATGTGCCAGGCACTGTACTTGGCCCGAAGACACAGGAGTGAACAAAACGTGCCCTTTAGAGGTAGATACAGGCGGAAGCCAATCACAGACATCTTATTTACACATCTTATTACACATTTATTTAATCTTATTTACACTGTGGCGTGTGCTACGAAGGAAAAGCACGAGGGTTCCTGAGTGCAAATAACAGGGGCAGGAAACGCGTGAGGGGAACACGGAGGAGAGCATCCATCTCTAGCCTCGTTCCCAACAGCTCACAGGGCCTGGCACGTGGCACGTCATCAGTCATGTTTGTGGAATGACTGCCGAGTGCTTCTCGTCCCCTCTCCTTCTCGGGCTCCTTCAGCTGCTCCATGTCTGAGCCGCGGCCATCCCCATCTCTGCAGCCAGCCTCACCGCTCACTTCACCCAAACTCGTGTAGGCCTCGCGGCAGAATCAGGGCTGCCCTTCCCTCCTCCCCCGGGAGTGGCGTGGGCACCCTCTGGAGGAGCCTGGGGAGAAAGATGTTTTTTCAAGATGAGCAAAGGATCCACCTCCCTCTGACTCTGGCACGCCCCAGCAGTGTCTCACCAACAAGCGAGGCCAGCCAGCGGGCCCGAGGAGCATGACGGGCTCAGGTTAGTAAGGGAGGCTCCTGCTGAGCCGGCCTTCCCCGGGGGCAGAGAGCTGGGAATCTGGGCTTTCAAAAGGCCCACCACTCCTCTGGGACCCGCCAGCAACAGGGCAAAGGGCAGCCATTTCCCATCCCTTCACGATGCCAGCCTGCTTCCGCTGGGGAAGTGAGGGGTGTCCATCTCCCAGGAGGTGCTAGAAACGTTCAGAGTTGCTGTAGCCTTGTCCTGGGTGGATCTCAGCAGCGCAAGAGGGTAGCCTGCCCTGGGAGGGCATCGGGTGCCCGCACATCTGGCCACTCCAGACGGCATCTGTGGGAGCCGCCCGCACCACCTGCTCCACGGGCGTCTCTCCATCTTGCACACAACTGGGTCACGGTATAAACAGAAGGCCTGGCTTCTGCCGCTGCAGCCAGACCGAGGCTGCCCGAGCCCAGCCCGGACCAGTGCTCATCCCCAGACAGGACGAAGGTGGAGAAGCTGGAGCACCTTACGGGGTCAGGGGGTGGAGGGCCGTGTCCAGGCCGCTTTCGATCACTGCGTAACCTTGGCAGTGGCCTCCTTTCTGTGAGCCTCCGGTCTTCCCTGTGAAATGAAGGATGAGCCTAAATCAGGGGCTTTGCAGTGGTTTCCCATGGGCCCCCAGAGC
Source organism: Paguma larvata (assembly GCA_030068075.1). Taxonomy (NCBI): domain Eukaryota; kingdom Metazoa; phylum Chordata; class Mammalia; order Carnivora; family Viverridae; genus Paguma; species Paguma larvata. The sequence continues at coordinate 27,970,349 of CM057833.1, forward strand.
CCCCTTAAGGCAGAGCGGAGGCTGAGGAGCAAAACTCAGAGTTCAATGCAAGCACAACCTTTTCTACCCGCTTCAGGCACAGAGCTGCTGCAAAGTTTCACTTAGGAAAAAAGAAGTTCATTGCTGCGAGCAAATTTGAAAACCGCTGGAGTGATCGTCCCTAAGGCCCCTTCCAGCTCTGACATTTCGTGATTTATGAGTAAATAAGATAATATATATGAAAGGGGCCTGGAACATGGTAGGGATGCAATAAACAGGCTCCATTATTACTGCGGCGTCTACGTGTGTCACGGGAGCCCCCGATGAATGCCCAGCTGAGACCCACACGCAGGGCCTGCACCGTTTCCACCGCTCTGTGTTGGGTAAACGCAGACGAGAGCAAGGCAGAGCGTGCAGGAAGTGCGAACGCCAGGGTCAAGGCCTAGGAGCCCTCTGGTGCTCAGGTTCCAAGAAGAAAGCGGGGAGACCCAGCCCCTCCCCGCCCAGCTCCATCGTTCAGACAATGTGTACTGGTTGCTATGGTGATGGGGAGGACGGGGGCCCAGGGCACTGGCCTCTTCACCGGGAGCAGCATCTGCTCATCTTGATTTTATCCAATTTAAGAAGGAAGGCGTGGACAGTGGATCCTGGATACCGCCCTCCCCCTGTCTCCCCACTGTGTCCTCACTACCTCCCGCTCACCTCCGGGACCTCCCTGAGCAGCCACAGGCTGAGTCTCCTTTGGATGAAGGTCCTGGCCCATGAGTGGATGGAGCGGACGAGGCGAAGGAGGCCGGCATGGCCAGAGAAGGCGGGCCGGGAAGGCCGGGTGGGAGGTGGGAGGTGGGAGGTGAGCCCGTGAGCAGGGGGTGGAGCGAGCAGAGCGGAGTTTGAAGCCGCTGGAGTCATTCTAGTGAGAGAAAACCAAGGCCTGGCGTGGGACAGCGTCAGGGGAAACTACCGGAAGAACGTACTCAAATACGAGAGGCAGCAGACAGGGGTCTGTCATTGGACTGAACGTCGCAGAACCTCGGCCCGTGAAGGAATCCAGGATCCAGTCTGGCTTTTCCCCAAAACGCCTTCCCTGGAAAACTGGCTCCACTAGAAAGCCTCCCAGGATCAAGACCCCCATTCCAAACAAAGCATCACAGGGCACATCAGGGCAACAAAGTCCCAGTGGGGCCCTCGGCAAGGATGGTCCTCTCTCGCTGGCGTTGGACTCCACTTTGAACTTCCACAGAGGTCCAGACAGGAAGAAACTTACACGAACCGTGTTTAGCCCGCCTTTGTGTTTTAACTTCGACTACAGAGCCTCCAGCCCGGCCCACTCAGAAACACCTGCTTACACCTTCTGGAACATTTGGAAATTACTGATCTAGTCACATGGATTTCACACACACACACACACACACACACACACACACAGTGCACAACAGCAGGGAGAAGGTTCAGGATGCTTGGCCGTCCCAGAGACAGTCACATTTGTGACTCAGAGGGCCCCCTTCTGGGGATCAGGCCTACGAGACGGGTGCTCACCGTGGAAATAACTGCATGCATGATGTCCCAACTAAAACGTGAACATATCCAATCGTTCTGTCAACTGCCGTATAATCCTCAAGGGAACTCTGCCACAACGATTGTGCGTAGTATATAGCTCTACAAGAAGTCACATGAGATAGAATATACGGTAAGAATTGTTGGCAGTTTGTCAAAAAGAGAAAGACGTATGGAAAAAGAAAGATAGGAAGGAAATGCATAGTAGATTATTTTTTACCATGAAGAAGTTTCTCTGAATGGCGAAGATAAGAATTCTATTCCTAGAAATAAAGTCGTATCCGCCCCTCTTTCCTGCAGCAGCATCTGGCTTGTACATCTGGCATCTGTGAGTCTAGTCAGTTTGAGTTGGTTCCCTGAGTCTCATTCCCTGCAGGCATATTGAGTCTCTGAACCCGGAGGGCTGAACCAGAGTATGACAGTCAAAGCACAGCCCCTAATGAGACTTAATCCAGAAGGGCCACACATCACACCTCCCCTTCTGACTTCCTCATTTCACAGTCTCAACTTCAGCAGGGCCAACAGGGCTTTGGAGAAGGAACAACCCGAGCCATCAAGCATACAACTTGACTCACACTAGACCCTCCAGGAGAGTTCCAATTGTGTGGTCCTTTTTTTTTTTTCTTTTTTCTTTTTTATATTGCTTGGTTCTTGACCTTGGCTGCACATTGGACTCAACTGAAAAACTTCCGTAAAAATGGAGTTGTAGGAGTCCCACCCTCAGATGCTGGGATTTTGTTGGTGTGGCGCCGGCCTGGTGCACTGGCGGATGCCAAATCGCAGGTTAACACCGGGCTTGGGAACCCCCGTGTGCACTGCCGGTGAACCTGGGCTGGGGCTGAAGGAATGGGGGTGCTTGTCGGTTCCCAAGGGCATGACTGGAAGTCAGCACTAACCGCTCAGGGGCCCCGAGGGGGCTCCTCTCGGGGCCTGGGGGCCTGGGCGGGGCATCTGATGAGTCCGGTTCCGTCCCGCTGGTCTCAGGTCCCGCAGGTGGCCGGTCCGCTGCCTGTGACCCCGAGCAGGGGGGCGAGAGGCCGGGGCTCCCCGGCGCTCCGGGTCTGGAAGCAAGGCCTGCCCTCAGGACTGCCGCGCCCGTGCGTTTCAAATGAAGACCTCGCCGCCCGCCAAGCGGTCGGTTTGTAGGCCTAAACGGCTTAATATTTTTGGAGTCGAAGGAACAAAACTGCCGCGAGACACTGTTGTTTTCCCCCGCTGTAATTGATGGGGCTCACTCTTTCTGCCGTTAAAGCACTAGCTGCGCTATTTTTCTTTTTTTAACCAAACACCGCTGAATGTGAAACATCGATTTTTTTTTAAACTGGGTTTCAAACTGAGCAATGTCTTGATCCCAGAAGTCAATCACCTCCGGCGTCGTTGTAACTTACATCGGCGCCCTCGTGGGGCCAGACCCCGGCGCTCCTGCGCCGCTGCCTCGCCGCACCCCTCCAGGCTGTCGCCTCACCCCCAGCAGAGCAGCGACCAGCCTCAAGGACAGGGACCCTCCGATTCTTCTTCTGAAGGGCTCCTGAGCACCAGACCTGCCCCCAGTGGCCATCAGCTTCTCTTCTGGGAGTGTTGGAAGAGCCCTCTCTGCCCTTCTGACCACGCCCATGCCTTGAGCACCTACTGACCCAGGAAGGAAGGACACTCAGAACCTCAGGCCCCTCTCATCCAGTTGTGCTGGTTGCTCACTGAACAACTCTAGAGAATATGTCCCCGTTACTGCCACTCACCTGCTTTTTAAAATCAGTTCTCGACAACTCACTCCCCCACTGCCTGTCGCTAAAGTCCAACTCTTCAATGTGGCTCCCAGTACCCTGTCCGGCCTTGCCGTCCAGTCCTCGCAAGCTTTCTCCCCTCATCTCCAGCTCTGGTCTCCCTGGATTTATATCCCTTTCCCAAAGAAGCGTGGTTTTTCTGCCCGTGTCTTTCCCACACTCTGTGCTCTCTGCCTGCAACGCCCTCCTTCTTTCCCTCCCCTCCTCCCCAGGCAGATTCTACTCCTCCCTGGCTCTCAGCTAAAACACCACCACCTCCAGAGAGCTTGCCCGGACTCCCACACCCCACCGAGTCCCCCTGCTCCCTGGCACCTTTTACTTCCCTTGGCCCAGCTGTCACCTCACATAATTGCAGTTGGCTCTTCTCGGCTAGAGTGGAAGCAACCGAGGGCAGGGACCGTGGTCTTTTGCTCCCTGCTACCTCTCCAGTGCCGGTGCAGACACTGGTGGGTGGGGCTCCATTCGTTCATTCTGAATGAATGAGGGCGTGAACAGGCGGCTGTGGGTTAGAGGGCTGCTTGCCCGGGGCGTGGGGTGGCCCTCCCTCACCCCCCACCGTGTCTGCTCCATGTGAACTGTAGCTTCCCTGATTAGACCAGGAGCCTGCCTGCCCCAAGCCCGCCCTTCTCGACGGAAAGTTAGGACCTACCAAGCCCTTTCCTGTCCCCTCTCTGGGACCAGAGTGGATGCTGTATCCTGGTCCCCGAGGGAGCCAGCCCAGTTTGCAGATGGACTGATTTGAGCATTGCCAAGATGCTGATGTCCTGACCGAGCTCCAGCTGAACGCCTGGGTCCCGAGACTCTCCGTGCCTGGCCCAGCCCTCCAGGTCACGAGAATCAAGAGGCGAGTGCTCACAGAGTTTTCTCTTTTAGAGGTGCCTGGGTGGCTCAGTCGGTTGAGCGTCCTGACTTCAGCTTGGGTCATGGTCTCACGGTACATGAGTTCAAGCCCCGCATTGGGCTCGCTGCTGTCAGCACAGAGCCGGCTTCAGATCCTCTGTCCCCCTCTCTCTGTCCCTCCCCACCTGCACTCTCTCTCTCAAAAATAAATAAACATTTAAACTGCACAGCCATCCTCTGAAGTGGGTTTTGTTGTTATTATTGTTATTACACCCGCTTTATTGATGAGCAAAATGGAGAAGAGAGGGGTTAAGTGACTTGCCCAACATCACACAGTACGTAGTGGCTGGGCTGGAATTTGGACATAGAGCAGACCGACTCCAAAGCCATTTCCGCTGACCTTCCCTGAACCAACCTCAGACCTGCTACGCAGTGTGATACCAGGGCCCTAGATGGGGGACTGTCTTTCGGGGCCCACCTTCCCAGGTGCCCACGTCCCTGATGTCCCTAGCTCTGTGGAAGATGCCCTGTTTAGGCTCTGGCCCCAAGCTCTGTCACCTGTCTCCCCAGTGGGCTCTCCGTGTCCCTTCTTGTCCTCTTGGCCCACCCCACCCCCTCCCTGCGTGGAGCGGTCGCGGAGGACACGGCTCTCCACAGTCTCCCTGGACCATCCTTCAGAGACAGCCTCAGCGCCCCTCAATCTTCCTCTCGATGTCACTGCGCTTTCTCGGTACCGGCTGTGTCACCTTGGACTATGAAGGCACAGGCGGTCCTGCAGTTACAGAAAAAAATAGGCAAAGAAATCGCATTTCCTCCGAGACCGTTGTGAAGCGTGTGTGACTTGCCCCTTTTGTGCTGAATTGTGTTCGCTGCATCTTGCGGGACCCAGATTCCATTTTTGTTGAAACACCGAAGGCAGTCGGCCCAGGGAAAGGAGACAACTGGGAGAAATGGCACCTGGCTTCTAATCCCAGCCCGGTCATCAACCTGTTTAAAACCTGCAGTGACTCCTTTTGTCCTTAAGATGATTTCCAAACACTTTAAGAAGGGGAGGCACCACTGGGACCCGCCGTGTCTTGCGAATGCTCTACTCCAGCCACACCGAGCTCCTCCCTAGTGCTCTGACCCTCACAGACGTCCCTGAAGCTGTCCTTTCCCTCCCTCTTGGCCCCCAAAACCCTGATTCATCCTTCAGCCTGAGTGTCACCTCCTCCAGGAAGTACTCCGCTATCATCACCCCATGACTGGTTGCTGAGGCCCCCAGGTCCCTTTGGGTGTCCTCTAGTAGAGTCTGTAATGCAGTTTAGTGTGTTTTCTCTATTCGGTCATTTGACCACCTGCTGTGTGAGCTTCAGGAGGGCCACACTTAATCCATCTCGCTCACCGGTGTTTCTCTAGCGCCTGGCGCAGTGCCCGACACACAATAGGTGTTTTAGAAGCATACACTGCATAAATGGACAACTAAACAAATCAGCCAGGATTCCTAGATGCAAACAACAAAACCAGCTATGCCTGATATAAGGGGGAAAAATATAATTTATTCGAAGGCGATCAAGTAGCTCACAGAATCACAGCAAATTCTGGAGAACCAGGCTCAGGACCACACAGCAGAACAGTGCCCAGCCACGCGACAGGATGTGTTTGGCAAGGACACCACTGCTGTCTTCAATGACAGTGAGCCCCTGTGGCTGAGACCACCACCATCCACAACCATGGACCCTGGGCCCCTCCAACAACGATGTGCCCTATTCCTCTGGGAACTTGATCTTACTGCTGCTTCTTCATGTTATGAACTCTTGATCGAGAGACTGAGGCTGGTGTCCTAATAGGCACAGCCTGGGTCCTGCGCCCACACCCTAGCTGCAAGGGAGCCTGGGAACGGGAGTTCTTTGCATTTTTGTTTCCTCGAGTGAGAGAGAGGGGAGCCATCGGGTTGGGAATGCCTAGGAATGGGGTACACGTCCTGAGGAGTTCACAAGAAGGGGAAACCTCTACCACAGTGATCAAATGAATGAGCCAATAAGGTGATTTCCCTCCTCTCTTGCTGCCTCAGTTTCCCTAGCTGCAAAAGGAAAACACGTTAGTCCTTTGGTTTCCTCTCTGACACTAACATCCCACGATTCTGGTTTTGTGTTGTTTATCCGTCTGCAGCCTGAAGGCACAGGAGGCACAGCTGAACCAGAGAGAGGAGAATCTCCCAGAAGTTCCTGTGCCAGTCAGGAGCGCCTGGGTTATGCCACGGTAACAAATTTACCAAGTCCCAGAGGCTTACGCCAAAGGAGACTGCCTCAATTAGGGGCTCGGCTATCTGGAAAGCAGGGGGCGTTCTCCCACTGCCTAGGTACTTTCTACAGCTCATAGAAAGCAAGAGTGCCCTGAACTATTCCAAAAGAGTGTGCGGTCAGAATGGATAACAAATAAGCTGACTGTTCCACCAGAAAGGCCAAGTTCAAAGACAGGGTTCCCAGAGGAGGGTTTATCAGCGGTAATACTGCCGCTGATTTATTTATTTATTCCGCCGTTCGTAGGAGAAGTATTTATGGAGCGCCCACTATGTATCAGGTACCAGACTGGCCACTAGGGAGGTGGTGGGAAACGAGACAGAAAGGTCCACGCCCGCTTTGAGCGCACACTCTAGCGCCGAAGGAAGAGAAGACGTAGATAAGCGAAGAGTCCCGCAGGGTGCTGTCCGTGGTGCTCAGTGCTACAAAGACGCGAGTGGAGTGGTGCGGGCGAGCGGTGAGCGTGTGGGGAGGGGCGTTTCAGCAGCGATGACGGCCAGGGAAGGCAAGGCCCCTCTGAGATGACATTTAAGCTGAGCCGTGATTAATAAGAAGAGGGAAGAACAAACCAGGCAGAGGAGACGGCCAGGTGAGAAGACTGTCAAGTAGGAACCAATGTGGCTGGAAGAGCAGGAGACGGGGGCAGAGAGGCGGGTGGGGTCCTTGTTCCCTAGCGAGTCATCTGTGGGGATTCTGGATACCAGGGTTTGGGGCGCGGTGGGGGGTGGGGGGCATTGCCTGGCATGAAGCGAGAGAGAGTCACATGATCCGATTTGATTTCGTGTTTTTTTCAAAAGATCACTTTGGCTGCTGGGTACAGAACGGATCGTAGGGGAGCAAGGTAATAACAGAGCGAATACAATACCTAGTTCAATGGGAGTGAAATTGCCAGCAGAGAGCCCCGGCATTCGTTGCCTTCGCGAACGGGAAACGCTGTGGGGACCATGGGGAGTTATCGTGACTAGGGGCTGGGAGGGTGTTCCTGCCCGTGATGTCCCAGAGGAGAGCCTTCCACGGGACTTTGTATTAGTCTGGACAGCGTAGGCCACGCCACGGCACCAAATTAAATCCCCAGACTCGGCAGTTTCACAGACAGCATTTTATTTCTTGCTTGCACCGCGTGCTCCTTGTGCCTGGGGTCTCTGCTGCTCACCGTCACTCAGGGACCCAGGCCGACAGAGGCGCCACCCTCGGCAACATGGTCTTCATGCTCCCTGCAGCGGGCAGGGGAAGAGTAGCGCCGAGAGGTGACCCATAGTCCTCTGCCCTTTGTGACATCTTCTTCCATCCCACGGGCCACCACCAGCCACACACGTGCATGCGATTGCAAAGAAGTTTCGGTCTTCTGTGTGCTAGCACTGGCCTCCATGAGCCTGAAACCAGAAGTCAGCTCTCGCTGGCCAAATAAAAAAGGGGCAGGGGGACCGTGGAAAAGAGCCACGGGAGGAGGGATGAGACACTGAAGAACCCCCCAAACTAAAAATAAAGCTGCTTTTCCGCTGGGATATCCCATGTGACTTGGGAACAAACAAACGCTCGTGTTAGGAGGAACACGGATCCAGCTGGTGCAGCGCGGAAGCGGCCGGGCACTCAGTACGGGAAGGTCATTCGGTACAGAGCCTCCAAGTGCCAGGAAAGTGGGCTCACCCCAGGCCCCTCCTCCAGGCCTCAGGTCTCTTGCCTCTCTCTGAGGCCGCTCTGCACAGGGACACGCACATGCTGGGGAGTCCTGTAAACCTTTTTGCATTACTCTGTGATCTTTCTCTTCGGCCCTTGTCCTGCACACATATTTTTTTCTTTTTCTCATAATGTCACCGGCTTTAATAATAATCATTGTTGCACATTTCCAAGCATCTTCTAAACATTTCACATGGCATAGCTAATTCAGTCCTCACAACAGTCCCAGAAGGTGGTATGAGTATCATTTACACATGGGGAAACTGAGGCACGGAGCGATTCAGGAACTTGTCTAGAGTATAGCGGCTAAGCGCAGAGGAGCTGGGACTCGAAACCAGGGGGTCTGGCCCTGCAGGCCCTGCTCTCCAACTGCAGACTGCAGTGCCCCCAGCAGACGCAGCCCCAACCCATGCTGGCTCCACAGAGCGTCTGTCCTCAAGGAGTGGAGGAGAGCAAAAGGTCCTCTTGGGCCACATTCCTCAACTGGTGACTTGTGACTTCACAGAGGAGCGAACCTTCCCGCGTGGACATGCACAGAAACTAGCCTGAACCCAGAATGTGGACCGTGGGCGTCTCTGAGCTCTTGCCAACAGCCAATAATGGATAGGCAGAGACCCAAAGCAAATCATCTAACTCTTCTCACTTTTCATTTGATTCAACTTCATATTTGGGTTTGTTTGTTTGTTTGTTTGTTTTCAACAAATAATTTTGAACCTCTCCTATAAGGAAGACACTCAGTTAATGCTCTAAAGAGAAGTAAGGAGAGGAAATTAGGAGCACAAGTCATAATCTCTTCCTTCGAAGAGCTTACCATCTACTCGGGGAAACCAGACAGAATCACATGGCATAGCTGATCATTTTCAGAGAGGAGATAGTGGTACAATTCTATACAAGGCGACACAACTCATTGCTAAGTGGGATCAGGACGTTGGAGACCATGGCAGGGGAGGCCAGCATGGAAACAGGTGGGGAACCACACTGAGATGGATGAGCGAGACAGACTTGGAGCAGGAGAAGGAATTCGAATCAAGTTTTGAAGCATGCGGCAAAGACCAAAATAAGCTGATGCTGAGGACACCTCCCCAGGGCACTGAGACCAGGGATTGGAGGCCACAGGACAAAGCTGAATATACACACCGGCTGGGCAAGGAGCCCTTGACAGACCCTGTGCTCAAGAAGCCCCTGCTATGGGCTGACAGCAAGTTCTCAGATTAGCAAATTAAGAAAAGATACAGAATGGGGCGGCTGGTGGCTCAGTCAGTTAAGCGTCCGACTTCAGCTCTGGTCATGACCTCACGGTTCATGAGTTCGAGCCCACACCAGGCTCTGTGCTGACAGCTCAGAGCCTGGAGCCTGCTTCGGATTCTGTGTCTCTCTCTCTCTCTGCCCCTCCCCTGCTCATGCTCTGTCTCTGTCTCTCTCTCAAAAATAAATAAGCATTAAAAAAAGTAAAATAAAGTGTCTTCTCATGTCTGCATAATTTCTTAAAAAAAAGAGAGAAGAGAAGAAAAGAAAAGAAAAAAGAGAAGAAAATAAAAGGAAGGAAAAGGAAAGGAAAGAAAAGGAAAGGAAAGAAAAGAAAACAATACAAAAGCGGGCCAGAAACAGGAAAGCAAGACAGAAGGTGGGTTTTGTGAGGCCACATTCTGCTCAGCTGCCTAAGCGTCTTCACAAGCCCCTGTAGGAAGGCCCAGGGCTGTGAACAAGTGTTTTAAATTCTGTTCCTTACAGCCTCGAGGCTGCCACCTTCTATGCTTTGGAAAATTCGCTTTCTTCCATCACACACACACACATACATGTTCACAGCAGCCAAACAAACCAACAACAACAAAAACCTACACATTTCCCTGTTGCATGAGTCAGAACCCACAAGCTACTCTAACTGGTTTTAGAGAGAAAATACTTGTATCAAAAGTTATTAGACAACTCAGAGAATTTCAGAGAAGGCCACAGAGTTGGTCTTCTACATCGCCGGGGACGGCACTCAGAGGGCTGCCCCCCTCGCAGATGGGGTCCCCGTCCTGGGCACAGGCATTGAGCATGGAAGGCCATCCCCAGGGCTCTGTCACTGCTGCCTCTGAAAGCTCGATGGCCCTCTGCTGCCCGCCGCCCCCTGGCTAAGAACACGGCTGCCACACGGCACCTCTTTCCTCCTTGTATTTTCTTCTGAAGTGAAGCTGTTCTTTGATGCGGCCAGTTGCAAGATCCTAGGTCACGTAACTCCCCGAGGAGTTAGTAACTAACACCGAGGCTGGGAAAGTGAATTCTGACTTCTCTCTCGGGGAGGTGGGACTCATAATAGGAGTAGTTACCAGGGTGGCCACACATCCTGGTTTCTTAAGAGAATCTCCGTTTCTGCCTATTGTCCCAGGATAATTATTAATAGCACCCTTTTAACTCTCCAGCGTGGTTCCACTTGGATCATAAATTATACAGACATCCCAATAATTCCCAGGAATAATTGCTGGGTTCAGTCATCACAAATGGCCTGCTTCTCCTTCCTTCCCGGATCCTCTGCCCCTCCCATCCAAGAAGCATATGCTTCTGAATGTGCCGAACCCCTTTTCCTATTACAAAGCAAAAAAGGGACTCTTCTGTTTGCACTCAGGGAGAGTCCACAATGGGGATACCTCAGGGAACATTCCAGCCTGAAGAGGGAGAACTTTTCTATGTGAGGTTAAAAAAAAAAAGTCAAATTAAAATCAGAAGGACAAAGGAAAATATGAGCAACCAGCTGGCAGGTTTGGTTAGACATCCAGGTGGCGGACAGCTCATGAAGGGCCTTGAATGGCAAGGAGAAAACTTTGGACTTTATCTCTGGGAAATAAGACATAGATGGAAGTTCTCTGAATAATGGAATGGCCTGACCCCGTCCGGTATACTTGAAAGAGCAGGCACCAGACAGACCTGAGTTTAATGCATGACTTATTGTATGGAGTGAGGGACAGAATGGAAAGTTATGTACTTCTCTGAACCTCAGATTTATCATTTGTAAAATAGAGAAAATGAAAGCCTCCTCTTGAGATCGTTGTGGGATGAATTAAAAAACAAAGCTCTTGGCATGTGTATACCATGTATACAAACACACGGTAGATACGTGAGTGATGTTAGTTGCCTTAGCTGATGTCCAGGCAGGATTTGAGGGAGCACTGCAGAGCACATGTGTGCAGAGCACCAGGAAAGAGGAGAGGCTGATCTTTGGCCCCTTTTGTTCTATCCATCACTAAAAGTGGTATGTTGGAGTCTCCAACTCTATTATTGTTGGATTATCTATTTTTCCATTCAATTCTATCAGATTTTGCTTCATGTGTTTTGAGGACTTATTAGGTGCGTATATGTTTATATTGTTATGTTTTTATGAGAAATTGACACTTTCGTCATTATAAAATGACCTTCTCTGCCCCTACTAACAATTTTTGTCTTAAAATCTACTTGTCTGATAGTATAGCCTCTCTAGGTCTTGTTTGGCTAATGTGAGTATAACATATCTTTTTCTATCCTTTTACTTTCGATCTATTTGTGTCTGAATCTAAAGTGCTTCTTGTAGATAGTATATACTTGGATCATGTTTTTTAAATTCATTTTGCTATTTCAGGCTTCTATTGGAATATTTACTCCATTTGCGTTTAACATAATTGCTGATAAGGTAGGATTAGCAGTTGGAATTTGCTATTTGTTTTTTATATGTTTTATGTTTTCTGACTCTCTGTGCTTCTGTTTATGTTAGAAGTACACTAGAAAGAGTACAATTTTAATTCTTATTGCTTCTTTTATCATATTTTTAAAGTTACTTTCTTAGTGGTTGCCCTGGGAATTACAATTAACATCTAAACTTAAAACATTTCTGTTTGAATTGATGCCAACTTAATTTCAATAATATGCAAAAACACTGTTCCAATATATCTCGGTTCCCTCCTCCTTTGTTTTACAGTCATACAAATTAGATCTTTACATATTATAAGCTCTTCGACACAGTTTTATAATTGCTGCTTTATGTGATTGTGTTTTAAATTAGACAGGAGAATAAAACCTCTATAAACAAAAATGCATTTATATTGTTTTTATATTAACCTATGTAGTTATCTTTACTTGTACTCTTTATTGATTTGTGTGGACTCATGTTAGTGTCTCATGTGCTTTCATTTCATCCTGGAAGACTCCCATTCATATATCTTAAAGGGCAAGTCTGCTGCCAACTAATTCTCAGTTTTTGCTTATCTGGAAATGTGTTAATATCTCATTTTTGAAGCATGGTTTTGCTGGAATGTCTTAGTTGACCTTTTTCTTTCCTTTCTTGAATATAATATCCCACTGCCTTTTGGCCTCCGTAGTTTCTGATGAGGTGCCAGTTTTTGATCATATTAAAGATCACTCTCCTCTTTTCTCTTACTGCTTTCAGGATTCTTGCTTTCTCTTTGACTTTTGACCATTCAGCTATGATGTGTCTAGGTGTGGATCTCTTTGAATTTATTCTACCTGAAATTTGTTGAGGTTCTTGGATGTGTAGATTAATATTTTTCATCTAACTTGAGAAGTTTTAGAAGATTATTCAAATATTCTTTCTGTCTCTTTCTCTCCTGTCCTTCTGGGACTCTTATTATGCACATGTTGATATTTTAACGGTGTCTCGTAGGCTCTTGAGGTTCTTTCATCTTTTAAATTATTTTTCTTTCTTCAGACTAGATAATCTCAATTAACTTATCCTCAAGTTTGCTCATCTTTTATTCTGCCACTTCAAATACGCTGTTGAGACTATCTAGTGAATTTTCTTATTTCAGTCATTGTAATTTTCAACTCCAGAATTTATGTTTGGTTCCTTGGTTTTGTTTTGTTTTAATAATTCCTATCTTTTTATTGATATTCTCTATGTGGTGACACATTGTTCACATACTGTCATTTAATTCTTTGGAAGTTTTTTCTTTAGTTCTTTGAACACTTTATAATAGATGATTAAAGTCTTTGTCTAGTAAATCCAACTTCTGGGCTTCCTCATGGCGAATTCCTATTGACTGCATATGGATCATACTTTCCTATTTCTTTTCGTGCCTCATAATTTTTTGTTAAAAACTAGACATTTTAAATAATATATTTTGGTAACTCTTCAAATCAGACTCCCTCCCACCACAGGATTTGTCATTGTTCTGTTTGCTGTTGTTGCTATTTATTTAGTGATGTTTCTGATATAATTCTGTAAAGTCTGTATTATTTATCATGTGCAGCCACTGAAATCTCTGTTCAGGTAGCTTAGAGATTATCTAATGATTGAAGAGATTTCCTTATTTGCTTGCAATGAATAAGTCTTTCATCTTTTTCTGAGGGGTTCTGTGTGTGTGTTGGTGTACACCTTCAAGTTTCTGGTAATTTACAATCTGGTCTTAACCCTTCAGTTTCTGGTTGGGCAGAGTCCCAAGATCAGCCAGAGGTGAGAGATTGGATCCTTCTCAAGTCTTTCCGGGGGATGCACAGAGTGTGTGGCCTTCTAAATCTCCAGAAATATGTCAGAGGTTTTCAAAGATCACTATGGGAACATCTCATTCACCAGATTTAAGTTTTGGGGTCAGCCTCTTGTTTGCCCAACAGGTATTACCACCTCAGGTAACTGTGATGTTAAACAATTGCCTATGATTGTTTTCGACAAATGCTATGCAGATAAAGTGTCTTGCTCTGAGTTAAAGCAAATGAATATGAGTCCTTTTATGGGAGCTGCTGTGCAAGTCAAAAAGTGACAATACTCTGAGGATAGAGCTTTTGGGAAGCTCTAAACTCCTACTTCCCCATCCAGTGACTGCTAGGCTGTTGGTTTTCACAGCTACTGTGATGGTCATGCTGTTGGTTCTCAAGGCCACCACAGTGCTGGGGAAAGAGCCATGGGAGTAGGACCCGTTAAAATGCCACAAAGCACATTGTTCTTGCTGAGGGGAAGCCATTTTTCCTGAATAAACACTCTTTGGATTGCTGCGAGTCTTTATTAATCTCCAACATTCTGAAAATGTTGGTTTTGAAAATTTTCCCAGTGTTCTCATTACTTTTATAGAAGGGCCGAGTTCTAAAGGTTCTTACTCTTCCATTACAGAAGTTCTTCCTTTTCATGAAGAGTTTAACTGGAGCCTAACATGATCAGATCATTTTGTTAGGCTCTGTCTGGCCTCTGCATTGAGAATAGATTGGAGGGATGGAACAGGCAGCAGAAGGACAGCTAAGAGAATCTTACTGGGGAGAAGCAATGGTTGTCAGAACCAGAGCAGTAGGAGCAGCGTCACTGTGGAAAAGTGCATCAGTTCAACAGACTCACATAAAGAAGTTTTTTCTTTCTTCTGGTCTACCCAGTGATCCAGGAGCTGAATAGGTCTCACGCTCTATCAGATAAGCATATCTGAAGGGAATTAGCCCAAACACGATGCAAGGAAGAGCAGAGGCTGCTTGCTTATCTCTGGGCAGCCCACGGAGGCTTTGTGAGGGGGGAGATTCAGGAGGTCCCCAATGGAGGGTGAAGTAAGTCTTGGGAGAGGACGTAAGGGCTGACATGAGGGGTTGGGGGCCCAGGTGTTCCTTGGCCTCTGATGTAGGAACAGCCAGGGGGCCAACCAAAGTTTTGCCACCTGGGATCCTTCAGGACCACAAATTCTTCTCTGCTCTAGCCTCCTCTGCCCCTCTTAAGACACCGTCCCTGAATGCATTGTGTTGCTGGAGCCCAGTAGAGGAGCCAGGTAAGAGTGAAGTGGACTGCTTTCTTCTTCATTTTGTTTTCTCCCAAGAAATCCTCTGAACAAGCTTTTGTATGTCCCAGATGTTCCTGCTTTTGTTCAGATTTAATCCTCCCTATTTATCCCCTGTGGTACCTGTCTATTATGTTCTATTTCTCTTTGGGAGCTGGGGCTCAGTGGATCTGCCAAGACTGATCTTATCTGCACTCGGGCAAATGCAACCAGGCCCAGTCATCCAGCTCCCATATGAAAGAGCCAGAGAAGGGACAGGAATTAACACCAATACCACCAAGAACAGCAGGCCCACAGAGACTTAAAAATAAACATGAAAACTGCTTTGGGTGCTGTTCAGAAGCACTTGTAAAACCCTTCAGTGGAGACACAATGGAGCCATGCGCCCACTCTCAGGGCCCTGTCCTTCCACAGCGACAAGTCCTGTAGGCTTGGCTCTTGACTTCTGCCTTGAAAACGGGACTGTGGCTCCCAGCAGGGCTGTGGAGACAATGACACAGGACCTCTCCCCTGTGAGGATTCAAAATCTGGGAACATTCCAGTTGTGGGAGACTATAACTTTGGGTCTTTGATGAGATCCCTGAGGGCAACAAGGGGAGGAGGGCTCAAGGACTTGGAGTGAGCTGCATACTCAGGAAAGGTTATGACACAGCCCTCCTGGTTGCCTCCTAGACTGCTTTCTCCAACAGCACATTGCATAGGCAGAGCTGTAAAATGTAAGTTGAGAATCACAGCAGGAACAGAGGCAGGGGGGTGGCAGGAAGACATTTTATTTATTACCTTTACTAGACAGATCTATGGAGACCAGCCATCCAACCATACTGTCTCTAATCTGGACCTCTGAAGACACGCATGGAACTGCAGTCACCAGGCCCCACAACCCCACGTTTGGGAGTTGAGGGCAGACAGGGTCTTATTCTTCACTAGCACTAAGTCCAAGGGATCTATGTCATAAACCACAGGTTGGAGCATAAGCCTTGGAGGCAAGTCACAGTGAAACCCACGCCTACATACCTGAGAGGGGTGGAAGAGCTCTTCTGAACTTTCTCCCGAATCTACACTCCTTCCATCACCTGCCACGTCCCACCTTGGCCTGCAGCAGGAGTGAGATGGGACCTCAGATGATTTTAGGGCCGACTCCATGGCAGCAGGCGTGTTAATTCTGTAACTCACTGTACCCCGGCTCTTTAATCCTCACATCGACTCTACAAAGGAGGCATCAATATCTCCATGGCAGACATGGGTCAACCAAGATCATAAGAGGCTATACACCTGGCCTGAGATCACACGACTAAGAACTGGTAGTCCCCAAATTTGAACTCTGGTCTGTTGGATCCAAAGCTGAAAACATGCCCAGGAATCTCCGATGCACCAGGCTTCCCACCTTCCAGTCTTCGAAAGACCGTCCATCCTACCCATCCAGGATGGACAATCCCTGCGCCTGCAGAGCCGTGGGGTGGGGAGGGGGGGTGGAGGAACGTGGGGCCCTGCAATGTTCAGCACGTGTCCCCGCGGTCACCACAAATGGCTCGTTTTACAGTGGCGGCGGTGGCGGTGGCTCCAGGCGCCTTCGCCTTGCAGGATTGACATCAATCCTCATTCAAATCAAACGCCTCTGGAACACGCTCCAGTGGAGTGGAATTTTCTGCTAAATAAGGTGTTATTAACCCAGCTCCCGGCTCCTTGGGCCCGGGCTGAGCTCAGCGGCAGCGGCAGCCACTCCACGCCACTTAAATACCAATTAATAGGCATTGCAGCACTGGCCCCGGCAGACCCCGCGACCTCAGGCTCCTCCGGGCTCCTCAGGGCTCCTCGGGGCTCCTCGGGCCATGACGCCTGGAAACTCGCAGTGCATCTTCCTCCACTCTCATTCGGGTGCAGTCACCAAGCAGCATTGGAGGCTTTGTGGTCTCAGGACAAGGAGATAGTGGGGGGCGAGGGGGGGGCAAAAGAGGGAAATTGTTCCTCTTCTGCAGCCTCTTCCTTACCAGACTTCTGTTTGCAGGGCTTCTTGGGATGGGATGGGGCAGACAAAGGACGAGCCCAATCAGGGAGGAAGGGGAGTAGTTCCGCCCTCCACCACTCTGCAATACCACGCAGGAGGACTTGGAGTCTCCCACCACACTGAAGACAACACGAGAAAGCCATCCAGTCTTGTGGGTTGGGACTGGGTGCTAGCAAAATGCCATCCCATTTCTAGCACAGCCCAAAATACACTTTGATGCCCCCAACCCAATCATTTCAGCCCCATACGAGTTCAGTTGATGTGATTCTCAGAGTTTAAACTTTTACAGCTGAAAGAGCCCTTAGAGAGTCGCCGGCCCAAGCTGATTTCACAGCTGAGGAAACTCAGGACCAGAGAGGGAAAAGGTCATGTCCAAGGGCACACAGCTAGTAAGCAGCAAAGCCGGGGCTCATACCCAGATCTCTGGCTCCCAGTGCAATGTTCTTTCCCTCATTCTGTTTCTCTCCCTTCCAAGCACAAAAAGGCATCGCTGAGAGCTAGGAAGTAACAACCACATTTACCTGACTTCCAAGTTTGCATATGGCAATGGATATCAAATTATTCTTAAGTGTTATGTTATTAAATAAGATCAGAGAACAGGAAAATGGATTTCTGGACTCTGGCAAATAAGAGTACATCACACTTATTCATCTATTTTTCTGATGAATGCCTGCTAGGTGCCTGCTACATGTCAGACATGGTGCTGGGTGTGGGGTTTACAGGGGTGACTGCATGAGAGACAGTCTGTAGCCTCACCGAGCTGAACATCTAGCAGGGGAGACAAAACAATCTCAAACACATACACAAATAACTGCTATGAAGGAAAGGAACCAAGGACCAGCACAGAACCATGGGGAAAACGTGCTTTATGTTTGGAAAGTCGCCTCTAAGAAGGTGACATTCAAGCCAAGACCTGAGAGATGAGAAAAGGCCAGCGAGAGTGGAGACAAGGAGGAGCGATCCAAGCAGAAGGAATCAAACTTGGATTCCGTACCATGGACAATGAGGTGAAAATAGTTTTAAATTAATATGAGCCCATTATTTTAGAGACAGGAAAGCTATTCCATTTCCTCAGTTAATTGCTCTGTTTCTTCGAGATGATGCCTTATTGATCAGCCTTTCTGGGTCGCTTGTCTGCATTTTTGTACCATTTGCGCAATTTGTGGCTGAAGAAGGGCCATTTCAGAGGTGGTGGAAGGACTTCTCCCCCACCCCAAACCCAGAACAATGCAGGATAGCTGTTTAGCACACAGGCTCCAACAGGAAGACCCAGGCTCTCTCACGTCTCAACCATGTGACCTTGAGCAAGGCAGTTCCTCTCTGAGCCTCGGTCTCTTCCTTTGTAGGGATGAGGATAATAAGAACACGCCCTCAGAAGTAATGTGTGTGAAGAGCCTAGCACCGCATCTGCCATGTTATAATCGCTCAATGACTGTTAGCCACTACTATGACTAGAAGCTACAGTCAAACAAATTAAACTACATTTTACATGCAAAGGTGTTGGTTAATTTTCCTTCAATTTTTTTTCCATGCACGTTGCAGCAAATAGCAGATCCCTCTCTGGTTGTTACTGAAAGCTTGGGCTAAACACTCCATGGATCCTGGAAGGATGGGTGGGGAGGCTTATGAGCAGGGGAGGGTGTGCCTAAGACCTGGAGTCAGGGATAAGACCTTTTTTTTAATGTAGTTGTTTTTAAAGTGTATTTATTTATTTTTGAGAGAGAAAGAGCACTAGCGGGGGAGGGGCAGAGAGAGGGAGAGAGAGAACCCCAAGCAAACTCCCTGTTGAGAGCATGGAGCCCACTCTCATGAACCATGATCATGATCTGAGCTGAAATCAAAAGTCAGACACTGAACCAACTGAGCCACCCAAGCGCTTTAAGGCTGAGATCTTGCTTTTAAACCAAGCAAGTGTTGCTCTGGGCAGAACCCCAGGGAAGGTGTCAGCCTTGGGAGAGACTGACATGGTGACAGCTACAGAATAGGAAGAAAAGGGGCTAAGAAGTAAAGGCTGACAAAAGCCATAGCTGCTGCGCTGGACTGCCCAAGACTCCAGCACGAACAAGCAGAGAGTAAGAGATGCCAGCCATTGGGGAAAATCCAAATGGGGCCCTATTCAGAACTAGGGAGAGTTCTAAGGGAGTCTGGGAGCTCCGAGGGGGCCGAGAGACGCTTTCTCTGAAGGTCACCATCTCTGTGCATCGAAGAATTTGGTTAGAACTTGTCCCTCTCCATTCTCCTTGAGAGCATTTCCGTTTCTGTCCGAAGATACAGCCAATCTGGCAAGCAACATTAGGGCTCAGACGAGATCCTTGAAGATCTTGAGGTTTGGGTTGGACATGTTTCCATCTTTTCTCCCCACTGAATGATTTTTGGATTTCCTCTCTTTTCCCCCCAGCTCCTCAGCCTGGTGCAAAGAATCTTCCAGGCCATGCCTGGGACCCACCCTAACTGCCTCCCAATATCTTGCCTCTTGGATCATGGACGATAGTCTAAGCTTGCCAAAAGGTTTTATTGTTACCATACCTCCTTCTCTGGCATTAGCCAAATCCGGGCTGAAATGCTCCAAATTCAGCTCATCTGTGCTCCTCTCCTGAAGTCAAATGCAAGGAGGCTTTTCTGCATTAACCAGCTGGCTGGATTAGCATTTGGTAGGAATCCTTCCAACCTAACTCTCCTTGCTTCCTTCTCCATATACCCACCAACCCCCTGAAGCATCTCTGCTAAGATCTGGAGCTCCTTGAAACACCATCAGGGAACTTCTGCTTTGATCTAACATCCCTTAGGAAAACTAAGTCCTGGGGTCATGTTCTTAGCCTCATCCGACCCCAGACTCCACGTTCAATCTTGACTTGAAGTTCAAGCAAGACAAGGACAGAGGGTCAACTAGAGAGGCTTCCATCTCCATGAGAGAGTCCCCGTTTTGCCCTGTTGCCTCTGTCTCCCTAGATCTCAAAACTAGATCTCCTTTTAGCCCAGCCTATGAGTCAGTTCTGCACTGCAGTTCCAGATACATCCTCAGCATACCAGCTGGAGAGATTCGATAATGAGTCACCGTGTTGGTTGGTCCCTCCTTACCCCCAGATCAATTCTGTTTCCTTTTCTAATCTGTTTCATGTCCCAGGAATCTGACCTTGCTGCTGGGTTCAACCAATAGGAGTCAGATGAAAGGGACCCATCACCCAACAGATGAAAGGGACAGGGGTAGAGTGAGCATTTTAGACAAAGAAAGCAGCTTATGCAAAGAGCCTGAAGGCAGAAAGCCCTGCCTTCGCCCCAGGTGGCCAGACTTTTAAAATGGCCTCAGCGATGTCATCCTCCACTACTCATCCCCTTGTGCAGGCCCCTCTCCTTGAGTGTGGCCTCGACCTAGTGACTTCTCATAAATACACTCGTCACTCCTGAGGAGTGGTCAGGAAAGTGGAAGGAAAACCAGGAGAGTGTGGAATATAGAAACCGTGAGAAGAAAGGGGCTCAAGGAGAGGGTGCTCACCATGAAGAAGGCAAACATGGTGAGGAGTTGGCTCAGTGCCCAGTCGCAGTTGACTCTGCAATCTGATTTTGAAAACTTGCCACTCTTCTTGGTAGATATATGACCTTTGACAAGTCAGGTGGCTGCTGAACCCCAGTTCCCACTATGTAAAAAAGGAAACAACGATGGTACCTACCTCCCGGGCCGGTTCCATTTACACGTCCTTGTTGCAAAGCACCTAGCACAGCACCCAACACTTCCAAAGTGTTCAACAAACATTAGCCCTACCTCTGGGCACTAATTCGCTCAGCAAACACTCATGAACACTCATGATATGATCCTTCCTACGGAGGATGCGGAACCAAGATGAGATGAACCAATCTCAAAGTAGAGATGACATCAGTCACTCACTTCCAAGGGAACACGTGCTGAGCTGCATAAAAGAGAGGCCCAGGAGGTAAGTGCAAGAGTCCTAAGAAGGAAAAGTCCCTGTGGTTGCCAGGAGATGTATCTAGAGAACTACAGGCACAGAAAGTCGCCATGGAGGAGAGACCCACTGAGCCAGACCTTGAAGGATAAGTGGAAGAACAGCCAGGAAGAGGGAACGAGGCTGAGCAAGGGCCCAGAGAGAGGAATCTGGACAGTCTAGAGAGAGTCTCGGGGCTCCCTGCTGCCCTCTGGTGCCAAGCTCAAGGGTAAATGGCCCCAAATCTGGACCGCAAATTCATGGCAGACACAGCTCCCCAGTCCTGTTCTTCCCATTGCAAATGCTGGGACGTGATCATTAGGCGATTATATTTTTAAGGCCCAAATTGTTTTATTTGTTTCCCTGCCAGCTTTCATGAGGCCATCAGTCATTCCCCACACAGATAACATTTCTTATGTACATTGACAGAATAAATTACATGGTTCTCATCCGGCAAATCAACATTACAGAGGAACATTATCTTTTGCAAAACGCTGCCTGGGCACATCATAAATCGTAACCAGGTTTATTACATCTGTCTTGTCATAGATTCATTTTATTGAGAAGTGTTTTTTTTTTCCAGATTAATAATCACATTAATAGACGGGATTCTTTTTAGAGGATTGTTTTCTTGGAGAAACCAAAGGGAGAATTTCACGGCTGCAGAGCCTCGCCACGCTGGCTGGTGCTGTAAGACTGTCCTTGTCATGCTGACAATGCCCTCTGGGACTGGGAAGCGGGAACCGTTGACTCACCTGGGGATGTTGGGTCAGCCAGGATTCCTTCCTCACTTCTGTTTTCACAGCTATTTCAAGGATGAATCGAGACGTTTCCAAGATGGTGTCAAAGATGTATTGTTCTATTAAACCAATCAAATGAATATTTAATGAGTAACCAGCATGTGTGCGACTGACAAACCAACTGAGGAGAGGAAGCTAGCTCACATGGAACAATAAGAGAACAATTCCGGACAGAATCCCAAGTCAGGCTTCCTGTCTGCCTGCTCTCCTTCTGTGCTTGGGTAGCTCAACCATCCCAAGATGGCACTGGGCTTCTTTCTCCTCCTTTTATTAAGTGAGGGGATTGGGTTAAATCAAGGACTGGCAAACTATGGCCCTGAACCAAATCCATCCCATCCCCTGTTTAGTGAATAGGAGTTGTCCTGGAACATAGCCACGCCCAGGCTATACTTACTCTCTGGTCCTTTACAGAAAAATTTTGCAGACCTCTGGTCTGGATAAACTCTTAAGTGGTTGATTTGAGAGCCAAGTTGTGGGATCCTACTGACGTGCTCCTGATAACATTGAGTTGAGCCATCCATGCTAAGTGCTTTCCTTGCATCATCTCATTTCATTCTAGAAATGCTTCCATGACAAGATTCCACTCTACAGATGAGGAAACCAAGGCTTCCAATGGTTCAGTGACTTTTCTAAAGTCACCCAGAGGTGTAGGCAAGTTGGGAGCCTGTCTGGAGCCAAAACCTTTGTACCTGCCTCTCCAGTGAAGATGTTGCCTAGGAATAGTGGAGATGTTAATCAGTGAGAGTTGGGGGGTGGATAATTCTTATAGGACCTCAAATTTGATGCATAGTGTTTTGATGAATGGAGAAAAAGGAGGCATATCTCCCAGCAGTGGGGACTGGGGAGAAGGAGAGGGAGTGGTTATGTATCACAAGGCTAGGTCTTTGGGTTTGGGTGAGAGAAGGACCTTCTACCCACTTCCCCAGGGAGGAGATTGTTTCTTTCAAGCCTCACAACCATACTGTAAGGTGGGCGCTCCTCTGGTTCCCACTCAACAGATGGAGGCAGTCCAAGGCATGTGCTTGCCCAGGTCACACCATGGGTGAGTGGCATTTCCTCTTCATTCATATGTTTTGGGCAAGTTCTTTTCACAGTGTTAGGCTGTCTCAGCTGGGCTAAGGTGAGCTGGTGGGATACTTTGGAATTGAAAGTGTGATCACCTGAACCAGAAGGCAAGAGGCATCAGGGTGGCAGAACCCAATGGGAAGGCAAAACTCAAGGGCACATTGGAGGCTATCAAAGTGGGGCTGACTGCCCTTCTGAGAATCAGTCTTCTCTACTCACATCAGAGAAGACTCCATGTCCATAAAATGAGCACGATAGCCCCCCACACTTGGCCATAGTTACCCCTCTGACTCATGACCGCTGCTTTCCCCCTCCAATACTCTGCTCCAGCCACACACACCCTCTGCCTCATCCTGGGCCCCTCGCTGTACAACCCCAGAAGATACCCTTCGCGTTGTCACTTTGCTCTACAAATGCTGTACACGGAATCGGGCAAATTTTGCACTTGCTGTTTCCCTAGCTTGAAATGCTCTTCTACACATATATATCCATGATCTGAATCCCTCAACTTCTTCAGGTTTTTGCTCAAAAGTCATATTCTCAGAAGACTTTCCTGACATTTTATGGAAAATTATGTCCTCTCTACCACACCTTCCTTTCCCACCTCCCCTGCCTTATTTTCCTGTGTATCATTTACCTCCATCTGGCTCATTTATGGTCTACCAATGCTCCCCACCCCCACAGGAGCCTGAGTCCCTGAGGGCAAGATTTGCATCTGTTCCATTCATTGCTATATCTCTGATACCTAGAATAAAGTCTAGCACGTAGTAGGCATTCAATATATAATTACTGGCTAGAAGTTTAATTCCACAATTTTCTAGATTTGGTTCTTGGACAAAATATTTAGTTTCTCCAATACTCAGTCTTCTCCTCCGTAAAATTTTGGTGAAGCAGTGCCTTTCTCATTGGGTGTTGTTAGAAATAATTGAAAAAACAAAATAGAAGAAATGTAACCTGCTTGGGTCAGAGTCTGGCATAGAGCCTCACACACAGCAGGTGCTGGGAGATGTGTCCCTCCTTTTTTTGAGGACACTCCTGAGCCAAGTATACCTAGACTGTGAGACCAGGACCAAGACTGTATGCATTAGGCATGGGTATCAGACCATGGAAGGAAAGTCAGTTTCACTACTTAGGGTGATGGAAAATTCCTTTATTCCCTTGCACTCCGGGTTGCTCATCTGTAAAATGGGCTATAATAAAACCAACTTCATAGAGTTGAATCGGATATTGAATAAGGTGAGGCATCAGAGTTGTTCAGCACAAGACCTAGCTCATACGATCTCAAGGGGTTAATGATGAGGAGGAGGATGGTAAGTATCCCAAAGGAGGCTGCCTGGGAAGGAGGTGCTGGCCCAGCCTTGGAGTCCTCTGGCCCTCGGCTTTTTGGCAAGAAGTTGGTTCCTGACAGATTAGGCCTGAGCAGGTTAATGTGCAACAGTCTCTCCTCCATCTCCTTTTTTTAGCACAAAAATCTGTCCTAGCACCTCTCATTATCCACTTCATCAGTCTCAAACGGTTGGCTAATTGCACTCTCCAGCAACTCCCCTCTCTCCCTGCCTCTTCAACAAGCTCAATAACACACAGCTGCCTCTTTCTTTGGGGCCCCACTGGGAAGCTGTAAACAAAATGTAGCTAGCAATACTTCAACCACCTTCTCCAGGCTCCCTTCCCCTGTTGACCTCTTGCTCCTCTCCCCTTCAATAGGAATGGTATCAGATGGGAGCTAAGATTCCCATCAGAGAATAAAGAACACCAGAAATGGTAATATATATGAGTCAATGTGAAAGACTTTTCTTTTATTTATTTATTTTTTTTTTATGAGTAGGCTTCAGACCCAGTGTAGAGCCCAATGTGGGGCTTGAACTCACGGCCCTGAGATCAAGACCTGAGCTAAGATCAAGAGTCAGATGCTTGGGATGCCTGGGTGGCTCAGTCAGCCAAGCATCTGACTTCAGCTCAGGTCATGATCTCATGGTTCGTGAGTTCAAGCCCTGCATCAGGCTCTGTGCTGACAGCTCAGAGCCTGGGGCCTGCTTCGGATTCTGTGTCTCCCTCTCTCTCTCTGCCCTTCCCCTCCTCATGCTCTGTCTCTCGAAAATAAATAAATATTTAAAAATTAAACAAAAAAAGAGTCAGATGCTTAACTGACTTAACCATCCAGGTGCCCCAAAAGACTTTTCTTAATTCTTAAATTGTGTTAAAGAAAAATGACTATTTAAAACAACAACAAAAAAAAATAATGATAATGCATTATGGGAGTTAACATATGTAAAAATAAAATAGATGTCAAAAATAGAACAAAAGACAGAGGAAATGGAAATCTACTGTTGTAAGATTTTTCTGTGTGCAGGGGAATAATATAAATTTAGGGTAGACTTTGACAATTTAAAAATGTATATGGCAATCCCTGGAACAACCATTTTAAAAGTGATGTAGACTTAAAAAATAGTAGATGAGAAAAATAGAATACAAAAGGCTCTCGAAAATGTAAAGAAGGCAGGAAAAGAGGGAAGAAAATTTTTAAAAATAATGAAAGGGGAAAGCAAATATCCCATAGCAGAACAGTAGTTTTCGATCCAACCAAATCAATAATTACATTAAATGTAAATGAACTAAACACTCCAATTAAAAGGCAGAAATTGACAATAAAAAAGCAATACCCAGCCAAATCTTTTATAAGATACAGACTTTAAGTATAAAAACACAGAAAGATTAAAAGTAAAAAAGATGGAAAAAAGATACATCATGGAAACAGTAATTAAAAGAAAACCAAGGTGGGTATACTAATATCAAATGAAATGAATTCAAGACAAAGAATACTACTAGACATAAGGAGGGACATTTCATATAATGAGAGTCAAATAAGAAGACAGAACAACCCCAAATATGTATGCATCTAATGCCAGCCTCAAAACCAGCCTCTAATGTCAGCAAAAACAGAACTAAAAATCTGTGTGTTTCACTATGTGAAATTAGATCTCAATAAAAAATAGCATACATATTTGTGTAAACAATAATAATAAACAGACAGGCTCTCTGGCACAGAAATAGGTCTGAGGCTCAAGGTCAAGGCCTAACCAGCTAGCAATGGGTCTCAACACAGAATCCCAGGAGGTTGGACCAGAGCTCTCAAATCCCTGTTGCTGGCATCTGGCTCGAAGTCACAGGAGAGAGACAAGTGGTCATGGCTGTGAGGGAAGAGAGGGACAAGGACAAGGACAGGGAATGGGTCAGCTGACTGGTCGCCTCCATGGCAGAACAGTAGATAGAACATGAGAGGGAGCAAGAGAGAGCCGGTGTGACGTCCCATCTCAGCACTTGGTTTCCACACAACGCTTCTTCCAACTTTCACTGCAGTTACCTCTGTGTCACTTGGTTTGTGTCTGTCTCTCCCTGGGCCTATACATCCCATGGGGGCAGGCACCTTGTCTGCCTCTTTGACCTTCTTAACCTAAATCCTGGGCACAGTGGCTGACATACAGGAAGGCCCTTGATAATTGGTTATTGGAGAAATGAGTGAATAAATGAATGAATGAGGAAATAAAAGAAAGGGGGGGGTTGGAGGAGGGAGGAAGAGAGGGAAGGGGAGAAGGAGGGAAGGAAAAAAACAAAAGGAGAGGGGCGCCTGGGTGGCTCAGTCGGTTGAGCATCCGACTTAGGCTCAGGTCATGATCTCACCATCTGTGGGTTCAAGCCCCACATCGGGCTCTGCGCTGACCACTCAGAGCCTGGAGCCTGCTTTGGATTCTGTGTCTCCCTCTCTCTCTCTCTCTCTGCCTGTTCCCCCGCTCATTCTCTGTCTCGCTCTCCCTCGCTCTCTCAAAAATAAACATTAAAAAAACAATTGTTTTTAAACAGAAGGAGAGAGACACAGGAAAGACCAACGTCCCACTCTCCTGGAAGGGCTAAGGCAGTGTCATAAAGAACATGAAGTCAACATACAAATCCTCCCCTCCCTTTCTCCATCCCAAAGTTTCCCAGTAACCCCTGCAACTCCTGAATAGCTCCTCTTCCTGCCCTGCTGCCTGAGCCCCTGACCTAAGCAAGGCCCGGAGGACTGTGGATCTGAGTTGAAATCCCCTCTCTCCCACAGGGACATTCTGACTTCCCCGTGCCCTGCACGAAATCAGACCTTTGTCTGCAGGAGCACAGTCTCAGCTCCCCGAGGAAGGAATCGACAGTCCTCATTGATCGAGACTCTCTCCCTAATTTGCTGCCCCCCCCACCCCATCTTCACAATGGGCCATTTCCCAGACAATAGGCATCATCACTGCTTTTGTGCGAGCCCAAGCATCCTGAAATTGAGTCTCCAATCTCCTCGCAGACTTGCACAGGAAACGGAAAATCCATGGCAATCTCTCCTGGCGCTCTGACAGTTGATTCCAGAGCACACAGGGTGTCTGCTCCCCGGAATGCAGAGGGGACTGATGACCTGAGACTGCCCGGGCACAGGGAGGTCTAACTCCCGCGGTCAGCCTTCCAGGGTGGAATCAGGAACTTCCTGAAGACCGACGGTCTCCATGACCCACCTACCTGTATCACCCATCCACTCATGGTAGGGCAGGGCCTGAACGGGCTGGAAAACCCGGGGTCCCTGGAGTCCTAGGGTCCTGTTGACAAAGAAGGCTCCCGAGCTTCCTGGAAGAACAAAGGATTCAGGGAACTAACGATCCTCAGAAAAGAAGGTAGACAACAGATGTCCCCACACCGCAGGAAAAAGCTATCCTGAGGGAGGAGATGCCCTTCGTTCCTTTTCTTCAAAGAGCAGCCTACAGAAGATTCTGAGTCACGCGCCTGAAAATGTCACTTCTCCTGCCTGAAACTCTGACCAGTGGTACACAGCTGTGTGAACCATAATCCTAAATATTTTGAGACAGTCGGGGGGAATTTGATTAGGAACTGGGGATTGAGAGATACAAAGGATGTTTTGCTAATTGTTAAGTGTGATAGTGCCTCGTTGTTCTGTAAGAAAACATCTATATTTTTTAGACGTATGTCCCGCGGGGCTATAATGACACAGTATCTGAGATTTGCTTTCAGATACCTCGGTACAGAGAAATGAAAAGAGAAAGAAAACTATCATAAGGCAGAATCTAGGTTCAGCAAGATGAGATGCTAGGATTGATTAATGATGTCTGCCTGAGGCAGGGGAGACACAGCACGGGCAGGAGGTGCAGGGGAGGACAGGCTACCAGCCACATATTTGCCATCTTGGCTGGCCCCTGGTCTCCCAGACAAACGTCTACTATGCCTTTCAGGCTTGCTTCAAAGAATACCTCAGTTACCTATTGATTAACTAGGAGTTAATATGTTCTTAAACAATTCCGTCTTGTTTCTTTAATCTGTTTTTGCTCCCGGACATGCCAAAACTGAGAACTATCAAGACCTTGGCCTAACAATTGCTATTATTAATTGAATTTTATATGAAGCACATGAGAGCAGGGGAGGGGCAGAGAGAGAGCAGGGGAGAGAATCCCAAGCAGATCATGACCGGGGCTGAAATCAAGAGTCAGACGTTCAACCAACTGAGCCACTCAGGCGCCCCGGATTTTATATTTTAGACTCAATTAAATGCTTTCCCCTTTCCTTACTTTCCGGCAGGAAGTGATGTTACTGACTGGCATTTGCTGGATACCTACTACGTGCCAGGCACTGCACCCAAGTCTACACTCGGTCAGCAGCACAGCAACTCCGTGAGCGAGGAGTCCATCACCTCCCTGCCTCAGATCCAAGTTGAAGTCACTCACACGAGGTCACGCAGAGGGCAAGCAGTCGAGTCAGGCTCTCTGACGCCAAAGGTACCGCTCAGCTGTTGCACTCTCTCACCTCCCACTGGACGCCTGGACGAGGCCCTTGTAAATGAGGCCACAGCAAAGAGCCAGGACTTTGTGGACTGGAGGGCCAGAGAGAAAAGAGGAGGTGAGAGAGAGCAGCTTGAGAACCCGTAATCCCGGGGGAATCTCAGCTCGAGGCAAGAGAGAGGAAGAAGAGACACCATGTGGGAGGGGCTCCCCAGTCCCCAGAGGAACCCCTCCCGTCCAGCCACCAGAGACGAGCTCCACATTTGTGACACGTCCACGTGTCTAGGGCCACTTCCCCAAGAACTCGGCCCACTTTGGGGTCGGCATCCCGTTCGTGGGCAAAAATGATGGGAAAACTGGGGGATTCGATCAGTGAAACCGGGGGTACGAACTGGGGACCCCCATTAATATAATTCGAATTGGGTGCCATCCTTAGTTCAGGGGGTTTGTTTGTTTCATGAGGATAATTCGAATCAAACTTTTTGTATGGGTTTGGTGATTTCTGTGTGATTTAAATCTTAATCAGTAACAGTCTTACCTGGTGTGCTGGGGGGTGGGGGGATGCCATTGACACGAAATGCAAAATTCCAATGTGGGCATTGGACACGAATAGTTCATGCAAAGAATCTTATATCCAAATGAAATGAAAGTTATTTAGAAATAAAGAAGGGGGGCGCCTGGGTGGCTCAGTTGGTTAAGCTTCCGACTTCGGCTCAGGTCATGATCTTGGGGTTCGTGAGTTCCAGCCCTGCATCAGGCTCTGTGCTGACAGCTCAGAGCCTGGAGCCTGCCTCAGATTGTGTGTCTCTCCGTCTCTCTCTTCCTCCCCTGCTCATACTCTGTCTCCCTCTCTCAAAAATAAATAAAGATTAAAAATAATTAAGAAAAAAAAAGGACTTACCTAAAAAAATGAAAAGAAAAGAAATAAAGAAGGGTCACTAATCTAGAATTCTCTGCGGGTTTCTGCTCTTGTGTTTTTACCCCTTAAAAAAGGACTCCAAGGTTTTCCCGTGAGTCGATGAGAATTACTTGTAATAATTTTCCATCCTCCTAAAAATCCCATATTAAATTCCCCCAGAACACTGCTCAGACCAGATTGTAACATTTCACAGAATTTTCTGGGAGCCTTGTGAGGAGCAAGAGGGAATTACAGTGCGGAGGGTTATCTCCTTCCAAGGCTGCAGCTTGATGCACTCCTCCTGGGACCACCAACTCCCTCTACTAAGTAATTTCTTTGTCTCTACTTCCCTACTTAGTTCAGATCCTTGCCGCCATCCTGTCTCCTTTGAGGTCCAGCAAGAGGCGTAAAAAAAGACCTCCAGTCTCAGCTTCCCTTGATCTGCAGACCTGTAACTCAACCCCCTGTGGAGACAGAGTGTTAGGGCACCTGGGCGGCTCAGTCGGTTAAGCGTCGGACTTCGGCTCAGGTCATGATCTTGTGGTCCATGAGTTCGAACCCCAGGTTGGGGCTCTGTGCTGATAGCTCAAAGCCTGGAGCTTGCTTCAGATTCTGTGTCTCCCTCTCTCTCTGCCCCTCCCCTGCTTGTTCTCCGTCTGTCTCTCTCTCAAAAATAAATAAAACATTTTTAAAAATTAAAAAAAGAGACAGAGTTAACACCATTGTGAAGAATAGTTTCATCCCTCACTTCCCCCAAACTTCAGTTCAGAGAAGAATGTGTCGCCTTCAGTTGCGGAACCAAAACTCCCATCAAAGGATGGGTCTTAAATTAGGACATAAATCGCCCTCAAAGTTAGAGGCGAACCTCCCTTGGTGAAACAGGAAGTCGCGAGCTTTTAAAACAGCACCTTTTCCTGCTGCTTCCAATCATCAATTTTGGGGTCCGCCTTTCTACTTTGGAGGTTATCTCCAAACACCGCAGCGGGGGAAGGGCCTGTGGTACCTCACCCGTTCTCCCCCTTTGTGGTGGGCCCTTTCACCCCTAAACCGTCCCCAAGGGAGACATCCTATATTTATGCTCCAGAAATGGCTCTTTCCAGGATGCCACCCTGCTGGGGCCGGGGCCCTGGAGGAAGGAACCGTTTTGGATGAGGCTGCTGGTAACCGACTAAAGAAAAGGCTTTTGCGCCCTAAGAAGAGACACAACACGAGCGGCCACGCTGCCTGTGATAATGCAATACCGATCGGGGCACCTGAAAGAAAGGAGGCAGGGCGGAACTCGTGAGAGCACCCCGAAGCCCGCCTCTTTTAAGACTCCTCTTTGTGTCCTTGTATTGTGTGCGGCGCACAGGGGGCCTTGGTGTTCCTCTGCAGTAAAGTTTGAGTTTTCCCTTTTTAATCCGTTTCAAACACTTGGCCCTGATGTGTCTTCATCTACACTTCTCCAACTAGGGCACACTCTCCCCTTCCCCCAGGGAGACGCAGCGCTGCGCTGGAGGCCCGCGAAGCCACAGAAAACCGCACGCCGTGGCCTCCGGATTCAACTGAAACATGGCTCGCGGGACGGGGCTGTGTGCAGACGTTTTGAAACTTGGAGCCTCACCCAGCTTTGTCACAGGCAAAGCCAGCACGCTCTTGCCTTCCCGGGTTGTGTGATTTCATGTTTTTTCATGAAAGCTTGGAGGTGTTTTTTTGTTTTGTTTTTTTTTTAATTTTTAATCAAAGTAACGCGCAAAGTTACGGCTGTATTTTTTAAACAAAGTTACAGCTTTAAAATCAAACCGCACCAAGAACTTCTCGTGAAAAATCACGATGCCGGGCCCTACGGCACTCCATCCTCTAGTCCGGCTCCCTGGAGGTAACGATTTATAACTCTTTATAACTCTCACCGCTGCTTTTTTGTCCTACTAGCCACCTCCATAGTTCTAAATAATATTATTTAAACTGCTATTTATCGATCGGTACATTCCAGACATTCTCTATTGATTTAGAATTATGATGGACGTGGGGTTGACTCTTTCATTTCCCCAATCTGCACTGCCCCGTACAGCGAGTTCGCTGTTGGTAGTTAAATCGTTTGTGCTGTAAGAAAGCGTTTGCTGTTTGGTGGCCATGTAGCATCGATTCTCTTTCCTCTTTTAACTGTGCTCTAATTTCCATCTGGGAACCCACCGCTCCGGCTATGCGCTCACCACCCTCTCTGGAGGAAGACGCCCTCTCTGGCTACAGGGAGGCTCCCATTGGCTGAACTCCATCCCCCAAGCTACAGTGATTGGTCAAAAAAAAGGCTTGTAACCCAACATCAACCAATGAGAGGTTTCCTGGAGGAAACTGGGACAAAATTTCCTTGCTCGATTGTAGAAGGCCCTAGAGAAATGTTTTCCTCCTGATAGACCTGAAGGAGGAAGCGCGAAGCCCCTAGAAGGTGCTGGAAGGCCGTCTTACTCTGAACAGATACTCCAGTTGGCAGAGGAGGGGTGAATATGAAAGATTTTAGAGAGCTCCTGGATCAAGCCCCATCTGGAGCTTAAACGGGCTTCACAGTTGCCAATCATGTGAGCTAACTACTGTAAATCCTTTTACGGTGTAAGCCACTTTGAGTTACTTGCAAAGGGAAGATTCCTCACCAACATAAGGATTTACTTCATTATGCTGTGTAGCAAATCATTTCTAGTTTCACTGCAGAGCTGAACGGTGTATGATTAGACCTCTTTTCAGGTACAGATTTTTTGGTGGTTTTTGAAAAATAATTATTATTTTTACCTGCAAAATTCTCCCAAACATATCCTTAATTCTTTCCACACGCTCGTCTCCAACCTCTTCTTCCACTCCTGCCTGGGGTCCCTCTCAGCGGTCAACCGCGACTTTCTCTTCCCTGGTTGTCTGAATCCTGTAACTTCCCCTCTTTGGGGAAGGATGCAAGATTTGCTGGACCGTTTTCTCAATGCTTTCTCTGGCAGAGTTTCAAGCAGGCAAATTGCCCTGGCCGGTGGGGGGTGGGGGGTGGGGGGTGGGCGGCCTGGAGGTGAAGATGTCTTCGGGCCCCACGGTGGGTTAATAGCTTGGCAGCGTGCAAAGTTCCCAGCTGAAAATTATATCCGGTAAGAGTTTTGGTGCTCCTGTTCTGTTGCTTTCTGGTGCTAGGGAGAAGTCTGATGCCATTCTGATCCTGGTCTTCGTATGTGACTTGTTTTGCATTATTTCGCTTTGCGGAAGCTTTTAAGTGTTCTAAAACCTTTCAATGATGTGTCCTGACGTGGGCCTTTTCTCTCTCATTTTTGTGTGTCTCCTTTGCGATTTGAGCCTTTTCAATCAGGAGCCCGACAACTTTCATTTTGGAAATCTTTCCTTAGATTCTTTCTTCTGCGTCTTTCATTCTCCTCTCTTCTTTCTTTCTTTCTGGGGCCTTCTTAGTCAGGTATGGAATTTCTAGGGTCTACTCTCTGTGTCTCTCCCTCCCATTCTCTTATTGTTCAACTCTTTATCTTTTTTATCCTGCTTTATATTGGAATTCCTTGACTTTGCCTTCCACTGATGTTGTAAGTGGGAACTATCATTTTCATTTCCATGACATCTTCATAGTATCTTATTGTGTTTTTTTTAATGTTTATTTATTTATTTTGAGGAAGAGAGGACAGAGAGAGAGAGAAAGAGGCCAAGAGAGAGGGAGAAAGAGAAAATCCCAAGCAGGCTCCACATTGTCAGCACAAATCCCACAGACCATGAGGTCATGACCTGAGCTGAAATCAAGAGTCAGGTGCTTAACCGACTGAGCCAGTCAGGTGTCCCTCTTACTGTTTTATAGATGAACTACTTGATTGTAGCTCTCTGGAAATATTTCTTAAAATTGGGGAACCATGCTACGAACGTCTCCTTCTCATTGTCTCCCTATCCTATCCAGAGCTAAGGAATCTGGGTGACGGCCCCACTATTGCCTGAGCTAATTGTGAGACTCTACCAAGTATGTAGCTGTGCCAGCAAAGTGAACGGTGAAATGGTGAGACCCGTCGGAGCTTAGTCATTAGTGTGCAGTTCACTTTGCCAGATCTGCCTCAGAAAGGAACCCAGTAAGACTTGTCATCACTGAGTTAGAGAAAATAGAAGGTCTGTTTTCCACATTAAGCAAGAGCCCAGCAGTACATGGCACGGCCGCCAAACATCTACCCACAAAATGGAGCAGGAGAGAGAGGAGGAACAGAGGGCAGAGGAAGGTAGAAGAGAAGACAAAGATGGTGGCAAAAAACTAAGTACCTTGACAAAGCAAACACAAGTCAGGCAAAGACTTCATGGAAAAAAACTAACTCAAGAAATAAAAGCCAGTTTCCCATCGGTGTACGCTTAAGAATGGCTCAAATGGTAAATTTTGTGTTATGTATATTTTATCACCATTTTTTTTTCAATCGCCTTGGAATGAAAGAGCACACGTACTGGGAGAGATGGAGAGAAGACAAGGGACCAAACTGTAGTTTGTCGTAAGGCTGAGATTTGGGGTCAAAAGTGGCAGCCAAGCTAGAAAAAAAAAAAAATGCCCTTAGGGGCTGAACCATAAAACACCGCATTTTAATGTATTCAAAAAGGCATGTTGGATCCACCAGTTGGGAGACGGGGTCACATGGGTTCTTTACCTTACAGTCGTGTGACTGAACAGATGTTGATGTTTCCGGCATTTTATTGGTCTTTGTTCCCTATGTTTATAACGATGCTGCCTGTAAGACATTAAATGCAAATTTCTTGATGGCGAGATAACTGTTTAAGAAAATTTCAACAAGATAATATGGGTTCCTGAGCAAACCATGGTATTGACTGTAGGAAGCGAACAGATGGAGGTACAACTGCAGGAGGGCAGCGGTGGGCTCGGGCGCCCCCTGAATGAGCCAGAAGCATTGCCTCAATTGTCCCAATGCTTCCCCTCGAAGGATCTGCCTGTCAGTTGCCTCAGGGTCCTCAGTGGGCGAGTAAAATGGGTTAATTTTGTAATAAGGGCCAGTTCGAAAACTCGTCTTGTGGAAAGCGCTTTGAAGAGTTCGCTCTGCCTCACTAACGTGCACCAGGTGTACAAGGAGAGCGGCTGGCCAGTGTTCCTGAGACATCAAAACCCAGTGTGAAAACATTGATGAGCAGAATGAATTTGTTGTTCATCTTAATGATAAAGTGACTCGCAAAAGCAGCTTATTTAGCAAAGTTTCTTTGTTCAAGGTTGAACACACTCCATCAAAATCTTTAAGGCCAAACTGTGGAGGTACACTATTAATAATCGTGCCAAGTCCTGGTCTTAATTACGGGGACACCTCGAACTGCGGGCAGACTGGCCCTTGAATTTGCTGACATAGTCTTAGAACGAAATAATCAAATTGCCCAACATTTGCAAAAAAGCTTGATCGGTTGTTTGTTTGTTTTTTTCTTTCTTAGGTAATTTTCTTAGTAAGTGAGCCTGGACTTCGGCTTCTAGAAAGATATTGTAGATGTACTTTTCCCTCTTCTTCCTGCTAAGTATAGCTAAAACCAGGGACATTATATTCAAAACAAACAGAAGGCTCTGAAAGGTAGAGAAAAGAAGACAGACTGGCTAGGGATTTCAGAAACCAAGGAGTGATTCAAGTGAGCTCCCTGGATCTTTTTTTGCCTTATATACCCCATTGAATGCTGGAGAAGCCAGCAACCTGGAAATGTCAATGGGTGCAGACAAAAGAAAAAACTTGACAAAGTCTGCTTTCTCGAGACAAAGGACCAAGAAAAGGGCATCTTAGCAAGCAGAAAACTTCTAGATAATAAGTGCGCTGCTCCAGCTAAACATCTAAGAAAATCTTTGGCCCCATCCCCACCCCTCCCAGCAAAGGCTAAATGGGGAGCCCAGACTTCCATCCTCATCAGGCTAAAATGAGTACCCAACCCTCTCCCATCCCCCTCCAGGTGGTGTCAAAAAAGACTAACTGGAGAACCGGGACCTTCACACCCACCGAGTAATAAAGAGACTTCTCTATGCTGTGTCAGTAGAGATAACGTGGGCAGCCTGGACTTCTACCCACACACAGCTGTATCAAAGTCTCCTCCCTTAGGGTGCCTGGGCGGCTCAGTTGGTTGAGCGTATGACTCTTGATTTCTGCTCAGGGCATGTTCTCATGGTTCATGAGATTGAGCCCCAGGTTGGGCTCTGCACTAATGGCTCAGAGCCTGCTCAGGATTCTGTCTCTCCCTCACTCTCTGCCCCCCACCCCACTACCTCTCGAAATGAATAAATAGACATTTTTTAAAAGTCCCCTCCCCCTTCCTGCTGAGGTGGCATCAGAGGAGGCCTAGTGAGGAGTGGGGACTTTCACCACCACCCATAGTTAATGAGGCCTCTCTACCACCACCGCCGGCACCACCGCCACCTGCGTCGTGTGAATGAAGGCCATCAGAGAGCAGAAACAAGGCACACCTGCCTCTTCCGGCCAGATGGGCATCAGTAGAGGCCTAGTGGGGAGCCTGCAACCCCGTCTCCACACTGTGATAACAGGTAGTCCTTCCCCCACTATGGTGTCAATGGAGGTTGAATGGGAAAACTGGACTTCCATCCCCACCTGACAGTAACAATACAGCAGTCCCCCTTTCCCTGCCAGAGCCATGTCTGATGAGCCCTGCTAAAATGGCTGAGTGAAGTAACATACAGTCTCATCACGACATACCCCAAATGTCCCAGTTTCAACCAAGTCACTCATCATACCAAGAACCAGCAAAATCTCAACTTGAAAGAGAAAGACGATCCACACATGCCAACACTGAGATGACACAGATGTTCAGATTATTGGACAAGAATTTTATAGCAGCGATTGTAAAAAAATTACAAACACATTTGAAGCAAATTTTACATATGTAAAAGAGAATCTCAACAAAGAAATAGGACATATAAAGAAGACTTAAGTGGAAATTTTAGCACTGAAAAATATAATAGCTAAAAATTTAAAATTCAATAGATTAGCTTAATAGTGAAATGGAGAGGACAAAAGAAAGCCAGTGACCTTGCAGAATAGAAATAAACAGATCTCAGCAACAGAGAAAATTGAAAAACAAATGAACAGAAACTCAGGGGACTGTGGAACTTTAATGTAAGGCCTAACTTTCATGTTATCAGAGTCCAAGAGGGAGAGGAAAAAGAGGGTGGGCTGAAAAAATATTCAAACAAATAATGGCTGAAATTTTCTGGAATTTGGCAAAAGACACAAACCAATGAATTTTAGAAGCTGCAACCCCAAATAGGATAAACCCAAAGAAATCCACACCAAGACACATTATAGACAAATTCTGTAAAGACAAAAAAAAAAATCTTGAAAGCAGAGAAAAACAATAGTCTACCTATAGAGGAAAAACAATGTGAACGACAGTAATTTCTCATCAGAAACCATGGATGGCAGAAGGAAGTGGCACATTTTTCAAATGCTGAAAAGAGCTGTCAAACTAAAAACCTATACTCACCAAAAATATGTTCCTCGTAAATGAAGAAAAATCAAGATATTGTTAGGTGAAAGACAACTAGGAGAATTTGTAGCCAACAGAGGTACCCTAAAATAATGGCTAAAGGAGTTTAACTTGAAGATAGAACAGTAAGGGAATACAGAAAGGCAATGATAAAATTAGGCAACTTAGAACATCAGGAAAGAAGAAAGAACAATGGGAAGAGTAGAAATATGGGCAAATAAAATAGACTCTCCTTCTCTTGAGTTTTCTAAATTATGTTTGACTGTGAAGCCAAAATTATCACACTGACGTGGTTCTCAGTATATGTAGAGGAAGTATTTAAGACAATTACATGATAAATGGGGGACCTAAAGGGATACAAAAGGAACTAAGATTTATTATACATCACTCAAACTGACAAATGTTGATACCAGCAGACTGCGATAGTTATGTATATATAAGGTAATGCCTACAGCAAACACTTAAAACTGTCTGTACTAAGAGATACACTCAAAATATCATAGATAATTCAAAATGGATTCTTTCATATGTTCATGTAATCCACAGAAAGGCAAGAAAACTAAAGCAAGGAAATTAAAAAACAAAACAAAACCCCCCCAAAATGAGGAAAGAAACAAGAAAGTAGACGTAATCCCTAACATAGTCATAATTACATGAAATGTAAATTGTCTATGTTAAATAAAAGATGGAGATTTGGCAGAATGAATTTTTTTAAATGGGACCCAACTATATGATGGCAACAGGAAATTCACTTCAAAAATCACAATATGAAAAAAAATCACGATATGGCAGACCGAAAGTGAAAGAATGGAAAAAGATGCATCAGGAAAACATTAATCAAAAGAAAGCAGGAATGGCTACATTAATATTAGATAAAGTGCACTCCCAGCAAAGAAAATTAGCCTATAGAGA
Organism: Paguma larvata; assembly: GCA_030068075.1. Classification (NCBI taxonomy): domain Eukaryota; kingdom Metazoa; phylum Chordata; class Mammalia; order Carnivora; family Viverridae; genus Paguma; species Paguma larvata. Next base: position 28,008,052 of record CM057833.1, read on the forward strand.
TAGACATTATATAACGATTACAGAATCAATCCACAAGGAAAACATAATAATCCTAAATGTGCAGGCACTGGACAAAAGAGCTGCAAAATATGTGAAGAAATATATAAAAGGAATTATGTGCCTCAGTCAAGTGGCGTTTCTTCCAGGAATGCAAGATTCATTCAATATTTGAAAATCGATCAATGTAACTTGGCATATTAACAGGCTAAAGAAATGAATACAATCGTCGGTAACAAATGATGTTGGAGTCATTGAATATCCACAGGGGGAAAAAAATTAACCTTGACCAAAAGTGAACACCTGTGTAAAAAATAACTCACATGTATCATAGACTTCAATCTAAACCATGAAGCTATAAAAACTTTTGGGAGAAAATATTCTGGACCTAAGGCTTGCTGAAGAGTTCTTAGAACATCTAAGAAAAAAAAATCAATAAATTCTATTTCATTGAGATAATAGAATTTACTCTGAAAAGAATCATGCTGAAAGGATAAAAACAGTAAGCTACAGATGGCAAGAAAAGATTTGCAAACCGGGTATCTGATAAAGAGCTAGTATCTAGAATAAAGAACTCTCCAATTCAACAGTGTATTACCCCATACCCATGAGAATGGCGACTACTTAAAAGCAAAACAGAAACAAATAAAAAATAAACAGAAAATGACAAGTGTTGACAATGATGTGGAAAAATGAGAACCTTGTGCATTGTTGGTGGGGAGGCAAAGTGGTGCAGCCGCTGGAAAGCAGTCTAATGCCGCCTCAAAAACATTAAAACAGGGGCGCCCAGGGGGCTCAGTCAGTTGAGCGTCCGACTTCAGCTCAGGTCATGATCTCGCAGTTTGTGGGTTCAAGCCCCACATCAGGCTCTGTGCTGACGGCTCAGAGCCTGGAGCTTGCTTCGGCTTCTGTATCTTCCTCTGTCTCTGCCCCTCCCCTGCTCACACCCTGTCTCTCTCTGTTTCTCAAAAAACGAATAAACATTAAAAAAAATTTTTTAAATAAATAAATAAATAAATAAACACTAAAAAAAAGAGAAACGGTTAAAATGATACATTTTATGTTATGTGTATTTTACTATAATTTCTTAAAACTTAGCAGTATAGAAAACAATCCGATTAGAAACTGGGCAAAAGGCATGAGGGGACATTTCATCAAAGAGAACATAAGGCGGTATATAAGTACCTGAACTTCCACATCGCCAGTCGTGGGGAAAGCAGACTAAAATCGCGACAGAATGCCACTGCCTGCCTATCACAACACTGAACACTTTAAAAGGTGACGATGTCAAGTGTTGGTCAAGAGACAGCTTTCTCCGACATTGCCGGTGCGAATGTTATGGTGGTACAGCAATCCAGAAAATAATCTGGAGGTGTCTTTAAAAACTTAACATACACTCCAAAAAGCCAGCATTTGTACTCGTGGGCACGTATCCCAAAGAAACGAAACACGCCCACACAACCCCGTGTGCCCGACTATTCACAGCCCTAAACTGGAAATGCAGACTGTGGGGCATCCGTACCGTGAACGACTATGCAGGGCCCCCAAGGAGGAGACGACTGATGACACGTGACAACTCGAATGCATCTCAAGGAGGTTACCCAAGTACAAAAAGCTAATCTCAGAAGTCTCCTGTGCATTCCATTTATGAAATATTCTTGAAATGACAGAACTATCAAGACGGGCAATGGATCGGCTATTGTCAGAGGGGAGAGATGGCCACCGCAGGGCATGGCCACCGCAGGACGTGACCACTGAAGGCTAGCACGAGGGAGATCTTTGCGGTGATAGAACAGTTCTGTATCTTGATCGTGGTGGTGGTTACACAAAGCTACCCGTGTGACCAAAATTGCATGGAACTAAACACACACTTCCTGTCAACGTCAGTATCCTGACTTTGATATATGAAGACGTAACCTGTGGGTTAAGGGTCCATGAGACCTCTCCCTACCATCTTTGTAACTTTCTGTGAATCGATGTCTATTCAAAATTAAAAGGCTTTTTTAAAAAGCAAATGAGGCTGATAGTTTTTTTAAAAGTACGTCTGAGACCTTTTCAGGCTGCTCTGGGAATCTAGCTGATTGACCTCTTTGCAAGGTCCACTTCTGGAAGGTTCCATGTATGGTAACCTGAAAGTCTCGCCCATGCCACCTCTTTGGCACAACTCAAGGCATCCTTCTTCAGTGCTGGCGCCGACCGATAGCTCAGAAAGCAAGAAAAAGCTCCAGCTGTTACCATTTGTGCCCCCGTATCTAGGCAAGCCTGGGTGCCCAGCGGGAGACCAAGGCGGAGAAAACGAATCCACCAAATCCTTAAGCTGATGGCCAGCGATTCATTTTCCGTGGTATCTGTTGGTGACACCACGCATACCTCTGATACCACTGTGGTCCTCTGCCTCCACTCCTGATTGAAGGAGATGCTAAATTTCGTCTCCAGGTTATTTAAAATAAATATATAATTTTTTATTCCCCACCGAGTTCACAGGGTCCCTGAATTCTTACCTCGGGTAAGGACTCTTTTTAACGGCGTTCCCGCGAGTTTTGATTTGTTCCTGTTTTCATTTCTGTTCAGTTCAAAATATTTTCCTATTTCCATTGTGATTTCCTCCCCGACCCGAGGGTTATTGAGAAGAGTATTGCTTTGCATCTCCTTCAAACGCAGCAGATACCTTGCAAATGTGTTTTAGAGGTGAGGTTCTGCAGGCCTGGGAGGTAATGGAGCTCCCGCCCCCACACCCCCTGCAAAGCCAACGCCAAAGTGAGCTGGCAGGTTGTCGGAGCCGCGGCCGCTGCTGCAGCCAGGACGGAGCGTTTAATGGACAGATTTTATTGCTTGAAAATTCATCATTTTTTAAAAGAGCAGGAACAGGCTCGAGCTTCAAAGACGCAGTGGCTGCCTGGCAGGGAACCTGGGACTTGGGCAGAGATTGTCAGGCTGGGAGGGGGTGTCCTTCGTGCTCCTGCCTGGCTGGACTTTGTCCTTCTGCTCTCCCTCAAGGTGAGGGGAGCCCCTGGGAGTGACCAGAAACAGGACTGGAATCTTCTAGCTAGTAGGATCTGTGACGAGTCCTAGCCGAGCTGCCCCACGTCAGCTAAAATCAAAGAGACACTTTGGGCAGGTGTGGGGGGGGGGGCGCAAAGGAGGGGAATTCGGGCAGAGGAGACGGGTGTGCCCACGGAAATGGTTCCCAGGGGTGTGGGTCTAACTCTCAACACACCAGGTTGGGGGTGTTTGTCCTCAGTTGAGAGATGCAGGGAGTGCTAGTCCAGCTTCAGTTGGGTTTCTCTGCCCCAGGACTCAAGCCGGGCCCAGAGGCTGTTACCGCACCCCTCCCCACGCCCCACCCCGGCTCAGATGTCCCCTCCCAGCTGGCTTATTGCCTTGAACTGATTGTTCCATCTTCCCCTCTTCTCTTAAGGTGAGTTTTTCCAGGAGGCTCTTGGGCCTTTGTGTTCATAGACCCCAAATCTCCTTCCTTTCTCTCTGGCTTTCTTGCTTTTTTCTGATTACAGTCCTCAAATGGGTTGGAATCTCTAGGTGGGGGAACCACGCTCGGGGACCACGCTTGGGCACCAGCTGGGGTCCAAGCTCCCGTGCCCCCGAGTTTAAACGTGTTCTCTGCGTGGCCTTCCCCGTTAGGATTCCAGGCACGGTGCAGACTGCCTCTCCCCCTTGATGAAATTACCCACTTAAGCAGATGCCTGTCTGCCCGGTGGCATGCTGGTGGAATTCCAACAGGCCCGGAACCCTGCTCCAAGAGCCCTGCCAGGCGAGACACCAGCGCCAACCATCCACTCAGACCGAGGCAGGCCTGAGCCCGGGCTCCCCACACCCAGGCCAGAGGAGAAAAAAGAAACCGAACAGAAAGCAGGACAGAAGGGGACAAGGGAGGGAGGAGAGGCTTTTGCCTTCTCGGCTGCCCCCGACCCCTCACCCCTGAGTCCCCGGCTCAGCAGCTGTGTGGGGCTAGCGATAGAGAGAGGACCTGCTACCCAAGTATCATGATTCTCTCCTGTGGGTCACAAATCCCCCCAAAACTGGGGGCACTCACAACGGCACCCATTTCGTGGAGGGCTGATTCTGAGACTTGACTGGGCTCAGCTGGGCGGTTCTGCTCATGTCATGTCAGTGGGGGATGCAGTCATCCGGGGACCTGGCTGGGCTGGAGCTTGCAGGGTGGGCCCAGTCACACATCCTGTGCTTGAAGGGAGCGGCTGGAAGCCTCGGGCCCTCCTCCGGGGAGTTCCGGGTCTTCTGCTCCAGGCGGTCTCTCCAGCGCGGTTGCCAGCCGAGACCCCAAGAAGCACAAAAGAGGAACCACCAAGGCTTCTTGAGATTGAGGCCAGGACGCAGCACAGTGCCGCCTCTCCGCATTCTCTCTGTGACTCGGGTCGCAGGCCAGCCCAGACTCCACGGGAGGGGCATGAATACAGGAGGCAGGTCTGTCAGAGATCATGTCTGGAGTTTCCTGTCCCGGCAAAAAGGAAGAAACTTACATCTGACCTTGGCGTAAGAATCATCTAAAGAGACAGGAGTTGCACAGATACTGAAACGTGCATGTGGGTGCCATCGCGCGCGTGCACACACACACACACACACACACACACACACACACACACACCGGCTCAGTCAGGACCCACAGATGCTGAGATACCTTCACACACGGAAGAACATTCCCACACACTCGCCCTCCCCTTCACTGACGTGCCTATGAACTCGCACTCACACACCCTCCCTTTCACACCGGTACAGCCGTACATGCACACACACGCACACTCGTACATGCACATACACCGGCATCCGATAACTCTGTCCCCGCTGATCCGTGCTCTCACCTACAAGCCTCCAGTTAAGACAGAGATGACACCATATACGGTCGGATTTGCAGGCAGAGGAGCAAACAGACTTGTAACAGACTCAAGATATAGAGGCTCGTCTGGGTCGGATGGTTAACCAGATATACTCCCGTGGGGCTGGGTGTAGAAAGGCCATATAATTTATCTGCAAAATGGGTCACATTTAAGAGCAAAAAGGACACCAACTGAAAATGGAATGCTGGGACAGGGCCACCCTAGTTAGGTATAAAGCCCTGAATATGAGTTTAAAATATCAATTTCACAAGCGCGGCGGTGGGGGGAGGGGGCGGAGGGGGGGCTGGCTATAACCACACCCACGTCTATGACATCCACTCAGGGATATGATCTGGTCAGGCTCCTCAATTTTTATTCAAAAAATGTCCCATCTTCCCTGCCAACTGTCGTGACGTACGAATGTCTGAGAAAATCTGCACGTGGGTCCTTGCCAGGGAAACAACCTCGAACTCTCTGCTGGCCCTCCTCTGTCAAGAACGTTGCCGCGAGAAGTGATGTTCGGGGCGGGCTGCCTGCAAGACAGATTCGCCATCCCTTCTTCTAGCTAAATTCTACCCACTGGTAAACTTCGGCGTGGTCCCTCAGCAAGCTGGGTGTGTAACTTGTGCTATTTGCTCCAGCCTGCATCTCTTACTCTCTCTCCCCTACCTCTGAACCACCTTTTCAAAAAAAAAAAAATTTAATGGTTATTTGTATTTTGAGAGACAGACAGAAAGACAGAGGGTGAGTGGGGGAGGGGCAGAGAGAGAGAGAGAATTGCATGAGCAGGGGAGAGGAAGAGAGAGTCAGAGACTGAATCCAAAGCAGGTTCCAGGCTCTGAGCTATCAGCACAGAGCCCAATGCAGGGTTCAAACTCACAAACCTCAAGATCATGTCCTGAGCCGAAGTTGGACACCTGACCGACTGAGCCACCCAGGCGCCCCATCCCTAAATCACTTTTTAAATTGTACTTCGGTGCTAGGGCTTTAAAACTGTTCCTTTAGCTTGCATTGCGGGACTATAAGAAAGACTATATGAAGCCTGCCACTGCACTCGGCATTGGCGTACAGCCTGGAATGACTCGCCATTACTTATGTAACAGTAGCATGTTACTTATGAAGACCAGGAGCAGAAGTTTTTGGATTTCGGTATCAGAAAAAGTTGGAGCTCTCCTAAGCAACCTGCTTCATTTAGAACTTAAGGGAACCGTAAAATTTTAAACAGTTTGGCTTCCCCTTTTTGCCTTGGCTGTTGGGAAACTCTGAGCTAAATTCACAGCCCACCTCTAGCAGCTGTAGAGGACCAGACCACACGTTATATATTTCTGGGTATTTTATGGTATGTATGTCACCTCCCTCACTCAAGATACCATGAGCATTATAGTCAATGCCCCAGTAGTCATCCCAGCCCGTGTGATTAGTGAAAGCCAGCCATGAAAAGTTTATTCCAGGGCACCTGGATGGCTCAGTTGGTTAAGCATCCAACTTCGGCTCAGGTCGTGATCTCACAGTTCATGAGTTCAGGCCCTGCGTCAAGCTCTGTGCTGACAGCTCAGAGCCTGGAGCTTGCTTCAGATTCTGTGTTTCCCTCTCTCTGACCCTCCCCACTCATGTTCTTTCTCCCTCTCTCTCAAGACTAAATAAACATTAAAAAAAGAAAGAAAGGGGGATGAGGGAGGGGGTAGAGGGAGTGATGGGCATTAAAAAGGGCACATGTTGGGATGAACACTGGGTGTTATATGTAAACCAATTTGAAAATAAACTATTATAAAATTTAAAAAAAAAGAAAGAAAAAGGAAAGGAAGGAAGGAAGGAAGGAAGGAAGGAGGAAAGAAAGCAAGAAAGCAAGAAAGTAAGAAAGCAAGAAAGGAAGGAAGGAAGGAAAGAAGGAAGGAAGGAAGGAAGGAAGGAAGGAAGGAAGGAAGGAAGGAAGGAAGGAAGAAAGAAAGAAAGAAAAAGAAAGAAAGAAAGAAAGAAAGAAAGAAAGAAAGAAAGAAAGAAAGAAAGAAAGACAAGTCTATTCCCTTTGTCCATGACTGGTTTAGGAGGGGATAAGGGACCTAATTCCAGCCCATAAGAAGCAGTGAGTGAAAGTTGGCTTGGTGGCAGGGAGGGTCCTAAGAAGAAGTGGTCTTCTGTCTTCTTTAGGACATCATGATGTGTGGATACGGTCCCTAGAAGTGCTCCCAGCCTGAGGATAAACCACGCGTGTGTGTACACGCACACACACATGGACACACAGTGCACATGCACACACACAGACACACACGTGCACACGCACACACACACAATACCAGGACAGAGACAGAAGGAACGTGGGTCCCTGGGTCACCCTTCCTGGACTTCCTGGGTTGCACGATAAACAGGCTCATCGTTTCACACTTGTGGCCAAAACCAGCGAGACACGCACTGGCTCCATCGTTCAGTTACCTCGTTCTACCTTTGAACTTAGTCTCTCAGCTCATTTTCTATCGTTCTACATCATAAGTGTCTTTGCAGGTCATCGCGAAAGACCTGGACGTCCCTTACGTACGGGTCAGTGATTCAGCACAACCGCTGAACGAGTTAGAGTGGTTGGCAGCTGCCCGAATAGGCCTGGAGTTTGTCACTCAACACACAAACACTTGCTGAGTGCCCGCTGCTTTGCAGGCCGATTCTAGACACTGAGGCCATAGCAGTGAACAAATAGACACGCTCTCTCCTCTAGGGTGGGGCCAGAGATAATCAACGTATATGGGGCGCCTGGGCGGCTCAGTCGGTTAAGCTCTGGCTTCCGCCCAGGTCGTGATCTCACGGTTTGTGAGTTCGAGCTCTGCATGGGGCTCCACGCTGGCAGTGAGGAGACTGCTTGGGATTTCTCTCTCCTCTCTCTCTCTCTCTCTCTCTCTGCTCCTCCCCACTCCTTTCTCTCTCTCTCAAAATAAATAACTAAATTTTAAAAAGAAAAGAAAGAAAAGAAGGAGACTGCTATGAGACTCTCTGGAGAAAGAACTTTCTCGGTGGTGGGGACGGCAAGTGCAAAGGCCCTCAGGTGCAACTCCTCTGATAGGCTGGAACTGTGTTTTTCAAATGAGAGGCTGAAACCGAGTGGGGGCTGCAAAATTGGTTGAGTGGGTCGAGATCAGTATTTCGCAAGTGAAATAAAATAGAACAAAACAGAATACCAGCGTGCATTGCACTTAGTAAGGATGAATATATGGTTTTGTAACACTTGTTTCCATGGTATACAGGAGTGGCTAATGGGATGAAACACGAAATGAATTGCCAACTGTGGAAAAAAAAGAAAAAGGGATGCCTGGGTGGCTCAGTCGGTTGGGTGACTGACTCTTGACTTAAGCTCAGGTCACGATCCCAGAGTCATGGAATCAAGCCCCAAGTCAGGTTCTGCACTGAGTGTGGAGCCTGCTTAAGATTCTCCCTCTCAGGGCACCTGGGTGGCTCAGTTGGTTAAGTGTCAGACTTCAGTTCAGGTCATGGTCTTGCAGTTCGTGGGTCCGAGCTCCGCATCGGGCTCTGTGCTGACAGCTCAGAGCCTGGAGCCTGCTTCGGAGTCTGTGTCTGCCTCTCTCTCTGCCCCTCCCTTGCTCCTCCTGCCTCTCTCTCTCTCTCTCTGAAAAATAATAAAAATATTTCAACAAAATTCTCTCCCTCTGCCCCTCTTCCCTACTCTCTCTGTCTCTCAAATAAAAATTTAAAAAAAGAAAAAGAAACCCACCGTGCGAGGAGAGCCGGAGAAGAAAAGAACTAATGTCTGGACCCGGTTCTTCACTAGAAGAACCAGAGAGTGAAGGAGCAAAGCAAGGAACCGAGTTCTGGAGGAGAAAAAGATGGAGCCCCAAAGGAGGGGTCTGAGCATCAGGAGGAAAGGCAGGCGAGAGCGAAGCTGGAGCGGAGAGGGTACACGGCAGCAGAGGCCCCCGCGAGGAGCGGCGACATGGGGGAGAGACGGTCATGAGGCCATTAATGAGCTTAAAGAAAGTGGTTACCGTGGAGCGATGGGGCCAGAGCCTGATTGGAGAGGGTGAAGCAGAGCATGGGAGGTGAGGGACCGGAGTGTGCAATTGAAGAAACCCCTCCGAGAAGCTTTGACGTGCCAGACAGCGAAGCGAATGGGTGGTAGCCGGAAGAGGCGAGGTGTCCCTGAGAGGTATCGTCATTGACCCCTCGCCTGGCTCGGTTCTGGTCGGAGCATGCGCCTTTGGGTTCCAGACCCCGCATCCCGATGGGACGTCGAGAAACTGGGGAGCATCCTCTAACACCTCTTTCTTCCAAACCATGTCATCTCCCCAAGGATACAGGACGGGTGAGTTTCATGATGGAATAAGGAAAAAAACGTTGGAAGGGTGTGAGCCACGTCTGCTTTAGAGCCAGGTCAGAGTCCCGGACCGTGACCCACTAGCCAAGTCAAACGATGTCTGTAAGCGTTGAGCCTTCTCAGCGTTAATGGGACAATAAGGACCCAAGAAGAGATCACATAAAGGACTTTGCAGTGAGTGACATGCACTTAAATGCATAATCACCTTCTTCCTGGCTGTATCAGTGCCATCGTTGGGCCTCGGACGCCAGGAGCAAGCGCCCGGCACGAAAGACGCCCCAGGGCCCAGGGAACGACTAAGCAGGCAGCACAACCAGCTCACCTGCGCCCAACATCAGATCGACACCCTGCTCCTTAATTAGACCAGGCAGGCAGCCCAAGGACAGCGTCTTCTCCTGAACAAAATCCACAGCAACTGCAGAATAAAGCCCAGCTCCTCAGCCGAGCTTCTAGGCTCCTCTCCCGCAAGCCTGGCCCGCAAGCCTGGCAGGGTGGTGTCGCGGCTAAGAACACGGCTTTGAGCCATCAGATGAGTCTTCCCGGCTTTGTAGATTCTGAGCCCCAGCACTGCTTATCCAAGGAGGGGACAGTATCTCAGGGCGGGCCGGGGGTGAGGATTCGATGAGATCACGTGGGTAGCACATTCGGCACAGCGCTGGGCGTCATCGTAAGTGCTCGATGCATGCGTTGCTGTCATGGACGCTTCTGGCACTTCTCCTCCAACCACCCGCCTCCCCACCCCCTTCTCCTCCTACACCAGCCTTCTCGCCCTCACTGAAGTCTGCCATGCCGCGGGCCTTTGCTCCTGCTCGGTCCCGTCTGGTGGAGCCGATCCTTCTCCCATCTCCCCTCTCAGCAAACTCCCAGTCGGTTCTCATGGTACCTCCTCCGAGAGGTATCCTCTGACTCCTTGGGCAAAATGAATGAGTCTCACCGTGATGCTCTCAAAATACTTTACTTATACCCCCATCCCGGGGCTTCTGACGGTGTGTTATCAGTAGCTCTTTATATATGTGTCGCCCTCCTCCTCCCCACCCAGACGCCTTGGGGACAAAAACCGTTTCTTATTTCTCTGTATCCTCGATGCCTCCTCGCACAAAAGGAGCTGCTGGCTGAACGAATCAATGAAGAGGTGCGTGAACCTGGATGGACGGATGGATGGACAGACCAACAGACGGGTGGATGGATGGGCAGCGAGCAGTCTTCTCGTCCGCTTCAGCCCAGACCTCAACCCAGTTCCTCCTCTAGCGTCTCCGGGGCGCCCCAGACCTAGAAATTAGTTGAGCGATGAGTCAAGCGAGCAGTAAAATAGCATAGCTCACCTGGACGGGAGGAAAACCGTGGACTCAGAAACGGGGGACACGGAATTTGGAGCATCGCTCAGGGCCAGAGAAAAGCACTCTCAGGAAGAGCCAGGCTCTGCAGAGACCTGCGAGGAGCCTCAATGGGAGAAAATGATTTAATTATCAGAGTGTCACCAAACAAACCGTACGCCTCATTTTTGGGTACTTCGTGCTTATGGTAATTAACATCACAAAGATTTTTCTTCTCTCTTCTGTTTATATTTAGTTTAGCCATTCACAATGGAGCTAAAATTATTTCAACTAATTTTAGGCACCCCTACTCCATGGCCCCTGCGTTTCTTCCCCAGCACGGAGGCCCAAATGCAATCTTTAACTTCAGAGACAGCCAAATGCAGGACAAATTGGAATCAATGCTGCCTTTGTCTTCGCTAATAAGTGGCTGCCACACCAAGGAGTGCAGAACTGCTAATTGGCCCATCTCAATAGGGAAGAGACAATGGTGGCGAGGGCTGGGGGATTAATTACAGGGCCGCCTTCTGCGAGCCCCGGCTTCCGCTGCTCCTGGCTCGCCGCGCAGCAAGAGTGGGCCTCCCCGCCCAGCTGGAATTCTGCCGCACGGGGGATTCAGACCAAACACCGGCCGCACAAAGGTCAAGGGAGAGAAGGGGGTAGAGTGAGCAGTGGCCACCCACGAAGGTGGGCACGAGGGGGCGCCTCCTGGGGCGGGGAAGCTATGTGTGCCTGCACTATCCCCCTCACAGTGCCCCTACTGAAGCCGCCCACCCAAGAGAAAGAGTTCCTTGGAGCCCGGATTTCAGCTCAACTTTGCCTGATTTCGAAGCCCAAGCACTTGGCACTGCTTTCGAAATCTTTCCTCCACCATTAGTCTGTGTCCTCGGAAACCTCATTCCATTGTCTTTGGGGGAAAGGAATTGCCTCCTGACTGTCCCTGTTAAAATGCAAATATCGGGGCGCCTGGGTGGCTCAGTCGGTTGGGCGGCCGACTTCGGCTCAGGTCATGATCTCACGGTCTGTGAGTTCGAGCCCCGCGTCGGGCTCTGTGCTGATGGCTCAGAGCCTGGAGCCTGCTTCCGATTCTGTGTCTCCTTCTCTCTCTGCCCTTCCCCTGTTCATGCTGTGCCTCTGTGTCTCTCAGAAATAAATAAACATTAAAAAAAAAAAAAAAAAAAAAAAATTTTAAAATGCAAATATCCCGGCTAGGGTGGGGAGGGGGAGAGACTGAGCACGTTAGCCCAGATTTGTGGCTTAAATTAGGCCCCCGACACCAAGAGAGCTGCTTCTTGAGGGAACGAGTTTTGATAAGAAGGGGAAACTGTTAAGAGGCAGCAGTCCCAGATGGGACCCAGTGGTCGTCTTGAGAATGGGGTGGAGAAGCACGAAGGAAGCATCTGGAAAGACAGCGCCAAAGGGGCTGCACCAAAGGCAAACTGGGCCAAACCCAAGACCCAAAACCACATGTGGCGTTCCTGGGTTGGGTGGGTCCCGGACACCCCCCTGTCCTCCCTCTGCAGCCAGTCTTGCTGTTCGACCTTCAAAGCGAGCCCTGTCCCCCCCCCCTCGTCCTTCCGGTCCTCACGTCCTTCTGGTCCTCACCGCCTGGTGCTTGGTGCGGCGCTGCTGGAGTTCAGCTGAGCTCAACTCCAAATACGGCAGGAGCCATTGGGGATTTATAGCCAGAGGGCAGGGTGAGACCGTCCCCGTCAGGGGGTGGAAAATTACTAAGAGGAATTTGGTTAGGGATGGAAGGTGGGGGGATTCTTGCTCAGGTGGCTCCGCAGGATTCTTGGGGAAAACTAGGCTCAGAGATGAAAGACAGCAGATGGAGGTCAAGGCCAGCCAAGCGGAGGGTTCAGAGGAGGCTGACCAAAGCTGGTCAAGGCGGGAGTCACTGTCACCTCTCTCCGAGCCCTGTGCCTCCAGGCCCCCTCCTCCAGCCTGCCCTCCACCCACAGCCTGAATTGTCTTCCTGCACCCAGTCCGAGGCCATCACTTTCCTGCTTAAAAGCCTCCACCGCCCCCGTTGTCCGCAGGTTAACGTACAAACTCCTGGTATGACGGGCCACGTAAGGTCAGTCGGTTAAACCCAGAGGGTCCCGGAAAACCCCACCCAGAAAGAAGAGAACCCTTGGTGTTCATTCCCGCCTCCACTTGGGTCCTGGGCTCGGAAGGGTTAAACACACCAGACACAACTTTCCCCGGCTAGTACCTCGCTCTGCTTCGGTAGAACTCTTGTTTCCGAATTTCCTTGTGCTGTATCTCCTCGGTTTTCACACCTCCTTCGGTAGCTGGTAAAGCTTCCTCACCGTTTCACAGATGAGAACCAGAGTGGTTAAATGACTTTCTCAGGTCACACAGCGAAGAGCCAGGGTCAGCCAGCATCTAAACCCAGTCTTTCGAGCAACACAACAGTAAGTGCCCCCTTCCCTCTCTCTAGACAATAAACTCCAGGCGGGGAGCAACCATGGCGGTCCCCACTTAGCAGCGGCTGACTGGCGGAACCCTGTGCTGGCTGAAAGTGTTAAACGGTCACTCCCGGCCCAACCCTGTCGGGAATCCCATTTCGCAGGTGTAGAAACTGAGGTCCTGGGCAGTTAAATAACTCACTCAATGAGGTTAATAAAGAGGCCGAGCAGGGCTCTCGACCTGCGTCGACTGCAAAGCCCCTGGGTTTTCATCTGTACTCTCTGCCGCTTAATAACCGCGTATGAATAAGCGAGAGAATGAGCGAAGGAATCGGTTCTTGAGCTCTTTCCAGCTTGCTGTGCCCTCATTCGAATAACCGCCTCCTCGCTTTCCTCTACACCCTGACCCCCGGGCTCGTGTGAACGCAGACACTTTGCAAGCAGAAGAGAATTCCCAAATATTAATGCTCACAGCTAATGTACTTTGGTAAAGATCATTTCGATGTTTTAAGATATTAATGTTCTTTTGACGGCTCTCCTCTCTAAGCACTTCTGAGTAAACACATCTATCTGGGGTGCTGATTGATTCCGGCAACTGCGCTGTTATAACCTAAACTAGGACATTGTGAGTCGCACATTCAGGAGGAGAAACGGTTCAGGGTATGTATGTGTGAGTGTGTGTTAATATTTTTTTTTTTCGGTTTCCTTTTGTGCTCAAGTCAGAGAAAGATTTGAAATTCAAATAACGAGGTATTCATAGCGAATTTGCTTTCTTTATGCCCAGGGTAAAAATAAAATAAAATGCTAGACCTTTTTTCTTCCTCCGTTACATGGTGCTGACTTTCCTTCCTCTCATTATGTTTACCTCCGAAATTTGAATGAGAGTAAGATTTAAAGGCATGGCCACGATTCTTCAGTGCGTTTGCAAATCAATTAAGAGGAGGCAAATTATGCTCCCGCCTTTTTGTGGGGAGCCAGCCTTCCCCAGCGCACAGGAACGCTGCTGCCCACAGCTGCGTGGCGGACGACAAAGCGCAGCTGTCACGTCTAGAAGCAGGCTTGGCATTTCAGCGCTCACCTCCAGTGGCCGATGCCACCCGCTGAACCAACCTCTGCCAGGAGCCGGGCCTCCTGCGGGGCGTTAACGGTGCTAGAAAAAGCACACACTGGCTTTGGAGTCAGAGACCTGCGGGTTCAGGCCCCACTCCACTCCCTGCTCTGTGACCTTGGGGAAAGCGCTTCGCCTCTCTGAGCCTCGCTTTCTTTGGCCGCGGTGCAAACAATAATGCCTCTTCCGAGGTTGTCCTGAGACTGTGATCCGGAGGAATGTGCCTCCCACCAGCAGGCGCACCCGCACCCGCACCCGGGCCGAGAGGGTTTCCTTTCTTTTCTCAGAACCCAGAGGGAAGGAGGGCGAGACCATCTATTTGTTATCCCAGGTCCCTGAGAGTGTTTTTTTTTTTTTTGTCTCCTGTCCCTAGATCCTTCAGGAAAAGAGGATCCAGCACAATCTGGAAGTTAAAATGCCACCTCCTCCAAGAAGCCCTACCAGATTGCAGCTACATCATCCTCTCATTTCTTAATTCCCTGTGAAGTATGCAAGCTTTGTTCTCTCCCTTGTATTATTTCTCCCCTCTCCACAATGAAGCAGGTCCATGAAGGCAGGCACAAAAAGTGACACCTCTTTGCAATTTCTATTTCAACTAAACAAAATGTGTTGGGGTTTCAGGTGGCTCTCTTGCTACCACGCCTTCACTCACACTGTCTCTTCCATCCGAAGCATCCCTGACTCCATTTTAATTTTTTGTATTTAAAAATTTTTTTAATGTTTATTTATTTTTGAAGAAGAGAGAGACGGAGTGTGGATGGGGGAAGGGCAGAGAGAGAGGGAGACACAGAATCCGAAGCAGGCTCCAGGCTCCGAGCCGCCAGCACAGAGCCCGACGCGGGGCTCGAACCCACACACCGTGAGATCCTGATCTGAGCTGAAGTCGGACGCTTACCCTACTGAGCCGCCCAGGGCCCCCCCTAACTCCATTTTAAAAGGATCTGCTCACATACCCGGACCCGCCGCGGGTTTGCCCCTGCAGATTCGGGTGTGGGGAAAGCGGCCCGATTTTTGTTTTTCTTTGGCTCAACTAAACTCAACCCAGCGCTGAGGCTGGAGGTCAGCTCACCCCTGAGCAGCCCGGAGCAGCCGACACCCCGGCCCCCAGCGTGGCTCCCTGGAGGAGACCTGAGCCGGCACTGCACTAACTCCCTCAACACTGCCATTCTGTCTTGGAGGAGGACATGGGTTTTGGACTCTTGCTGTGGACGGCGAGGTGGCTCCCAGAAAGAGACTAGAATCCACACAGAGTGACACACAGGAGAGAACGGGGTAAGCCCAGGGGATGAAGGTTTGAGGAGAGCAGCAGAGGCCCGGAGAGGGGTAATGACCGAAGCCCTAGCACTAAGACAGGGCCAGGAACCCATGGTCTAGTTCTGGGCCCCAGGGCGAGGCCAGCTAGGGAGAGCAGGAGGGTTAAGGCAGGAAAGACAGAGTGCTGCAGGCCACGAAGCTGGCTGTCCCTTCTCTGGGCCTCAGCTTCCCACCTGTGGATTCGACGATTCTGGAGCTGTGCTCACCACTATAGCACCAATGCAAAGATTAGATGAGTTTGAGCAGCCCGTCTCCAGGGGTCATCACGACGACGCCAACTTTCTGGAATCCTGGAGGCTGGGCACAGCATGAAGAAGGTGTGGATTCCAGGGCCAAGATACCTCCCTCCCGTCTTCCACCCAAGTAGCCAGCCAACCTCAAAAGCATCGCTGCGCTGCCCATGCTCACAGGGGCAGGTCCCGAAGTGCGGTCCAACCTGCTTTGCTTCCATCCAGCACGCGAGTGCTAACTGCCGCACGGAGGGCTTTGCACACGGTCCTTACCGAGGACAGGAGACAGTTAAGATCCGACGGGCTCTGCCTGGCCCAGGAGCGCCCAGCCACAGACCCCCTTCTCTTCGCAGAGGCTCGGACTAATGGCAAAGAAAGGGGGTGAGTGGGGGGACAGGACTGGCCCACTGGGCCCCCTTCTCAGAACGTGTGTCCTCTTTCCCCTACCGGGGCCCCCGGGAGCACCGCCCAACTCCTGCCTGCCAGGCTCGTGCCCCAGGGCATCAGAAGCCCGGTCCCCAGGCCCCGGCGAAGGCGGGCCCAGCTCCGCAGGGACGCCCCAGCCAGGTGTGCAGTACTGTGCTAAGCAGCCTGCCAGCCCCAACAGATGGCGGAGAGCAGAATCACCATCCATCACAGCCGTAAGTGGCCAGCTCCCCTCCTGGTGCCCCAGACGAATGGCTCCACCCCTCCTTCCTTCCCCCAGTCCCTCCATCTACACCCCTGCCAGGCAGCCGGGTGGAGCCATTTACTCAGCGAGCCCTGCGTGCAGAATAAGGAGGGAGGCAGAGCTGAGCGACACACAGAGAGGCATCCATCATCACCAAGAGCCAGCAGCTTGCTCTGCACGGCGATGCAGAAGGTGCCAGCTCTTACGTGTGTGTATGGGTGTGTGTGTGTGTGTGTGCGCGCACGCGCGCATGTGTGTGCATACCAAGCCTCATCTCACCTGCCCAGTGGGCCTCATCTTCACAAGGAAGTATGTGGTCTTGCCTCTCACGGACGGCCTGCCTGCCTGCCTGCGCCCTGGCTCCGGCTCCCGGGAGCCGGGGTGATCCGACGGCTCAAAGCTCTGGGGTGGGCTGGACTTCAGCTACTGCATCCGTCTGTCCACACATTAGCCCAGGTGGCAAGATACAGGTCAGACCACGTGTCGACCAAGCAGCGGGTCGTGTCCTAGAAGGGAGAACCTGGGTCCGGCCACCGATCAGCCACTTGTCAGGATGTGAGCCCCGACTCGGCATCTGGAAATCGAAGCCGTTGAACCAAGTATGTAACCTGGATCTCCATCCGAGGGCCCCGCCCCGAGGGGAAGGGGAGCGCGATGGGATGCGGTTCCAGCTCCCAGCTCTCCTACTTCCCAGCCCTGGAGACTTGAAACTTCCAAGGCTCAGTCGGTTAAGCCTCTGACTTCAGCTCAGGTCATGATCTCACAGTCTGTGAGTTCGAGCCCTGCGTCGGGCTCTGTGCTGACGGCTCAGAGCCTGGAGCCTGCTTTGGAGTCTGTGTCTGCCTCTCTCTCTCTCTCTCTCTGCCCTTCCCCTGCTCATGCTCTGTCTCTCAAAAATAAATAAAAGTTGAAAAAAAAATTAAAAAAAAAAAAAGAAACTTCCAAGGGCTCAGCTAGCAAACTGAACGGTATCTATCTACCTCCAGGGGCTTTGCGTCCCCAGGCACTTGGCAGAGCGCCTAGAAGGAGCAAGCACTGGACCCCTGGCTCTGAGGAGCCCCAGAGCACTAGGGACAGCCAGGCACGCGCCAGCAGGAGAGAGTAGTCCGGACGGCAGCGGGTAAAAGGGGGGCTTCGGCAGCTCCTGGTGAGCGAAGAGGTAGGAGGCCGCGGGGTGCAGGCGGGGGCCGAGGAGTAGCCGTGCGCCAGCGAGCCACTGAAAGAACTTGCCGAGGATTCTCAGACTGGCCCTCTCCCCTTTATCACGTTCCTGAGCGGCGCACATAGGACATATTAAAGCATCTGGTGGACTCCACGAGTGACCCCGGGCACGACAGGAAGCTCATTTATTTGAATGGCACACCCCAGGCTCACCACGGATGGGCCGGCACCAAGACGGCCCTTTAATTAAGATCGGTCTCACCCCCGGCCCCTACTCTCAAGCACCAGAGTCTCGGGCACGGAAGATGGAGGGACTTGAACGGGCACAAGTTCCTGTGCGCACGAGCCCAGCCGAGCCCAGCCGTCAAAGGGCTACCCGCCCTTCACGGCCCCAGGGGTCCCCTTCACACAGGCCTCCTTCCTAGTGCCTCTCCTTGGATCCCACTGCCAGGCTCTCTCTCCCCGAGGAGTCGTGCCTTCCGCCGAGGCTGGGACTAGGTCTCATTCCTCTCTCACTCACCTCCCCAGAGAGTAGCAAAACGCCTAACACAAATAGGGAATGCGGGAATGAATGAATGAATGAACGAATGAATGAATGAATTCTTTCAGTGCAGTTTTAGCCGTGCACGAGGTCCACAAGAGCCGAGAGAGTTCTATGGCTGCTTACAAAAGTGTGACCTCACTTAGGCTGCGTCAACAGAGGGACAGTGACCAGAGGAATGGAGGGGAGAGCGCTCCTCTGTTCTAAGCTACTCAGCAAGAATGCCCAGAAGAGGGAGATGAGAATGGAGGTAGAGTCTTCAAAAAAAAACAAAAGTGCCATGAACGTATTCAAGAAAACCAGGGAAAGGAGCTTCGGAGCACGCGAGAGCTATCTGCAAACACCCAATGGGCTGTCAGACCCTTCTTCAGCTGCCCCACCTTGTCCCAGCCTTCCTGACATCCCCAAGGGAAGGACAGAAGCAGCAGGTGGAGTTTCGGGGTTCAACTGGTGGCTTCTGGACCGGAGGGTTATCCTGACCCACGTGTAGGCAACTTGGCGTTGCCGGGGCAAGCAGGAGAACCGGCCAAATCTCCCTAAACAAACACATGTGCATTCCAAATAGAACTCCATTTCAACTTCATATCCCAAACTTATGTGTTGACTTCAGGGAGGAAGTGCTATTTTGTGGTTTCCAGGACAATGCGGTTCATAATTTTTTCACACCTTTCAGAGCAGGTGACAGCCTGCTTACAAAACCTAATGCATCGCCACGCGGGGCCCCGAGCCGCACTGCCGTACACGCACGGATAACACATCACAATAAGGTTAGAGACAGACACTCCCTCCCTCCCCCCCACACAGGCATTTTTCTGGATCCAGCCATCCAAGAAGAGAGCCACGCCAAGCAGACACCTCGAGTGAGGCCTCCCCAAACTAGCAATAAGAGAGGCCTCCCCCTGTAATTTCCTCTTGGACCCAGCACCACCTCCTCACCCCCTCCCCAACTTAATTGCAGGAAGAATTGTTATGCTAATTGGCATTATTCACCGAGCTAACAGAGCACAGGGTCTAAATTTAGCTTCCTTGCTGGAGAGGGACTCCAAATTCTGGGGAGCCGGCAAGGATGCTGGTGGGGAAGGTGGGTCCCTGGGGAGGGGGGTGCTCAGGGGGGCTGCAGGAGAGTTGGGGGGGCGAGCAGGCGCCCCTGGCCCCGTCTTCAGGTCTACTAGGATCTTGAACTCCCAGTGGAGAGCCTTGGGCTCTTGGTAGGGAGGACGCCAAAAAGGCAAAGCCCTTTGCCGACGGAATCCTGAGCAGAAGAGGGAAACCCATGTGGGCAGAGTGCCCGCTGTGTGCCAGGCCACATACCCAGACACGGCAGGGGCAGAGCGGCCCCGGCTCGCGTCCAGGCCTACTGTGACTTACGGGCTGGGTGGCCTCAGGAAAGTTTCCTGGCCTTTCTGGGCCCCAATGTCTTCCTCTGTCGGAGGGGTCTTAATACCCACTTTTCGGGGCTCTTGGGAAGGAGAAAGCCCTGGAGAGGAGAAGCACCTGGAACAGGTCCTGGCCTGCAGCGGTTGGTACCCGCTCCTGGGACAATGGTGATAAAGGCGGAGAAGAATTTGGAGGAAAACCACTACCACCTCCACCCTGGGAGGAAGGAGCTATTTTGTTTTGAGAGAGAGAGAGAGAGAGTACACATAAGCAGGGGAGGGGCAAAGGGATAAGGAGAGAATCCTAAGCAGGCTCCGTGCTGCCAGCACAGAACCCGATGTGGGGCTCGAACTCAGGAACCGTGAGATCATGACCTGAGCTGGATTCAAGTGAGACACTTAACTGACTGAGCCACCCAGGCGCCCCTGGGAAGGAGCCATTAGTCTTGTTTGATGCATAAGGAAATTAAAGCTCAGAGAGGTTGCGGGGATGGGGGGGGTAGGAGGGGACAGCCCAGGGTCAGAAGATGTCCCAGAGCCCTGACCCCTGCAGAAGCGAAGCCCATCTCAGCCCACTTCCGGCCTGCCCTCCTGTGACACCTCCCCGCCTCTTTGCCTCATGAGAATGAAAGTCCAAGCTGCATCCAACAAAGAGGAGGAAAAGCTAGGCGGGGGCGGTCCTGCCTCCCACCTCTCTGTCCCTGACATCGCGGGGAAGAGCAGAGGTGGCCTCGTGACCGGTGCACCTGGGCCGTCGTGTGGAAAGGGGACCGCGGTAGTGCCTGCTCTATGGGGCCGTTGTGAGGATTCGGGGAGTTACTCTGTGCTATGCCCTCAGAACAGAGCCGGGCACATATCAGGAGCCAATCGCTACCAATGGTTATGCAGTTCTGGAAGTCTGGAGGCCAGCCCCATGCAGGACCCTTGCCTTACGATCCTACCCTGAGGTTCCTAAGACGGTTTTCACCGCCAGCTCCTGGCGAGTGGGAGGACTTTGATGAAATGCCTGAGCCCGAGGAGCGGGGGACCCTCCTTCCCTCGGAGAAAAAAGAAAAAGGGCCTCAGATCTGCGGTTCTAGTCCCCATCCCTGTAAGTCTGCAGACTCTCAACACGCCCTGGGCCCCCTGGGGCTTCCCCCTAGCTCCCCCAATTCCCCAGGTTGGTTATGCAGATGAAACGAGACAGTGCGACATTGCCATTGCCGATGAAACGGGGCAAGTTCCCCGCAAATGGGAGGGATTGCTAGTGTCACCTGAGTGTGGTCCCAGGTGCGCAGGGGCGGGTAAGAGCCCCCGGGCAGATGCAGCTGCCTGGGGATGAATGGGGGGGGGCGTTCTTGGGGCTCCCCCATCACTGCCGGACTCCTAGGTCACCGACCATTCTTCTTTGGTCCTGGGAAGGCTGCGGTTTCCCGGCGTCCACCCTCCATCCCTCCGCTTCCCGCTCTGCGGGGCTCTGGCCCACCAGCAGGCCCTCGGGTCCCACTTCGGGCTCTCGGAAGCCATCTCTGGCTCCATCCTGTCCCCACCCTACTGCAGCCTCGTCTATCCAACTCCCTCTCGGACACCCTGCCCTGTGTGCCCCGCTGGCATTTCCAACACATTGGGCTCTGAGTTGAGCTCCCCAGCCCTGCCCCCTTGAATCCGCTCCCTGTCTTCAGTCAACGAGGCCCACGTGTCCCCAGCAGCCAAAGCCGGAAGCTGGGAGTCATGCTGGGTTCTTCCCTGCCTACCGCACACCCCCCCACCAATCAAGTCCACCCACCCCCGCCTCTGAAATGGTCCTTAAATCTGGCCACTGCTCCCCAGCCCAGGTGCAGTCCTGCTCCTGTCACTCGGACTAAGGTGAAGCTTCCATCCCATTCCGCTTCGTCTGGGGCAAGCCACTCTGTGTCAGCAGGTTCCTCCGAAACAGTGTATCTGCCATGGCCCTCCCCTGCTTAAACACCCCCCAAGGCTTCCGACAGCCACGGGGCCCGGTCCAAACTCCCGGGCAGTCCCTACGAGACCCCCATCATCTGAACTCCAAGGTCTGGAACATTCTGTCCTTGCGCTGCAGGGGGGCGTGGGGGAGGAGGTGAGTCACACACGGGATGGTATCTGACTTAGACCTGCTGAGCTCCATCTGTGTGCCGGGCTCCGTGCAAAGCACTCGTGAGGGGCGCTTCCTCACTGAACCTTTCCCACAAGCCTCTGGGGCGGGTGCTATGGTTATGTGGTGGACAGAACAACACCCCGCCCCCCCCACCGGGGTGAGGCCCCCATTCTAACCATAGAACCGCGAGTGTGGCAAAGGAGCCTTTGCAAGTGTGATGAAGTGAAGGTTATCCCGGTTTGCCTGGCTGGGCCTTATAAGGGGGGCAGGCAGGAGGGCCTGAGCCAGAGAAGGCAACGTGGTGACAGAGACGGTGCTGGAGTGACGTGGCGTGAAGAAGGAGGAAAGCGTCCTGAGCCAAGGAATAAAGGTGCCCTCTGGACGGGCAAGGGTTCCCCCTGGAGCCTCCAGAAGGCAGGCCCGTGGCCCGAGACCCCTTCATTTAACTCCGCGAGACCATTTGGAACTTCGGACCTCCAAAATTCTAGGATTTGTGTTGTTTTAAGCCTCAGAGGTGGTGGTGATTTGTTACAGCTGTTACAGCAGCCGTAGAAAACGAATGCACGTTATCTCGTTTTTTAAGCATATTTATTTATTTATTTATTTTGAGAGAGAGACAGAGACAGAGAGAGACTTCCAAGCAGGCTCTGCACCAGCAGCACAGAGCCCGACGCGGAGCTCAAACTCATGAACTGGGAGATCATGACCTGAGCCGAGAGCAAGAGCCAGATGCTTCACCGACCGAGCCCCCCGGGCGCCCCTCACGTTCACCTCCTGTTTACAGACGGGGGACCTGAGACGCGAGAACTTCAGGAGCTGCCCGGTGTCCGACAGTGAGTATGTGGCCGTCTGGATTCGAGCTCGAGGCCCTGGCACCGGAGTCCTGGGAGGGGAACCTCGTGCAAAGGAAGGTAGAGAAACCCGGATCCGACTGAAAATCTTGGAACGAGTTCCCTGTCATTGGAGGTGTTCAAAAGAGGCCGAACAATTATTGGCTGAAGCGTTCTAACAGAAGTTTCTCCAGCAGGTGTATGTTCGCTCAGACATGCAGTGGTTTTCAGGTCACACAGAAGAGAGCCCCCTGGAATCCCTCGTTCATATAATTCCAATTTAAGAGAAACTTCCCTGGATGGAGGGGGTGGGGCGGGCCCCGCCTTCTGGCTGCCCCTCCCCACAGACCCTGTGGCACTTCGGGGTTAAACACCCTGGAGTTCCATGGAACGGTGTTTAAAAACCCTGGTCCAAAGGCTCTCCGAGGTTCCTCCAGACCTGAGGTCCCGGGAACCCGGGGACTTCTCTGGAGACACACGACAGGGGACACGTGGTGTTACTCTGAGCCCCTGCAGTGGGGGCAGAGAAGCAGGGAAGGTGTAAGAGCTGCTAACGATTTTTAGTTACTTAATTTTCCTGGAGCTTTGTCAGGCCCCCATAACTTAGGGTTTATTTGCTTTCTCTTGAATGTCACGTATAATTCTTGTCGAAATGTTTATTTGCCTAATGCAACTTTTAGTGCCGGGGTGATTTATTTCCGCCTATTTGTCAGCCAGGAGGAAGGAAGGCTACTTGGAGCCTCTGGCTCAATTGTGGAAAGTAACTTAGCAGCCCTCACTTTTTCATCTCCGTGACACGACGGGCTGCCTCGACAGCCGCACACCTTTCTCTGAGGGAAGCAAGTCCCACGGCACTTCAAGGCCTCCGGCTCCTCCCACACAGTCTACACGCTCAGTTCTGTCCAAAATGGAAGTTTTGTTTTCGCGCGCGTGCACACGCACACACGCACACAAAACAGCCGATGAGGAGGTGAATTGTATCATCACATGCCCTTGGGGGAGGCAAGAATCAATTCTAGGGATACAATGTCATTTCCAAATTGAATCGACTCCAGGAGTTCTAGGAAATTCGATGCAACCGACACCCACTGAGCACCCACGGTGTGCCGGGCCATCTCTGGGATCCAGCGATGAATAAGCCCACGTGCCTGCCCCCTGGGGGCTGTTGGCCCATTGGGGGGCAGCGTGTAAACCAGTGACTGCCGTGTAATCCGGGCTCTAGAAGGGCAGCAGACAGAGAGCTGGAGGAAGGCGGGGAGAAGGGTCCGCGCTGGTCCGGGAGCCGACAGAGTTCACAGGGCAGCGTGGGCCACAGTCTCGCCTTGTCCCTGGGAGAAGGGGGGAAGGCATCGCAGACGTAGGGGCGCGTTATACAGAAAAGCGGATTGGTCTGGGGTGTGCTGTGAGGAGCAGTGGGGACACGGGCTGGAGAGGCGGAGGCCGGGCCGTGGGCGCTGTCCAAGGACTCTGCTGTGGCTTGTAGGCAATGGGGAGCCATCAATGATTTGCGTTAGAAGAGAATTGTGCCACAGCGCCAGAGTGAACCAGGATGACACGGGTGCCGGATGTGCCCACCTCGGGGGGCTTTGCAAGAACGCAGGAGAGAGGGGGTGAGCTAATCCGAGGTGGTGCGGATGCAGAGGGGAGGCAGCAGCGTGCATCCTGGAGCTTCGGCCTCCATCCGATGCGGGAGCGAGGGACAGAAAGGGGTCGCGGACGCCATTCCTGGATTCGGAGCACTGACAGAGACCAGGTCTGTGGGCAAGAGGGGGGCCGACTCTGGACACGGCAGGTCTGACAGACTGATGACACCCCACAGGGGAGGATGGCCCGGCGGCTGTTAGAGAAGAAGGTCCGGGAAGGGCAGGTGTGTGCCTGGCTTGCTGGCCAGAGAGGCCTGAGGGAGCCTGCACAGACCTGGGGGCCCTCAGCTGGGCTGGGGCGGCAGTTTTCTGTGCCCCAGGACAACAGCCCTGGCCCTGAGAGGTGGCACTGGCGTTTCCACACCCCGCCAGGGGCAGCGCAGCTGGGGCAGGAGTCCTTCATCAGGGAACTTCCCTGTGGCTTCAAAACCCCTTCAGAAGTGGGGGAGAGAGTCACCCTGGGGAGCCCCGGGCCTCCAAAATGACAGGAGAGAAATGAGGGTACACAAAGAGATGGCGGGTTCCCAGAAATCTAGAGAGGGGTTGCGCTGGAGGGCCAGCTATGAGGGGACCCAAAAGGACCCCTAATCTACTCCAGACCCAAGTGTCCCAACAGCCTCGCAGGGCGGGCTGGGATCAGTGTATAGGAGTCCCGGGAGTAGAGAGTCAGGGCCACCCTCCCAGGGTAGAGCAGGGACCGCCAGCTTCCAGAAACTTCTGGAAGTCTCACTGGGGTCCTCTGGGCGTGGTCAGGGTTGTGCCCGGGCAAGACGGGAATGGGAGTTCAGGAAGGTTACTTACCACTGACTCCTTGGCATGGTGCCCCACAGGGAAGAGCGGCCTCGTGGCCAACAGTGTAGACCTCAGAATCAAGCTAAGCCTGAGTTCAGATCCTGCCTCTGCTACCGACAGACGTGACCTGGAGGAAACCACTTAACCATTCTATGCTTGTTTCCTCTTTTTTTTTTCGGTGATTTCCCTCCAGTGTTACTGAGCTGTAACTAACATATAGCACTGTGTGAAACGTGCAGCATAAGGATGTGACTTACATATATCGTTACCTGACGGCCACGGGCAAGTTCAGTTAACATCCATCATCTCATACTGTTTCTTAATCTGAATAGAGAGATAATAATCGCGCCCACCTCGTACAAGTGTTAGAAAAATAAAATGAGGGGAGCCCAGTACCTGGTATTTAACGAGGACTTGCTAAGCAGGTGCCTCTTTTTTTTTTTTTCAACATTGTCACCTTTATAAAAGAAGCTCCAAAAGCCAAAGTGTGTGACATCTGCAGCCGTGTCCAGAGAACGTCTGAATCTGGCAGAATCCGTTGTGTGTTCCGATCTTGAGAAGAAGTATCCCTGCTGTAAATTAATGCCCAAGGCCCCCCACAGGCATGAAGCCACTCCAGGCTCTGACCACCTCCTGGTGGGGCTCGCAGGCAGAGCCGGGGTCACACCCTCAAGCCATGGTGGTCTCGCTGTCGGAACCAGCCTTCCTGGGACCACACTTCCAGCTCCTTCTATTGTAAGTTCAGCTCTAGCCTGAACCAAAGAGGCCCCTCCCCTCCTGGGGTGCTCCCTGGGGCTCCTCCACAGGAACTGGCTCTGACTGGGGACCCACAGACTCCCCAAGGGGGATTGACAGAGGAACCCCCTTCCGATTGCCCAAGGCTAGAGGCCCCTCTCCCCACTTCCATGTTCACGAGCTCCCGTTTCCTGAGCACCTGCTTAGGGTGGGCCCAGTGAATATAGCAGCCGACTCTCCACATTGGTGCCAAGGAAGAGAAACCCTCAGATAACAAAGAACCCAAAAGTCATTGCTAATCACATTTGCATAACATGATTTTTTTTTCAGCAGATTTACCTTCCTAATTACGCTTGTCTCCGGCCGATATTAAAGTGATTTTGCATTCCCCGAGCACACTGGTGATGAGTGACGCCACTCCAGAGGTGGGTGAGGCGCTGGGCTAAGTCATCCTGAAAGCTGGGGTTCTGCCACAAAGTGGATAATTCCCGGGTGAGGAATTAACAAGGCCCACCCACATCCCCGTTGGGGAGGAAAAGTAATGATGGACTTTGCCCATGTAGAGACCGCACGTGAATTCAAGCAGCTTTTCAGAGACAGTCGCTCAAGAAAAAACGAAGCCGGAGCTTGGAAGGCTCAGGGGCAAGTCTACACAGCCACCAAGGTCAACTTTATCCAGGCCAGGCACGTGGCACTCCGCATCCTCTCATTGGTGGCTCTGCCTGAGGCCAGACGTGGCTTCCCATCTCCAGCAGGGCTGGCCCAGTTGGGAACCAGTCATCAGCTCCACCTTTCCTGGGAGGTGAGGAGCGTGGATTGTGGAGGTAGGGCCCGGGTTCGCATCCCAGCTCTTTCTCTTAATAGCTGTATGACGAGCTGTGTTTCAGTTTCCTCCTCTGTAAATGGGCGTGGTTTTAGCATCTACCTCATAAGGCTGCTTTCAAGATGAAATTTATGTATGTAACATACTAGGAACATGTATAGAAGTACCAGCACCAACTACTTCTATTACTGCCTCTACTATTACAATTGTTAGGGTTGTTGTTCTCGTCTTGTTTTCTGTGTCTTAGAGGGTGGACCCTGGAGGGGAAAGGTCATACCCATGCTTTTGGACTTTAGCCTCACAGAGACCCCTTTCCTTGGGGAAGGACACTCAGGTTCATGGTGACCTGGATGCCATTCTTTTCCCTGCCTTCCTTTTCCTAGACCTCAGCCCAACGTGCGGTCACTGCAGGTTTCTCTTTCTGACTCATTAGTCCCGAAGTTCTGAAATCCGCACTCAGGACTGGTTCTAATTCTAGGGCAAGGGCAGGCTTCCTTAGCGTGTCTGCCTCCGGAAGCCCCACGGTCTTTTCTGTGCCTGCCCCCCAACTTGTGAAGCAAGTTTACGCTATAATCCTAGAGTCAGGGGGATCTAGGTTTGAACCCCGGCTGAATCACTTAGTAATTGTGTAACCTCAAACAAATCACGTAACCTCTGAGTTTAGATTTCTTTGTCTTTGAGATGAGTCCTTGACACCTGCCCTCTATAAGTTGCTGGGAAGAATGAAGGAGATAATGTACATATATTTGTTAAAGTAATGGTAACTGCTGTAACAAATAGGTCCTGACATTTCAGCAGCTTATCGTAATAGAAGTGTATTGCTTCTCATTTATATACTGATCGAATACGATTGTTTCTGTTCAGTTGGTGGCTTTCCTTCACGTGGTGATTTGGGGCCCCAGGCTACTTCTATGTAGTGGCTTTGCCCTCTCCTAGAAGTACGGAGCCCTCAGTGGCCAGCCAAAGGACAGGAGAGAGAAGTTGGAGAAGACAGAGTTGACGCTCATCCACCTTGGCCCAGAAAGAACAAGCATGATCTCCCCTCCCATTCCATTAATGAGACCAAGCTAGGACCCCACTGAGACGTAAGAAGGATTAGAAATAGAAATAGATATAAGAAGGTCTGGGTAGCACGTCCCAGTGACGGCTCTCCAGTACGGGAGGGAAGGGGACACAAGCCTACGGTCAAGGCTCAAGTCTACAAGCACTTCCAGGAGTATCTCAGGTGCAGAGTAAGTGTTACAGTGGCTGCTTCTGCTGCCGTCAGGACCACCTTATCCCTACTGTTGCTATTTACGAATGGTTGCCCATGAAATTGAGACGACAATACCAATCTCATAGGGTTTTGATGAGCATTAAACATAGATATGAGCACACGAATGCTATCGCCTGTCTCTTCCTCCTCCCACATCTAAGTCCCCAACTGCCCCTGTGGTGCTTCCCAGGGTACTCCTCCGAGGCTGAGCTCCCACTGGGAGCTACCCCTGAGGCTCAGCCCCTCCTGAGTTGGAAGCCAGCTCTTCCTACTGGCTCCACCTCCATCCCAAGGTTGTCCAGGGCACTTGTCCTTCTCCCTCACCGTCCTAAGAACCACTAGAGATAGTGCCCCGGGTCAGGCTCACCTGCTCTATTCATGGTCAGAACAGAATGCTCTCTGCCTGCTTCTCTCTGGGGCTAAAAAATGGACTCTCAAAGTAAGAAAAAAAAAGGGGGGATTTCATGCAATACCGCCCATCCCCCCATGTCTATTTCTTTCCTGGTACGAATGATGTTTCAGGTGGCTGTTTTCCAAGTCCCGTCTTGCCAGCCCCTTCATTCAGGTTCTGTTAATTCCCACACGCTCCCACTTTTCTCTGGACTGTTTACTATGGAGAGGATTGTATTTGCAGGAGCAGACCTCCCAGAAGTTTTGGGCCACCCGTTTAAACCTGGCTCTTCCCAAGGCACCTGGCTGACTCAGTTGGAGGAGGACGCGGCTCTTGATCTCGGGTCATGAGTTCAAGCCCCAAGTTGGGTATAGAGATTACTGTAAACAAATAAAATATTTAAAAAAAAGTCATTAAGTAAACACGGCTCTTCCTAAAACCAGGGTATTAGAGAGCAGAGTGGGCTCCCCAGACAGGCGGTGGGGCTGTTCGTGTGGTCTTCTGTTTTTATCACTTTACAAAAGGGAAAAGGAAGAGGCTCGTGTTGGAGACACAAGGTCTTCTGGGAGGAAGGTAGGAAGAGAAATCCAAAGACAAGGACGGATACGATCAGATAGGATTCATCAAATATGCATTCCACCTCACTCTCTTCCTCCGGAATGAGGCAGCGGGTTTGAATTCTCGTTCTGCTTCCCTGGCCGTGTGGTTTGCAACAAGTGTTCGACTTCTCTGAACTTCCATTTCTTTATCTAGAAAATGGGTCCCAATGCCCACTTCACAGAATTATTGAGACAATTAAACAAACTTTCTTTTTTCGTTTATTTATTTATTTTGAGAGACAGAGAGAGAAAGCACGAGTTGGGGAGGGGCAGAGAGAGAGGGCGAGAGAGAGAATCCCAAGCAGGCCCTGCACTGCCAGTCCAGAGCCGACACGGGGCTCAAACCCACAAGCCGTGAGATCATGACCTGAGCTGAAGTCGGACGCTCAACTGACTGAGACACCCAGGTGCCCCACAAACTTAATATATACAAGGCACCCCCTGCAGGTGCTTGGTAAGATGGCCAATAAACAGTAATTCCCTTCACATTCCTCCTTCCAAAGGAAACATAAATTAAACTTTCTGAGCCTGAGGTTAACCGGTATTTTTCTAATAAAAAAGCACTTTTTCTGAGGACAAAAATAGCACCTTGATAGTCTATCTTTGAGTAACAGAACCTTGGCAATGTTGCTGAGGCTGTGTCAGGGCCATGAGGCAAAAACAAAGAGTGGCCACAGAAGAAAAACATCTTGTTGTACAAACTTCTTAGTTAGTTGTCAATATTGGATATTTTATCTGCAAAACAACAATTTTATACAGTTCAATCGAAATCAAATTATAACAATAACGAACGCTTATATAGTGCTTACTACATATTAAGCCTTAATCTGAGCATCTTAGTACTCATTAAATCCTTACAACAACTCTGGAGGGTGGGTAGTACAATAAATTCATTTTATAGCTAGAAAGGCTCAACACAGGAGGGTCGCGAGACTTGCCTGAGATCACACAGCCAGTGAATGGCAGAGCTGGGACTTGAACCCAGGGAGTCTAGCCCCCAGAGGCCATGATGTAAGCCTCCACGTTTTCCTGCCTCTGATATGAATAATTGAAAAGCCTCCCGAGGAAGGTCGTATGCATCCATTCCGCTCTCAGATGAACAGCGGGAAAGAAAGCGGCAAGGCTGGGTCGGCAAGGATGCCAGGGGGGGAGGAGAGAGTGTCTGTCACCCAGCAGTCAGCCTGCAGTGCTTACCCCGCCCCAGGAAGGGTGAGGCTGCTCCCTCCAGAAGTACGAGGCAGATACTGGCAGGCACGGGCCCCACGCTCTTTCCTGAGCATTTCATTTCCCTGTCCTTTGTGGCATGACTCTCATAAAACTATTCATTTCTTAATTCTGACGGCAGAAAGGAATTTAATCAAGTTGCTTGAATATGACGACAGCCTCCCGCTAAGCCAGCTGCCTCCCGAGGGTCATTGGGAGACAACGCCCTGTTAATATTTAGCTCCAACAGCAAACATTATGGCTTTCAATTTAGAAGATTATGCTTCTGGTTAGTTATGTATCATATGTGCGCGCGCGCTCTCGCTGGGTGGCTCATCTCATCAGCGCGGGAGCATTTTGCCAGGGTTATAAAAAATGCCATTTTCTCTGCGAGCCCTTTCCACTCAGTGATCCAGTGAAGTAGCATCGAGATCAAAACCATGTTCTGAAAAATAATTGATCTATTCAGCAGCTCACAGGCCTGCATTGCAACTGCCCCCAAAGAGCCATTTTCAGGGGAAGCCAGGGGCCAGCGTGGGAGGGGGGCTGCGGTCCACGCTGCCCTGGTCTGTGGAGCTTGAACCTCCGAGGGAAGCTTGGCGCTGTCCGTGGTGCTGAACCCAAGCTGTCCCAGAATTGCCGGCGAGTGGAAATGAGTACCGGCTGGAGGGACCGGCTGATTGTCTGGGGAGCTGTGCCTATTCTAGGGCCTTGGATCATTACATCTTCCTTCTTTCCAGAGCTCCCAATCCTCTCTCTAATTCTGGATCCAATCCTCAAGTGCCTTCTCTTGTGCTTGCTCTCTCTGGCGGCTGCCTTCGTCCTGAGGAGCTCATTCCTTCGAGTCCTTTCACAATTTTTCTTTCTTTTTCTTTTCTCTTTCCTTTGGACTCTTCCTTAGGATGACACAGAGCCTCTGGTGGGTCTGAGAAGCTTAATGTTTTAGAAATACAGACCCCTCTCCATTCTCTTTAATCAAGCTTCTTTTCCCTGAATTTCTCTTTCTGTCTCATTATCATCTCCAGCCCTACCTTGCTCCTTCCCTGCCCTGTCTAGGTCCATTCCTTCTCTCCCCCCACTTTCTCTACCTCTCCTTCCTCCTTGGCTCTCTCAATCTCTTTCCCTCCTTTCATCCTCATTATCTTCTCTTCTCTAAAACTCTCTCTGTCTCTCCTTGCCCCCCCACCTCGGAAATCCCAGGCTACTCCATCTCGTTTCCTCTTTCTGCCCTCCCTCCTCTGTCTCTTTCATGGCCTCTCCCAGTCTTTCCATCTCTTTGTCTCTCTCCATTACACTTTCCCTTTTCCCCCTCTCTTTTCTTCTCTATTTTCTCCTTCCTCTCTATTTCCCTCCCTCACTCTTCCAAGATCCCCCTTCTCTCCCTGCTTAGCCTCTTTCTCTCTCTTTGCCTGTGTCTCTCTTTCCTTGCCACCAGGCCCCCTTCCATCTCTCCTTCTGTCTCTCCCCCTTTCTTTGTGCATTGTTTGTCTCCCTCTCTCTTTCTCTCACTCACTCCCTGCTCCCTCCTTTCCTCCCTCTCTCTATCTCTTTTCCCCCTCCCATAAAGTCTCTCTCTGCACACAGATCTCTGTAGGAGCCCCCAGCTGCCTGGTGTATTCATTTCAGCAGCCATTAGGGATCAGCACCTGCCCCGATACTTGGTGGGGAAGATGAGTTTGAGATAAGATGGGCTGTTTCAATCTCAGCACATCTGTAATTGCATTACCATTAAATTGCACCATTTTCCAAAGGTGAGAGCCCAGGGCCCTTGTGCTGAGAATCTTCTGTAAATCCACTGCCAAGTTCTGCATGATGTGGAAGCCCCAGGCAGCAAGGAGAGGAGACCTAGCTCGATTTGAACACCGTATTAATCCCTCCTGTCTTCAGGATCTCTTGTTTTCCATTTTATCTCAAAGGTAAAAGAATCCCTGGAAATCATTATTTCCAACCTTCTCATCTCACAGATAAAGAAACTGAAGTACAGAGAAAGGAGTTGCCCAAGGTCACACAGGCATGCGCCACCGAGTCTGCAGACCTCCTTCATCCCGCAGCCTTCACGCAAGTTAGGACTATAGCGGGGGAAGGTAGGCAAAGGGCAGAACCAGATCCGGAATTTTCAGGGTCCGAGAGGGATGACCCAGATCGAATACGCGAGGATCTGTCCTACCTAGTGGGAAGGACACGAAAATGGTACGTAGGTCAGAGGATAGCTTGGCCAGGGATACGGAGAACAGGATTCGGGCCCGAGGAGAGGACGAAGCTGGCAAAGGCTGGGTGGGGATTGGGCGCATTCGGGCTCCAGACAGATGGGCCCGGACGCGGAGCAGGACTCTATTTCCAGCTAGGACCCCAGAGACACAACCAGGACACCGATGCAGAGGGTGGCACGTGAACCAAGGCAATAATACAGGGGCTGGGAACGGCGGCTGCAGCCCGGGGCCACCCAGCCTGTGCCTGGAGAGGAAGGATGGAGCTTGCAAGAACGGAGCCCGGGACGGGCGAGAGCCTCGATGTGACGGAGGCAGGCTGCAGCTGCTAGCTGGGGAGTGGGTTCGGAAGGGGGAGCAAGCACACGCTCTGGGCTGGACATCAAGAAGGGCTCCAGATAACAGGTCACGAGAGAAAAACGGACGAATGTGGGGAAGAGTCAGTACTGACCCAGAGCACCGAGCGGAAGAGCGCCAGGAGGGCAGAGAGGGTGTCGCCTGGCCCAGAGGTCTGTTTCCTTAGGCTCTGCTCTTTGTCGGCACCCCGTTTCCTGCTTCTCAGGGAAAATAGATGCGGGGTGGTACATAGTCCAGGCTTGCTCTGCACTACGGGACCATTCCCAACCCCACCTGCTGTCGGCCAGCCTGAGGAATTACGGACCTCTGGTGGGTCTGGGAGCCCAGTGATGCCCAGTCCCTAGTCACCTGCACCGATGGCAGCAGCCTACGGAAACAGGCAGGCTGAGCAGATGGAGGTCCCCGCCACATCACCCCCAGCTCCAGGGCTGGGAGGCCAGCGAGCAAACAAACAAACAGCCAGCAAACGTGTCCCCGCGCCCCGGGGTCAGCCTGCCGCCGTGGCTACACCTGCTTTGGCAAAGCAGTCACTTTGAAGCCCAGCCTGATGCAGAGAGCGTGCGGCACTCAGGGACAAAATTGGGGGGTTTAATGATGTGAAAAAGCTCCATGTGTAATCTGGGCGCGTTACAAGGGCTGGTGAGAGACTCTAAAAGCCTCCCCGGGCCGGCCTGCCTCTGAAGCTGGCCCATTATGTTGTTTGCAGCCTTGTGATCAGGATGAAGCCGGCCCCTGCCGGCCCCAGTTCCACGCACACTGCTCCTTTCCCCCAACTCCGGGCGCCCCGGGGGCCCCCACCACGGGTCATCGGGCACGAGGTTGGCTGCCCCAGCAATTCTTAGATAAATCAATTAGGATAAATGAGCTTAGTGATATATGATGCCCTTGCTCCGCTGCGTGCCTTCTGAACTATTAGTTCTCCGGAGAAGATTAATTACGGGACTGCCATGCTAATGCTCTTTTAATGGAATCTGTTATTTAAGTTTAAGAGCAGGTATCGAATGTATGGGAGTTAGATACCTGTTATGTGCATCCCAAATCAGAAGCGACGGAGGAAGCTAACCTCAGGATGGACCTGTTGAAACAGAAGGAGAGCCAATAATCACTCTGAACCCTGCAGAAGGTTACGGCAAGTCCTGGAAGGTTTTCCTGGAATTGATTGTACATAATTATGGAATTAATTTTTCACCCTACTTGGACAGGAATTCTTATATTGGTAGAAACAGAGTAGAAAAATAGGAGGGCTGTTAAAAGGAAGAGACTTGGTGAACTTAAACAAGCCATACAGTGGGATGTAGACAGAAAAAAAAACATATTTGATTTGGGGTCATATTAACAGAGATATAACACCATGAGTAAAGGAGGTTTTGGTCTTGCCCTATACAGTCCAGGTCAGCATTTGGAGTCTTGTGTCCCAAGTGACATTGACTAGTGACATGAAACAAACAGAGGCTACAATAGTGAGAGGTCTGAAAATAGAATCTTGTGAAAGCTGGAGGGAGCTCCTGAGAGATTAGGATGGGGGGAGGCAGTGGTTCTCAGCACCGGCTGCTTCTTCGAATCATATGGGGGTAACTTTAGAAAATACCAATGCTCATGGGGCGCCTGGGTGGCTCAGTCGGTTGAGCATCTGACTCGGCTCAGGTCATGATCTCACAGTCCGTGGGCTCGAGCCCCACATGGGGCTCTGTGCTGACAGCTGGGAGCCTGGAGCCTGCTTTGGATTCTGTGTCTCCTTTTCTCTCTGCCCCTCCCCTGCTCTCTCTCTCTCTCTCTCTCAAAAATAAACATGAAAGAAAGAAAGAAAGAAAGAAGAAAGAAAGAAAGAAAGAAAGAAAGAAAGAAAGAAAGAAAGGAAGGAAGAAAATACCAATGCCCAGACCGCCTCCCCAGAAATTCTGATTCAGTTGGTCCTAGGGGGATCCAGGCATTGGTATTTTTAAAAATCTCCTCAGCTGATTTTTATTTTTTTATTTTTATTTCTTAACGTTTATTTATTTTTGAGACATAGAGACAGAGCGTGAGCAGGAGCAGGGCAGAGAGAGAGGGAGACACAGAATCCAAAGCAAGCTCCAGGTTCTGAGCTGTCAGCACAGAGCCAGACGCGGGGCTTGAACTCACAGACCGCGAGATCATG
Organism: Paguma larvata; assembly: GCA_030068075.1. NCBI lineage: Eukaryota > Metazoa > Chordata > Mammalia > Carnivora > Viverridae > Paguma > Paguma larvata. The sequence continues at coordinate 28,042,408 of CM057833.1, forward strand.
ACCTGAGCCGAAGTCAGCTGCTTAACTGACTGACCCACCCAGGCGCTCCTGATTTTTATTTTTTATTTTTTTATGTTTATTTATTGTTGAGAGAGAGAGACACAAAGCGTGAGTGGGGGAGGGGCAGAGAGAGAGGGGGACACAGACTCCGAAGCAGGCTCCAGGCTCTGAGCTGTCAGCACAGAGCCCGACGCGGGGCTCGAACCCACAAACTGTGAGATCATGACCTGAGCCGAAGTCGGACGCTCAACCGGCTGAGCCCCCCAGGCGCCCCTCCCCGGCTGATTCTAACATACAGCCCGTTCGAGAAGCACTGCCGTAAAGGTTGCCGCAGGCAGGAGGGATGGCATTTACCGCGCACAGCTCCAGAGAGCAGAGTAGAAATCAGAAGCTTCGTCCTCGCGTGTTGGAACCCTGCGGCGGTGGGCCAGCCGAGGGCGAGAACGGAGCGAGCCGGCGGGAGGCGTGCGGGCCGCGGTCTAGCTCCTCTCTGGAGGCTGTTAGCAGCGGAGGCACAGCCTAGGACAGGGAGACCAACCAGAGAGAGCCGCGTGGAGGCAGAAATAGTTCGCAACCAACCACACACTTGTCGACTGAACCTTCCTCAAGGAGAACCCAGAGAAGGCCCCCTGGGAATCCCACGGCAGTTAGGGGCGGGGCGACGGGCGTCTCTGGACAAAAGGGTCAGAGCGCTGGGGGCCAAAGGCAGCCTTGACTGAGTACATTCAGGACTCCAGCCAGTGATGGGGGGGTGGGGGGGCAGGAGGCAGCGTGGTCCTGCCCCCACCCAGGACGGAGGAGGCTGGCGGACCTGGGCAGAAGAGCCAGGGCCCCCGCTCTCCTGAACAAAGGTAGGGGACTTGGAGGCCGTGCTGGAAGAATCAGTCAGAACCGGAAGCTTTCCCGGCTGGGAGTAGCGGCAGCATTTGGGGAGAAGGGAATGAGTGTTCCCTGAACACCTGCTAGAGGCCAGGCCTTCGCGTCCACCATCCCTTTTCTCAGAGCCACCGCCCTACTGGTTGTGGGAAGTTCCAAACATATTTCAGATACAGACGTGAAAACGGAGGCTCAGCCAGCTTCAAAGCTCCGCCTGGTCATACCCAGGTGCTGACTGCAAAGCTCTTTCTGCGGCCTCAAGCTGAGGGCCCTACTGCTGGGTGACGGGCCCTCTGCACCCGGGACTGAAGCCGGAAACAGAAGGCACCCACTCCGGCCGGGCCAGGCCCTCTATCACCCCAAGAAGGGAGGAGATAGAACCTGGTAGATTTGGGAGCCCCGAGAAGTCGAGGCAGGCGGGGGATCCAGGATGCTGTTGGGGGGAGGATATAGGGCCAAGGCTGGAGAGGGAGCTAGTGCTGGGTGGCACCAGTCTCCCTAAGCCGGAGATCTGATGAAGCCTCAATTTCATCCCCCAGATGGAAGTGGCAACCTCTGTGCTGTCCCCTTGTTGTGGGGTGATGGGAGGTAGGAGGTTTAGAAACATTACAGACCCCGAATGGAGTAAAGTCGCCTTGTCCCCTGAGATGAATCACAGTCCCCTAACCCCCCCATTCCAAAAAAATATGCACACGTCCACATAGACACAGACAGACGAACATGCTCATTTACACGCAACCTACAAGTTATGCCGTGTTTGTTTCCCTGTTGTCGGTCCCAAGCCTTTGGTAAAACCTTGTTTAAATATTCCAGCCCAGGCTCGACCGGGCCAAAGTCTTTCTGGGCTTGGGCCAGAATAGCAAATCAGGAGTGGGGTGCCCCTCCGTGTGCACGGAAGGCACGTGATGAGTATTTGGTGAAGGAAAGAGCAAACGAACGTACGAGCGACCTTGCCCTGTAATTGCGATCTTAACCGTTCGCATACACAGAGCCCTTTGCGGGGAACAGCGAGCTTTAATACATTTGGTCTCGAAAAATCCTGTGACAGATATATATTATTCCCGCTGTACCGATGGGGCATCCAAAGAGCAGAGAGGTTGAGTCACTTTCCCAAAGGTACACGGCTAGGAAGCGGAGCAGGAGGCTGTAGAGCAGAGAGCCAGGCCAGGCTTGCCCTTGTAACATCTCGAGAATTATTTAGGGCCCCAGGCGTCTGGAAGCTCTCCTGGGCTCCCCCTTCACCGGCTCCTCCCTTCCCCTTCTCTCCAGAGCACTTCTCCCTACCTGACTATAGCTACTCATACATTCCTTTGTTACAATCTCTCTCCCGCTCCTAAGGAAGCTGGGGAGGCCAGGTTTCTCCTCTCTCTCTGCTCCCCACCACGGGACCGGAGCCTAGCAGAGTGTCCAGCACGCAAACGCCCCGCCGAGCAGCAATTCGTGCCTGGCCGAGGGGCTGCTTGGGTGGGGCCCGATGGGGGGCTGGGGGTGGGGCGGGGAGGGGGTCTTCCTGGCGACACGGCTGACTCCTCCGTGTCCTCCTTGGCGAAGGTTCAGTAAACGAATGTGAGGCTGGTTACAAATTATTTCTGCCATCTCTCATACAATGGAGTTAACAGCTGGCTGAGCTACAATCTATCAATTGTATAAATTTCGAGGGCATTTTCATGTTTCAATCTCCTTATGTATTTCTAGTTGACCAAACTTGTTCAAATTGCCATTAACTACAATCCCATCACCTGGCTCACTGGGCAGGAAGACAATGGCTTGGGCTTAACTCCTCAAGGGCCGTCGGGGGTGGGGGGCGAGGGGAGAGAAGGCAGGGGAGAGGGGAGAAGTCTGGGGCTATCAAGGCATAGAGAAGGGCCTGTTAAAATCAGTCAGCTGCTTTGATCTGCAGGCCTCCTTCTTCGTTTTTCTCGGGGGCCTCTGACCACCTTCCATCCAATTCTATATCCGGTCGGATCCTTCTCTCTTGGGACCCTAAAGCCTTTCTCTGCTACGTTTCTGCCCAAACCAACGGCTGAGAGAAACTCTCCTTAAATACGGTCCCACTTCCCATTCAAAACCGTGCGGTAGATGCAGAGAAGGAGAGATGTTGAGAAAGTGGGGGCTCTGTTTGGAAAAGCCATAAGCCAGTGGAAGTCTGGGAGAAGGGGGCGTCAAGAGCATTTTAGACCCGGAACAAGAACTCACTCATCCCTCTGTTCCTGGGACCCGGCCCAGACACCGGCACATTGCTGAGACTAAACAGTGCTTCCTGAATAAGTGGATGAATGAACATAATATAAAGACGGTGCATGGGCTTAGAACCGGAGAACTGGCTTCGAATCCTGGTTCTAGCGTGTAGTGATCTTGGACCAATCCCCTGAGCGGCGCTTTCCTCATCTTTAATGAGCAGAGCATCCGGAGTGGGAAGGTGTCACATGAGCCCCTCCTCCAACTTTCCAGAGGGAGAGAAAATCTTGTACCGTCAGTAACGCACGAGCACTGCCAACAGTACATAAAGGAGCTACAGACATCGCGAAACAGAAGTCGCGGTTCTATTTATTTTGCAATAATGTAAACTCCACAAATTTTCACTTTCAGATAAAATATGTGTGTGTGTGTATGTATATATATATAACCCTCCCACTGTGATATCTCAGAAATCTGTAAACTTCAGACGTTGTAGCCCCCTCCCCACACCAGGGTCTATGAGATGGACAACGCCAGTGGGGTGTTCATGACCGTCAGCCCAGCCGAGTGTGGGCGCTCCCTTCCCTGCAAACAAGGAAGGGCCACTCAAGGAAGTACGGCTCACAGCTGATTGGGAGAAAGCTTCTTGGAGCACATGGAGTGAGCCCAGGGATACACAAAGGGTTTGACTGCGTGGTGATGGGGTGGGTTGTTGGGTTCTGTCCTATCTCAGCTGTAGCCCGGCGTGGCTTTGAGAATAACAACAACAAAATAACAACAGTCAGTTTATTGAGCAGATACTATGTGCCAGGTACCACGCACCTATGTGCAGACTCTCTTATTCTTCATGACTTTCCCACAAAATAGATACTATTGTATTCCAAGATGGCTCCCAACGATCCCATCTCCTGGCAGTCACAGAATAACACCTCGTGTAATAATCCCCTCCGTCTGGAGTGTGCACTGGACCTGGCGACTTGCTTCTCATGATTAATAATAGAATAGGGCAAAGGTGACGGCCTGGTGCTTCTGAGACCAGGCTATAAAAGCCTGTGACTTCATTTGCCCTCTCTCTCTCTCTCTCTCTCTCTCTCTGGCTCTTTGTGATGAAGCAAGTTGGAAAGGCCCACACAGCAAGAAACCGAGGGCAGCCTCCAGCCAACCACCAGTGGGGAACCGAGCCCCTCGGTCTGACAGCCCTGGAGGAACTGAACCCTGCCACCATCCTGTGCCTGAGTTAGGAAGGGGACCCTTCCCCAGCACAGCCTTCAGATGAAACTACAGCCCATGACATTGACATGAAACTACAGCTCATTGACTGTAACAGATCCCGAGCGAAGGACTCAGCTAAGCCACACTGGGATTCCTGACTCACAAAATCTATAAGACAATAAATACATATGGTTTTCAGCTACTAAATTTGGGGGGAGGGGTGGTATTTGTTACGCTCAATAGACGACTAATACAATTCCCATCGTATAGAAGAGGAAACGGAGGCTCAGAGACATCGCTAAGCTCGCCTGGGCCACACGGGGAGTAAGTCGAGGAGCCCGGACGAGAGCCAAAGTGTATCTGACCTTGAAGTCTGCGTTCTGGCCCCCACACACTCCTGCCTCCTCTCTGGGGCCGGACACCCCAGAAGCTAACTGGCCTTCCGGTCTCAATCCTGAGGCTTCACCACCAGCCCCTCCATGGACCTGTCCATGGTTCACCTGCTCAGAGATTTGGTTTTATTGGGTTTTGAGGCTTCTGTCCCTTCTGTACATCAATCCCATGACTGCTGGTGCCACCTTAGATGTACACGCCAACCTCGTGCCCCGCCTGGAGAAGGTGACAGGGTGTACCAGAGGCAGTGGCAAAGAAAGAGGGGAGGGAGGGAGGCGATCGCAAGGAGGTGGGAGAGTCAGTGGTCACGTCCCTGTCACGTTCCTGGGCACCCGGACCATCGTCCCTGAGCATTCCCTTGCGCCCACCGCACCCACGTTCTGGCTCTTAGTAGTCTGGCCATAAGCATCTTTGCCGTACACAGTTTTGCCGTATTTTCACCATATAACTAACTGGCCATAAGGCAATTTTGCTGTCACAGATAAAACCACAAAAAATAAGAGGGACGTTCCTTTAAAAGGACATGAGGAACCATGAACAAATGAATGACAAAAATTAAACAGGCTTTATTGCAAAATGCAAAGTATTCGAACACATTTAAAATACGTATAAATGCACGGGCGACGCGGGGCAGAGAACTGGTTTTATTTAGCGGCTTGTGCCTTCGCTTGTCTGCGGGGCCCTTCGGTCGCACTGTGGCACGTGTTTCCCGGCCTGTGGTTCGTGTCCTCGTGCAGCAAAACGCGTCTTCGATTTTCACTAAAATTTCTTCCTCGTGAGAGAAAACTCCGTTTCCAAAAACTAGGCTGCGTGTTTGCAAATGAGGTTCGTATCGCGACAGGAAAGCCTTCTACACTGTCGTTTGCTCTTGACGTATTGTCACACGTCCCTTGAGAGACGCTCCAAGGCCCGCTGGGAGATGCGAGGGCAAACTCTGCCCCACGGTCCAGACAGTCACGAGGGCTAAGATCTCTGTGACAGAAACACGAGAGGACCTTGTCAGTGGAGAAATGAAAACAAACTGTCAGCCGGTCGATGAAACCAGACTGTCAAATCCAACCGTCAACCGGTTACTTTTTTCTCCTTTTAGGGCAAATCTGCCTTACGCACAATTAGTTATGGGGCAAAAACGCTAGCAGCGAAGACACTTAAAGCAGAAATACCGTGGGGTGCCTGGGTGGCTCAGTTGGTTGAGCGGCCGACTTCGGCTCAGGTCATGATCTCACGGTCTGTGAGTTTGAGCCCCACATCGGGCTCTGTGCTGACGGCTCAGAGCCTGGAGCCTGCTTCGGATTCTGTGTCTCCCTCTCTCTCTGCCCTTCCCCTGCTCATACTCTGTCTCTATGTCTCTCAAAAATAAATAAACATTAAAAAAAATTTTTAAAAAAAAGCAGAAATACCGGACACGCCTCCTTCCCGGCCCCACCCTCACCAGCAGCTGCTCAAGGATCCCCCAAAGCCTTCTGAGCCCCCAAGGCCACCTCCCCCCATGCCAGATCGCCGAAGGCCCGAGTAAGCCCGGACCGCGTCTGCCCTGCTCACACCTCTTCCCCGGAGCCTGGCGCAGCCTCGCCCAGAGCAGACGGACCCACTGACATCCCAAGTGGTCCAGAATCCACGGAGCAGGGGTCAGCCGGATGTGGTTCTGAGCCCTGCTCACCACTCCTGCTCTGCGTGGCCCCGAGCGGCCTCTTCAGCCTCAGTTTTCTCATCCGCAAAGTGGAAATAATAACAAAGGCAATGAAGTTCTTAATCTACTACCCGCACCTGTTCGACGCTCAACAAGCATTACTGATTAACACTATTATCCTTATTATCTCCTTATCTGAGGAAGTGGGGGCGCGCCACGCAGAACTTTCGTTGGTGTACAACACGCCGTGGGCGCATCGACCACGAAGAAAGGAAGACGCTCTCCGTCATAACCGCACTGATGGGAGCGCGTTTCCGCCTCTAAGTCTGTATCTTAGAATCACTGAAATCCACAAAGAGCGCCCACCTCGCAGAGCTGCTGTGCGATCGGACGCGGTAATTCCGCGGTGCTCAATAAATGTTCCTGGGATGGATGGAGGCCAGACTACCTTCCGGCGCTCTTTCCACTCTGCCCTGGCTGCAGCACCCGCAGGGCAGCAGGGTGGACTCCATGAGCCCGCCCACTGCACCATCTCTGGGCTCGAAGACCCCCACCTCCGCAGAACCGTCCTTCCTGCAGCCGAGGGAACCCGCCCCGACCGCCCCCAGAGCCCTCCTCTTCTGCAGCTGCGGCCACAGACGGCAGCCTGGGAGCCAGCCCACAGCACTGTGGGACAGCACTCAGCACTCCCAAGAGGGCCCCCTCCGTGCCTCAGTTTCCTGCGACGCAGAATGGGGCTGATGACTCCTGCTTCTTGACGCTGCTACGAGAAGCCCTCAGGACCATGTCTGTGAAACCCTCAACCTTGCTCGGGGGCGAGGAGCTCGTCCCACCAGAACGAAGTCCCCTAGACCCCTCTGCTGCTGCCCGCCTGAGCGCCTTCCAAGCCTGAGAAAGTTCAGCCACGTGGCCCTCCCTGTCGGGTCCAGTCAGCCTCCCAAAGCTAGGGTCTGCTGGGGCTCAGAGCCCGGAGAGGGGGCCTCGGGCACAGCCTCTCCCTAAAGGCCACCCGAGGCTAGGATCGCACAGGCCCCTCTTCATGCTTCCTTAGGAAGTTCTTCCCAAGGTCTGCCTTCCGTCCCTCCAGCAACAGGAGCCCAGACTGCAGGCTAAGCAAGCCTAGTGAGTAAAAGCAGCTGGAGCATCCTCAGGACCTCGGACGTCAGGGCCAGGGTGGGGGGAGCGACGGCGGGGGGGGGGATAGAGCACGGCAGCCCAGCGTCAAGTTCATAGCTCCGCACCCCTCGGGCAGGACAGGCATTCATAAAACTCAATAACCTGTCCAATTTTCAGAAATATGAGTTCAGGCTTCTCTGGGTCTTTCTCCCAAGCACCTCTGTCTAGGAGTTAGGAGTGGCTGTCCCTCCCCTGCCACCTCCGGCCACGGTGGCCAGGACTGAGATCATCTGGTACAGGGCCCACGGAGGCAGAGCGAGCCCAGCCCCCCTCTTTTCCCCCAGCCCAGAGATTCCGGCTCACCTAGGACCAGCTTGCAGCAGCTGCTTGGCAATAACAGTCCCCCTCTCTCAGTTATGATGAGCTCCTTATCTCTCTGTGCAAATTAGGAGCATTTCATGGTAATCCAGCCCTGCTCCCCGCCTCAGCAGACTCTCCGAAATAAAAGAGCTGAAACTGAGTCATCAAACATTTAAGCTCTCCCCCCCCCCGCCCCATCCCCCCCAGCAGTCATGCCTATGAGGAGAGCGCCATGCCGCCTGTCCCCCCTCTTCCTTTGATTCTCCTCCGCAGCCTGAGCCCTTCCCCGAGATCCAGGTGTCCAAGAGTCTGTGGTCAGCTTCACCACGGGTCCTACGGGGGCCTGTCCCTGGGCCCCTCTCCCACCCTGCAGAATGCGCCAACAAAAATACCCACCATTTATGGAGACCTCGGGACCAGCCGAGCCAGGCGCCCACGGGGCCAAGTGCTCGGCATGAGTAACCTCAGCTAAGACTTAGGATGGCCTTGTGAGGTAGGAGAATTCACCCCATTTTTCAGACGAAGGGCAGTGAGGTATGGTGCTTCGGCCAAGGCTACAGTGCTGGCAAGTGGTGGGAGTGAACTCGGCCGCCGCCTCAACTACCCTGCTAACTGCGCCTCGCCGACCGCGTGCACCCCGCGGGCGGGTAGCCACAGAGCTTTGTGTCAATGCAGTTGTACGTACACGCTCCCAGACCACATCCACTACTGCACCCATGTACCCAGGACTTGAAGTTAGGTTTTTTTTTTCCTCCAATACATCCAAAAAGGAACGTGAAGTGGGCTGCCAACCAGAGGCCCAGGTTATAAAGTGGAAAATCAACTCATAATGGAGGGAGCCGCGGTCTCCCGGAGGTGCCTCGCCGAGCGAGCCTGCCTCCAGCACACGGAGGAGCAGCCCGCACCCCGCGGCCTCCACGGCTCCCCGCTCGCTCCGGAGGCAGGACCCGCGCAGCCCGGCGTCCTTTCCAGATTGCTGCTGCCAACAGGTACCCGCTTCCGCTTCCTGCTTCCCAGTGGGGGCTCCCTTGCAGGCGCAGAATTCCAAATGCAGCAAAAATAAATATTTTAAGGCTCTGTGGCCTGAGTCACCGGAGTTTGGTGGCAGCTAACGCTCTGCAGCTGGCCCTGCCCACGGGCCTGCTTAGCATGCAATTAGGATGCAAAATAACATCCCTCAAAAGCTCCCCTCCAGGCCTCTTTGCTTCTCCCCTTCAAGGCCCCGGTGGATTAAGAAGATTCAGGAACAGTGGGGAGGTGCTTCTCCCACCATCTTCATTGGAACAAGTGCCCCGCTGGGTTTAAGGGCTCGGCTCAGAGCCCTGCCTGGGGTTGGCGCTCTCGCCCTCAGCTGCCCCCTCCTCCCGGCTCTCTGCAAACTTGCCCCACACCACAGCACACTCAAGTCTGAAAAAGCAAACCAGACTGTAGCTTTACGTAGACCCCTTCAGTGATGGCCCGTGGGCCTTAGTGTAGAATCCAACCAGTGACGGTGACCTCCAAGCCAGACTACTTGACTGGCCCCTCTGGAACCCGGTCTCCTCTCCCTCACTCACCCTCTCCAACCACCTGGGCCTTCTTTCAATTCCCCGAAACAAGCCAAACTTTTTCCTGCCTCAGGGCCATTGCACTTTCTGTTCCACTGATATGTCTGGCTCCTAGTCGACCTTAAGGATCACCTCTTCAAAGAAGCGCTCACTGGATGCCAGGCACTGCACTAGGGATTTCATAACAACCTCCGGGTGAGGAAACTGAGGCATGGAGCTCATCAAGGGCCACGCAGTGAGAGTTAGGGTACTCTGGCTTCAGAGTCTGGGTCCTTACCCATTGTGCCACACTGTCTCTGACTAAAGTGGCTTCCTTCCCCCATCTCCCTCCATGGCTTCTATCTTTATTTAGCTATCTTCTCAGTCACCCCAATTGAGTGTCATCAGTTTGTGAATACAGAAGCTTCTTCCACCTTATCCTCTCCTGTTTTCCCAGCACTCACAGCAGCGCCTGGCCGAGGTAGGTGCTCAATACATACCTATTGGATGGATGAATGGATGGATGGAATGATGGATGGAATGATGGATGGATGGATGGATGGATGGATGGATGGATTGATGGATGGAGGGATGGAGGGATGGATGGATGATGGATGGATGGATGGATGGATGGATGATGGATGGAGGGATGGATGAATGGATGGATGAATAGATGGGTGGATGGATGGATGGATGGATGGAATGATGGATGGAGGGATGGAGGGATGGAATGATGGATGGATGGAATGACGGATGGATAGATGAATGGATGGATGGATGGGTGGGTGGATGGATGGATGAATGGATGGGTGGGTGGATGGATGATGGATGGATGGATGGATGGATGGGTGGATGATGGATGGAAGGATGAATGGATGGGTGGATGGATGGATGAATGGATGGATGAATGGATGGGTGGATGGATGGATGGATGGATGGATGAATGATGGATGGATGGATGGATGGAATGATGGATGGATGGATGGATGGAATGATGGATGAATGGATGGATGGATGGACAGATGGATGGATGGGTGGATGGATGGATGAAGTGTTCTGATTCATACCACCTCCTCTAACCTTTTTTCTATAAGGCTTTGGAGTCAGGCAAATGACACATCCAAGTAGCGCCTTGACCCCCCGTGGTACATAGTAGGTCTTCAAGGCCTGGGGGCTAAAGTGGCTCCTTGGGAAAAGATGGGTTAACATTTCTATCAGCCTCCTTAATTTAGACCATCTCTTACTATAGCTGATTCCAGAAATACAAGAGAGATAAGCAAGCAGTGGGTTTGTGGTTCCGGAGCCATGATGGGGTGGAGGGAAACAGGCAGGACGAAAATACAGGGGAAGTGCCACACCTGCCAGAGAGAACACACCAGTAGGCCAGCCAGCAAGGCAACCGCACAGATCTGAGTCAGCACATGGTCAAGAGGCAGGAAGGAGGAGGCCCCACTTACTGACTACAAATCACGTTCCTCAGGACTGTGGTGTAACAGAACTGTCACTCACCAGGACAGCTCTATGATAGGAACTTGTGCAAGGCCACAAGGAAAATACAGGCCAGCAGAATGAGGCAGTTATTGAAGAAATTTAGTTAACTTTTAGGCTATGTCAATAGGAGCATGAATTACAGATTAAGGGAGGTGATTGCTTCCCTGTGTGCAGTTCTTATCACACCTTAGGGAGACCTTACCGACTTTAGAATACACAAAGGAAGTAGGCCTAGGTGGAGTATAAACCCGGAAGGCCTTGACCTTTGTTTGTCCTTCCTGAAGGCTGCCTGGAGATAGACCTCGACCTGGTGGGGGAAGGCGAATTTGAGTTCTGGGCCGCTGGGGGGGACGAAATGCAAGTTCTCCAGTGCGCTGTGCACGCTAAGGCCCTGCAGACACCCGACACCTTCAGCACCGCCTCTGTCTGTCTCCCCAGCACACATCGCCAACTTCCAGTAAGGAGTATTGTAAGAGTAAAAGCATTAACCTTGAAGCCAAATAGCCCAGGCTCAGAAGTTAGGTCTATTCCGTCTTCACTGCGTGACTAACCTAGGGCAACTTCGCAGAGCCTCTCTCTTCCCATCTGTAGAACGAGGGGGGCGGGGGGGACGGCGCAGCACCACGGGGCTGTGGCGAGGATCAAAGGAGTTACTCAGAGTTCAGCTGGCGTGAGCTATGATCGGTCCAGCTGGTGCCGTGACTAGCATCGCCCACCTCTCCCTGGCACGCACACACGCATAGAGGTGCACACGCGCACATGCAAGCACTAGACAGTAAGGCGCACGCATGCACACATGCACACGCATGCACACACGCAAGCACAGGACGGTACTCTCTAAGCTGCTTGCCTCGCCCAGAAGGGGCCTTATACTCAGCACTTTCCCAGTGAACACTTGTTGGCTGCAAGACAATTAAATATTTGAGGGTTCGACTCTACTCTGCTCTCCTGCACCTCCTGGGAGCTCTCCTCCTCCTCCCCCTCCTCCCGCTCCCCTCCCCGCCTCCGGCCTCTGCTGGGTCTTTCAGGGAAGAGAGGGTGAACTTGGGCACAAAGCAGAATCTCCGCTGTCTTCTTCACAGGTGCGTGACCACGAGCAGTTTCTTTTTGTGCCCATCCGAGCCCATTTCATCATCTGTACACCGAGGGTAGTAACCCCTCGTTAGCCAACACAGAAGCTGGGACAAAACAGGCTTCACGACTGTCCCCAGGGACGCAGCCCTGCCAAATCCCGCCCCTACTGGACTTCACCTCTTTCTGACTCAGGGCTGACCACAGCCCCTCCCAAGGCCGTTTCCCCACCCTTGACCCTATAAAGGTCAAGGCCATGATCCGAGGCTTTCCTTTGGCACCAACTCCTGCCCCACCTGGCTGTTGCTTCCCTGTAAACTGAGCCTCCCAGGCACCCTCGAGGGCAAAGATGGTGGCTCCTGCCTCCTGTCTCTTCCCAGACTCCTCATCCCTCCGGCAGCATCCAAGTGGCTGGTCCGAGAAGGCCCAGCTTCCGGAACTCCTCTGGGGCCCACGGAGGGGTCCCGATCCCCACACACCGCCTCCTGCAGGCAGCAGAAGCACGGGTCAGGTACACTTAAGTGCATGCACACGGGAACACACTCGCACGGACTGCTCTGTGAGCACCCGAGGCAAGGACAAATGACACATCCGTGTGGCCGTCCGGTGCACGTGCACAGAGCGTGGACTGGAATGGGTGCCTCCAGCCCAAGAATGGGCCTGAGTGACCCAGGGAAACCACTGTCAGGGAATGTCCCAACCCGCCCCCCCACCCCCAACCATATCTGTTTCGCCAAGAAGAATGCAGGGAAGGCAACATAGGAATGGGGGCTTCAAGGCCGGACGTGGCCAGTATCTGTTGAGGCACAGTCAGCCCTTCCGCCCCACCCCCACGAGGTCCAGGCCACTGTGTTCTCAGAACCTCAGGGGGCTCAAACCCACCCCCCACTCCCCAGCAGCTGCCTCTCCTGCAGCCGAGTGGAGCTGCTCAGGGTTGGCTCCCTCCCCGCAAGATGCTGTTGCCACCTAGAGTCGTCCCTGGGCGGCTCTGGGCCCTGCTGACTGGCAGCCCCTCCCCCAGCGCCCTCCTGGCTCCCATGGGTGGGGGAGGATTTGGGAAGGGAATGGCAGAGGCTAGGAGTAGAAGGAGAGATAAGGAGATAAGACGGGGGTTTGGATGGTAGTCTGGGCTGGGCACTGTTAGGCTGGGCCAGAAGAGCTAGGTTTCCTCCTGAGCTGGGTCAATAGTCCTATATGTGCACCTCGGGGCCATCCCTGTCTTCCTCGGGCCTCAGTTTCCACATCTATAAAAGGACAGACATGCACATACGACTATAGATACTCACAGGCATGACTCTGGGGCGGTGGGCGGGGGATGGGGGGAGGTCTCTGGGGCTAGGACCTCACAGGGAGTGGGGAGGCCTTCTAATGAGTAAGAGGCCACCTGAGGCCAGGCCAGAGTGGACACCACAGCTCATGCTGCCTCTGTCAGCACAGCCGAGAAGCCAGCACTGCCTTGGGTTCGAATCCCAGCTCCACCACTTTCTCACTGTGGGACTTGGACCCGGGTGCCCAATCTTCCTTACAATGGACGAAACACTTGGCGTGGTCCCTTGGCCCCAGCGGGGCCCCGGTGGATGCTAGCGGTGTCTAGCTCCTGCTGCCTGCCCAGGAGGGCCAGAGATGCCTTCGCCTGGGACCAGGTAATCCGCATTGCTTCTTCCGTGCTCCGTTTTACCTGAGTGGAATCTGCCGGAAGCCGAGTGAGGGGACGACTATTTCCCTGAATTGGAAGAATTTGGGTCACACGGTGGAAACCCTGGCAACCAGCTCTAAAAGGATGGGGAGGGGGTGGGAGGCGCCTGGTTCCCACATCCCAACCACCTCCAGGGTGGTCTCCTAGACAACGGGATAAGAGCACCTCCAGCCCAGACCCCTTCGCTCTCCAGGAGGCCAACCTGAGGCTTCTCCCCAGCTGCCACCAAGGAAGGGGCAGCCCTGGGGACAAGGACTTGACCCGCTGCCCCGGTCTCTCCACTCTTAGTCCCCGCGGCTCACAAAGCTCCTCCAACACCCGGTCGAGGCCAGGAGAGGCTCTCTCAGCCTGGGTGCCCGGACCCACAAGGCTGCAGCTGCACCCGCAGCCCCTAGATCCTCACCACCGCCCTCCGGGATCTGCCATGGGCTCCCTGATTGCTAATTTAGACTTTCCTGCCATCCCACGCAGGGGAATCAGGGGAAATCAAATTACCGAGTTATTCACTCTTTTTGTACAGCTGATGGGCTGATTAGCTGTCAATCACGGCCCGTATTAACATCTGACACTGTGTGCATAACAATTACCAGTCACATTAAGGAAACCTTTCCCTTTCTCTCTAAAGGGAGAGAGGGGAGGGGAGAGACAGGGGAGAGGAGGAGGCAGAAGGAGGCACTGAAGAGAGGAGGAGGAAATTCAATCAGCATAATTAGCTCAATCAGAGGAGAGCATCGCTTCACCAGCTGAGCAGAGCTACCGACCCTGCCAAGGCCCCCGGCTGACCAGCTGCTCCCGGAGCCTCTGGCCACCTTGCCCTCTAGCAAGCTCCGGGCCTCTCCCTGCAGCCCCGGCTCTGGCCACCGCGGGCCGCCCTTCAGGTCTGTCAACCACTTGGCCCCGCCTCCAGGCACTTCTTGCTCCAATCAGGTGGGTCCATTCCCACCTGCCCCTCTGGGATTGGCTCTGACTGAAGAAGGGGGAATATAAATTCCAAGGCCCGAGGCGCGGGGCGGGTGGTGATTGAAAGGAAATAAAGTGAGAACGCCCTTGGAAAGAGCCGAGCTTGACTTGAGCTTCAGCTTGTCCAGGCGGGCCAATGGGAGGGGTTGTGTTTGCAGAGGTGCCCAGGCAGGTGGGCTTCTTGCCTTCTTGCTTTCTTAATACCAGCGACAGATCTCGAGAAGGGTGCCCTCCGCCTCCTTAGCGCTGCTCTGACCCGACGTACGAGTCACAGGCAGGCCAACTGATGGACCCATTGCTGATGACTGTCCTGCGGAGGGAGGGCTGGCCCCCCGGGGGAGCGACGGGGCTGTGAGCGGAATCCAGGCAGAGGGAGGCCGTCCCCAGCTGGGAGTGTCCCAGGGGGTGAGGACACGGCCAGATCTCTGGGCCTCGGAACTTCCTGGCCCAGTGCACTGGTTTGCTCAGGCTGCTGTGACGAAGACCACCGAGCCGGGAGGCCTCCCCAACACAGATGTATTTCTTTTCTCACCAGAGAACCTAATAGCAACGTTGTTGTTTGGTGTTGGTGCCATTAACAGCCAACGCCCATAGCATTGACTTCGTTCCAGACCAAGATGCTTCACACGGACTCCTGAAATCGTCGCGGAGCCGAGCAGCTCTTAGGGGGCTGGTATTGCTGTTGTCCCAGCTCTACAGATAGGTAAACTGAGGCTCAGAGCGGTTAAGTAACCTGCCGTGCTAGTAAACAGTAGAGCTGGCTTTCAGACCCAGGCGTCTGGCTCCAGAATCCACGCTCTCAGCAACCGTACTATCTGTCTGTCTCCGAGGTCCTCAGAGGCTCAGGGGCCATGCGGGTGGGATTTCCCGGCCCCCAGGGCGGGGTGGGGGAGGGAGGAGCAAGCCAACCCCTGGCCTCGGGTCCAGCAAGCCTCTATGGCCAGCTCAGGCCACCTCGAGCCCAGGCCTGGTACGCAGACATCCTCAGCCCAGCGAGCCCAGAGCCCCCCGACCCCAGCACTGAGAAGGGGCTCCACAGGGACAGGGGCTGTCTGAACCTAACAGCTGCCGACATCCACGGAGCCCTTGGCAGTGTGCCCTGTTCCACGCGCACTGCGGCTATTACGTCATTCAATCCTCGCACCAGCCTAATGACCCCGAGCCCACATCTCCGCCCTCCTCCCCTTCCCAGCAAGACCTCCCAGACCGACCTCAGCTGAGCACACCCAGGGTCACTTCTGAGCCACCAGCTTTCTGAGGCGTTGTAACTGATCTGCTCACTCAAAGACTCGCGAGCGAGCGCCTGTGTGTCAGGCACCGTCCTGGGTGTCAGGTATGAGTGGGGAAAACAACAGAAAGGACTCCTGCCTTTGGAAAGCCTGTCATCCGGTAGGTTTTGATGGAAAACGAGCAGGGGTGGAGATCAAGAAATATGATCATTACGAAGAGGACCGATGCGATAAAGAAATAAAACCAGGCAGTGGTTTGGGAGTGACCCATGGCACGCAGCCACCTTCTACGGAGCGGGCAGGGGGTGCTTCCCTGAGGAGGGGACCTGCGAACCGAGATCCGAATGAGAAGGCTCCCGGAACGAAGGGGAAGGACAGACATGGCAGAGAAGGCCACGAGTGCAAAGGCCCTGAGGCACATTCAAGGACAAAGTGATGGCCAGCTTGGCCAGCGTGGAGAGAGCAGGGACACTGGCAGGAGGTAGCCAGCCCCCCCCCCCAGTCTGCTTTCACACCATCATGAAAGATCGGACGACGGCGCCTCCTAATGTCTGATCCAAATCCTTCCCTCTGTGGTTTAAACCTCACTGGGCTGCTCTGTCTGCAGTGAAGCCCAAACTAAAACTGGAGCAAACGCACAGGAGGGGCTGCCTCTCCCACACGCCAGCCCAAAGACAGGAGCCTCCCCTCTTCCCCCAAGCGTTTCTGGGTGGCATTTAAAGGGTGGCAGGGTCGGGCCGGAGCCTCTACCAGCTCGAGAAAAATCTCCTTTCTGATGTTTTCAGCTGCCTCCCTCCGCAGGCTGTCAGAGCGTGACAGGGAACATTTCTCGCCAAAGGTCCCCTCGTGTTACTGCCTAAACACACTCATAAATCCTCGCCTGAACCCAGAAGCAAAGCCCCGTGTTTAAAATAAGGGAAGCAGAGAGACCCGGAGAGAACCCTCCACCTCACTCCATTCCATCCCCCTCTCCTTTCCTTCCCCGCTCTCAGATGCGGAAAGTCGAAGAAACCTTCTCAGGAGGCAGGACGCCTGTGTACTTGTGTCTCCATCCGCAGCCGCCAGCTATGTCTTAGGCGGCGAGGCCGACGAGTCAACAAACAAGTTCAAGCGCGCTGGAACAAAGCAATGGCGTAGGAGCCGGGGAAGCTCGCGGCTAGATGGGGTGGGAAGCTCTATTCGTTCATTCGTTCAACGACTACTTACTGAACACACGCTCGAGGCCAGGGGCCGTGACAGGCGCTCGGCTCATTTACGGTCTGATTAAGAAAACAGAAGCCGGGGCGCCTGAGTTGCTCGGTCGGTGAAGTGTCCCACTCTTGAGTTCACCGCGGGTCATGATCTCGTGATTCGTGGGAGCCAGCCCCGTGTCAGGCTCTGCGCCACCGACGGCAGGGAGCCCACGTGGGACTCTCTTTCTCCGTCTCTCTCTCTGCCCCTCCCCCACTCACGTGCACGGGCACTTTCTCTCTCTCAAATCATAAATTAATAGACTTTAAGGGAAAAAAAATGAAAAAAGAGGGGCGCCTGGGTGGCTCATTTGGGTAAGTATCCAACTTTGGCTCAGGTCACGATCTCGAGGTTCGTAGGGTCGAGCCCCGCGTTGGGCTCTGTGCTGCCAGCTCAGAGCCCAGAGCCTGCTTCGGATTCTGTGTCTCCCTCTCTCTCTGCCCCTCCCCCACTCTCTCTCTCTCTCTCTCTCTCTAAAATAAATAAACCTTAAAAAAATTTTTTTAAAGGAAAAGAGAAACTATTCCAGGCATTTCACGCAGTGGGAACTTAATGCAAGAGATCGGTTACACAGGTGACGAAACCGTTGAGAAGTCAGATCAGAATTCTCCAAAAATGACTGACAGCAGGAAGCCACCGGCACCCCCCAGGAAGGGAAGGACGGCGAGAAGAGATGGTTTTACGAGATCCCGGAAACAGAGTTGCCCTGCAGGGAGCCAGACGCCCAGGAGGCTCTGGAACCGCAGAGGGGTGCAGCGTCTGGCGGGAGATGTGGTTGCTACCAGAGACGCTATCCCAGGCAGAGAAGAGGTGAGAAATGCCCCAGCTTCTCCCTGCTGTCCTCCAGTCTCCTGCCGGTGCCTCTTATCCTCTCAACCCAGCCGAAAGACAGCTCCCCAGGAGTCTGGAAAACACAGCCTGGAGGCGTCGGCCCCGCTCCCAAGCGTAGAGGAGGGGAGGGGAAGAGCAAGGGATCGATTTGAGGGCGAACGGTCACCTCGGTGGCAGAGTCCTAACAACTTTGCAGAGAGAGGACATTCGATGTGGGTTTTAAAGCATGAGTAGGAGCTTTCCAAGCAGGAAAGAGAGAAAGGGGTAAAGGGAAAAGGGCAAGTTCAAAGACAGGGAAGGTGGCTTATTCAGCCAACAGCGAAATATTCTGTTCCGGCAGCCAGAAACGAGGAGCAGAAACAATGAGAAGCAGAGGACCGCCCCGAAGGGCCTTGAAGGCCGAGCTCAGGGGATTGGCTTCTATCCTGTAAGCGGCGGGAGCCCCACTGGACCTCGGTCACAGACAGCTCGTTGGTAAAGAGGAGAGACCACAAGTCGGGGCGAAAGGCAGTGAAGAGCCTTTGTAACGGTCCAAGAGAATGATGGTGAAGTCTGAACTAGAACCCTTGCCATGGAGACGGAGGGGACAGGGCGGATTCAAGAGAAGTTTAGGAGGTCGAGCCAACAGGGCTTGGTGGTTGACTGGCCTCGGAGAAGAGAGAGAGGGCAGAGGAGACAGGAAATCTGACATTTGTGCGTGTCTCTCCCCACCTCCTCCTTCTCCTTCCTCCCACCTGTGGAAGAGACCTCCACTTATCTCCCAATATCCGATCTCTCTTTCCCCCCATTATATTAGAATCCCCAATTTTTGGCTGGACAAAAGGCTTCCCGGAAGAAAGACTACATCTCCCAGCATCCCTTGCAGCTCCATATGGCCACGTGACTAAGTTCCAGCGAATGCGCCCCCCGGGGAAGCGTCAGGTGGCCGCTCTGGGAGCCTTCCTTAAAGGCGCCTGGCATGTACCCTTCGACTCCTTCCCCGTCTCCCTTCTTCACCCGGCTTCCTGCACAGTGGGTAAGATGGGTGGAACTTTGGCCACTATTTTAGACCAGGGAGCTAGAAAGAGCCTGGGTTCCTGAGGGCTTGAGGGAGGAGACTTGGCAACAGCCTTGCATTGCCTGTGTCAGACTTGCAGGGGAAAGAAATAACCGTCTACTCGTGTAAGCCACTGGCATTTTGAGTTTGTCACAACCACACTGAATCCCGAATGGCACAGTACTCCATCTCTCTGACCCGAATTTCAATATTTCACCTCAGTTCCTCCTCAACGATCCAATGATATTGATAATATTAAGACACCCAACTCACAGACGAGAAGACTGAGGCTGGGTGGGGTCAAGTCACTCGTCCAAGGTCACCCAAGGAGCAGGCGGTGCTGGTGAGATCCGAACTCTGTGACTCCAAGTCTGAGGAAGTCTGACTTCCTCAGGGGTGCCGTTTCTCCGCTTCCCAGATGGGTTTCATCTTCCCTCCTGCTTTTCTCGGCCTGCCGCATGCTTCCAGCAATAATAATGGCTTCAATAATAAGGATAATAATAATCAGGGCGCCTGGGTTTGTTCCTTCGTGGAACCCAACAACCTCCCATTATTTCTGCCAACAAATTAGTCTTAATTGCACTCTGGCGTCATTAAGCCGCATTTGGGAAAACAGAGAGGGTCCCCAAAATGTCAAGAAGGTAATTTGATCAACAAAACATCTGAAAGAGAAAAAAATTCAGGAGATGCTTATAAAAAAAAAAAAAACCACTGGGCTGAATTTTATAATCTGTCCTCTTAACTCCTCTCTTTGTAGAAGACAAATTACACCTTAGTGGCTTCTGGGCTCTGCCTCACTGAACAGTCGCCGAGCTGCCTGTGACACTTCTGGCTGAATTCGTTCCCCGTTGTCAGCTGGAGGGAGGGGGTTCTTCCGCGGAGAGAAAAAAGGGTTATTTGGGTTATTTCCCTGCTTCCGCTCGTGCCCCTCTCCCGTCTCATCAGCAGAGAGCAGCCAGATGTGGCTTTGAAAACTTAAGTCGGATCGCGTCACTCTGCTCGAAAACTGTCAGGAGCTTCTCGTTCCACACAGAATAAAAAACGGAGTCTTGTTTGGGACCCGCGAGGCCCTGCGTGGTCTGGCCCTCGCTCATCTCTGGCCTCACGGCCAAACCTCTGTTCTTCATTTTTGGTGCTCCCGCCATAAGGCACCAGGATGCTCCCGCCTCAGGGCCTTTGCACTTGCGGCTCTCTCAGCTGGGGATATCCATGCCACCCCCTCCCTCACCTCATCCAGCTCTCTGTAAGAGTTACCTCCTCGGAGAGTCCCTCGTTGCTATTTGCCTTCTCGTTCTGCCTTTTCCCGTGGATTCCTACCTGCCGTCACAATATACGTGGATGGGCGTAGTTATTGGTGGTCTTGTTCCCCGAGTAGATTGTAAACTCCACGAGGGCAAGGACTAGGCCTGGTCTGGTTCAACGCCCAGAGCAAGGCCTGACACGGGCTAGGTTCTCAATAAATAATTTTCGGAGGAAGGGAAGGAGAGAAAGGGAAGGAAAGGAAAGGAAAGGAGGAAGGGAGGCAGGCAGCGGGAGGAGGGGGGAGAAGGCTGGCCAGCGCCTGCAGAAGAAGGCACTGGGGAGGACGGGGAATGAATCGCTCTGGACGACCAAACAAAATGAAATTCAGAAACAGGGTTTGGAGTTAGGTATAGAAAGCAGTTTTGACAGTGAGCGGCGGCGGAAGGTACTGGAGCCGGAGGGGGCAGGGTGGGGGTGGGGAATAGGAGCTTTGCGATGAGGAAGTGGGTTCCCAGAGTGAGGGGCGGAGTGGAGGAGGCCCTCTGGTTTTCCCGGGAAGTGTGGGGAAGGCCAGGCAGAGCTGTATTCTTTTCTTCCCTCTTCCTGCCTTCCCGTGGGAGCGAATGGAACAGAAGGGATCTGGGACTCGGGAGAGGGGGTGGGGGAGCAGGGGGGGGGGGGGGGAGGAGGTAGTTCTTTTCTCCCCACCTCCCCACTAAGTTACAGAAGAAATCTCGAGTAGTGAATCACCCCTCTTTACAATCAAGCCGTTATTTAAAATGGAAAAAGGAAAAAAGACCCGGAGAAGGAGAGAAAGCAGGAGATTATCACCCGCCGGCTCTCTCCCAAACTCCCGGCAACCAGCCGCTCTCCTGATGAGCGATGAGCCGCTTTCCTGATTGAGGGAGCTAATTGCGGGGCTGACACAGCTTCCCGGGAAAGTACTTGTAGACAAAAAAGCCGAGTGCTACCACCACCCACAAAAATACATCCAGCACGCTCGCAATGGCTCGGGACCCAAGAGGCCCGTGCCGACTGAGCCCGCACCCCGCCCGGAGAAAGGCGCCGGGAAACCGTCTGGCGAGAAACTGGTGCCGGACAGGAACAGGGAGTCCACGGAAGTGGAGAGCCGACGAACCTAGGAAGGAAGGTCCGACTCACGAGGAAAGAAGTGTCAATTCCAACAACCACAGTACATTTCTTTTTTTATTTTTTTAATGTTTTTATTTATTTTTGAGAGACATAGAGACAGAGTGTGAGCAGGGGAAGGGCAGAGAGAAAGGGAGACACAGAATAGGAAGCAGGCTCCAGGCTCTGATGAGCCGTCAGCACAAAGCCCGACGCAGGGCTCGAACTCACAGACCATGAGATCCTGACCTGAGTTGAAGTCGGCCGCTTAACCGACTGAGCCACCCAGGCGCCCCACCACAGTACATTTCTGTGGGTGAAATTAGAAAACCTTTTGTGGGGGGGGGGGCGGTGCTCATGTTGCCTGGGTCTTACAGAGGGAAAAACAGGACACCCCAGGGTGGATTTCTTCGGTGTTCAGGGTTGATCATCGAGACGCCTGGGCGGAACGGGTCACAAGGGAACAACCTTTTCGGCAGCTGTGGGCACAGAGCGCTGTTGAACTAGAAAGAGATACCTCCACCTGCTCTGGGTGCCGGGAGTTCTAGCCGCCTGCCTCCGGTTGTCTGTGCGTGCTGAACGGTACCCAGAGGGAGGGCTTAATGATCAGCCCGCCCAACAAGAGCCTCCCATCATAGTGTCCTTGGGTCCATGCTCTGGTGTGGTGTGGGCTCTTCCGCCCATCCCGGAACTAACCCACCGGGGCAGGAGTGACTCGCTTCTTTTCACCCAACCGGTATCAGAGTCAGAGCAGCTCAGATTTCTAGAGATGATGTCGGAGGCAAGCACCTCGAGGCTTCATCGCCTGTCTGACTAAACACTGAGACTCAGTCTTGGCAAAGACGTGGTGAGGTACGCGTTCCTGTGTGTTATTGGTAACGGTGGGAACTGGTACGAGCCGTTTGGAGGACAGTTTGACAAAGACCTTCAAAATGTTCACCCCCTTTATCTTCTTGGAGCGAGGAGCGGGAAGATATGCTTCAGCCCCTCCCCCTATGCCGGACACCCCTTCGTGCCCAATCCCTCTTTGACTCCCGCTGCCCAAGAAAGAAGAGGAGGTTGCATCCGATGGGTCAGAACACAAGGCACCCATCCGTCCATGTCCATTAGCAGCGGGACACTGACGTCGGCATCCCTGTGGCGTGCTTCTGGCGGGGCTTCCTACCCGGTGGGATGGAGTTAGTGAGCACGCCTGATGCTATCGCCCCAACACTTAGACCCAAAGGGAAGGGGATGACGTGACCCACTCGAGCCTCGAGGCTAAGCCACGCACCCTGTGATGGTTGATTTTCTGTGCCAACTTGATTGATCATGGGAGGCCCGGAGATTTGGCTAAACATTATTTGGGGGGTGCTTCTGGATGCAATTAGTATTCGAAATAACAGACTCAGTTCAAATGGCTTGTCCTCCCCAGTGTGGGTGGGCACCATCCAATCCGCCGAGGGACTGAATAGAACAAAAGATGGAGGGAGGAAGAATTCAGCCTTTCCCGCCTGGCTGCTTGAGCTGGGACGTCGATCTTCTGCGGTTGGTTCTCCCGGTTGTCCAGCCTTTGGACTGGGGCCGAATCACGCTACCGGCTCTCCTCGGTCTCCAGCCCGCAGACAGCAGACTGTGCAACCTCTCGGCCTCCATAATTACGCGAGCTGGTTCCTTATAATAAATGTCTTCTTACGTACGTACAGGCTCTACTGGTTCTGTTTCTCTGGAGAACGCTCACTAATAGACATCCCCACTCAGCCTCGCGTGAGAGTTCAGAATCTGGGACTTTGGGCGCTCAGGTGGTTCTGATCTTGATCCCAGTGCTGCTGCCGTTCCTGGCGTATGGCTTCTTCACATCCTCGAAGGCAGGTGAGCTGTGATGGAGAAGGCTGGATTCTAGAATTTCTGAATTCCTGGCAGTAATATCATCAAAATTTCATCCTAATTTCTTTCCTTTCTTTATGGAAGGATAACCCACACAACACTAAAGCATATAGAGCGCATTCGTTTTCATCGTGTGGCTTGATATTGTTTGTCCTGTTCTCTACGCTCGTGTAATCCCCACCGAGATCAAGATAAGGAACACTTCTAGCACCCTGGAAGCTTCTAGCATACGCCACTGATTTGTATCTCCCCCCAGAAGTAATGACCATTCCGGTTTCAATAAACATTAACACCGGGCAGCTGGGTGGCTCAGTGGGTTGAGAGTCTGCCTCACAATTTCGACTCAGGCCTTAATCCCAAGGTCATGAGATCGAGCCCTGAGTCGGGCTCTGCCCTGAGAGTGGAGCCTACTTACGATTCTCTCCCTTGGGGCGGCTGGGTGGTTCAGTCAGTTAAGTGGTAGACTTTTTTTTTGCCTCATGTCGTGATCTCATATTTCGTGGGTTCGAGCCCCACATCGGGCTCTGCGCTAATAGTGCTCTCTTTCTCTCTCTGCTCCTCCCCTTCTTGTTCTCTCTCTCTCGCTCTCAAAATAAATAAACGTAGAAAAAAAAAGATGGTCTCCCCCTCTCCCCCAGCCCCTCATGGCCCTGAGCATACATGTGCACTCTCGCTCTCTCTCTAAAATAAAAGATAAAAAAACAAATAAACAAAAACATGAACTCATTGTGTCTGTTCTTGAAATTCATATAAATGAGGTCACACGACAAATTTTTTCTGGCTTTTTTTCATTCAACATCATACCTGTGAGAGCCCTCCGTGGGGCTGCGCGGGCCAGCAGCTCGCCCCTTTTCGTGACTGGATAATATCCACTGTATGAAAGTAGGACGATTCATTTACCCCTTTGACGATCGATGGTTACTTAGCTTATTTCTAGTTTGGGGCTATGAGGAGTAGAGCTGCCACGCGTATTTTTGTACAGGTCTTTTCATGGACACACACTCATCTCTCTTGAGTATGCGCCTAGAAGTGAAACTTCTGGGTCATAGTGTGTGTCTTTAACTTGAAGAAAAACCACTCCCCAAAATGTCTATACCATTTGCAACTGCCCCAACAACGCGTGAGCGGTCCAGTCCAGTGGCTTCCTCTCTTGGCCAACGCTTGGCGCTGTCTTTGTGCTTTTATCCACTTGGCATAGCGTGGGGTCTCCCTGTGGTTTTCACGTACACTTCTAGGACGAGTAACTGCGTTGAACAGCTTCTCGTGGGTTTCCAGCTATCTGCGTATCCTGTTCCTGATGCGTGTCTTTAACTTGTTTGCCCTTCTTTAAATTGCTTGCCCATTTTTAATGGGGCGCCTTAATTTCTAAAGGGATAGATACTGAAGGAAGTATCAGAGAAACAGACAGAACTTCGGGCATGAAGACACACAGCACAGCGTTGCTTATAACGTCAAAACACAAGAAACAACCTAAATGCTTCATACGGAGAATTAGGTGAGTAAATCATGATAGAATCATATATTCCAATGCTAAGTAGTCATTTTAAAAGATGCTTATGATAAATACTAATAAAACGAGGGAATGCTTAAGAATGTCATATTTTGATAGTGACTCTTTCCCAACATAACCGTTAAAAGAAAAACTGGAAGGAAAAACACCAAAATGTTACTGCTGGTTATTTCTCAACGTTCTGCAGCGAGTACACACTACTTGTATAATCAGAAACACAATAAACATTATTTTTTAAAAAAAAAAAACGCTAAGGCTATTAAGTCTGGCTGAAATGGAGTATTGTGAACAAACCATTGCCGGCCTAGAAACTATCCCCGTGACTTTCACCGTCTTTAGGCACAATTTTCTAAGCCTGAATATCTTACAAACACGTTCTCAAGAGAAAATTGTTTTGTTTACTCCCCGTGCTGTAAAGGTACCTTTGTGCTGCGTTCCGATTAGGCCTCTATCAAAGGAGGCCAGCGTATGGCTCAGATTTGAAAAGACCTAAGTGGGACTCGGTAATAGGGCATTTAGGAACGGGTCGGCTCCCCGGACGCAATCCGGATCCTAAGCAAAGGACAGAAACGCCACCGGGTCCGTGAGGGCAGGGAACTCTGGGCCTGGCCTCTTCACGCGCGTGTCCCAGTGCCTGGCGTAGGACCTGGGCTCCGTGAATGTTTGCTGGATGAACGAGTGAATGAATTTAACTATAAAGCACTGATTTGCCCTTTCAAACAGACCAGCCCTGCAGATACGAAAGGGTGTTTCCCCTACAAAGACCTCCCCGGGGGAGGCTGCAAATAGTCCTTACGATAGCACTCCCAGGGCATAAAACATTAGATGTTTCTTTTATAGACTTGCT
This sequence comes from Paguma larvata, assembly GCA_030068075.1. Classification (NCBI taxonomy): domain Eukaryota; kingdom Metazoa; phylum Chordata; class Mammalia; order Carnivora; family Viverridae; genus Paguma; species Paguma larvata. The sequence goes on from CM057833.1 coordinate 28,067,836, forward strand.
TCCGGAGACTATAATATATTCCTCTGAATAGTCTCAGGGTGGCAAATCAGCAAGAGTAGAAGGAAGGCCGCCTGGAAGGGGGCGTTGGAGGTGAGGCAGGATCCGGGCGCCATTTTTGCCTCTCAGGCGCCGAGGAGACCCCGGACCAGGCAGGACGGTGCGGAAAGTTTGATCCGAACACAATGTGCCAGCGGCATCGCCTCCTCCAGGCTTCTGCGCACCCCCTCTCACCATGTTAACCCTCCTAACGCTCGTTCTCAGCCTGTCACTTGCCTCCTTCCAAAGCTTTGATGGCTTCAGAATGGAGGCCAAGCCTCTCAGGTCTTTATGACGGTCCCCCAGGCTCTGACTCCATCTGTCCCAGCCTCCTGTGCCACGACTCCCTGGTGTGTACTTCCCCCAGGGGGAGAGGGCTACCTCCTGGGACTCCCTGTGGTTCCCACTCATCCTGGCTGGGCTCTGAGAAACACCACGATGGCGGAAGCCACGGCCACCCAGGAGGAAGTTCATCTGTAGCTCTGTTGCGCTGGAGATGGGGCGGGGAGGGGCTGGAACAATATTCTCATCACGCCGCGGAGCTCTGGACCGGTGGTTCTCAACCCTGCCACGCATTAGAATCATCTGGGACGCTGTGACAGAGTGGCCAGCTGGCCACGGAGGTTTATGATTCCCTCCTAGTGTGCCTAGGAAGTGGCCTCCCTGCCAATGATGAGATTTCCAATTTCCCTCGCGTAGAGATGGGACCGCTGACCAAGCTCTTGCCAGCAGAACGTGGGTGAAAGTCACATACATCACGTCTAAAGCCGGCCCATAAAAACCCTCCCAAGCCATCCTCCATCTGCTGACTAGATGTTGAAGTCCAGGTGACCCTGGAAGCCATGAACCGATGATGACAGAGCCGCCGTCGATGGGGACCTGAGTGTGTGGAGCGTAACCACCACCAGGCAGGATGAACTTTACAGAAGCAGGAAATCCTTCTCCCACGTTAGACCATTAAGATTTTTTTTAATTTTTTTTTTTTTAATTGGGAGACAGAGAGAGACAGAGCATGAGTATGGGAGGGGCAGAGAGACGGGGAGACACAGAATCCGAAGCAGGCTTCAGGCTCTGAGCTGTCAGCACAGAGCCCGACGCGCGGGGGCTTGAACTCACAAACTGCGAGATCATGGCCTGAGCTGAAGTCAGACGCTTAACCAACCGAGCCACTCGGGCGCCCTTAGACCATTAAGATTTTAAAGGTGTGTCTGTTAGAGCCACGAAGTCTACCTTAATAGAGGGCGTTTTGAGAAACGGCGTGCTCGAGTCTAGTCCCGGGTTCTGACTTAGTTGCCTGGGGTGGAGCCAGGCTCTGGTTTGTTTTTAAGGCTCCCCAGGTGGCTCTCACGTCAGGGCTGAGAACCAAGCGTGAGGAGCTTGGAAGCATTCATAGGTCTTCATACCGTTCATTTAACAAGTCATGGAGCTGCACTCTGTGGCAGGCACTCGACCACTCAGCGGAAATTTTGTCCCTAAAAGCTGGTAGAGGCCTCGTTTCTTTCCCACTCTTGACCATGGCCCCAAATCCTGCTGCCCTTAAACCTGAAGGCAAATAGAGATCTCCCTCAGCCAGTGCCTGCTTGGGGGGCTGGTGGGCCTCCGTCCCCCTACACATCCCAAGACCCTGCCTACCACCTGAACCAGAGCACAGAGGGCAGAGTGTGGATTTTCCTGCAACTGGAGAAATGTTTGAGTTTCCTCTGGGCGGCCCACGGTGCCACCTCAAACACACCAGTGCCTTATACGGTCACGCCAACATGGGCTGAGCCTTCCTCTGGGACAGCCGGTCCCTGGCCTGGCATCGGGGACACAGGGAGGGTTAAGATGCACCCCCAGCCCTTGAAAAGCTCCAGTTGAGGACATAGACCATGGCATTGGAGATGGAGCTAAGGGGTCATCCAAAGCCATCCTGGCTTCCCTTATCCCGGAGGCAACTGGCTTGGGAGACGGAGCACGGAACTCAGGGGCAGGAGACCTGGGCCCTAATGCTGCCGCTAGCACTTCCCCCAGACCACGTGAACACAGTGTGACAAGAGCCATCGTAGGTGTCGACGAACGGGGCACTGCAGGATCCCAGAAGAGGGAGCGGCTAACTCCCGGAGGGGATCAGGGAAGACCAGATAGAGGAGTTGATATTCGAGTTCGGTCCTGAAGGAGAGCAAGTGTTAGTTGGACACGCAAGAGGGACAGGCGACAGAGGCAGAAGTCACAGAAGCCAGAGAGCGCAAGAAGGCTTTTAGAAGTTCTATCTAAACTTAAGTTTGGAGCATAGGCTCCAAATTCAGCATTCTCGCCGAGCAACGCTCCTGCCTCTTGGGGGAGGGAGCCCTGGGGATCCCGAGGGCAACCCCTTTCCTCCATCACCGTGGCCACTACCCTGACCACCTCTGTCTGGATGACTAAGAGCCCCTCAGCTGGGCTCGCACCTTCCACCTCTCTCCTTCTCTTTGGTACACCCCCATTTCAAGCCCCCTTTGTAAACCGTGAGTCTATGCCAAGACTTCCTCAAAGCCCTGTAGGGCTCCTGAGAACCGAGTTGCCAGCCAGACCCGCGAGCTCAGATTTTTGGCTCTGTACAAACCATCCCAGCCCCCTCTCCAGCTTTATCTCCTGCCCCAACCTCCTTGCTCTCTTGTCATCGTACCAGAGTAGGTGGTGCCTCAGTTTCTCCCCCGTCGCACCCCCTCTGTGATTTCCTTCATTGCAATCTCATGCTCTGGGACTTTATTCATTGGTTCGCGTGTTCACCGACGCCTGTGGGGACAGTCACCTCTGCCGTCCTGTTCACCGTGAATCCCCAGCTCTGAGCACAGTGCCTGGCACGGAGCAGGTGCTCTCAGAGATTCCGTCGCCGGCCTCCGCGCCTTGCTTCTTCCTGTACTTGCGCCCTTGGCCGTGAACTTTGCAGTGCCCTCTCTCTGTGGGTGGGTTGCGTTTCCCCACCTCTTAATTTGAGTTTGGCAACGTGACTTGCTTCAGCCAGTAGAGTCAGGCGCAAGGGGGCGTCTGCCAGCTCCGAGCTGAGGTCTCAAGAGACCTCGTGTGCCTCTGTTTCCCTTCCTACGGCTCTGCCACCGCCCTGGCATGGATGTGCCAGGTCTTGAGACTGGTCTCCAGACGGGGGAGGAGAGACACGTGAGATAGAGCCACTCCCAGCCCAGCCCAGCCCAGATCAGCTGACCCACAGACCTAGGAATACAACCGACTAGGGTTGTAAGCCCCTAAGGTCTGGGAAGGGTTTGTTATGTAGCATCTTTCCCTGCCTGTAAAACAAAGGGGCCTCCCGGGGCTGGTTTAAACAGCTCCCTCCGAGGTCTCTGGCTTTTCTCCACCCAGGGCAGCTCCCAACTTCTCTGCCCTCTCCCCGCTCCTCACACACGCGGCTGCCTTGCCTCAGCCTTCATGAATAACCATGCGGCATCCGCTGTCCCAGGGCCAAGTTCATGGCTCCTGAGAGCCTGCCTTTACTTGCGGCCGCCTCTTCTCCAGCTGCTGCACCAAGGCCCTGGGTTCCGATGTGCAAATCAGAGAGCCCTCAGGCAGCCCCGGGAAGAACCCGTCCTTGCCGGGACGGCTGCCCCCACGGCTCAGGTGAGCCTGGGGAGGGTGGCTGGGCTGGATTCCGAAATACGAGGGGCTCATCTGAGCTGGTCGTGAGACAGGAGGGACCGAAGTCAGGGAATCTTGGGTCCGGAAGGAACCTGAGAGACTGCCTGGAACCAACCTTCCTCTAGCATATGGGGAAACCGAGGCACCATGCATCTAACACATGGGAAAAGCGAGGCACGAGGAAGTAAATCGACTTGCCCACGTCAGTGGTCAGTGGCAGAGTCGGGGACCGGATTTCCTGACTCCCAGCCCGGTGCTCTCCTTCCCCTGCCCCCCCTGCAGGTCCCAGGCAAAGGTCTGGAAGCTGAGATTCATTTACTCCCCTGCTGACTCGTCCAGCACTTTGCCTGGTCCACCCCCCAAGCAGGGGACTCCCGCCCGAGGCCAGATCTGTGCTGGGGGCGGGGCATCGCTTAGATGTCAGGGGCCCGTGTTGGGGAGCTTATGCCAGGATCTGGTGCTGGGGGAGCAATGGGGGTCCAGCCGTGAGCTGGCCGAGCGCCTACTACGTGCGGGTTCTCTGCCAGGTGCCGCCTACTCAGTAGCAGATACCGCAAGGACTCTGCCGCCTCCGCCTCCCTGCCAGCCACACTGCCGTCCCTCTGTCTCTCCCTGGATGTTCTGTCTTCCTCCCGGTCTCTCAATGGGCCTCTGCCCACCTGCTCTCCTTCTCTGGCTTTCTCCTCTCCTCTGCCTCTCACGCTTTCTGTGTCTGTCTCGTGCCTCCCTCCCTGCCTCCGGGGTGGGTCTCACCCCGTCTCCACCCGGGTCTCCGGCTGAATCTCGTTTCTCTCTGGGCTTATACGGTCCTTCTCTCTCTTACTCCTGTTTCCCATTTTCTTCCTTCTCTGTCTCCGTGTCTCTGTGACTCCAGCACTCTCTGCGTCTCTGTCCCCCTCTCCCCGCCTGTCTCTCCTTTCCCCACCCCCCGAACTCCCACCCCGGGGGGGTCGGTTTTCCCTTCAGCTACAATTACAAGTACATTTGCAGAAGGAGCCCGGCTCCTTCTCCAAGATGGATAGCAAGAGGCCGTGTGTTTGCACTGATGGAAATACTGAATTTCTTCTCCGCAAAGAAAGACAAGCACCCTCTCGGTTTATAAATATTAATTATAGGCACCCAGTAATGAGAGAACAGGGTGGATGTTGGCTGTGATCTTTGATTGTTTGACTAATCCTAGAGACAGTTTAAACAAGACAGTTACTACCTGACGGGAAGAGGAATGAGGAGCCGCCACGTGAGGACCAACGTGGCAGAAAGCGGCAAGGGACACACGCTCACCGTGGACTCCCAGAGAACTACCTTGGGCAAAGCCCCTCCCCCTTCCCGGGCCTCAGTTTCCCCTCCCCCGCTTGGACACCCTTCTAGCTCTGACCTATATGACACAGAGGGGACACTTTGCCAGAGGGCCAGGCAGACCGTTCTGGAAGATCTGCCAAGCAGGGATCAGGGACCCACAGAGGGAAGGCCCAGCTTAGAGGGGAGGGGTCTCGGGGGTCACACGCGGCAGCATCTGGCTCCTCTAGGTCCTCGGGGTGATTCACGAGGCTGTGCCAGTTTGAGTCAACTCCCCCCCCTCCCCTACCCCCCACCAGGGAAAGATCCTGGCCTAAGGTCAAATCTTGAGCAGGAACTGAGGCGTGTCCATGTTGCAAGTCGGACTTTCCAGCTCAGCCCCCGGCCGGGCACGCCTTCCGGGTATCTCAGTTTTACTTTCTGCAAAATGGGAGTGAAGAGGCACACATTTATGCCACCCTCCTCGATGCCAGAGTTAAAAGTCGATCGAAATGGAATCTGAGAAGTCCCAGCCTGGCCCGGTCTGCCGGAGGCCGTTTCCACAAACGCCCTCTCTCCAAGCTCACGTCTCAATTCAATAGTTATTGACATTATGTGCAAAAGCGAAGTGATTCCCAGTGCAGAGGCCGGATGAAGGCCTGGCAGAGGAAAAGAAGCCACGTCTAGAACGGGGCGCGCGCCCGAGAGGTCCCCGGTCAAGGTCCCCACAGTGAGGCAACGTGGGCTCGTCCTTCTAGAATACGCCTGTTCTCAAACCCCCTCTCCTCTGGGGAGGTCTTTACACCTTAGGCACCGCAAGCCGTGGATCCTGTCTTGAGAACGCAGGTCAGCCTGCAAGAGGGCCCGTGTGAATACGTGCTCCCCGTGGGGCAGAAGCAGGACCGGGCGAGGAGGCACCCTGATCACTTGCCCAAGACCACGCTCGCGATGCCACAGTTCGTGAGTTCGAGCCCCAAGTCGGGTTCTGCGCTGACAGCACAGAGCCTGCTTGGGACTCTCTCTTTCTCCCTCTCTCAAAATAAACAAATAAACATTTTAAAAACGCATCTTCCTTTAAAAAACGCCATGCGAGGGGCCCAGCTGAGAGTCAAACGCTGGTCTCTGACCCCCATACCCAGCTGCAGGTCCTCACTGGGTCCGACGCCCCCTCGGCCCGGCGACATCTCCAAAGGGCCCGGGAGCCCAGCGGGCCTCTCCTCCCTACGACCTGCCCTCCCATCACCGCAGTGGGGCCCCGGCTGGTCCTCACAAGGGTTTACTGACCGAATGGAGGGAAGATGGGAATGTTCTTGGCGGTTCTGGCCGTGTTTCCACCAGGGACCCCTTGCCTACGCGTTAAAAGAATGTGTACCTGGAGTCAAATCTTAGCTCCACCATGTGCACGTGAGACCCCGGGCAAATTAGCTTCTCCGGGCCTCAGTTTTCTAACCTGTAAAATGGGGATTTCATTAGGAAGGACTTCACTCCCGTCTCGTAAGTGTTGTGTCAGCGTTGGTTGTTATTATCAGTAACTGCCTCCCGGCATCCCTCTGGCCAGAGCCCCTGAGGACTCCTCGCCAAACTGCACACGCAGGCAGGTGAGGAGGGGACGTCAGTCTGCTCCCTTTACTACGGTAGATGCCCTCCGCTACTCCGGTTAAGGAGGTCGGAGAGGGGGGCTGACCTAACTCTGGCCCTCCTGAAGCCAGCAGCGGGCGCAGCGGCCTCCCCAGCCCGCGGTCCGTGGGAAGGTGCTTCGTGCCACCCCTGGTCGACCCCGGACAAAGCGGCCCCTGCTTTGCCCTGGGCTCTGTGCGTCACAGCTCCTGCCCGATCTCGCAGGACTGGGAGGGGCTGGGGGAGACAGCGACCTGCTGGGAAAACACCAATGTTCGGGAGCCCCCACTGCGCCCCGCGGGCTCAGGCCCAACTACGCGCTTTCCAAGAACCCTTTCCACTCCAAGCACAGCCGCCGCAGAGCAGAGCGGGTCCTCGGGGAGCCATGGGCTGGGCTTGCGCAGCAATCCGAGCAGCGCGGGGGAGGGGCCGTCAGCAGAAAGGAGCCAGTGCCTTCCGCCTCTTCCTGCGTCTTCTCTTCTTGCCTTCCGAGCAGCCTGAGAGGCTCTCCAGCCTTAAATCTTTCACGAGGCCCCGGAGCCCATCAGACCTTAACCGGCGCCTCCGGAGCAGTCACGGCTGGCTCAGGGGCTGAGGCACAAGCCCATTTTCAGGCTGGGCTGCTCGAGGCCCTGGCCCTCCTGTCCCGGGCATTCCCAACGCTGCCGGGAAGTCTGCAGCTCCCTCACGTCTGTGTTCTTCCCCGGCCTCCCTCCTCCCTGCCCTCCCGCCACCCCTCCTCCCTGCCAGGCCCCACTTCCTGCGGCCAAAGCCCTCACAGCCCCCTCTACAGATTTCCGGGGAAATCCCCCTGCAGAGTCAGAAGGAACTCGGCACGGGGCACTCACATTTCCCGCCTGCATCGGCCCGTGTGCACAATTCCCTGAACTCCTATCCGATCCATCAACCAACTTTTCCATCTTCGGCCAGCATCTTGACCCCTTTGAGCCTCAGTTTCTTGATCTGTAAAATGAGGGGCAGGGTGGTACGCCCCGAGGGCGAGGAGCCACGAGCTACGGCACACGAAGCGTTTAGCCAAGTGGCGGGCACGTGGAGGGAAGGAACCGTGAGCGGAAGCTGTTGCCGTGTGTGTTTCTTATTCACCGAGGACATGCTAGGTCCCGAGTCCTGGAGCCACGCGGGCGAATCGACCAGCTGCCGTATTCTCGAAGGGCTCCCGAGGACATGGACGAGACAGACCCGTAGACAAAAAGGCCAATATGGTGAGAGATGTTAGCCTAAGAGAAAAATGCACCGGTGACGGGAAGTCACCTGGAGAGAGGGATGCGGGCATGCCAGAGTGGACTCTCGAAGCCCAACTAGGAGCTCGCCAGGCAGTCAAGGTAGGATAGGCATTGTAGCAGACGGAACGGAATCTGCAAAGACTCAAAGGTAAGAAACAGGGCCTTGGAGAATGAGAGGCCTGGAGATGAGCCAGAACAGGCCAGGGAGGCCAGGTTCCGGAAGGCCCCGAGGGCACTGGAGAGCCCGGACTCTCCCTGCAAGCACCGAGGCCATGGCGTACGGAGGGTTTGAAGCAGACAGTAACAAGACCACAACTCAAGTCTGAAGCTACGTGCACGTTCAAGGCTGCAGCGTTTACGTAACTTTCCTTTTTTCTTCTCGAGCATTTATCCAGCCTGGAAATTTTAGAGCAAGCATTTTCCCTTATTTCTATTCAACCTGAAAGCGGCAGTCGAATCCAGCTTGCGTGGTATTGAAATGCAGGTGGCCTGTGCAATAGTGTTGCTAAAATTACCAAAAACTAACCACAGCCAGGGAAGGGCCATTATCGGAAACAGATTTTATTACCATGGAAACCAGCAGATAATGCCAAGTCCAGTCATTTTTATTCTCCGAAAAGAGAGAGGGAGACAAGGAGAGAGAAAGAGAGAAAGCAGCAGGAGAGAGAAAGGGATGGAGAGGGAGCGAGAAGCCAGGCCGACCGCAGAGAGAGAGGCGGGGAGAGCCGGGGAGTCGGGCCCCGGCTTTCTGGCCGCGCGGGCCTCGTGTCAGCCGGCCTCGTGTGCCGTGGCCCGGCAGGGAGCAGCCAGAGAGGCTTTTGCCGTGTGGCTTCCGCTGCCGATGCAAAACGCGGGAAGAGGTGGAAGCCAGAAAGAGCCGCCCCAGACAGATTCAAGGCCACCTTGACGGTCTCTACGGAGAGCACTGGACTGCAGGGGGCAGAAGGCCTTGACTCGGAGTGAAGGCTCTGCCCAGAGTAGCCTGCGACCTTGGGCAAGGTCGTGGAAATTCTCAGAGCCTCCGTTTCTTCAGGGGTTCCTAGGGGGGCCTCCTGGGGCGGGTGTGAGGATCTGGCATGCACGGCCGCCCAGGCATGTCATAACTCCGGAGGGCTGTGGGCGCAGAGGGTCCTTCCGGCCCCAGGACTCCTGCGTCCGTGCCTCTGTTTTGTTCCTCGATTTGCAGGGCGGCTTCCTCCCATCACGCGGCTCGCGGGCCCGCTGCAGCGGGGGGACCCGGCCCACGTAGCCCCGGATGCCGAGGGTTGGAGCAGGAGGCCCTGCTGAGACAGAGGGGCAGCAGGAGCGTTGGGCACCCGTGAGGGTTTCTCAGTGGGGCCGATACAAAGCACCCGCCGGCTCGGTCCAGGACAATGGGAAAAGCAAAGACAGAGGGGGGATCGGTGGGCGAGAGAAAATGAGGTATGCCGGAGACCCCAGGGGAGGGGCACCCTATAAATACCCTGGGACCCTGGAGAAGGAGTGAGTGGGAGGTGTTAGCTGCCAAAGCATATAGCCAGGGGGAGGGCGGTGAAAGGAAGTCACAGAACACGTGAGAAGGTCCATGATGGCACACGCACTACACAAATGTCACCAAATGAAGTGTCCATCCCCTGGGAGCTTGTTCGAAAGGCAGGTTTTGGGGGCGCCTGGGCGGCTCAGTCGGTTAAGTGTCCAACTTTGGCTCAGGGCCTGCTTGGGATTCTGTTTCCTTCTCCCTCTGCCCCTCCCCCACTTGTACCCTCCCTCCCAAAATAAATAAGTCCACTTAAAAGAAAAAAAAACAAAAGAAATGCAGACTTTTCCCGGGGCCTCCCGGCATTTCATCTCTATATTCCGCATCAACAGGCACGCTGAGTCTAAGTCCCTACTCTGCTCTGAGTCTCAGTTTCTCCGTCTGTAAAGTGGGGATAAGAAGACCCTCCCGCACACACAGCATTGTTGGGAGGATGCGAAACCAAACGAAACAAAACCAAAAATGAAAAGCACCCTTTGCCCGGAAGACGCCGTGTTCATATTGCTAATATACCCAGGGAGACCAGCCTCCCGGGGTAACGAGGCCCTGCCGCTGCGAAATGACTTGATTAGACTGTTCTCGCAAACACACTGCTCCCCAGCTAGCGCTTCCCTGCCGGCGTGCCGCGCCTCGTCTCGCGGCTGCATATTAAATCTCCATCCTATCAGCACTTGGCTGAATTTGTAGAAACAAAATGGAAGAGGGAACTCAGGCATGAATTAGCAGTTTAAGACAGGAATGAGATTACGATAAAATCCCCACTCTCTCCATCCATCAAAATGTAATAAGAATAGAAAACTAATGTGAAAATATCAACATGACCTATTGCTGGCAGCCTGTCGTCACCACCCGTTACGAGCGAGCCTCGCAAGACGCGGGCGTCTCGTCTCGCTGGAAAGCATCGAGCTTTCGGCAGGAGGCGCAAACCGTGTCCGAAGCCGGCTGCGCACTGGGGCGGAGTCTCTGGGGGACGCAGGGAAGGGACCGAGCGTGACGCGGTTCCCTGGATTCCCGAGTCGCCGAGCAGTGAGAACGAATCGGGGCGGCTGGGGACAGGGGCTGTTTCGTCCTGTCCCCGACGCCGTCTCTGGGTGGGGAGGCCCCACCCGAGCCGGGGATCATGGCTTCTATCCTAGGAGATGTCCAGGGAAGGACATTTCCTAAGTCCCGAAGGTCTGCATTTGCAGCGGCGATGGCGGCTTCTAGAAGCAGCCTCGCGCCCTCGCTACAGGCAGTCTGTCTAGCTGCGCGGGCACCTCGGGATACAGACCCAGTTCCGGCGCGGGGGAGGGGTGGGCACTGGTGTTATCGTTTGTCCCTACAGCACCAGATGAGGGACGGATCGGCTCAGAGAGGCCATGGGGCTTGTTCGAGGATGCACAGCAAGTGAGGGGGAGACTCCAGGTCTGCCGGACTCCTTGTCCAGTGCTCTTTGCATTGCCAGCTAATGTGCGAGGACCGAGCTGACGCCCCTCGTTCCCTTCCTGAGCTTCTCCTCCCTCCAACGGCCTCCCCCCTCCGTGCTGCTCTGGTCACCCCGCCTTCCTATCACTCTATAAAAGCACCGAATCCTTCCCCGGTCAGGGACTTGGAGCACGTTCTTCTCCACACCGGGATGCTTTTCCCATCACTGTTCGCAGAGACAGCTCCCCATCCTTCAGGTCTTATCCAAATGATCACCTCCTCGAGGAAGCCCTCCCGGATATACCTTCTCCCCACACTCTCTCCTCTGCTTCAGAGCCCTTGGTTACTTCCTGTCCTATCAGCCTATGCTGTTCCCCCGTAGTACGTTTCTCAAGAAGAATGAGATCGTTTTTGTTGTATTTAATGAGCATGACCTTCATGGAATAGCAAGCTCTAAAGCTGCTTCCTCTTACACCCCCAGCGCCTAGCGGCATTTACACACCAATTCATTCGAAACTTTTTTATTGAGTACCTACTCTGTGCCAGGCACGGACAGCACGCCGGCTTTCAAGCAGGCTTCACCCTAGTGGAGGACACATAAAATAAACTAACAACGTGTCACGCGGTGATGAGCGAGTAAAGAAGACCAGGGCGGGGGTGCGCTGGGTTGAGGTGTGCTCTTCGGGAGTCCCCTTGCAGAAGGTGACATTCGAGCGGGGCCTTCAAGAGCCGCACCAGTGCCTGGAGCCACACCAACACTGTGCCGTAGGAGCCGCAACTACGGATGCCCTAAGGCTGGTAAGTGGTTGGCATGTCCCTGGACGTGGGAGGGAGGGGTGAGTGGAGGAGGTAAGGGAAACGGAGAGCTCTTCGAGGGTCCTGGGCAGAGGTCAACCGCAGGGGGCGAGGGCCGGAGCAGGGAGGGCGGTTACCAGGCTACTGCGACGGTCTGGGTGAGAGACGGGGGCGTCTGGGACGAGGGAAGCGGCAACGGAGGTCGGACCAAGAGCTGGGCCTCCAGATGCGTTCTGAAGATGGCCCCGTCAGGGCTTCCTGGTGGATCGGATGTGGGGTAAGAGAGAAAAGAGGGGAGCCAAGGATGACGCTGGGAACTTCGGCCACAGCGACGGGGAGAATGGAGTTGCCGTGAACCGATAAATTGTTTCTTATGCGTAAGCCCATTGGAGCTGAAGTTTTAGGACTTCAAATTTTTAAAAAATCCTGGAGGGCCTGAGTGGCTTGGTCAGTTAGATGTCCAAGTCTTGGTTTCGGCTCAGGGCATGATCTCATGGTTTGTGAGATCGAGCCACGCGTCGGGCTCTGCACCGACAGCACGGAGCCTGCTTGGGATTCTCTCTCTCCTCCCCTCTCTCTGTCCCTCCCCCACTGATACGCGTGTGTGCCCTCACACTCTCTCTCTCTCTCAAAATAAATAAACTTTTTTACTAATCAAAAGAAGTTTAAAAATCTTGACTAATACAGAGACTAACAGATAGGCCAGAGGTAGCTGGGAAGCGGGTGGGGAGGCGGAGACAGACGGAAGAGACAAGGAAGGTGCCTGCTGCGATGAGGACACTGGGGACACTGGGGTCCCCGGACAGAACAAAGAGGACTCCGGGGTTTCCACCCCAGGTGCTTCGCAGTATGGCAGCCTCCTTAATGGGACGTACCAGCCCAATAGAGGCTACGACTTTTCCTCCTTAACATCTTATATGTCAGGCACGGGCTGCTGGAGCTCCGCGGACAGCTCAGGGCTGGAGAGAAGTCAGTCACCACTTATGTGGCTTCAGTGAGCCAAGCCCCAGGCCCAGCTCGTTGGGTACCAAACTCTATCGGGTTAGTACACCTGTCTCCAGTTTACAGATGAGGAAACAGAAGCTCCGGGAAGTGAGTGAGCTTGCCCCAAACCCCGCAATTAGGAATAAAGACGTGGGAGCCACCCAGGAGACACGAAGCCCTTCGCCCCTAGGCGTCATTAAACCGGGGCTGGAGGCGAGGAGACTGAGTCCAGCCCTGGCTGTGCCGCTCCCTCCCCACGTGACCTTGAAGGAGGTACCCTCCTGCTCGGGGCTCACCTTCCCCATCTGGGAAATGTCCAGATTGGGCTCGATGATCTCCCCGATTCCTTATGACTCTTACTTCTCCTCTTTGGACTTCAGGGGACCGGGGGAGGCAGAAACAGCCCTGCCAGTCGGCTGGTATAGACAGCACCTCCCCTTGGGAAGAAACCAGAAGAAGGAAGGGCCGTGGGCTTGCCGTGGTCTGTCACGGGTCCTGGAGCCCACCCTCAGAGGGCTCCCAGAGTGGGGGGGGGGGGGGGCGAGCACATGGAACCACAGCAGACAACTCTGCTGGGAGAGACCGGGAAGCCAAGCCAGGCTCCTGCCCACGACGGCTCACGGCATATGTTCTGCGTTTCATTCATTCGCAAGGAGCTGCCGCCATCTTTCCAGTCTCCTCCAGCTCCAAGAACATTTGGCTTCGGCCTTTTCTGGTCCAGCTTCTGCCCTTTACCCTGTCCCCTTCCGCTGCCACCAGCGGCCGGGGACAATATTTTCCTGCAAGGTTGGGCGCGTCGGGTAGAAGCGAACTGAGTCCCTCCCACCCGACGGGCTCCGAATCGTGAAGCAGGCACGTGACCCCGGTCCTGGGAGACCCACTCGGCTCGGGTCCAGCAGTGGTGTGAGGGCTGCATCGGGGGGGGGGGCGTCCGGAGCCATGAGCCTTAGGGCCGTGGGAGCGTGCGCCGAGGAACGTAGCCGCGGCGGGACGTGCCGAGTCGTGCGGACACTGCCAGAGTCCGGTCTCCACGTGGAGTCGCCATGACCCGCGAATGTGGACAAATGCCCCCGGCCGGGGCCACTGTTCCGTGAAGTTAGGTTTCAGCGAGCACAGTGCCGCGTCAGAAGGCAGGGGCGGGGTGTGAGTGACACCATTGTTAGGGGGCCCTGGAACCGGGGGCAGTGTACAGATAGAGCAGGTCCGAGCCTTGTTCGTGGTCACCTCGAGGGCTTAGCACGTAGTAGATACTCAGCGAATAGTTGCTGAGCAAACAAACGGAGGCAGCCAGGAAATAACCGCGCACCCGGGTGCGCTGAGTGACAGCACCCAACACCGAGAGGGCTTCTCCCAGCATGGCGCCAGGGCCTGCCCAGGGCATCGGGGACCACAGATACAGCGGAAGGAGGTCATCTGAGGAACCAACCCTATCTGTCCTCTCAGTCTCTGGCTTTGTGGCTAGAAAGAAGACAAAGAAGGGTCCCCTCACCCATCCTAAGCCCCTCCCACCAAGCCAGGCCTTCCCAGGGTCTGCCCTCCACTCTCCTTCCAAAGCTAGCCCAGCACCTCAGCACCTAGGACCTGAAAGCGGAGCTTTGGGCTTCCTCGCCACCCACTGGGCCTAACCCCCACGTCACGACAATGGCCGTGGAGCCCGCAGGGCCGATGTCGAGCTCCGATCTGGCAGGATGCATGCACTTCCCCTCCCTGTCCTGGGTCCCCCTCCACCCTCAGCCGAAGCCCAAGGAGGACCGAGACGGCCTGGGGAGACCCAAGCAGCAGAGCGGCTGCACCTCGAGCCAAGTGCGGATTCTCGTTCTTTCCCGATTCTTTCCTTTAACAGAGTCCTCGAGGAATTGCCCTGTGCCAGCCACCTGGCTCAGCCTTAACGGTGCCACAGTGGCCGAGCTGAAAGGTCCCTGGCCTTGCAGAGCCGACTTGCTTGTAGAAGAGAAAGCTGGTAAGCAATGAGCCAACCAAAGAAATGAGACTCTTTCAGACGGTGGTAGAAACACAATACAGCAGCACAAAGGTCTGCTAGGCTTTCTGTTTCTTCCCCTGACCTCAAGTCCATTCTCTCGCCCTCACCCCCAGCCCCCATCTTCTCCGGGCTCTGAGGGGCTGAGCTCTGTGCTGGCATTCCTGGGCCCCCACACCCCCCAGCCTGATTCTACCTGCGCTCAGACAATAGGAACGCTGGCAGGAGTGAGAGCCCCAGGGAAATCAGGTCCAGGGACTCCTTCTCTGCTCCCTTGTTGCCGGGTCCTGGCAGGGGCTGATCCTTCTCAGACCCCCACTCTGGCGATCACCAGTCTCTGACAGCGCCCTTTCCTCCAGAGCCCCCAGACCCATGGGTGGTCACAGCTCCCCATGGGTGCTGGTCCCTGGGGTCCCTGAACCTTGTCGCACCTCTCCACGTTCCCAGTTAAGCATGCTTTGCCTTTCCCCCAGGGCCCCTGACTGATACGGGCAGAGGCTGTGGAACACGCTGGGAGACAGGGTAGCTGGGGAAGCAGGTTCAAGCCTGGGTTGTTCAAGAAACAGAAAGGTGGTCACCATGGCCGGAATGGAGCAACGGCCGGCGGGGGGGCGGGGGGGGGGGAGCGAGGAGGGGAAGATGACGTCAGAGGTGCATTTCAGAATATTTAACAACCGCCGCAGGCACAGCCACCAGCAGTCAGAAGGGACCCCCGGCCATAAAGGACGAGCGTGCCGGGTGATTGGGCAGGGGGGCAGGGGCGCATCTGCCGGGGCCCAGCGGAACCAAGACGGCACACGCAAGCTGGCTCGCGTGAGACCAGTCCGATACAGGGACTCTACGCAGGTGTGCGTAGGGAGGCCACGGGATGGCGGAGATCTTTAGGGCCACACCAGCCGCGAGCGAGAGGCTGGGAGGAGGCGGCGGCTACCAGAAGCAGATGGAGTTGTGTAGAGAGGATGGCCTTGAACGGGGCCGAGACGGAGCCACAGAGACCCCGTGGGGAAAGCACCGTGAGACCGCAACACCTCGCTTCTTCCAGGTCCCCGCTCTCCTGCTGCGGCCAGCCGCTGCCCAGGGCCCCCTGGGAGCCAGAGAACATGCCGAGACCGGGAGCGGCCCGGAGAAGAGCGAAGCCTGGGTCCCAGGAGGCGAATGGAAAAGATCCAGCCCTTCCAATCAGGGAGGGCCTTGGGAACCACAGCACGAAGTTCGGGTTTCTGGCCAAGCGCAGTGGAAAAGTACCGGGAACAGAAGCTACGGAATATCACTTGGATCCTTCTTCCACGGGGAGGTAACGGAACAGGCTCTGCTCTAGACGGTCTGGACCAAATGCCTCCCAGAAGTGTTTTGTGATGGAGGGGGGCGGGTGAGGTGGGAGGAAGGAGGAAGTCAAAAGCACGTCCTGGGGACTAAGCTACCCGGGCAGGCCTGTGGCAGACGAACCAGCTCAAGAACCCCAAGGACCACCAGCCTGCGGGAGACAGACCCCACGTTCAGCCACACAGGAGCCCCCTGAACATGAACGGCAGGGGGTCCCCCTAAGAAGCCAGAGAACGCCCACAGCTTTCCTGGAGACGCTCCCGCGGAAGGACAGAGGGGGCCGGAGGGGGGAGGCGGCAGCCCTTCCCAGACCCACTTGGCCAGGCTGTGAAATGGGAGAGCCGGCCCCGAAAGCCTGCCCACATGCTTCTGTCCCAACCCTCGCGAAGGTTAAGACAGGGACGCAGAAGAAGGAAGGGAGCGGGCTCTCTCTGCCGGAGTGATGGAGGTACCACACCGGGAAATAAATTGCCTAGCCTTGGACTCAGAAGCCCAGGGTCTGAATCCCAGCCCGCATGTAACAGGTGCAAGAGAGAGAGGACTCACGTTGCGGATAATGGCTCACGGGCTCTCATGCCGCCCGCACGGGAGCCGGGCACCGGCTCTGTAAGTGCCCCGTAGGTCCTCTTCGCTGTGATCTCACCAAGAGTCTGAGCCAGGTAGTCTCATGCTTATTTCATAGAAGAAGAAACGGAGGCTCAGAGAGACTGAGTCCCTCACCCCCAGTCCCACAGCTGGGCAGCAGCGGAGCCAGGAGGCAGGCCCCAACCTCTAACGGCAAGAGCCTGGGCCCGCCGCCACCAGCCCACCCCCACCTACAGGGAGAAGCACGGGCCCCAAAGTCTGCGCTCCGTCTGCAGACGCGGGAGTCTCTGGAAGGGGCCCGGCCCGGCGCTCCCGTTCCCGGCCTCACTAGGGAGGAGTTGGATCTCTCGGATTCATTCCTCTAATCAGGGCCGGGGCGGTAGCAACAGCAACAGCTGGAGAACTCTTCAGACTCTGATTAAAGTTAAGTCCTTGGGGCGCATGGGTGGCTCAGTCGGTTGAGCTTCCGACTTCGGCTCAGGTCATGATCTTGCGGTCTGTGAGTTCGAGCCCCGCGTCGGGCTCTGTGCTGACAGCTCAGAGCCTGGAGCCTGCTTCCGATTCTGTGTCTCCCTCTCTCTCTGCCCCTCCCCCACTCATGCTCTGTCTCTCTCTCTCTGTCTCAAAAATAAATAAACATTAAAAAAAATTTAAAGTTAAGTCCTTGCTTTAATATCCACGGGGCAGAAGCAGCTGCGGGCGGGGGCCGTGGCCTCTCAGCAGCCTCCGTGGGTCTCAATGCACGAGGCACCCCACACCTGGGGCCTTTCTCCCTCCTGTCTTCGGGGGCCACACCCAGGCAGCCGTCCTGAGAGGTGCCTCTCTGACAATCAGCTGTGCGGGTGAACCCTGAGTCCTGGGGGCACTTTTTAAACTTTTTTTTTAAAAAGTTTATTTATTTTGAGAGAGAGAGCGAGAGAAAGCGTGTGTGCACCCGTGCACAAGATGGGGAGGGGCAGAGAGAGAGGGAGAGAGAGAATCCCAAGCAGGCTGCGCACTGTCTGTGCAGAGCCCAATGTGGGGCTCACACTCACCAACCGTGAGACAGTGACCTGAGCCTAAATCAAGAGTTGGACACTTCACTTCTAAAAAGGACACCCAGGGGCACCCGGGTGACTCAGTAGGTTGAGCGACCCACTCTTGATTTCCACGCGGGTCACGATCTCACGGTTTGTGAGATCAAGCCCCACATTGGGCTCTGCTCTGACAGCACGGAGCCTGCCTAGGATTCTCTCTCCATCTTTCTCTGCCCCTCCCCTGCTTGTGTTCTCTCTCCCCAAGTAAATAAATAAACTTAAAAAAAGAAATAAGTAAAAAAGTAAAAGGGATGCCCAGCTGGGTTCTGGCTCCAGCCCCGGAGATGGGGTCAAGCTAAGCCTAAAAAAGATACAATCAGAGAGGTTATGTAATTTGTCCAGGGTCACGCAGCCAGCTGGAGGAAGCACAGGGGCTTGAACCCAAGTCCATGTCCTGTTTCCACTCCATCGGTCCTGCCCCGGGCCGGGGACAGCTGCCGCAGCACCTGGGCAGACACACCGGGCAATGCCACTCACCGGTGCCGCGCCGCGGGCCAAACCGCCTCACTCGTCTATTCCTCGAGGCCTCACAGGTCACACGGGACGTCGGGCCACTGCACACCTTGGATGTGGTGACCGAGCGAAATCGCTCCATGCACAGGGTGGGACGCCCGTGGAGGACGGGGCCCCGGGGGAGCGGGGAGTGGAGGCGGCTGGCAACAGATGCTGGGGCAGGGGCTGGGGAGCGGCAGAGAAGGCCGGGGCAGGGGACGCGGCTGGGAAGGGATGAAGGAGCCCCAGCAGGTTCCGGCAGGGAGGGAAGCACACAGGGACCTGCGCCGGAGGAGTCGGGGCCAGGCGCAGGGAGAGATGGGGCGTCCCGCTGGGACCACGCAGGGCAGAGCTGGGGCTGGGGGGTCCAGAGGAGTTAACAGCAAGGAGCCAGGAGACCACACTTCTCCAGCACAGAGTGAGAAACAGCTGTTTATTTACTCATATTGAGAGAGAAAGAGAGAGAGAGAATCCCAAGCAGGCTCTGTACTGTCGGCCCAGAGCCCGACACGGGGCTCGATTTCACGAACCGTGAGATCATGACCTGAGCTTCAGAAATCAAGAGTCGGACCCTCAGCTGACTGAGCCACCCCGGTGCCCCTCTGAGGGGAATGCCGCAGCATCCTTGGGGAGCCTCAGGTCCTAATCCACGTGAGGCCGCCAAGCACAGGGCCTGGCGCACGGTCGGTGCCCCACGGTCACCAGTCCCAGGTCCCCTGTCCCCCTTCTCCAACCCAGTGGGCAGAGATGGAACCTCCAGGTGGACCCGGTAGGAACAGAGGCCTCTTGAAAGATAGCGAGCTCCCCAGCCCTGGAGACACCCAAGGAAACGTCATTTGACCTTGTGTCAGTAGGGGGAGGTGATACATCTCAGACAGGGGCCCAGACTCAAGGCCAAAAGCCCTTCCAGCCTGCGGAATGAGAGGACTCCGCGAGCCCGGGTATAAGCCGACCGCCCCGCCCTGCTCCACGGGAAACACGGCCTCGGGCTCGGAGTCAGGAAGGCTGGAGGCTGGATCTTCGCTGGCTTCTGCCGTTTTCTCAGACGCTGCCCCTTCCCGAGGAGCATCTAAGGTACCGCTGAGTGGCACCCACAGCTCCCCTCGCCCCCGCCCCAGGCAGCCCCCGGCCCGGGCCCACCCCCAGCAGGTGTGTTTGGAGAAGTACGTCCCCGGTCTCGCCCCGTACATGCTCCCCAGCTCAATTACAGGCTCAATTTTCTTTTCTGTGTAATCCCCAAATCAATATGTGTTCATACATATTTAATCGGGAGGCTGTTTTTATGAGAGTGGGGATTAGTTTTACATCTTTCTCCCCACTGCTTAGAAGGTACCCGCCACTCACGAGGAAGATGAGCAGACTGACGAGGGAAAGGTCTAACTGCCGGCCGGACCCTGCGCCCCGGCCAAGCCCGAGACCCTGAGAGCACCACCGCGGGACCTGCCGTCCCTTCTGCGTGGGGCTGGGGTCCCAGCTTCCTCTCTCCGGGGCCCACCTCGCACAGCCCAGCCCTCACCCTCAAGTCCTGCTGGAGGTCCCTGCCCAGGGAAGCTTCTTGGGGTCCTCCCAGACCTGCTCCCCACCTTCCCCCAGCTAAGCGGCCGGGAGAACAAGGGCCAGCCGCCCGTTAGAGGTCAGAGAGTGGAGGTCACCCTCAGCCCTGCCTTCCAGAAGTAATAGATTTCTCCTTCCAACTCCAAGTCAAGGCTGAGCAGAATAAATTATCACCCTTCCGCTGCGTAATCACTGTCACACTCAGCCCCAGCCGCCATCTGCTTCCTCGCCAGCATCCCCACCTAGCCAAGCTGGAAGGAAGGCGAGGGCACGTGGATCGGTAGGTCACCCTGCCGGCCGGAGAAGGACACGGGCAAGAACGCTCTGGGGGCTGGGGTGGGAGAGAGAAGGGCTGGACAGCTTCCCCCGTCCCCACCGGAACAGGACCGTACCAGGGCTCCGGGGACGCGTCAGGTCCCGCTACGCGTCTGGTCTCACCCTCGTGGCGTTTCTGAGAGACAGAGCCCACCCCTCTCATCTGTGTTTCATTGGCATTTCACAGAGGAGGAAACTGAGGCTCGGCGGCCTCACAAATAGGAAGCAACAGACCTTGAGTTTGGGCTGGCACGTGCGGCTGCAGGGTCTGGGCCCTTCGAGGGTGGCCTGCACTGCTACCTCCTCCCCTATGCGGCGGTGTCCCCTCCCCAGCACATGCTGGGCGCCATTTGAGGTGACACCTAGAGACGAGAATACTGTATTTGAGAAGCACTAGTTATTGGCAGGAAATTGGCAGCTACGGAGGAAACTGGGGACTGTGGGCGGGGTCCACGCCTCGGCCAGCGGCCTCCACTCTACCGCTTCGGGGACCCACGCCTCACATGAACACCGCTGAACGCCTCCACCCGCTCTGCGCCCACAGCTGGGCGGCATGGATGAACGAGGCCACGCGCGGTCCCAGGCTCACGCCAACTGGAGGTTTTATGGGCGAGGCTGACATCAGTCAAACAGTGACACCTGTGGAGGTGTGCCTGCCGATGGAGCCGAGGCTCTTGGGACCGTGTGCCCCCACCTGCTGTTCTCTCTCCGTCCCCGAGCCTCGCCAGGTCTGTCACCTGGCTCCCGCAGCTTGCCCCTACGCCAGGACACGCCGCTCCTTCCGAGAACACGCTCCATTCGTGATCACGCGATTGCAGAGACCGGGCTGTCTTATTCACCATTGGCTCTTACTCATTGCCGTAGGAGAGTGATAAAAATTGCAGGAGGAGGAAAGAAGGAAGGCAGGGAGGAAGGGAAGGAGCACAGGAGGGAGAAAGGAAGGGAGAGCAGAGAAGGTGAAGGAAGGGGAGAATAAAAGAATAAGGCGAGAAGGGGAGGAGGGGTGGTGAGAAGAACTGAGGCCACTTTGGAAAGCCCAGATGCACCCTGTGCTTTGCTCTCATTCTGGCTGGCGTTCGACCGGATTCCCAGGCACTTGCGCGATGGGCGCTGGACCACGAGGAGCACAGCTGTGGAAGGGAGGAGTTCAGTACTTCCGGGGTGGCCCGAGAGGACAGCTGTCGATGAAGTAGCCCCTCCACGAGGTCAGGGCTCCCGCCTCTCTTCTCAAAGCTGCCAGAGGCGAAGGGAGGCGGGCAGCACGACCTCCAATTATTGACCTTGTGTCTAACGGCCCCATGAACTTGACAAAGGATTGGGGCAGAAGCACCCCCTCTTCTGTCCGAAGAGCCCGTGGCCAATGCTCAGGGACACGCGGAGCTTCTCGGAAAGCTCGCGTGTCTCCTCACAGGCCGCCTCTTCCAAGCAGGTGCCGGGGCGGCCTGCTAGAAGGGTCCCCGCTGACGCCGGGGCCGTCCGAGGCGGCGCAGCGGGCTCTGCTCGTGTTTGACGACGGGATTAATTCCTGAACAAAACAGATAACGCAGGCAATGTGATTCCTCATTTAGCTGTCAGATCAGGATAAAAAATGTGTGAGAGAGCAAACCCAAGGGAAAAAAAAAATTAGGTAATGATAAATTGTTAGGGAACACTCTAGAGAAACCCAAGCCGCCTCTCTCACCGCGTCGTGCCTGCTGTCAGTTGACTCGAAAATATTCGAAGCGTGCGGGGCCTTCCCCTTGGCGCTTTGCGGCCCTTTCCGAGAAGAGCCTGGTGCCCTTTGGTCCGCAGTCCCGTGTCCTCCCCGAACACAACAACGCATCAAAGACCCCGGGCAGGAAGGCCAGCTGGGTCACCCGCCTGTCTCCCCGGCCCCCCGCGGCCGCCTCCCCCGGGGGGGCCAGCAGCTCTGGCTGCCACTCCCCAGAGGGGAGGCTTTGGCACTGCAGACTGTGCAGTATTCCACGATGCACGCTCGGAGGGGAGAGGGAGGAAAGAGGGAGGAAAAAAATGTTTTTGCTGTGATAAGTGTCAACTCCGCCTGCATGAAAGAGGCTGTTGTTTTTGCAAAATGGAACAGGATCCAAATAGGCACGAGAGAGACACAGAAGCAAGAAGATTTCTTAGATCAGAAGTTGTTCGCCTGCCCCGGGGGGTGGGGGTGGGGGGGAATCAGAGTGAAAGTTGTCTCTCGAGGTTTCATCCTACCAGACAAGGGCCAGTGGAAAAATCGGCAGCCCTCAGAGCCTCCTAGGGGCCTGGCCGGTGCCCTTCCCCCCTGCCCCGAGGAAGGGCCTGGAAGCTCCCGGTCTCCCTGAGAACCTCCAAGAACAGGAAGTCACCTTCCAAGCAGAGATATTTTGGGTCTGAAGGCAGAGGGTGGGACGTGGTAACTTCGCAGAATCAGCCTGCCTGCGGATGTGTCGGTGGCCTCTGGGACACCAGCAAGGGCAGATGACAGGTCCCCTCCTCCCTGAGTGCCTGTTTGCACATCTGAGGACAGGGGGCCAGCCGGGATGACCTCAGGGGCTATAACCCCAGGCTCCTGGGACCGGCGCACGGTGCACAGGGTTAAGGGACACCCACCTGGGGGGGCAGATCGGCCCCAAACCTCCCAGCAAAGAACAGCGGAAGCAGGAGAACAGACGCTGCCGGCGGGGACTCCGGAAGTGGTCAGAAACGGAGACTGGGTTGAATGGCCTCGCACCCACCCTACAAAGCAGCAATTGTCACCCACAGTTTAGAGATGGAGAAGTTGAGGCTGAGAGAGAGAGAATAACTGGCCCAGAAATATAGGGTCATGCTTGCCCCTCTCTGTCCCCAGTGTCCAGTCCTCCTCTCAAATATCCCTGGACTCAGCCCACATGTCTCCATGCCCCCCCCTCATCCCCAGTCCGAGGTGGGGGATCCAAGCCACAGCCATCCCTTCCTGGAACCGCGACAGCCTGGCTGGCCTCCCTGCCTCCAGCCTCCTCACCATCAACCAGAGATGGCCTTACATAACGCGACTTCATATGACCCCCACCTGAACCTTCCATAGCTCCCCACTGCCCTCGAGGTGAAATGCAGGCTCCCTAACAGCGCGCTGGAGGCCTCCCCAGTCCCCCCCACCTCTGCACCCTCATCCCTCGCCCCTTCCTTCCTCATACTCCAGTCCCAGCCAACGGAACCCCTCTTAGTTTCCCCCAACGGACAAGTTCATGCCGTCTGGAGCCCCCCACTGGCCTGGAAGGTCAGGGTTCTAGCTACCTTCTTTATCATTGTACCCTGAGCACCCAGGGCCGTCCCCGGCACACAGTAGGCATATGAGAACTATTTGCCGGACCGGGGATTGGATGGATGAATACCTGAATGAGAGAATGAACGATGAGGCCAGAGTAAGCGCCCCTTCTCCGTATATCCAAATGTATAAAACGCACAGGCGAGTCCATCAATAAGGCGAGCACTCGCTGCTCGAAGCCTGTCCTTGGCTGGGAGTCGGGTGATGGATTTCGGAGGTGATGCGTGGCGCGTGAGAAGGGCGGAGTGGACGCGCGGAAGAATAGAATATAGATTTCTATAGATTAATCATTTGTCATTCCTGCCGCTCGGCACCCTCATGCGCGTACACACTCCTTCCCTCCCGGGGCCTCCCGCCTCCCCTGAGGAAGCACAACTCACACCGCCCTTGGACCATGCAATGGGGGCGCGTGCATGGGTGCGTGCATGCGCGCGCGCGCACACACACACGGCAACACAAACACACGCAGAAAGACATTTCGTGCAAGTTTACACACCACAAAACCCCTGCAACACACAAACTCAGACACATCCTCTGCACCACACACACCACGTGTGCACACTTGCTCTGACACACACAGAAGGGAGTGCACGCTTACTCTGACACACACACACGCACACACACACATGCTCGCAAGTCTTTCGTTGCCTTTACTGTTCTCGCCTCCTTCCCAAGTTGCTCCTCCGTCTTCGTCGCGGAGTCCCTCGCGTCTGGGGCCAGCAGCACCCCTCACCCCTGGCTCTGTGGGGGGACCCCAGACTCTGCCTCTGGGAGCCTCCCCCAAGGGCAGCTGTCCCAGGTCCTGAGCTTCTCCTCCCCAGGGCCCCTTACTCCCCAGTGAGTCCAGCACAAAGTCCTGTATTGTTGTGTCCGGTCCCCCACTTCACAGGTAAGGGGCAGAGGGGAAGGCCAAGGCGGCTGGGGGCCAAGCCTCTGGGGTTGCCCCCACTTGCCCTGCCGGGCCGCATGCAGATAACCTCACGTGTGCCCCGCAAGCCACCTCCCGTCTTACGCAGAGTTGCTGAGGAGGGAATTGAAAAGGAACAGACACTCTTTCATCCCAGCGGAAGGCGAAAGAGCGCCCTGCCCCAGCCTCTCCTCAGCCAGCCACTCTGCTTCGTGCTGGAAAGATAAGCGTCAAAGGAACACCTCTCCCCTCGGCATCCCATAGGCCCTGCACCAGCCTTCTCAGAGGCCCCGTCTGCCTTCCCTGGCACCCCAAGAGCCCCGACGCCCCCCTCACCTCTCAGGGCCACGCCCTCTACTCCAACACCTCCCAGAGACACCCCCAAATGCTTCCTGTGGTCCCAGACCAGAGACTTCTTGCATCCTTCCTAACCGTAGAACCATGAGAATCAGCCTGCCTGAGGATGTGTCGGTGGCCACACACACACACACACACACAACACACACACACACAACACACACACACACACACCCATAGAGGGCACTATAGAGGCTCAAAGAGCTTGTTGCTTCCTCTCAGGAGTCCCTGACCATCTGCCAGGGGGCCTTGGGGGCATCGGAACTCGGGGACCCTGGGCTCTGCAGACCCCCCAGAAGGGCTAGGCTGGGCTTCTTGTGCCCCTGCAGCTGGACTCGGTCTCCCCCTCTGAGAGCGCTCCCATGCCAGAATGCCCGCGGGTGCTGAGGCCCGGGGGGCCACGTGGCGGCGCACTGCGTTGCCTTTGATCTCAGCCACACTCCAGGTGCTCGACACCCAGCTGCGCCTCTCTGCCCATCTCCCTTTGAAGTTGCTGAGTAAAGATGGCTGTAGATTACAGCGCTGTGAGCTGCCTGGGGCCGGCCCTTCTCAGGCTGCCTCCCTCTACTGCTAGCCTGTTTGCTCCGTCTGGGGGGCCCCAAAGACCCTGCTCCAGACCGGCCAGCCCCAGGGCTTTCTCCCGATCGAAAGTCCTGGGCATTCGTGAGGGTCCGACCCGGCATCTCTGTTGGCCACGCTCCCGGGAGACGACTCGGCCGTGACTTCACCGGCTCTGCAAGCACCGAGCCGGACAGCCCTGGGGAGGCCACTGGGAATGGCTTGATGAACCCTTTGCTAGTGTCGGAGCCAGGTCCCACACATGACGGTCCACTCAGCACCGGACTGAGTGGGAAGACGGCCAGCACCTCTGCTCCCTGCTCACGCAGCGGTGATTTCCTTCCAGGCAAATTCCGTCCTCTTCGCCATCCTTCCCAAGGTTCTGTCTTCCCTCCTGCTGTTCCCTCTCCCTTCTCTCTGCCGGCTCCACCACCCTTCCCAGGCGCTCAAACCTCCCAGGGCTGCCTCCATCACTGGCGGCCGCAGTGAGCTTTTCAAAGCACAGGTCACGTCACCCCGGTGCTGTAAACCCCTCGATGGATTCCCATGGCTCTTGCACCGAAGATTAAATCCCTTAACTTCTTGACACATAAGACCCTGCACGCGCCAGCCCCAAGCCACCCTCCCTCCTAGCCTCATCTCAAGGGCCTATTTGCTGTCTCGCTACTGCCCCTTGCCCCCTCCCTGGGGCGGGCCTGAGCGCACCCCCCCACCCCTCCTTTGTCTCCCGCATTCACCCCGCAGAGCTCCGCAGGTCTTCTCCAGCCCCGCCATCTGGGTCCTCCAAGCCTACGTTCTGAGAGTCGCTCTTTTCTTTCCCACACTTGCCTGGGTTGTAATTAATCACTCATCCGTGTGCCTGTGTGACTGAGATCCGCTCCACCACTAAATTCCGTGGGACTAAAGGCTTCACGCGTTTTGGGGCACCTGGGTGGCTCAGTCCATTAAGCGTCTGACTTCGGCTCAGGTCATGATCTTGTGGTTCGTGGGTTCGAGCCCCATGTTGGGCTCTGTGCTGACAGCTCCGAGCCTGGACCCCGCTTCGGATTCTGTGTCTCCCTCTGTCTCTCTCTCTGACCCTCCCTGCTTGTGCTCTCTCTCTCTCTCTCAAAAATAAACATTAAAAAAAAAAAAACTTTGTGCATTTGTATTCAGAGTCATCACCAAGGCCTAGCGTCAATGTCTTCACCATCGTGGGCACACAATGCATGTTTGCTGAGTGAATGAATGATTGATTTGAGTTTGAGGGAGGAGCAGCCCTCGGCCAGGCCATCGCAAGGCTCAGATCCTGCCATTTTAGCGGAGCGAACATGAGCTTGGCTCCTAGGGAGAGAAATCAGCAGCGCCCCCCCATCAGCCCCCACCGGACTGCTCAGAGCGGTGCCATCGACAGCTGGGTGCATGGATGTGGGTTCGGGTCGTGACTCCAGCCCTTCCTGGGAAACCCCCCCTTGATGCAAATGAAACACCGGAATTGCAGAAGGGCCTGAGCTGGTCACCCCAGAACTTCATGCACCAGCCCTCCTCCTGGTGCAACTCGGCTGTAAACAAGCCACCTTCAGGTTAGGAACCCGGGCCAGAGAAATAGACCAGGAACATTCTGGAAGCCATCAGAGAAGTTGTGGGGAAGGGGCCAGAACCTGGACCTCCAGACCCTTGACTTCAAACCTGATCTTCACTCTCCCAGAGTGTGACCCGCTCTGTCTTCTTGCCCCCCACCCTCCTCGTTCCGGTCCTCAAGCCAGGCCTCAGAGACTGCTTCAACCCGCAGAACCCAGCACAAGGCCTTTGGCTACTGCCCTACCTCCTTGGGGGGCAGCAACAGCCTCAGCTCATCCCTCCGTCTTTACCCCCTTACCCACGCCCCCCTCCACCAAGCCCCATCAAGCCCCGGGTTTTCTGGAGCAACCCCGCTCTTCGATTCTGCTAGAAATTAAGATGCACCTTTCCCGGTTAGTCATCCCTGCGTCACCAGAACCAGGAAAGAACCTGCTTCTTGTCTCCCAACCCTCTCCTCCCAAAGCCTTTTCAAAGGAAGGAGGAGGAAGCTCACGGCGACACCCCCTCGCTGCTCCGGGCGTTTTAATGAATTCCAGCCTTCAGGGAGAAGGACGGCTGTGTTAACGGTGCTGGTGAAAAATGAGGGGAGGAACAGTAAAGCAAATTTCTTTTTATTGACTTTTAGTGAGCTATTTAATCCAAACAGCTCATTATCTGCAATATAAATATACTATATAATGGATTTTGCAATAAGAACAATTAGTTTTGCAATTAGCATGAGAATAAGTTCTCCCCCACTGCAGAGAAGGCAAGGCCCAGACTTCGGGGGCGGGGGGAGGCCGGTAGCCGGGGAGAAGTGTTGGGGGGAAGAAAGCGCCCTCCAGAGGGAGAGGGCAGGATGGCCCCCCCGCCACCCGTCCACCTCCCGGCGTGGCCCCAAACACACAGGGAGGGACACTGCCCGGTAGACAGGAGATCCAGACCGCGCTGGTAGCCCCTCCAGCCCGAGGTTTCTGCAAATCTGGGCTCGAAGCTCATCTGAGAGAACGAGCACCATTCAGACCCCTCTTTGTGGAGTTGCTGTGGGGACAACAGGAGGGGACACACCCGTCCCTGCAGAGTCTGTCCCCAGAGAACACCTTGAGGGTGCTGAGCCGAGATTTCTCTGTGTCTCCTTGGCTCGCCTCCAGGAAGGAAGGAATCGTGTCTGCCTTGCTCACCACTGAATCCCTGGGCCCGGTTGGTATCCAGTGGGCACTTAAGAAATATTTGTTAATAAATACTACAAAGCAAATGAAACTCAATGGCTGCTTGGACCAGCGCTCGCTAGGCTTTCCTTGCATAGATATTGCTCCGTACCTGAGACTACAGCGGCTGGGTCCTTCCCACCACAGGGCAGGAGGCATGTCCCCGGCAGCCTTGCAGATAAGCCTTGTGGTAGGAAAAAGGATCCTCCGAAGGTCCCAGTTCTTGACTCTCCCAACCCAGCTCTCTGTCCGCAGTCTCCTTGACTGACTACTCAGAGTCCGGGCCTCCCACTCAGGTCCCCTCCTGTCTGCAACCCCAGAGCCTTCTTGAACATCTTTCGAGTTGAGCCCTCGTCCCTCCCCGGCCCCGAACTGGAATGTTTTGCACACCGGGGCGCGAAGGCGATGGGGAGGGGCCCACGTGGTGTTCCAAAGGCGAAGAGAACAGGCGTGGGGCTTCCCAAACGCCCCAGACAAAGCGGAGGGGGCCAGACGTCCCAAACGAAGTAGGGTGGGTTAAGGCACCGACTCTCAGCCACACAGCCTGCGTTCGTATCCAGGAACTTCGTTCTCCCCTAACCTCACTCGCCTCATCTGTAAAATGGGAACAAATATGTATCGCTTATGGCCTAGAGTTTGGGGAGAATTACAAGAGAAATCCACGGGAGACACGAGTGCCTGCCACACAGTAAGACCTCACCGAACGGTAACCGCCATCCTCACTGCCATCCTGTTATGGGTTATAGCCACGACCACACACGGACCGCACTCGCGGGCCCGACTCGGCCACCACCTGGCCTCTCTCCAGGAAGCTGCGCTGAAGGTATTTTTCAGCTTGGCCGGTCCCATCCAGAGAGCAGGCTCATCCTGGGATTCTCCACACACACGACACCGTCCGACCCTCACACCTCCATGAGGTAGGCTGAGGTATCGCCCAGGTGAGGACACTGAGGCTCGGGGCGGCGAGGAGGCTTGTCCCGCTATCTGGTGCGGGTAGGGGAAACTGAGGCCCACAGCGTTCCCCACACACGGACTCTGTCTTGACTTCGTCTTACCCCCTGCCTTGTCACAGAGGCTCACGGCACAATATTAACGACTGGAAGAGCTTCCGAGGAAGCTTCCGAGCTTCCACCTCACTCCAGGCGCATACCGTTGGCAGGTGGTGGAACCAGGACTCAACCCCAAATCCTCCTCGACTCCGATCTCTTCCCCAGGCACTAAATGAAGAAACGAACAAAGGCAGCGAGAGAAGAGGCCTTTTACTCTCCCACCCGAGTCTCCGTACGTTCCCTCCGGGCCCTGCCGGGTTAACCGCCCCAGCGGCTTAGCAGGACCCGCATGGGGCAAAGGGGCTGGTGTCCCAGGACCCCGAGCCCCAGGGCTCCCCCGAGGCAGCCCCAGCGACACACGGTCTGGGCCTGCAGAAGGCTCCTGACTTTGGGCTGCGGCTAAGTGACCATCGGACCCCCACCGTGGCTGCCCGTGGGTCGAAGGCGAAACATCCGGCACAGGCGGTTGCCAGGCAGAAAGATGCGAGGAGCCCCAAAGGCTGATGGGAGTATCTCTGGACATAACCGCCAAGGACATGGGCTCCAGAGGCACACAGCGTGAGGTCAAGTCCCAGTCCCGCCATTCACTCGCTCCAAGACCTCGGGCTAGTCACGTCCTCTTTCGGAGCCTCAGTTTCCTCATCTATAAAGCGGGGACAATGATAACACCCTACCTCCCAGGGCTGGAAAGTGCCCGACGGATCCTGGCACTCCATCCAACGGAGCATCCTGCCGTAAGCGCGAGGCTCTGTGACAAGGCACAGAGTTAAATGAAGTCAAGACAGGGGCTGTGTATGGCGACCTCCGCAGGCCTCAGTTTCCCCACCAGTACCAGACAGATGGGCCCGTCCTCCTCTCCCTGCCCTTGCCCTCGCAGCTCCCCCGGGCCGCAGCCACTTCTGGTTGCCACCTGCCTCCACGCCCCGGCCGGGCCCGGTGGCCCTTGCAGGGGAGAGCAGAACCGAGAGCCGTTAGTCACGGTGTGGAGAGGTGCAATCCATCCGGGAGGCCGGCGGGACGCAGGAGAGGTCATCTCCATTACAAACTGGCTATGATTAAGCCATTACTTCCCGTAATGGGGTCCTTTCCGGGGGAGGTGACGCCTGCCGCCGCCGATAAGGCCTGGCGCGGCCGCCGCAGCCCGCAGGCTGCAAGAGCGCAGGCTCGCCCCTCTGTGACAGGTTCAAGCTCTCGCGCTCGTCCAAAAGTCCATTTTCCAGCACAACTGGGTACACTTCCCCGTGACAAATGCCTGTTCGCCTTTAATCTGTTACAAGCCGAAGAGGCCCAAAGGAAGCACTCCATCACGGGCAAGAATGTTTTTATAAGCGTGCTCTTTGAGGGCCCCTGAATGAGGGGGGCAGGGCGTGGGCAGGCCGTCCGCGCGCTGACAGCGGCTCACGGGGTCCGGAGCCAGGTTTAGGGGGAGGGGGTGTGCCGTGGCGCGTGGGTCTGGGGCGAGTGGGGCGGGGGGCGCTTTTTTTCACATGCCTTTGCGTGTCTGTGCTTGGGAAGGGCATGGGGGTGTCCTTGGGAGGACTCCTATCCTTTGTGTGTGTGTGTGTGTGTGTGCACGCGCGCGGATGCGTGTCCATGGGTGAGGGCGGGAGATGGTGTCCTATCTCCAATGTGTGAGGAAAGGAGGCGTGTGTTCGGGTGCACGCGTGGGGATACCCAGAGCCTCCACAAGCGTGCAGCAGCGTGCGACGGTAGCTCCGTGTAGGGGTGTGCCTGGTAAGGACCTGTGTGTGTGTGTGTGTGTGCGCGCGCGCCTAGGTCTGTGTGTGTGTGTGTGTGTGTGTGTGTGTGTGTGTGTGTGCGTGCGTGCCGAGGGGTGAGCCCGGGCGTGAAGGCCGGCTGTGTGTATGCCCGCATGAAAGCCCACACGAGGGCCTGGGCGTGTCTGGGTAAAGACCTCTGTGTGCCTGCCTGCGTTCTTGTGCCCATGACGCAGAGCGTGTGTGTGTGTGTGTGTGTGTGTGTGTGTGTGTGGGGCCCATGCGTGTGAGTATTCACGTGCATAGCTGGAGGGACAGAGTGGGGTTTAACGGCATAACCAGCTCTCCCGGGCCCCCTGGGAGGATGCGTGGGGGACCCCGAGCACAGGCCCCGAGGGCCTCGTGGTTGAGGCAGGTATTGTCCCAACACCTGGCAGCCGCCTGGGAGGTTGGGGATTCGCACTGAGGTGGGGGTTGGGGATGGGAGTGGAGGGGGCGGGGGTTCAGAAGCCAGAGTTGCCCTCTCCCCAGCCTAGGTCCCGGGTGTAGAATCAGAACCTCAGGAGTGGGGTGCTCAGGATGGGGACTGAGAATCCGGATCCAGGTTGAAGCCAGAGACTGCAAGAGCCGTGGCTGTCTGACGTTGGCCGCGGAGTCGGAGACGCGGCCCAGGGCGGTCGCTCCGTGACCCAGAAGCCGCCCATCCAGCCTCGACCCAGGAGGAGGAGGAGCCAGAGTGGAGGGAGCACGCACGGTGGGAAAGAGCGGCAGCCTCCCCCTGCCCGCCCACCCGCCTGCCCTGGGTCCCCCATTTCCCCATCTTTAGCAGTGACACCCCTTTGCCCCCGCCCTCAGTAGGCGGCAGGCCCTGGGAAGCCGGCTTACAGTTAGAGCCCCCTGGACGTTCCAAACCACCTTTGCGAGGACCGACTCGGACCCTCCCCCCCCCCCCACAAGCATGTTGTGTGCTGTATTTATAATGACCGTGAGCACGACTGCCACAAACAGCTACTCCGCATCAGGGGTGGGCACGGGCCTCCCGCACGTGCTTGCGTGTATAAATAGCAGTTAACGGTGAGAACGATGGTTTACTGAACCCCCTGACGCAAACGTCCCATGTGTCACCTGGCCTGGTGACCTCACTGAGGAAGCTGAGGGTCAGGGCGGGCAGCCGAGCGCCAACGGTCCCACAAGCGACAAGCAGAGGAACCGCCACTACACCATGGTCGGCCTCCAGGGAGCCTCCCCGAGGGAGGTTTCCAACACAGCCATCCCCTGCTCCCTGCCCCTCGCCCTGGAGCCTCGCGCTGGCCGAGCGGAAGGCGCGGCCTCGCCTGTGCCCGGTCACCGAGCGGTGGAGACAGGGCTGAAATCATTAAACGATCAGACTGGTGGAGACGGCTCGAGTCCGCCGCTTGGACAGAAAGCAGCAAGGAAGTGCCAGGGAAAACCTCTTGGTCACAGACCAGTCCACGACACACAGAGCAGCAGCTGTAAAGTGTTTCCCGCCCAAGCTCGCACAGCCGGGAAGAGCAGAGCCAGGGGGCAGGCCACCCTCCCAGAGACCCCGGGCCGGGCACCAGTGCGGACTTACTCTCGTTCCGAAGAGGACATACTGGAAAACGTAGGGTTATGTCTTCTGCTGAATGCTTATCGTTTAAAGAGAGGTGTGCAAACGGAGGGGTTAGGACAAACCCGGGGGAGGCCGAGGGTGGAGAGGAGGTACAGCCATGATGGCGACCTTTGACCTTGAGGACGTCCCTTGTGACCTTGAGGGCTTGGGGGTGGGGAGGGGGACAAACTCTGGGTTGGTGAATGTGAAACCAAAAGGCAGGAACTTGCAGCGAGAAGAACGGAACTGAGACGTACGGGCCACTAGCCACGGGCCGGGCTCAGTGCTGGGCTCTTATGCCGATGCCCCCGTGTGGTCACCCCGCTCTAGAGCCCAGAGTATAACATGTGCACCTGACAAAGGAGACGCTGGAGCCCAGAGAGCTGAAGTCATTTGCCCAAGAGAGCACAGCCCATCCATGGGGAACGGGATATGAAGTCAGATCTGGTGGGTTCTCCCCCCCCCCACATCAACCCCAGGGCAACAGCGCACCCCACTTACCCGCGGGGCCCCAGCGTCATCACCCTCGTGTCCTCCGCACTCAGCTCCGCTCTGAGCACCAGGCACCATTCTGAGGCACCGAAGGCGGAGCCTGGAATCTCCCCGGCCCCGGGCGCCAAGAGCCTGGGCCTCCATCCTCTGCCCCGTCCTCCTCCCCAAAAGGCAGGCCCGAGACCCTCTCTCTGGTCTTTGAAGAAGCAGTCTGCTCCCTCCGGCCCCCTCCAGGGCCTCTCTTCGGCCAGCCTGGGGGACCGTTTCTCCCACAGCACGCGGCCCAGGCCGGGGCGGAACGAATTCTCTCACTCTCTCTCTCTCTCTCTCTGTCTTGTCTTACCGCTAGTGGGTTTCTGCTCCGCCCAGCACATTCCGAGGGAGTTAAATAATCCAGCACTGATCACCTTGGGCTCCTTCCTGAGAAACGGCCCCTTCTCCAGATCATGACCCTGGGTCAGGGAAGGCCTCCCCAGGGGCGCTCGGCTCCCCTGCGGAGGAGGAAGCGGCCGGCCTGGCAAATGGACAAGATAAACCCCCGATTTTTCCTTCAGGCCTCAAACCACACGTTGCCCTCCCAGGGAGGCCTGCCCCGAGCCACCCCCAGACGCTCACTGCACTGTCCTCCCGTCCCTCGAGGAACACAGCACGGTTTACGACCGCAGCGTGACTGGCGGGAGTTGTCTCCCTCGGAGGCCGTGTGCGCCATGAAGGGGGCGCTGCGCCTCGGAAGCCCCAGCATTCGGCTCGGAGCTCTGCACACGATAGGAAGGCGATAAATACTTGCTGAACGAACTAATGCTCCTTGTGTGCTCTGGGCAGGGTCAGGGCTCCCCTCTTGGGGCTGCCACTGTCCCCGGCACACAGCCCTGCACTGCTCCATCATGCTGAGCCACTGGCCTCTCTGTCACCGTCTCAAACCCACAGCCCAAGAGCCACATCTGGCGCAGGAGTAGATTGGAAGTAAGTGATTTTATCTATTAAAAAAAAAAAAAAAACAATAGGGGCACCTGGGCAGTTCCGTCAGTGAAGCATCCCGACTCTCGATTTCAGCTCGAGTCATGATCTCACAGTCCGTGGGTTCGAGTCCCGAGTCCTGCTCTACGCCGGCATTGTGGAGCCTGCTTGGGATTCTCTCTCTCTCCCTCTCTCTCTCTGCCCCTCCCCTACTTGCTCCCTGTCTTTCAAACTAAATAAAAAATAAACTTAAAAAATTAGATGGAATGGGGCGCCTGGGTGGCTCAGTCGGTTGGGGGTCCGACTTCGGCTCAGGTCATGATCTCACGGCTCATGGGTTCGAGCCCCGTATCGGGGTCTGTGCTGACGGCTCAGAGCCTGGAGCCTGCTTCGGAATCTGTGTGTGTGTCTCTCTCTCTCTGCATCTCTCCTCCTCACGCTCTCTCACTCTCAAAAAATAAACGCCAAAAAAAAATTAGATTGGAAAATCGATCTATTAATTCTCTTGAAGAAGAGGAAGATCTGTCAATGCAAAGGCCACCGTCCCCCGTGGCGACAGTCAGGCGGAGCTGAGTGACAGCTGTCGCCCTTCGGATGGCCCCCGAGGCTCCAGATGGCCAACGCCCCGCAGCGCCCTGTCCTTCTCACCCCAGACCTGCTTCGCTCGGCTCTGCTCCCGCCCAGGCGGCGGCGGCATTTGGGTTTGTGACCTCCTGCTCCGTTCCCACCAGCCTGCCCCCCCAGGCCGTGAGCTCGCCGAGGTCAGAGCACACCCTGCACGGGGCCGGCACAGAGCGGAGGAACGGTAAGTGTTGGCTGAAGAGGTGAATCTAAGCCACAGCAGAAGGCGGCTGCAGCGGGTGGCGAGACCGAGTGGAGCAGACCTGGGTGTTAGGAGAAGAGAAAACCGCCTTTGAAAGGATGCAAGCTCCGGATTATATGCTTTGTAGGGATTAGTTAAGAAGAGATAATTGAGTGTACCAAACACTTTGTATTTTGTCTCATTAGCTGCTGTGGTGCTTGCCCTGCTTCGCGTTGGGGGTGGTGAGTAGGTTAATCTCATTGAACTGGTTTAATAAATAGAAATTCCATTTTTAAAATATCTCCCAAGGATGGAAATCCGGTGTGTGGCGTCCTGGCTCCTACTGCCAGGGATGCTCCTGCCACCTAGTGGTGATGAGTACGTATTGCAGGAAGAGTATTCTACAAGGAAAATCCGGCCAGAAGCAGCACCGACATATTCAAGAACCGGGACCCCCCCATCCCCTCCTCCCAGGCAGAAAAAACCTGGACAAAGGGAAGGAACAAAGTAGGGCATGAATGACTGGTTTAAAAGAGAAATTAACTGAAGTGTGCTTCAAGCTACAATTACTGAGTATTTGAGGTGCCTGAGTGGGCTAAGCGAACCCCAACCCTCTGGGAGCTCTTAACCATAACCAAGACAGACATAAATAACTAATTCTAGGCAGACCGAGGCCCAAGTTCAGAACTGTCAAATCCTCTGCACGTGGGCGTTGCAGCTCAGCGGGAACTAACCACAAGAGCTGGCAATATAGGCCAGACATCAAGCTAGGTGCTTTCCCTGTTTTTTTCTCCAATCTCTTTTTTATTATAAAGTTTTTAATTTTAATTCCAGTATAGTTAACATACAGTGAAACGTGTGTACAATAATTCGACAAGTCTAGATCGAATTCTAACAGAATTCAACAGTTCTGTACATTATTTCTCCACTAAATCTTTACATCTTTTGGACTAAGCCTTATTATTATCCCATTCTACAGATGAGGAACCTGAGGCTCACAGAGATGAAGTCACGTGCCCACGGTCAAGAAGCTGGTGCATGAGAAAGAAAGGATTCAGACCTGAGTCAGACCTGGCTGATTCCAGACCGCTGTTTCATTGTAGTCTCCCACCCGCTCTAGACCCAAAGCGGCCCCTTTGAGATTCCAGGGCCCACCCGAAGTAAGCACGTCCCCTTCCGGTAACCCTCAGCAGGGCTCTGGAAGGACTGGATGAGCACAGAGACGTGTTAGCACTGTCCGCCTCGCACCTCAGTGCCCCCTGCAACCTGGCCTGCCCTCACCTCTCCGTGGCCCTGCCTGTCTTGCCCTGAGCCTGGAGCCCTGGCCTCTGCCACCGCCATGCCAAGTCCACAGCCCGTCTGGGCAGCGTGGAGCCTCGTTTGCTGATTGGCAAGTTCGCAATACGGGCCTGCGCCCCTCAGAGAAAAATACAACACCATAATTGTCCCCAGATTGGCTTGTGTTCTTTGTGGAAAGAAACAATACACAGCCTTTGTGTTTAAAAAAAAAAAAAAATACTGAAACAAAAAATTTCCAGTTCACACTCTTTTGAATTGAGAGAAATAAGTAAACACTATTTCCCCAATCTGTGTTCACTGGGAAGCCTCCTTTTATTATATTTATGCAAAAACATGAGCCAAATCTCATCCTACGCCACCATAAAACACATTCGATAATAAAATGCAAACGCTGTTTGCAAAGAAT
Organism: Paguma larvata; assembly: GCA_030068075.1. Lineage (NCBI taxonomy): Eukaryota > Metazoa > Chordata > Mammalia > Carnivora > Viverridae > Paguma > Paguma larvata. The sequence continues at coordinate 28,103,823 of CM057833.1, forward strand.
TACCGAGGATCAAGTTCTGGCCTATTGTGAGGAGTAGTTTAAAATTAAGAGTTTTAAGCTTCGTGTATCCCAATTTTATTTTGCAATAATCCATGCCTTTAACTCACCCTGTTTATATTTGTTCCGAATAATGTAGCCAAAAATCCACTGAACATTGATTGTGCAAAGGGTAACTCATTATCTACTTTCGCCCAGAAATAACAGAGCAAGAAAGGAAGGTGTTTGCTTGTGTTCCCACAATTCTTTGGGAATATTTGCTTTCAGACATTTTGGAATATTGCGAGGTGCGCGTATTTCTGCACGGGAGCTTTGCAATTTTAAAAAGATAGCCAAAGGAGCAGACAGGAGGCTAAGGAAGTTTGCCTCTGTCGCCAGGGTCACGATGGTGCCTAATCTGCATGCCCACCTGGGGAATTCTGGGACATCGCCCTCCCCCCCACTGCTCTCGGGGGGAGAATTTACATAGAGCACAGGCAGGGAGGATTTGGGGTGGCTGCCGGAGGGATTTCACACACCACACTCCACGGCCACCAAAGAAGTATGGAGAGCCGATCCCCAGGGTTGAAGAGGACACTCCGGGGAAGCTGACGGTTGCAAGAAAGCCACCCTACACCAGAGGAGATGGTGACCAGATGGCCTACTGCGACAGTGGGCAGCCAGCAGCCTTGCCCGGGGTTACCGGGAGCCTTGGTCATCCAGCAGGAGGGAGTGGACGGTCCCAGCATTGCAGGGTGGAGTCCAGCTCCTACACCTGCTGCCTAGCCCCCAGGGACAGGGCCCCCACCAGCCCACAGAAATCCCCTGGGAATTACAGACCGTAAGGTTTATCGCTCTCCCTGGAAGGGGTCCTCCAAATCAACGAAGGGCGAGAAGACGTGCCTGGGAAAGGGTGGAGAAGCTCCAGGCACCCGTGTGGGAGGAGCCTGGCCCATCTGGAATTTGCATTCACAGCCTGCCTCCCACCCCCCACCCCTGCCCCATTCCCTCTCTCCCACCTCCCCTTCTCTTTCTTCTTCCTTCATCCATCTTGCTCACCAACGGTCACAGTAAAACTCTCTGACCTTTATGTAGCTTTTTTTTTTTTTTTGCTCTTTCAGAGCAACTCTTCTTGCCACGAATGCTTCTTAAACTGGGGTGCCCACACTCTTGGGGCTCCCGTCCATGGGCCGGGGAGTTTACAGAGTGACAAACACGGCCCATCTCGCCGGCCTTAAAATTACCCGATGGCAAGTAACTTAAAACGCTCTTTGTGTTAGAAGAAATCACATGGGTATGTCGTGGCGCAGAATGCAAAGTGCACATAAATGTTTAAGCTACGGAACCTCTTCAAATGCATCGCCCGCACGCAGCAGGCTGCGTTACGCTACGCCCTCGAACCCCCCGGGGTACCTGTTTCCTCGCTTTTGCCCTTCGGTTTTGCTTTGGTGGAAAAGTCTGAGCAGCTCTGACTTACTTCATCATGGAAAACCCTCGCAACAGCCCTTTAAAAAGCAAGGCAGTTTTAGAGGAGGAGGAACGGGGACTCAGAGAGCCAAGTCACTTGCCCCGAGTCCCCCAGCAAGTGGGCATCAAAGTCTAGACACTGGCCAGCTTTCTAGCCCCCAGCCTGGTGCCCATTCCACACCACAGGACTGCAGGCCCTTGGGGCAGGCCCCGGGGGCAGGGTGGCTGACTGGCAGGTGGGCGGGAGCCACACGCCTTCCCCTTTTCCTCACTCCTGCTGTGTCAGACTTAAGAGCGCCCCCCCCCGCCCCCCGGGGTCTGTTCATGGCGGGTGGCAAAGTGGGAGTCGTTTGCCACCACCCTGTCTTTCTGGGGCCCGGGGCTTGGGTGGGACAAGCTTTTAGGAGAAATCGCCCAGGGCCCCTCGGGTGCCTGTGCTGGCCTCCATTCGACAGCTGCTTACTGACCGTGTCCCTGGGCCGGGCATTGGCCAGGGGGTGGGGGATGTCTCCACGGGGAGCAAAACCAGCCAGGTCCCTGTGTGTCTAGAAGAGAGACAACGAACCCACAACGCAATGACAGGTGCAGAGGTGGTTAGTTCTATGAGGAAGAATAAACCAGAGTGAAGGGAGAGCCGTGGAGGACGAATATTAGGTCAGGCGGTTTGGGGAGACCTCCCTGATGGACAAGGAAGTGCTCACCATTTCCAAGTCATATCTGGCCACTCCGAGCTCCTGAGCGTGACTGCTGCCCTGGCTGGGGACCCCGCTGGCGTGGTAGTCACCCAAGTGACCCCGCAGCCTGTGAGCAAGACGAGCAGGGGTTGAGCACGACCGAAGGGGACCCCCTGACATCAGGGGAGCATCGGATGTTTGGAAAGGGGCTAGAGGCGTGTTTCTGCGAGTAAACTCATGTCGAGAATAAGAAGCCGAGACCGGTAGGGTGGGCCCCGAGTGCGGACGGGGGCCCCGTGCAAGGACAATCGCAAGGCGCCAGTGGGACTCTGAGGTGTGTCATACGCAGGAGTGGCTTGAGAAGAGAAGTCCCGAACCACGCACAGACAGAGCAAACCGCAGGAATGAGAAAGTCATCGGTAAGTCGACTGCCCACTTCCCAAATGATGAAATAATGGCTTGAATTCAAATTTCCTAAGATAAACTCAGCAATTTTGTGTTTTTTACCGTTATTGAGAGAAAACTATTTTGCGTTCAATGTTAGAATTATCGGTAAGTCAGGGTGCCCAGGGGGCTCAGTCGGTTAAGGACTGACTTCAGCTCAGGTCATGATCTCGTGGTTCATGAGTTCAAACCCCATGTCCGGCTCTGCGCTGACAGCTCTGAGCCTGGAGCCTGCTTCAGAGTCTGTGTCTCCTTCTCTCTCTGCCCCTCCCTCGCTCTCTCGCTCTCTCTCTCTCTCAAAAATAAATAAACGTCAAAAGAATGAAAAAAGAATCATCAGTAAGTCATTTTAGAATCAGGTATTTGAGTGTTCCTACACAGTACACGTATCGAAGAATTATAACGGCACACAATTCTAATCAATACAAACACATTAGAACCTTTAAATAGTACTTATAATACTGTAATATTATAAACAAAATTTATTAGAAAATAAAGAAGCACGTTTAGAGGACTATCTAAAGAATGTTCCCAGCAGAGCAAACAGCTAGGGCAAAAGTCCTAAGAATGGACCAAGCTAAGGGCTTTGGCTTTTATTCTCCGTGTGAGAAGGCAGATTCGTTCTTTAGAGCAGACAAGGTAATGGATCGTGACGAGTAAATTCAAACACACTAACCCAGGAGTCCAGAGGGTCGACCCACACGGTCCAAGGTCACGCTCAATCCTAGTTTCTTCCAATCCCGTGGAGACAGACCAACAAAACAAAACAAAACAAAACAATAGACTACATAACAGGCCAGTGCATGTTAAAAGCCCTGTCTTCATTAATAGACAGAAAAAGCAAACCCATGAATGAACCCAGCCTCATCCTCACACTGAACAGTTAGCGGCATTGAATGTACAGATCACAGAGGCAGGTACCTCATACGCGGTTAGTGGCAAATGGAGAAATCAAAGCAAGATAAGTTAAAAAGAGACACGGCAAAGAAGAGAACACGCCTCCTAAATCAGCCTTCCGGAACTGCTTCGGGCACCCTGGCGGGCCCTGTGAAATGCCAGGCTCAAGCTCGCCAGTATTTCCGATGCAGGTGTGTCCCCACGAGGACGGCCATGGGTTCTCCGACGCCTCCCGGGAGCTCAGGTGAGCGCCATCCAGAGACGGCGGAGGTGACATGGTGCAGGTGCCACCTGCCATGGCTGGCTGTCGTGCAAGGTGCCTTATCCGCACTGTCTCCTTTAAATCCTCCCCCAAATCCTGGGAGGTAGGGATTCTTCTTCCCCTTGTACAGATGAGAATGCTGAGTCCCAGAGAAGTTAAGAAACTTGCTAAAGGTATGATGCTTATGATTAATTTGAATCCCGGCCGATTCGGGAATGGATAAGCTCTTGGTTGCCAGTAGGAGGTTGGAAGCCGCAAATGGGGAGGCTGAGCTTTGGAGCGAGGAAAGAGGCGGAGGGGCCCTACCGTGGAGCCATCTTTCTCCCACATCCCACTCGCACCTCGTGACTGCTCTGTTAGGATTGTTAGTCCTACAGTCGAGTCGAGGAAACTAAAGCTCAGGGGGCTTCACGGGCCTGCCCAAAGTCGCTGGCCAGGAGCAGAGCCCGGATTCCAGCCAGGGGTGGCGGGCCGCACAGCCCACGGCTGCCGTGCACCCAATCGTGGCACCTGGGGTGGGGCTGGGCTGCCCTGGGAATCGCGGCACCCGAGATGCGGCCCCAGTGACTTCCTGCGGCACCTTGGGTCCATAGCTCCCCTCTCTGGGTCTGAGTTTCCTCACCCATAAAATGAGGAGGGGGGCGGGGTGATCTCCAAGACCCTCTTGAGTGTAAGCCTCTGGGTCTGCAAGACTCAAAAGGCAAAACACAGACCAAGATGGTCTACTGTCGACTCCTCCTGCCCCAGGCAGCGCGCGCGAGAGGGCTGCAAAATCCCTCCTGCCTTGACTGTATCCCCCTCTCACCCTGACCCTCCACACCCCCAGCCTGCACACCTCCCACCCTGGACAGTCCGAGATCTGCCCACATCCTTGCCTCTCCCCTCCCCCTCTCTCCACCCCCACATCTGCCCCACACCAAACCCAGCCCCCTGTCTCAGACCTCCTGCTACCTTGGCCCCCAAGACATGTGCCTGGGCTCTATCCCTCCCCGTCTCTCCCGCAGGCCACGCAGGGCCTTATGCCCGGTCCCCCGGTCCCCGTTTCTTCCACGACATCGGTCAGATAGATCTTTGTTGGACCAGCTCTTTTGCACACTCCAGCCCCTTCAAAGGCCTGCAGGATAAGTTCCTTAGCATGACATCTGATATTCCCCACTCTTCTGGCCCTAGTCAGTCTTAATCAACTCGTTGCCATCCACCACCCTCCTCCTTGTCACTCCCACCTACATGTCGGCCATGCTAACTGCCTGCATGTGCTAGTCTTCCAGTCTGGAACTTCCAGCCCTCCCCTCCTCCCCGACCCGGTTCAAATGCCTTCCTCCCAAACACCCCAGAGAGGTCACAGAATCTTCCCCCTCTCTCCGGTCCCATGAATCTTTTTACAACACTCTGTACCGGCCACGATTTATTCGTTTCTGTATCTCCGGTGCCTGGCACCGAGCCTGACATATGGAATGGATACAGATGCGTATTTGATGGATGAATGGAAGTTTGACATCTCATTCCCTCGCGGGCCAGGGATTTGTTCTCGTCTAGAATGTCAAGTTACCCAAGAAAGCTCTGTCCATCACCCGGAGCCGCGCTGCCCGTACAAGTAATGCCTCCCAATGTCCCCTTCACCCACATCCGGGCGTCCTGCCAGCCCGGTGCCCGGAATGCTCTCTCTCCCTCCCTGGTCTGTGAGGACGCTGAGCGTCTCTCTCTCCTTTCCTTCATTCGCCTTGAACCCTAGGGCCCTCGGTCCAGGGGCAGGCCAGAGAGGAACAAGATGAAAGACCTGTAACAGGGGGGCATGAGAAGTCGCCATAACTAGCTCCCGAGACGCACACATCCGCGTGTTAGGAAACATGTACAACCGGTAAGACCTAACTAAGTGATGGTCCATCCAACCATGAGAGACCATACGGCACGTCAAATGACAAAGCCGATCTACAGCTATTTCCGGGAGCTGACCATGGTCTGTCGCCAAATGAGAGGGCCCAACGGAATCCAGTTGGTATCATGTCACTCCATCCTGACAAACACAGAAAACTCTGAATGGCTACACGCCGAAGTGTCCAGGGGTCTATTTCCGGATGGTGGAGATTATGGATTATTTTATGTTTGTCTTCAAACTTTTACACTGTCTGACTTTTTTCACCAAGAGCATGAATTTTTATGTTGAGAAAAACAACAACGTTATCTCCGTGTTGGAGGAGACGGGCAGAGGGGGGAGGAGAGGGAAAGAAAAGCTAAACCAGAAACAGTTGGAGACAAAGGTAACTTGCCCCCTCTGGGCTTCTCCTCCCAATCCGTATAGGGGGGGAGCCCGTGGCCCAGGAAAGACCCCCAGAGCTTGATTCCGGGACTCGACGCAGACCCTAAACTCCTGCCTCCAGCCCACTCCTCCAAGACTCGGGTTCAGGCTCACCGCCCGGCTTCCGCTGGCGGTGATGAGTCAGAGAGCTCATGGAGACTGTTGGCTCAAACCAACCCCTTTGTTCATCTTGCTCTGAACCAAACACCAGTGCAAGCACTCAATCCCATGCCCCGGTACCCACAGGTGGGGGGGGAGGGGCGGGGAACTCGTGCAGAGACTCTGCACCAACAGTCAGCGGGGCACCACCTGAAGACATATTCCTGGAAGGCACACAGTGGGAACCCACAGCACAGGGTTCGAATTGCTTAAGCCTGGACGTGAACCTGCGGGGCCCCGGGATTCCCGACAGAGGCTGCGGGTGCTGGCCCCTCTCCCCGGTGTCAGCATCGCACTGACGGTGAGTTGACTCCCCTGCACCTCTGTTTCCTCCCCTATAAAATGGGTCTAGGGGCGCCTGGGTGGCTCAGTTGGTCAAGCGGCCGACTTCAGCTCGGGTCATGATCTCACAGTCTGTAGGTTCGAGCCCCACATCGGGCTCTGTGCTGATGGCTCGGAGCCTGGGGCCTGCTTCGGATTCTGTGTCTCCCTCTCTCTCTGCCCTTCCCCTGCTCACACTCTGTCTCTATGTCTCTCGAAAATAAATAAAAACATTAAAGAAAATTTTAAATGGGTCTAATAGTTATACTCGTGAGGATTCGTGAGAAGGCTGACCCGGACTGCATATGTAAAGCACTCAGCGCAATGCCTGGTGCATGGGGGCACTCAACGGATGGCGGCTTTTATCGCTGTTGGCAGAACGGTTCTAATCCTGCAGTGGGTAGGTCACAGGCGTGCCGAGGCCACTGGCAGGCCCGCTAACAATGGGAGCCCGATGTGCCCTCATTGGTTACCATTAGGAGGCTGGCAACGCCTGAGGGATTCTGACGGAGGGAAAATCAATTGGGGTTCATGCACGGGAGAAATAACTACATTTGTCAGGGGAGGGTGGTTGCACAGGAGAAATATGAAGGGCTCCTCGTAGCTCATCCTCTTTCCTCCTCGAGAACATCTAGCCTTATTAAAAATATAATCAGGAGCATGGTTGCCACCTTCATCACGGCTCGCTGGGAAGCGGAAGACGTCAAGGCAAAGGAGACAAGGAAGGAAGCCATCTGTCTGCTGGGGCCGATGCTTCAGGACGGCTCTTGGGAGCCGTGTGGCAAGAAACCCAAGCATGTGCTAAGTAGCAAGAGCAGGCCAGCCAGGAATCAGGTGCAGGGACCCCAGGTGGGACATCCGGGAGCCTTTCATGGTCCTGGACCAGGCGACCAGAGCCTCGCCTCTTGCTTCCTGCATCCCACATGCCCCGGCCCCCGGCTCTCGACTCGTAGCCGCGCTGATGCTTCCAGCCCACGTTGGCCGGTCCCACCCGTCTGAGTCTGTTTCTGTGTCTTCATTCAGTCCCCAGATCTGTGGGGATGCCCGCCGCGTGCCGGGAAAGACACGGAGACGAGACTGACGCAGACCCTCTGCGGCATGTCCTCCTGTCGAGGAGATGTGACAGGGGCACAAATGAACGCAAATCATGTCAGTCCGTCAGTTCGCTCTTCAGCTGCAAAATCTCCCTATTACCTACATGACGACATCCAAGGGCTTGAGCATAGCCTCTGAACCCTCTCGTGATCAGCCATGACCGACCCACTCCATCTCAACTCTGGCCCCAAACCTCTCCCTCTCCGCCACTCGGCCGCCTCCGCTCCCGTCCCGCCGAGCGCCAGCCTGTTGGTGTCTTGGTGTCTTTGGTCCATGCTGTACGCATCTCCCTTCGACAAACTTCTACCCCCTCCTTCCATACCCTATTCAAGTGTCCTCTCCTCCACCTATCTCCTCACGCAACCCCCAAAGCTCCCGGCCCCTTTTACTTCCAGTTTCCAGAACATTGGATGCGAATGTTTATGTCAGTACTAACCATACCACTTCATATATGTTTACATGTTCCTCTTCCCCACGGAGCTGTGAGCTCTTTGAAGACAAGGTCCATGTCCTACTAACATCTTCATAACCTAAAGGACACAGTAGGGGTTCAATAAATCTTACATCTAACATCCTAATAATCTAAAGCACACAGTAGGGGTTCGATAAATGTCTAATAAAATACAGATAGGCAATGAATATGAGGGGAAAAATGCTCAACCCCCCTAGTAGTGAGAAAAATGCAATTGATAACAAAAACTAGACACCATTTTCACCCACCAGAGATGCAAAAATTGTAAAAGATTGACAGTATTCAGTTCTGATGGACATGGAAGGGTGCGGGCTGGTGGGGGCAGGAATTGCTATAATCTTTTGGAAAGAGCGACAGCTCCAGGTGCTAACAATTAGGCAGTGTGTGCTTGTTAACTCTTCATATCGCTATTTCATAGAAATGAAAGCACTAGCATATAGGCTGTGGTAGTTGTCTATGGCTGCATAACAACCTGCCCCAAGCCTTGGCAGCTTGAAATAACACACGTGTATCATCTCCAAGTTTCCGTGGGTCAGGAATCGTGGGCTGGGTCTCTGACTCTGGATCTCTCAGGAGGCTGCAGGCAAGGTGTCCACCGGGGTTGCAGTCATCCGAAGGCTTGACTGTGGAAGGGTCTGCGTCCAGCCCTGCTTATGTGGTTGTTGGCAGAATTTGGTTCACCCAGGGCTTTCGAAGAGAGGTCCTCAGTCCCTCGCTGGTGGTGGGCCAGAGGCCAGCCTCAGTTCCTTGTTGGGTGGCCTTGTCGATGAACGCAAACACATGAGAAGAGTCAGAGAGAAACTACCAAGAAGGTGGACGTCGGCATCCTTTGCAATCTATCACAGACGTGAGTCCTATTAAGTTTGCTGTAGCCTACTCGTGAGAAGCAAGTCACTGGGTCCAGCTCACATTCAAGGGGGAGAGAATACACAAAGGCATAAATAGGGGAGATGAAGGCCATTGGGAGCCACGTCAGAAGCTGCGTGTCCACGCGTGGGGATGTGTGGGTGCGTATGTGTGTGTGCAAGCAAGAATCATGAAGAAAACCGTGAAAAAAATACCCCTAATCCTTAGCAGGGCTTACTGGAGAGAGAAACAGGTTTGGAGAGGTAGGAAAAGTGGAAGAAGCAGATTCTTGGTTTTTTAAAATAAATCCTTATTTTGTTTGACTTTTAAAACAGGCAGACATTTCTTTTATAACTTAAAAATTAAGTAAATATTAATATGAAGTCACCAACGCCAGACGCGTCCTGGAATGGAAAGAAGGATAATTCACCCTAGCCTGGAGAGAGGTGGGGCGAATCAGGGAAGGCTTCATGGAGGAAATAGTGTTTGAAGTGACCCTTAAAAGATGAGCCGGGTCGGGTCATGCAGAAATGACAGGAATGACACAGGGAGGGAAGAGCACGACAGAAGGCACGTTAACTGTCCCAGGGTCAAAGAATGGTCGAGGCGACACAGGTAGAGAGAGCAGAGGCGCAGAGCTGGGGCCCCCAGGGCCAACCTGGCACGTGTCTACCTGGCTTTCCTCATCTCTGAGTCCAAGGAACTGCTGAAGAGACTTTAGCTGCAACCGAACTCCCGGATCTCTGCAGAAGGTTCTAGAACTTTGTGCCTCCTCATGCTCCTTCCAAATCAAGCCACAGCACTGGTCCCATTCTGAGAGGCTCCCTTAGGAGTCTGCCCATCCAACTGAGTCTCTTCCCGGAGGGACACAGCAAGGGAAGGAGAAATGGCAATATTATCTTTCTCTCTCCATGGCTCCACGTGAGGGGCCTCCATGCATCTCAGAGACAGAGACCATGCTGGGGCTGTTCTGTAGAGCAAACCCCTTCATATCTCCTTGGCCATTAACTTCAATAAATTCGCCACTCCGCCTTTAGAGAGAACCACAGGGCTGGGGCCGGCCGTAGTTCAGTTGTCCCTTCAACAAGAGGGATATTAGAACCCCAAGGCTGGACCCCAGAGAAGGCTTTTGGTTAGTACATAAGTGTAAGCCAAAAGAAAATTCACCCTTCAAAGACTCTCCGTGATCACCAGCTCTGGGACAGGCCACAAGCTGGGCCCCGGGGCGGGGGGGGGGGGGGCTGAGACCCAAGGTGCATCCCTTGGCCATATGAGGGTCCAGAGATATGGCTCAAACCATTCCGGAGCATGAGGAAGGTGGGGAATCCAAGATGGTTTCACAAAGGCGAGGAGCTGCATGGACTGGGTTTTGAAGGGTGAGTAGGAGTTCGGTGAAAAGAAAGGGAAGACGGGCACTTCGAGCAGAGCGAACAGCACGGGCCAAAGACACAGCACCTGGACTAGCAGTTCAGTGTGGCTGGAACTTGAGCGGGGGCAGGGGAGGGGAGGAGACAGGATTGACAAAAGGCGAAAAAGGAAAGGTAGGTAGGGCCGGCCGGTGTGGAGTTTATAGGGCAAAGTGTGACAAGGGCTTCTTGACTGTGACCTGGGGGCTTGTGGCTCATTTAAGGTGATTGTTAAGAAGCGCAACCTCTGGAGAGATATGGGGGGGAGGGGCGGGGGGAGACAAGCCAGGGAGGAGACTTTCGCGTACATCCTCCAGAGTGTTTTTCTAACAAGTCCGTATTACTATTATAATACATTCTTTAGCATTTTAAACTTTCTCTCTTGGCTGGGGTCGCAAATAATTCACTCCAGCTGCCATTTAGCAAGGGCTTCTGCTCTCATCTTGCTAAAGCTCCCACTGGCTCTCTGAGAAACACGCTCTCATCCCCACTTCCCAGATGGGAAACCGAAGACCTGGCAGAACAAGGCAGAACAGGCAAATGAGCCAGAATTTGAACCTGGGTCCGCTGACCCCAAGCCTGCACTCCTAACCCGCTCCACAGCACCCCTGGGCGCACGCACGACCGGGAGGCGAATTCATCGCTTCCACAGATGTCGCAGAGCCGGAGACAAAGCACATACTCGGGGACGACAGAGCCACCTTCAAAGCCTCTGGAGAGGCTGGTGCCCCGGGCACGGAGCCAGCATGCCAGGACGGAACGTATCAGGGGCAGATGTGAAAACCCGGACTTGGGAGCCAAGCCTTGTCCGAGAGCAGACGGGAAATATGTGTCCTGCTGGGGACTTGCACACTCTGCCGAGTCGCGCGCACCCAGAGGCTAGGCCTGCATCCGCCTGGAGGCGGGAGACCGCTGGCTCACTAGGGACGAGCTCCAGGCGGCTGTCGGGACTGTTGGTCTCCCTGTCTCTTTTGTCCTCATGGCCATCCCTGCTCGTGTCTCCTCTGGTAGCCCTGATGAAGCCGGCGCCCAGCCCTGAAGCACCCGCCCCAGTGACAGGCTGAGATGGGACTGGGGCTCTTCGGGAGGTGGAGTGACTTCAGGGAATTGCCCTAAGTAGGTAATTTTTAAGATTTTTTTTTTAACGTTTCTACATTTTTGAGAGACAAAGAGAGACACAGCATGAGTGGGGGAGGGGCAGAGAGCGTGGAAGGTGACACAGAATCTGAAGCGGGCTCCAGGCTCTGAGCTGTCAGCACAGAGCTCAACGCCAGGCTCGAACTCACAAACCACGAGATCATGACCTGAGCCGAAGTTGGACGCTTAACCAACTGAGCCACCCAGCACCCTGGTTTTTAAGTTTTTCAAGCTGCAGACCCTTCTCCTGCATTGAATCTTATCTTCTGTGAACTAGGTAAGGAAGGCGTGTCTCTGCTTGGAAGCAGGTGGGGGGGCAGACTCCCTGCTGGTCTTCCCCCTTTCCCCCACTAGGGCTCCCTGAACACAGTGTGAAACCCGCTGAGCTTGAGCACTTGGAAAAGCCCCTGGCTCAGAAAATGCTCTGATCCTTTAATTCCTAGCGAATAACCATAGAATTAACATGTTGAGCACTAACTATGCTCCAGGCACTAAGCTCCAGGCTTCATGCAAACCTTGTCATTTAATCCTCATCAGAAACCTATGAAATGGGTTCTATCACCCGGCGGAGACTGCCCGCTGCCCACCAAACTCTCTTCTCCACCTTTCTCTAATGGAAATTGAAGCCAGGTGCATGGCCAGACTACATTTCCCAGCTTCCTTTGCAGCGAGGTAAGGCCATGTGACCAAGCTCCGTCCAATAGCACATGAGCAGGGGCGAGTGCGCCCCTGCCAGCCAGGGCGGTGAAGGGAATGCGTGAAGCGCCCCCCCCACCCCCCCCACCCCACCCCCCCCCCGCCGCCCACCACCACCACTCTCTCTACCTCCTGCTTCTGGCAGGGACCAGGGCCACCAGAGCGACTGTGGAAGCCTGGCGTTCAAGTGGTGGGTTGGGGTCCCTGAATTTACCCCGCGTGGCAGCGCCCTCTGCTGACCCGGAGCCCACCCACCTGTCCCGCTAACTGGGAGAATTATCCACTGGTTTTCGGCCATCGCAGTGTAGATGTCCACAGTCCCATGGTCTGGCCTTCCGGATCCTCAGTGCTTGGAGGAGGAAGGCAGAAGAGATGAAAGAACTTTCTGAGATCATCTAGCCGGCGGCCGAATCCGAAGCCCTTGGGTCTGACCCTAAAGTCCCTGCCCTCAAGCCAGGACACTCACCCCCCAGACGTTATAAAATCAGTAATGCCAATACTCGGGGCCACCGAGACTCAGGAGCGCATATTCCCAAGTGAAAGAAGCCAGCCTGAAAAGTCTACCTACTGTATGATCCCAACCCTCTGACATCTGGACAAGGGCAGAACCAAGGAGACGGTGGTTGCCAGGCATTCAGGGGGAGGGAGGCAGGGGTGCGTAAGCAGAGTACAGAGATTTTCAGGGCAGTGAAACTACGTTGTACAATACTGTAATGTACTACACATTATAAGCTCACGGTCTGCACGACACAAAGGCTGAACCCTAATGTAAACTAAGGACTTGCGTTAATAACAAAGGGTCGGCTAAAACTTCTCTAAAAATAAAGTCTATTGCTTTAAGGATACACAAATTTAGATAAATATATACAGCTTCAAGAAAAACTCATGTATGAAAAAAATTAATATTTTGCCACACGCGATACACTTCGATTCGCACCCCATTAATCTCCCAAACAAGCTCTGATGGACCTTTTGTCATTATCCCATTTTGCAGATGAAGAAACTGAGGCTCAGAGAGGCCACGCAATTTGCCAAGCCAGGACCAAAGCACCCATTTGTTTGACTTCTCATCGTCCTCCCTCCCTAAGACCTGCCCCCTCCGCCTTCCACGGACACTTGCCCTCACCAAACCAGGGTGCCAGTTCCCCAGCAGGCAGAGCCTGCAGGGGACAGTGTGCCGGGCCCTTTGGATGGAAGCCATGTGGATAAAGGCTCACAACAGCCCTGTGAGGGAGGCTCCAAGGTCGCTCAGCAAACTAGACCCCAGACTCCCTGTGCAGTGCTCCTTCATCTGCAGAGCACTCCCCGGAAATAGATCAGCGTGCCCCTGCACCACTCAACACACACACGCGCGTGCGCACACACACACACACACACACACCCTTGCCCTTTGTCACTGACTCTCAAACATACAGGCTTTGGCAATCCAGGGGACGTGAGGCCCTTCGGCACTTACACAAGCCAGCATTTCTCACCAGGAACGGAGGGTCATTTGGGGACATTTTTTTTTTTCCTGGAGATTGTCAAGACCTCCTTCGAAATGCATAACCACACCTGCACACTAGCTCCAGGCATCACTTTCCCTGCTCTCTGCAACCCCTGGAGGGGAACTGAAGGAATGTATCAAATTCTTAATTTAAGAAAAAAAGAAGTCCCTGGCGCCTGCAGGCGGCGAAAGGGCCATTTCGTATGTTCGAGGCGTTCTGAGGAAGGTGCTGCCTGAGAACTACCGGTCTGACTGCAGTTCCTGGGATGCTGGGCCTCCCCGCGACAGAACAGGACCCGAGCCAGCTTCGGCGTTTCAAGAACGTAAACGCAGGCCAGGGTCAGCACGATGTCTGACTGTCAGCGCTGCGGACTGTCCGTCGCCTTATGACAGGGCGAGATGATTCGGAACCACCGGGTTTTATTAAACCGTACACGGCGGGGACAGCCCTGGGGCCTGGGGCGAGCAGCCCCCAAAAGCTGTCGACCTTTTTAAAAATGAGAGGCGCCCAGTCCATCGTCCCCTTCCTCCGGAAGGGCCCGGGAAGTCTCTGGGATCAGAGAGGTCCCACCATTTGCTGGCTGTGTGCTCCTGGGTATGTGACCTAACCTCTCTGAGCCTTCATCTCTTCCTCTGCAGAAGTCTGACAAATAATGAGAGGATCCGATGGGCTCAGGCGGGTAAAACGCGTGAGGATGAGGATGATGCGAGAGCTGGCCAGGTTCCTACAGACGGTCTCGTCCAACCCCTCTCATTATGCAGATGGGAAAGGGAAGAGGCTCGCCCAAGCTCACACAGCGAGCTGGAGGAGCTGGGACTAGGACCCACGTCCTTGCTTCTTAGACCGAAGCTTTCTCCACGGGGCACACTGGGCACATTCTGAGAACACCTCAGAAATGTAAAGACCATGCCAACAGCCGTGTGAGTTCTAGAGCCGAAGCCAGGCCTGGGACAAGGAAAGGCTGGGAAGTCCCCTTCCACCAGCCAACCCGGAGTTCCCGTGCAGCCGTCCTAAGGGCTGGGGTCGGCCTCGGCCCCTCTGTGTGAGCAAGTGGTTGACAGAAAGCAAGGAGAGTGAAAGGGACCCCTTATGGCTTATGCCGGAAGTCTCCATTCCTAGAGAGGCCAGCAGGAGGCGACCTGGGGGGCGGGTGGGGGGGGTCATCGGCCCTTCCGCCCAACCCCACCTTCTTAAACTCCATTCTAGAAGTCGGGCCTTTGCTGCTTAGGCTGCCCGGTCGGTGCCTCTGGTTTTCAGGACTCAGTCAGGCATTGAGTCTTTGCAGGTGCTCTGCATAGACACTGGAAGGTCACGACCACAAACCTGCCGAGGGGCCCTGTCTGCAGGGGTGGCGTTGCCTAAGATCCCCCCAAACCACTCCTTCGTGTCCTTTCTGAGGACCTCTCTGAGTCCTCCTGAGTGGGAAGGTGGTGGTATTACCTCCTATCTTGGGAGCACAGACGTGTCAAGCCCCTGGCCCCTGTGTCCCCAGGCATGCGCCCTGAATGGGTTTGGTAGGGTTTGGAGATCACGGCCAGCCTGTGCTTAAGGCATCCACCATGATCAGCCTCCCATGGCCCCCACCGAGCAGAACCAGCCACGTCCTGCATCACGTGACCTCATGACCACCTGGCCACCGCTGATGGGTCAAGAAGGTAACACCTGACTCATAGGCGGCTCGTCCGTTGGTTGGCCAGTCATCCCATGAGCTGGCCACCGTCCCACATGGGGGAATTTGAACTAAGAGATTCGGAGTCAGAGGCTGTGTGGATGGCGGGGAAAGCTCGCGGGAAGGTAGGGCAGCTTAGAGAGTCACGTGACCTCCAAGCTGAAGGAAGGCGAATGTGTTTACAGGGGGGTCAGGGGGTCGGGGGGGTCGGCACTGATGAAGGTGAGAAGGACCAATCCCAGAGCGACCTCTGCAGAGCGCCGAGACAGGCGTGCAGGCCAGATGCTCAGATTAACGGAAGTCATCTTTAGTCAGGGTTCCACTTTCCGGCAAGGTGGGAAGATTCCCGAAAGAGTCTAGAAAGAGACTCCAGAAAGTCCACAGTGGTGTCCACAAAGCAATGAAAGCTAAAATATCCTTGAAGGAGGGTGGCATTAATCCCCAGGAAGGGAGATTCCCACCAGGCCTAGACATAAAGGGAGTAGGTCCCTGAGGTTGAGAATTGATGGGCACCGGAGACATGCTCTCGAACCCAGAACCAGAGCTCAGCCATGGGTGAAAGGCCACGGCTTCTTTACCTGTGGTGTCTGTTTTCCAGCACCCAGATGGGTATTGCTTTCCTGTGGAAAGCAGCAGACCCTTGGAAGTTAAATTTCTGAAAAATGCATCGTGAGGGCAGGAGTGACCCTCTGCCTCCTTCTTGTGTTTGGAGCCGAGACTGGCCGCATGGTCTCGCCTGGAGCAAGAGAGAAGGGAGGCCTTCTAGCGATGAGAAGCTGCTGTCGACGATCGGGCTGCACGGAAAGCCAGAGGGACCCCCCCCTGAATCACCACCGCTAATGAAGTCAGCTGGGGAGGAGGGCAGCAAGGAGGTGGCATTGTGGCTCGAGGAAGAGACGCCTGGCTGCAGAGTCACGTGAAGACACATCGGCTCAGGCCTCGGGGCAGGTGTCACGTAGCTGCGTTCAGTAAGTTGGGGTCAGATCCATGGCGCCCCAGGCTTCCGGGCCTGGAAACGGCCCAACCCAGCCCCAAAAGCTGAGCCACGGAGCAGGATCCAGAGGGGAGAAGAACCTTCATTAATGCTGACTTTCATTAATCCGGGCATCTGGCCTAAGATCCTACTGGATCCAGAGATGGAAACCATCCCCCCCCGGGTCCCAAACTCCAGAGTCGATGTGGGCCACGTGAAGACTGTCCTGGGAGCCGCTGATAAAGAATCCACTCGGGGAGCTTGGGCAGCCTGGCTACTGCCTCCCTGGGCTTGGCGGGGCCTTGAGAAAACCGGGGGATCGGCGGAGAAGGGAGGCCGTGATCTGGAGGGCCACAGAAGCGACACGCGTGAGCCAAATCATTCGATACAGACGCCTGCTCCCCCTCCCCCTACGAGGCGGCGTGGGGCAGGAGGCGGGACGAGAGAAGAGGCGGACACAGGCGGCAGGATGAGGACGTGGAGGGGAGGGATAGGCGTCTGAGGGTTCACAAGCTGGGGGGACAGGCTGGACTCTGACGTTTTCCTTCTTTCCAAACACGAGGTGCAGACGCTCTGCGAAAGGGCGCCCTGGGAAGAAAAAAGGAAAATCTCCCTCTCTACCATTCTTCCTTCATGAGCTTCGGGCAAAAACTGCCTTGGCCTGAATCCAACCACCCCCGATGCCAGCTCTCCCCCAGGCCGAGTCGCCGTCAGCTTCACAAGGCGGCCAGCACCACAACCGCAGGCCTCCTTTCCACAAGCAGGCCCCGCGGGCCCCTGCGCCAAGCACCTGCTCGGAGGGGCATGGGAGACGGCATTATTAGCATTTAGTGGCCGGCGGGAGCAGCTTAGGAGCCACTGAGCTATAGGATTGTCCCCGGATCTCACTGTCCATTCACCACTCCGGCTGCGTTTGCAGGAGAGTGATCTGGAGAGGCCCAGAGAAGTCGGGCGCGGTGAGGACGGTTGTATCCGCTGTCTACTGAGCAGTGGCCACCAGCGAGCAGCAGCACGGAAGAGGCATGCGCGGGACCGCTACCCGCAGGCCCCGACCGTCTCTCTTGACACCGGGAGACCATCCCCCACAAGGTGCTCAGAATCCCATTCTCGGCCACCTTCTCGCGGGATTTACCTTCCCCCCTTGGGCTTCGGGCCTCGGGTTCGCGTGTGACTTAGCTCTACGCCCTCTGACAAGTGCCCGCCTAAGCCCAGAACACCCTCCCCCGTGCAGGAGGTTTTCTCCAAGGTCTGTGCCTCCTCCGCTTCCTAACTCCGCCCGTCTGGGCTAGCATTAGACCCAAAGTTGCTACTTCAAGTTCCCTCAGACCAAGGACAGGCAAGATCTCACGGAGGCCCCTCTGTCCAACCAAACGAGATGGCCACCAAGTGTCCAGAGCTTTGCAGATCCTGTCTCCGCGTGGCCCACCTTCCGGCCCACGTGATGACGGGCACCACGACGCCTCCCTCATCGTCCCCAGGAGGCCACGGTCCGTTGGCTTTCCCCCCACAGCCACTATTGGCAATAGCAATCAAGCCGTCACTTCTCAAAGGGCCAGGACAAGCCAGGCAGTGTGTCAACTGCTCACATAAATATCTCACAACTACCCTGAGGGGAGGTATTGTCCCATTTTACAGGGGAGGAAACTGAGGCTCATGGATTTACCATATAGCTATAAAAAGCAGCAGAAGGAAGATTCTAACTCCTACCCATTTCTCTCCAAAGACAGGGCCAGGCGCCCCGGTCTGGGTGTCCACCAAGGCCCTGACGCTCCCCACAGGAGGGCTCAGGCATTTCCACGCCGGGAGCCTCCGTGGCCACTTCCTGCCTCTTCGGGCCTTTGACTTCAGTCAAGGAAGACCTCTCCCTGTCCCATCACTAAATCTCGGGGTGTACATTCGGTACCAGCGGGTCCCCTACAAACATCCGCGAACAGAGGAGCGAACGAGTGGGCAAACCCTTGTGTTTGCGTCACGGGTTCACGAGCGTGTCTTGGCCTCTGCAAGGCCGACAGGACTGGGCCCAGCTGCTTCTGTAGCTGCTTCTCCCCGAGGGGGCCCCGGCACCTTCTCTCCGGGCACCCTCACTCTGGCGTCACGTCGGCGTTCTCCTATACACGTTTGGGTTTTTCTTCCTTCAAATATTTGATTCAACAAGCACCTACTAAGACCCCCTCCCCCCCCCGCGTGCCAGGCTCTAGGGAACAAAGATGAACCACAAACCACCTGCCCTCCGGAAGCTCACGGTCCAAGGGCCAGGGAGGAAGCCCCGGACACGGCGACGCGAACACTCAGGCCCAACTAAGACAGAACCCGCGAGGCTGGGAAATGCTGTGAGAGGGGCTGTCGGGCCAGGCTCTGAGCCCTCCTCTGGTCCTAAACTCAAACCTCCGCCTTTGGCACAAGCCTCCCAATCAGGCGCCCACCTGCCACTTTAGTTCCTTTCTCTCTTTAGTTCCAAGAAGGGGTGGAAAGGTCACCGAGCCCCTCATGGCCTCCTGTAAGCATCATGCCCAGGATGTCATGGAGGAGTTTGCAAGAAAAGCTCAGGGGGTTAGGAGATTCTGAGCTCAGCATGGAGTATCAAACAGCGGGAGCCCTAAGGTTGTATTAACAGAAGAATAGGCCCACGCATAGGAGGTGGTAGTCCTTCTAGACCCCAGGTTGAGACTCAAATGCCCAGGTGCCAAACAGCGTGTACAGCAAATGGGCGAAGGGGCTGGGGGTAAGCGCTGGGAAGGAAGCATAGCCTGGCCTGGTCTGGACTGCAGCAGGCTGCAACCCAACAGGGGCAGCCTCGCTCGGCCAGGCGAGAGTCCGTCCTGCGGGCATGCGGGCCCGGTATGGCCTGGTTGTATTCCTAACTGTTCTTATTCTCAAGCGCCTCAGTTATCTACTGCTGTGTCAAAAAAAAAAAAGCAGCCCCAGATTTGGTGGCTTCAAGCTACCCCAAAGGGAGGAGGCAGGGGGAGGCCGTGGGTCACAGGGACAGGGTTTCGGGCTGGGATGACGAAAGGGCTCTGGGGGTGGACGGTGGTGACAGCCGCACAGCAAAGTGAACGTACTTCATGCTGAGCTCTAGGCTTCGAAATGGCCGAGAAGGGAAATGTTATGTTCTATACATGGAGCACCCCCAAAAATGGTGAATTTTATTTGTGGAGGCTAATAAAGTTGATAAATATTTTAAATTTTAAATTATTCTAATCAGACGACACTCAAATTCACTTGGTGTATTTTAACGGACTCTACGCAATGGAACCCAAGGGCAGATGGACCCGCTAACAGAGAAACAAAGAAAGTGTTTTCTCTGCCCGAAAACTTCCCCTGCGATGTTTATTATTCGTCATGATTTTGTGTGCTGACCAGGGCTCCTCCCTCCTCCTCCATATGGCTGCTCCGGCTGGGTTTTCTTCCCAGCCTGACGGTCTCGGGGTGCTGAGAGAGCAGCTAGAAGTTACAAGACCTCTTAAGGCCTAGGATTTTGGTTTTCTTTTTTAATGTTTATTTATTTTTGAGAGAGAGTGCCCATGTGGGAGAGGCAGAGAGAGAGGGAGGCACAGGATCCAAAGCAGGCTCCAGGCTCTGAGCCGGCAGCACAGAGCCTGACCTGGGGCTCGAACTCACAGACCATGAGATCATGACCTGAGCTGAAGTCGGCCGCTTAACCGACTGAGCCACCCAGGCGCCCCTTTCAGCTTCTGCTCTTGTGCGGCTTCCTCTTTGGCCAACTCTCACTGTGGTCCGCACAAGAAAGGAGATCCCAGGTTCATCGGGTCCACTCAGCGCAAACCGCCATAGCCAACATGCTTATGGGGACAACGGAGCAGAAGGTTAGAAATCGGGGCCATCCTGATAGCCCTGGGAGGTGTCCAGGTGCGGCGGGAGCCTCCCCGCTGCAGGGCAGACTCGTTTGAAACAGCTCCCAAAAAAGAAGCCCCAAGGAAGGCAGTGAGGAGCCTTAGAAAGCCAGGCAGACCCGGGTTTGATCCCAGCACCTCAGCGTACCAGCTGCGTGAGTTTGGACGAGTTGCTCAAGCTCTCTGAACCTCAGTCTCTCTACCTTTAAAATACGAAACAAGAGCCCCAGCTTCACAGAGTTGTACCTGGCGCGGTGCCTGGTGCCAGAGTTGGCACTCGCTGCCCTCAATATCCCTTTCCCCCGATTCCGGGGAGTAGCTGTGGCTAACATGGGCCAGGCGCATAATGGAAAGCACAAGAAATATCTGCTTAGTCGTGCAATTCAGGAGAAGGCAGATTTGGGTTAAAATAAAGGAGCGCGAGCACCGAAACCATTCCATTCTGGGGATAGGGAGCTTCTCATCGAAAGAGGTATGCAAGTCCGCTGGGACATGAGCCGGCCTGGGTGAGTTCTAAGAACTCCTAGAGCTCCGATAAATTATGACTACGAAATGCTCACTGGGTTTGTGGGGCAGCATTTTTCCCATCAATTTCAGAAATGTTGCCCATTCATTACCAAGCGCCCGCCTCCACCCACCGCTAATGGGATTATAAATTGACACAAACGTTCTGTAGGGCGATTTGACATAATGCATCAGGACCCTTAAAAATATCTACCCCCTTCGACCCTGTGGGAACTTGTCCCAAGGAAATAACCTGTTATGTGCTCAGACATAGAAGTACAAGAATGTCTTGTTATTTATAATAGCAAAAAAAAAAAAAAAAAAAAAAAAAAAAAAAGTGGAAATAATTGAACTGTCCAACAATAGAGGAATGATTAAATAAATTAGGGCACAGCCAAAAGACGGAAAACCACGCTGCCATTAATCTTGACGATTTCTCCCACAATTATCCGCGAGAAGCAAAAACACCTCTTGAAATTCAAGTTCTTAGAAAGAGTCTCCTGTGAAGTGCACTCTCTCTTAGTTACTCTATTTTCAGCCACAAAGTACTGTTTGGGGAAATCACATGAGCCCTCCCTGACCTCGATCGATGCTAGGCTGGGATGTGTAGAGAGGTCACCCGCCAGAATTAGCAAAAAAGGAGGCGGCAAATTTGAACGGGGATTTAGTAATTATTCCGAGGGTTGTGACCTCATCACGATCGCCAAGTGTTAGTTGTCCCTGTAAGCAGGCTTTCCCGATCACTTTTAAAAGCAATACAGTTAAGTAGTTATGTTGGAGAGATCGCTAATACACACTTCCGGGACAAATAAAGGCTCTCCTAACGTTATGCAAATAGGTATTTGCGGCTCGGAATACAATTTCCAGAGACAACATTGCACACGGAATTCACTCCGTCTCAGACAAGTTAGACCAAAAAACGGAAACAATGTGCTTTGGCCGGCTCTGCCGGCTGATTCCCAAAGCGGCTCTGGGGGTGATAAAATCACGGCCGCTGAAGATACTAGCAGAGTCTTCGGTATAAAATGTGAGTGGGAAAAAAAATAATCTTTCTAAATAGAAGATATTTCGTGTTATAGGGTTTTAAATACCCTGATGTCACTAAATTTATAAATTAAGCATTATGAGTCGGTGTTTGATGATTTCTCTAAATATTCGTATATTCAAGTTGACCTCAAATCTTTTTATTGAAACTTCTATTTGGGAAAGCCGGGTGTTCTGTTCTCGGCTGCCATATATTTAGGCCCATAAGCTATAGAGCCACGGAAGAAAAGAGCTGTGACATAATATTAAATAGAAAACAAAGCTTCTAGGTTATAGTCTGATTCTAACTGTATTTAAACACACACCACTGTGGACTTTAGAAAAAAAGACTACAAAGAACTCTACTAAAATGGTAACAATGACTATAACCAGGTGGTGCGATTATGAAGTACACATGGTTTTTTCAAGTTGTTTTTTTCTTTAAAATATACTAGAGGGTTTTTTTTTTAATTTTTTGTAATGGTTATTTAGATTTGAGAGAGAAAGAGACAGAGCGCGAGCAGGGGAGGGGCAGAGAGAGAGGGAGACACAGAATCCGAAGCAGACTCCAGGCTCTGAGCTGTCAGCACAGAGCCCGATGTGAGGCTCGAACTCACAAACCGTGAGATCATGCCCGGAGCGGAAGTCAGATGCTTCACTGACTGAGCCATTCAGGCGCCCCAAAATATACTAATATTTTCACCAAGGGAGATCATTTTTTTTTTTAATTTTAAGTTTATTTACTTAAACTGTCCAACAATAGAGGAATGATTAAATAATTTATTACCAAGCGCCCGCCTCCACCCACCGCTAATGGGATTATAAATTGACACAAACATCAATTATTTTGAGAGAAAGAGAAAGCAGGGTAGGGGCAGAGAGAGAGAGAGGAGGGAGAGAATCCCAAGCAGGTTCCGCACTGTCAGTCCAGAGCCCACCACGGGGTTCGAACCTACGAACTCCGAGATCATGACCTGAGCCGAGATCAAGAGTGAAGTCGGATGCTTAAAAACCAACTGAGCCACCCAGGCGCGCCCCAGGGGAGATCATTTTTTTAAGTCTTTGTAAAAGAAGAAGACTTCTTCGATTCTCCCTTGGGGCTATTAGACTATCTTTTGTTCGTATTCATTCCCTAAATCTTCAGAAACGCAGTAGGTGCCGGGGCAGGCGGATTTGAATAGACACATATGCAACTGACATCTTCCTGACACAATAATGAGAGGGAGAAAAAAGCAGACTACTAAGCAAATACCAATAACTCATACGTGATAGGATTCCCCGTCTGAAAGAAGAGTGTGGGGAGAGAGAAAGAGGGAGGGAGGGAAGTATAACAGACGTGTGTGTCTATATGATAGACACAGGCGTAGCGGTAGGTCCAGAAAGAAACCCATCAAACTGCCAGGAGCCGGGGTGGAGAAATCCCACACTCTTCTGTATGGTTCATTTTTTCATTTGTGCGGGACATGTTTATAATAGGATGTGACTGTCTTTTTGCTGATTCTCCTGAAATGGGGGGATCCCGAGGCGAGTCCCATCCATTTGCATGGCTTCGCTACTCCACAAAAGAAAAAAAAAAAAATTAACCAGCATTTCCTAGACCCTCTGAGCCTGTAGGGTACAAAGGCGTTTACGATTACAGCAACAAGCCGCGGTTCTGTGGCCCCATCTGCTGCGGCAGGACTTCTAGTCTCTAAGAGGACACACAGACACAATTGAGCATGAAGAGCTGTTTGCTGAGTGTTTCCTCGGAGCCAGGCACTGCGCCAAGTGCTTGGCACGCCTGAGCTCAGTTAACCCTTACCACAACCTTCCGTCCGTTTGACAGCTGAAGAAACTGAGGCACTAAGAGGGCGCGCTTACATCGCTGGTCAGTGACAGGGCTGAGATTGGACTCAGGCAGCCTGGGCACCCCTTGGGGGACTCCCGTGTACCCACAAATACACCTCTCAAGTCACGGCCTTGCGGCGGCAGCCAGCACCCACCGTGGAGGGCCGCAATGGGAGGGGGCCAGGGCCTCCGGCACCCTTTATGCCACCACTGGCTTGGGGCTGTGTGGCCAGGAAGCTAGGAGACTGAACTGCTAGGACCGTATCTGGACCAGTCCCAGAATTTCCGGATCCTGCCCTGGCGCAGCCGCCACCCTCCTCCTAAGAGGTCCTTAGGGAAAAGGAGCCCACCAAGGAGTCACATGGGGCCGGCACCCTCCAATCCCAGGGCCCATGCAAGCGTGCTGGGCTGGCCCAGGAGAAGTCCTTTTTCTAACCCAGGCTAAGCCACCCCCTGCCCAGCCTAATCTCAGATCTCAGGACCCTGAGGCAAGACGGGCTCCAGTCCGACCCTATCCCGGCCACCCAGGGCCAGAGAAAAACAGAGAGACAGACAGTAAGAGAGAGCAAGAGCCACAAAGCTGGTCCCAGGGTGAGCAGGCTACACCCGGCACAAGACCTCAGTAGGGCTGCCCCGCTGAGGAAGGTGGGAGAGAGATCCAGGCGCAGAATTGGACCTTGTCCCATTTTGGAGAAGCCCTACCCAGGGCTGCATCCTATCTCCTGCAGGAATGGAAAAGAGAAGAAAGAACCCGCTCACAAACCCTAGATGTGGCCTCCTGAGGTCCTAAACTTAGACTATAAGCATCCTTCTTCCCTTGGGGGAGGGGAGGGGCACTGTTTCTGGCCCTCAGGGCTGACCCGTCCTTGAGAGGGCTATCATGGGCAGTCAGGGGAGGGGTGGACTCCCACCTCGGTGCCTTCGTGCTCCGTTCCTGCTGCAGGCGGTGGCCCTGTGGCCATCAAGCCATCAGTGAGACAGCCCGGGCCTTCAACACAGCAAGGCGGCTCTGTGTTCTCTGAAGCCCCCACGCCGAGCTGAGCGCAACTGCCCCCCACCCTTCTGGGTCCCACGGCCTGACACAGATGGCCATCAAGCTGGCCCCTCAAAACACCTCCTGGCTTCTATTTGCAGGCCTCCGCCTCCACTTTCCCGGGACTCAGACAGGATCCCCCAAATGCGGACGGAATCGCCCTTTCCCTAACACAAAGCCAGGGGCCCACCCGCACCTCCCCGAGGACACTTTCCCACCTCGATGGTGTCTGCCCACGGCCTCCGGCCAGTCCTCCGCACTCTCTCTACCCGCAGTCCTGGCCTGATGATGCCTAATCCCACGTTAGCATCCACCAGAAACAGCCCTGCCCACATCTGCAGGTCCCCTCCCCCCGGTGACTCGCTGTCACCCCCAAACCTCCATCAGACAGAAGTCCCATCCTTGGTCCGTTTGCCCCCGATTTTGCACGGCGCTGAAACTGACTTGTCCGTGACCTTAGAAAAGGTCACAGGAAACACGCAGTAAAGTGCCCGGCAGGGCCGGGGGCTTCTGGTCTGTGACCCCCTTCGGAAATAAGAGAAGGGCCTGCGAGCCTCTGGAAACCACTCTCCGTTTCTCCTCTCCAATTTTATCTCCTCCTCCGTCTTCCTTTTGATCTTGTTTTCAAGCCAGAGATGAGCACTTCCGCGTGGACTCAGGCTTGATTATAACTGACTCTGAACCTTTCTAGTGATTAAAGTAGCCGCGAGGCGATGTTCTCCAGAGATCTCTACTGCAGGTTGAATAATTCAAGGCATCCCTTCCAGAAGGCTGAGAAAACCGAGAGAGAAAAAAAATCTGAAAGCAGGAAACTTCTTTTTTTTTTTAAGAAAAGAGTAATTTCCCCCACGCCGGCTACACAATAAGTACTCGATAAACGTTGGTTAATTTTGATTGACGTAAACACGCGAACAGAAATCCAATGACGAACTGGCAGTAACGAGCCAGGATGCTGGAAGCTTCCGGCAAGTGGGGCACTTCAGGCGACTTCCTCCCTTCCCACCATAGGATGAGATGTCTGGGAGCTTCTGGTGTTTTCCAGACTAGGACCGAAGCGTGAAATGAGGACAGCAGGGGATGGGGTGAGGGGGCACCTGTCACCCTGCTCAGCCTGATGCGCTGAGGCTGAGCCAGTGGAGAAAGGTTCAGCCCAGAAGACGAAGGAGCTATTTTCATGAAGGTTGACGGTGTGAGACTGTGGGTCCAGGCTGGACTGCTTTGGTGTCCCCGTGGCCAGGCATGACATGGTGAGGAAGAGGGGAGGGCTTTCTCTCTATCTCAGTTCTGTCTTCCTGAGGCAGAGCCAGGGAGATGTGAAGCAAGGGTAGAACAGAATCAAGCGATCTGTACCAGGTAGAATGCCTGGAAGTGGCCTCCTCGCTGAGGGTGTCGGCAGCAATGGAAGTGGCCAGTCACCACGTTCAAATGGCAAGCAGACGGCTTCCCAAGGAGGGAGAGTTGAAGAGGCGTGGGTACGAGGACCAGCTACCGTGGGTGGCCTAACACAACCAGGGAAGACTCCAGGGGAAGAGGAGACCTCTCAAGAGGCAGAGAGAGTCTGTAGCTCTTACCACCGAGGACTAATTGTCCCGTGGCTGTGTTCGCACCCACAGGCTGGGGCAGTCCGAGGGGTTCAGGTTTTAGGACTTCCTACCCAGGACTGGTCCAACATTTGGCAACAATATCAATACCTAGTGGAAATCCCTCACCTCAGAAGGTTCTGGAATCCCCCTACCTGACCCCTCATGTTACAGAAACTGAAGCCCAGAGAGCCTGGGTTGCCCAAAGTCACACAGCTAGTTAGAAGCTGGACAGAATCAAGAACCAGGATCCCTCTTGCCCTCATTCCCCATTTCCACGATTGTGAGTGAGAGAGACAGGCAGGCAGACAGACAGACTGACCGACTGAGATTCGGGCCCCCTGCCCGGGGCCACACCAGTGCCTCGCCCACCGACTCCGGCGGGTGCACTGTCAGCATGTCGCCGAGCTGGAAAGCCAGCTGCCATGGCTCCCCAAGCCGGCACAGTCAGCATCCACAGAGCCAATTCATCTACCTGTGCTTTAATGAGCATCAGATGCTGCAACCAGGGACCCGAAGGCCCAGAAAATTCCAATTTCAAGCCCACTCTTTATAGTCAATTAGCTTCACAACCCCACACCCTGGAGACCCCCAGGGCCACAGGAGCCACAGAGCCAGCAGCTGGGGCGTCTCCCCAAACACTGAGCCCCGGGCCCTTGCCGGACGCCAGTCGTGGGGTTCCCACATCGGAAATGCCTCCACTCCTGGGAAACAGACGATTGGAAAACGGGGCCCAGGGCTGGTCTGGAATAAGCGGAGGCGTCGCAACAGCTCTGGACACAACAAATCATCAAGGAACAGACACACTCTGCTTTCAGACCTTCCCTCCAAAATCGCTTCAGATTGGCACACAAGCCTCAATGAACTCGGCAACAGCCCACAAAGGTTCAAATCGGTTAGCTGTGCCACACCTGGTGGGTTCTCTGCCCGGCCCCCCATTTCCACCCACCACCTTCTCCCTCCACCTGCTTGGAGCCGCGGGCACTATGGCTCCGCCCCTGTGGCCACTGGTGATTGGACAAAGAGTAGGCATCTGGTCTGACCTGGACCAATCAGAGTCCCTTCGCTTGAAAGGGTGGGAGACTGGCGTTGGGGGTGGAGAGAGAGGAAGGAAGAGATTAAGCTTGAGGTACCTGGGGCTAGAAACCGTACCTGGGCCTTTTCTACGCACCCCGGGGACCAGGGAAGCGAAGAAACTCTGGCTTCAGAGAAAGAAGCACGAAGCAGAAAGGAACGGAGGACGTCCAAAACCGAGCCCCTGTGAAGTCCCCTCCCTGGTCCTCCGGAGCTCACAGACATATTTGCTCTGTTTTCGGCTGAACTGTTTTCTCCTCTGGTTTAAACACCCTTAGGTCCTTCGACTGCCCCTCCCTGGATGCGATCTGGGCTGCCGTCGCCCTATTAAATAGACCTGGGGGGTCTCTGGTCCCTCTCGGGTGGAGCATCAGGACCTCAGCCAGAGCCCTGAGCTCAAGTGCTCCCCGCAGCAGCCGCGAGGAGCGGCTGGGACCAGCACCCCCCTGCTGCTCTATCCCGGCGACCCAGTCTGTGTGCTGGGGCCCAGTGGGCTCACGGGAAGCTCGCGGTCCGCTAAGACCCCTGTGTTTTTGTAAAGCGTGTTCTCGCTCTCCTTCCTTTCGCTGAAGTAGGCCTTTCAAGGTGCCACCCTCTCCATCTGCTCTCAGCCCTTCTTCCCCTGGCTCCCTGCCTCTACTCTGCTTCCTATCACCTCCCCCGCCCCCACACACACACCCGCACTGAAGCCAGGGGGCGCTGTCTGAGACGCGCTGCTGACTGCCTTACACCCTGGGTGAGCCTCTCTGTGGCTCCCCCACCCTATGGGACACAGTCCCGAACCCTGGGAGTAGCCACGTAGTCTTCCAGGCTCCGCCTGCCGGTCTCTCCAACCCGTCTCCCTCCCCAGCCTCCTCCGCACCTGACAGACGACATCCGACCACACCCTGGCCACGCCTGTTCTCATGGCGTCACACTTTAGCCTACACTGCCTTTGTCACTTCGTCATGGCGGGCAGCTTTGGAGGCAGACGCACCGGGCCGGAACCTGACTTCTGCTCTATAACCTTGAGAAACCTGGCTCCCTCCCTGAGCCTCTGTTGCCTCAACTATCGGTCGGTAATAAAAACGACCTCCGGGCAGGGCTGTGGCGAGAATCTGGAATAACGGGCAGAGCATCAAGTACAACATCCCTAGGCGCCTATAAAGTGCTTTGTCGGGCTACTAAGGCTTCTGGGTCTACCTAGAAAATTCCTAGCCACATATCAAGACCCAGTTCGAGTGTGAGCACATCCGGGAAGCTTTTCCCCACTCGCTCCAAGACTCGGACAGAGCTCCTGCCTCTGACCTTGAAGCAACTTAAACCTATGCCCCTTCTAACTGTGTGCCCCTCCACATGGTCGCCATCTGGATCCAGGTCCGTCTCCCGTCCCCCTGCTCATCTGACCGACGCCCAGGGCAAGGACGGGACAATTTCTCCCAGCAGCCCCCAGTACAGGCCTGGGGTACAGAGGAGAGTGAGATATTTATTTAACTGAATCACATCCGATCGCTCCAATCTTATTGAATTCCGTCACCCAGCGTACTCTCCCAGCTTTTAGAGGTCGGACTTCCTTCTCCCTCAATAACGATAACCATAGCTAAGCCCTATCGATCGCTTCCCGCGTGCCAGGCACTTTCTGGGCCTCATTTAACCCTTCCGGCTGCCCGTGAAAGAGGCACGGTCATTCGCCTCGGTTTCCAAATGGGGAAACTGAGGCTCGGGGGCTGATGTCGGATGCCCAAAGTCAAGCAGCCAGAAAGCAAGAGGAGCCAGCTCTGAGTCCGTGTGTTCTGTTTCCTCTTTTTGCCTCTTTTTTTAGCTTTTTATTTTTAAATAATTTTCGATTCACGGAAGAGTCGCAAACATGATGCGGAGAGTCCCCATATGCCCTCGGCCCAGCCCCCGCTAGCGGTGACGTCTCGCTTAACTGTGGCGTGTTGATCAAAATTTAAAATTGGGGCGCCAGGGCGGCTCCGTCGATTAAGCGTCTGACTCTGGTTTTCGGCTCAGGTCATGATCTCGCAGTTCGTGAGTTCAAGCCCCGCTTCAGGCTCCGTGCTGACAGGGTGGAGCCTGCTTGGGATTCTCGCTCTCTCCTTCTCTCTCTGCCCCTCCCCTGCTCTCTCTCTCTCCCTCTCTCTCTCAAAATAAATAAATAAACTTAAAAAATTAAAAATTAACATCGGTACAACCGGATCAATGAAACTACAGACATTATTCGGGTTCCCCCAGGATTTCCACACACGCGCGTCTCCTGTCCCGGAATCCAGTCCCGCGCCCTGTGTCTCACTCACTCGTGAGGTCTCCTTCGCCCCCTGCAGTCTGTGCCCGTTTCCTGGTCTTTCCTTGTCTTTCCTGAGCCTGGCACTTCGAGAGAGGGACAGATAGGTTATAGAATGTCCCCCAGTTTGGACCTGTCTGGTGTTTGCTCGTGAACGGTCTGAGGTTACGGGTTTGGGGGTGCACAGGGCAGGTGCGCCGTGCCCGGCTCCTCGCACCGTCCTGGGGGCGCGTGGTCTCACCAGGACACGTTCCTGGGGGTGTTAGCTCCCATCCCTTGGTTTCTCCGCTGCAGAGCCCCTATTTTTTTTTGCTTATAACCGGCAGGCTCTGCCGCCCCACAGTCAACCTCGCTGGTGCTGGAGGAGAAGAGTTCCTGGCCAGCCCCGGGGCGCGCTCGCAGAGCCGAGAGCCCAGAACTAAAGCATTCTGGATCACCCTATGGCAGGCCGAAGCCTCAGCTGCCTCTTACGGCATCCGGCATCCGGAGCCCCAGGAAGGGACATTCTCCCCACGTCGGGATCACAGGGATCACGGCACTTAGGAGGGCTCTGTAGGGCCGAGGGAAGGTGACCACGCCAGGCCGGGCAGCGGCAGCAGGGCGGGCGTCCTCTCAGGGAGAAGCCGGCGGGAACGGGACCTAAATAAGAAGGCAGGGACGAGACTGAAGTCACACACAAAAAAACAAGGTCTTCATAGCCATCCCTCGGCTCCAGGCAGGATGAATCTGTAACCCTCCCCAGGTCCCTTCAAAACAGCCCCACGATTGTAGGCTAGACACTCGGAGCAACGGTTTCCAGATGGGAAAAGTCAAGCCAGTGGAGCACCTCACGTCCCTCCCCAGCCGCCTCCTGCCTCCGTGCTCCCCCTGGCATTTAGCACAGCTGCCTTGGCTTTCGGATGCAAGCAAGTGTGCTCGTCTGAGCACCAACCTCCCCACTGGACTGGGGGGGAGGGGGCTGCACGATCCTCCTCTGCCCTTCCCCCTCCGGGCACTGAGCCCAGGCCCCCAACACACAGTAGGGGCTTGGCAAATGCTCGCGGGAAGGTAGGGAGACAGCAGACTCGCTTCTGCGAGAAGCTTCGAGGAGACTATTCTGAAAACAACCCGCGACTCCCACCACCTTCCAAAGCTCAAAAAATCATTTTAAAAACTGACGACTGTGAAATTTCAATTATATTCACGAGGAAAGCTAGAGTGAACCGCAGGAAGCACAGAAGAGCGGCTTTGCGTTCGGG
Organism: Paguma larvata; assembly: GCA_030068075.1. Classification (NCBI taxonomy): domain Eukaryota; kingdom Metazoa; phylum Chordata; class Mammalia; order Carnivora; family Viverridae; genus Paguma; species Paguma larvata. The sequence goes on from CM057833.1 coordinate 28,134,496, forward strand.
AGGCCGCAAAGGGCCTGAGAGAAGGGCCAGCCTCGAAGCCAGACCTGTCGGTTTCCAGAACCCGGCTGCACACGAGCAGTCCTGAATTTACAGCCTGGGAAGGAGGGGACAGCTCCAGGGAAATTAGAAGTCTATAAGGACAGGTAGGTAGCTGCCATGAACCAGCTGCCAAAAATAAGTTAGTGCTCGAGGCTGCATTAATAGATGTATAACATCCACACCAAGGGAGGGGCTCGACCTGTTCTGCTCTACGCTGCCTAAACCACAACCAGAGAATTGGGTTCAGGGAGACAAAATGGATTTTGTGCAGAGGTTCTTCTTCAGAACAGAGACAAGGTCTGGATTGAGCCAGATGGAAAGAATGTTCCGGATAAAAGAAAAATACGCATGAACAATCTGAGACAAGTCTGACCGCTTCTGGAAGCAGAAAGGCCAGCGGGGCTTAAAGAGAGAAGAAGCAAGTTGTGGCCAGACTTGAGGCTGGAGAAGTGGGCGGCGGCCAAACCTGCGGGGTTTGTACCTGGGTCATATACAATTCGGATCTTATCCCAAGAACAACGAGAAGCCCCGTGTGTCTTTGTATGTTGGCCGGAGACCCGCCCTGGGCTAAGTCCCAGACCCTACTCCCCACCCGCACGCACCACGGAGGAACTGACCACCTATGTCCGGTAGGGACGCTTCGCCGGGAGAGTTTCGAAGGAGCAGGAGGCAGGGAGCTTCCCCCCAGCACCGCCCACTGGAGGACGGAGTCCCGCACTCACTTTTGGATCTGGCCTTCCGGGGTCTCAGAGCGCCAGCAGCGGCTAGAAAAGCCTTTCTGCAGCAGGATCACGTGATGTCTATCTGGTTTTTGGGGGGCCTCACCCTGCAGAAAACTGGGCACCAGCGCTCATCCCGCTCCTGCCATACTTCCCTTAAAATCAAAAGAAGTCACCACCCACCAATATGCTCTTCCCCGCAGTACGTGAAGCCACGCCCCCCAGGCCAGCACTGGGGGGTGCAGGGGGGTGCGGGGGGACGCGTCCGGGTCCCTAGAGATACCTTCCGAGGCATTTCACTGCAGCAAACACAGACCCCTGGGGGGCGCAGAGGAGAGTCCCACTGTCCCCCACTCCACACCACCACCACGGCCTCCGTCTGTGTATTTCCCAGATGCCGCTACCAGAAGCTCCACCCTCCACCCTCAATGCCCCCCCCCCGCCCCCCGAAAGCAAGTGCAGCCGTCACTGTTGCTGCTGCCCGCAGTGGTCCCTCCCTGCTCAACGTTAGGATGGGTGCGTTTGCTTGGTCCCAAGCCTGTGCCCCGACGGCAAGGGAACCTTGGAAAGTGAGCGTTCTGAGTGTCCGCTGAGTCTGCCTGCTTCCAAGACTCAAAGGCTAGAGTTGGCAAACGGGGGCAGGTGGTTCCGATGCAAGAAGACCAACAAGAGTGGCATATGCCCTCCGCAAGTGGTTTCGTATGCCCCCGATGCTGACAGCAACGGTTCTCATTGTCAAGGCTTTCTTAGTTTTAAGCAGCAGCAAGCCTGCGACTAGGAGTGATGGGGTGCGGTTATGAAGCATCCAGGAGGCTCAGAGAACCCAAAGGGCAGGGGGCCACCACACAGGCAAATCCCCTAGTCTCTGTGACCCCAGGACTCCATGGGACCCAGGATCCCCAAATCTGCTGCTAGCAGCATAGGGGAAGGTATTTGTGGCTGACCCTCCATGTTTAAACCCGATGTTGACTCCCAGTGAAGGCAGAAGGTCAAAGCCAGAGGCACAGCCTATGTGATGAGCCGAGCTGCCTCCCTTTCTGCCAGTCACCCTCCTTCTGGAAGACTCCATCACCTTATAAAACCCTTTCCTGAGATTCCAAGCCCAGAGGACCCCACCCGACCGCAGCTGGATACAGATGTCAGCGTTCCGTCTCCTCGCCGGCCAGGGATGGGGCAGTGTCTGCCAGCCATCGCCACCCCCCGCCTTTCCTTGCCTAAGACTTACCTAAGACCAAGCAGAGTCTGGGAAGGAGGGCTACCCCAGGGAAACATGCTAAAATTAAACCACAGTGAGAGCGAGATGACTAAAGCCCCTCTCCCGCCCCCTCCCCCTCCCCTGGCCCCCTCCGCCCCCCCTCCCTCCCCCCTGTGACTAATTTAGGACTCATCACACTGGCCATCCCTTCCAGAAATTAGATGAAACCTTTAGGGCAGAGAAGCGATCTGTGTTGCATAATCACACACTTGGGACCCTCCCCCGCCCGCCCCCCCCAGCTCCCGCCCCCTCCTTTAGCATAGAGGAAAGAATAATAATAATAATAATTAAGCTGGACTATTTATGGTTCTGAAAATCGGCAGTTCTGGGCCACACCTGCTAGGGTCGAGCTGAGCCGTGGAAAGACGCCACGAGACGTCCCCCAAGTCTGCCTAAGTGTGGTGGGCAAGACGCAGGAGCTGCCAACATCCCTCCTTCGGGGAGAACACGAGGGCTATTTAGAACGGCTCGTTGACGGGGTCAAGGAGACGAAGCTGGAGACTCTGAAGGGCATCGCGTGGCGTGAAATCCGGCCGGCGGCCCGGGTTCATCCGTCAGCCTAAGCCACACAGATTTATTTATATTTTGCACAAAAGAGGGAAATTACTTAGCCGCGGGGATCAATTCTTCAACCCAGTGTTTCCAACATGGCAATAAATTTATTTCATCCTCTCCCTTTTCCTTTCTCCTCTTCTCAAAGCTTGAAGAAATAAGCCACGCACTGGGGAGGCCCCGGAATGGGGGGCGCGAGCGGAAGGAAGGCCCGTGAGGCTCAGGGCCAGGGCACCTCTCACTGGGCCGCCCGGCTCTGTGGAGCGAGCTCTGGAGTGGGAGCCCCGAGACGGGTTCCAGACCCTGGTTCTGTCACTTCTCTGCGGCGGGAGTGACCCTGAGCAGGTTCCTGAACCTCCAAAGTGGGGAGAGCTATTCGGGGCCCCACCAGGAGGGCGAGTGTAAGAAGGGAATGAGAACAAATATATTCGGCCTCCCGTTGGCTCCCAACACAGCAACAGGATGGACTGAGGATGAATTGTAACCAGATTTGATGACGTGACCCGTCGTTCTCTCTACCCAAGCTGCACAGTCTGTGACATTACAGAGACGTCACAGCTTGAGCGAGATGAACACCCAGGCCGGGTCCCAAGGCCAGAGACTGCTTGGATGTCCCTCCCCACGTGGGGACAGGTGGAGTCTGGGATGTTTGTGACAACTCTGGCTGAATGCACCCCGGACTCCAGCAAAGCCTCCGGCAGCTGGACAAATGTGCTGAACAGTTCCCCCTGGCAGAGCACGCCTCTCCCCCAGAGACGGGCCGGGGCTGATGTATGGGCCGTGTAAATGCCGCTGCTGGTTCACACAAGGCCATGACAGAGAACCATGAACTTGGGGATGACTGCAAGGAAATGAGGTCCAGGGAAGCAACAGGAAACAGGAAACCTAGGCACCTGGAGATTCTGGGAGATGCTTGCAGGTGGGAGTGGGAGGGGGTCCAGACAGAGGGATCGGCCGAACCGGGTGAAGCTGCAGCGGTGTAGGAGGGAGCTCAGGAGCCCCAGGCGCGAGCGGAAGAGATCATCCTTCAAGGCCCGTGCCAAGTGTCTCCCCTTCCGGAAAGATCTTTCTGACCCCTAGTTGTGCGCCTGCTCCCAAAGGAGCCACTGCCCGCGCGTCTGTAAGACTCCTTCCCGGGGGCTTTCGAGACCCTCCCAGCCTGGCCCCAGACGGACCACCTCATCCCCCTAGACTTTCCTTCCCCAAACGCAGCCCCTACCACCCTCCCCCAGGCCTCTGCTCCAGGCGTCTCCTCTTCTGCGAACGCCTCTCCTGCCTCCCTTCCGCGCATCCAGCCGAGTTCCCTCCTAATCCTACTCAAATGCCTCCTTTCCGGGACCCTATCCTACGGCCTTCCTCCTGAGCGGCTGTCATCCTGCCGCCCCCGAGTCCTCAGAGCATTGTGTCCTTTTGGCGGGCCTCCTTCTGTGCCCTGCCCTGTCGCACCGACACTCATTCCGAACCAGGAATGTATTGAGGGAGGATAAGTCAACCCGGCTCGTGCACACCACGGCGCGCCGCTCACCAGCAGACGGGGACAAACTACGCGCACGTGCAACAACGTGGATGTCAAAGATAGCGTGCGGGGGGGGGGGGGGGGGGGGCGGGGTGTGCCTGGGTGGCCCTGTCGGTGAAGCGTCCGACTCTTGATTCTGGCTCAGGTCATGATCTCACAGTTCGTGGGTTCGAGCCCTGCATCGGGCTCCATGCTGACAGCAGGAGTCTGCTTGGGATTCTCTCTCCGTCTCTCTCTGCCCCTCCCCCACTCATGCCTGTGCGTTCTCTCTCTCTCTCTCTCTCTCTCTCTCAAAAATAAAGAAACATAAAAAAATTAAATTCAAAAATACTATGTTGGGGCGCCTGGGTGGCTCAGTTGGTTGAGCGGCCGACTTCAGCTCAGGTCATGATCTCGCGGTCTGTGAGTTGGAGCCCCGCGTTGGGCTCTGTGCTGACGGCTCAGAGCCTGAGGCCTGCTTCGGATTCTGTGTCTCCCTCACTCTCTGCCCCTCTCCCACTCATGCTCAGTCTCTCTCTCTCTCTCTCTCTCTCTCTCAAAAATGAATAAACGTTTAAAAAAGTTAAATAATTGTAAAAATAAAAACAAATTTTAAAAATCGTATGTTGAGCAAAAGAAACCAAACACAAGAGCACATACTGATGGGTCCCTTTATGGAAAGCTCTAGAACAGGCGTCACTACTCTCTGGGGACAGAAACCGGGACGATGGTTGCCTTTGGGGACGAGAGCAGTGCTGAACACAGGACTTTTCTAGGGTGATGCAAACGACCTGGTTCTGTGCTGTCCCACCCAGCGGGCGCCAGCCACATGGGACCTGAGCACCTGAAATATGGCTCCGCTGAGCTGAAATACGCCCGTAAGTATCAAATACCCCCTAGGGGCGCCCATGTGGCTCAGTTGGTTAAGCGGCTGACTTCGGCTCAGGTCACAATCTCATGGATTGTGGGTTTGAACTCTGCATCGGGCTCTGGGCTGACAGCTCAGAGCCTGGAGCCTGCTTCCGATTCTGTGTCTCCTTCTCTCTCTGCCCCTCCCCTGATTGCACTCTGTTTCTCTCTAAAATAAACACTAAACAAAAATATACCCTGGTTTTCAAGGACTTTCAGGATGAGCAAAATAATGTCACATATCTCATCAATGGGTTTTTTTATGTTGACTACATGGTGAAGTAATATCGTGGATATAGTATGTTAAGTATGTTATTAATTTTTTTAATGTTTATTTTTGAGACAGAGAGACAAAGTGCAAGCAACTCACGAACCACGAGATCATGATCTGAGCTGAAGTCGGACATTTAACCAACTGAACCACCCAGGCGGCCCAGTGTGTTATTAAAATTAATTTTACCTGTTTTTTCTTTCATTTTTTTAACAAGGCTACTAGAAAATTCTTAATTACCTATGTGCCTCACATTCTATAGGACAGCACTGCTGTCGATCTTGATGTAGGTCACATGGGGGTATGCCTTCGTCAAATTCATTAGAAAGCACCCATAAGACCTGTGCATGTCAGTACATGTCAGCTAGATCTCGATTACAAAACAACTAATTTTATTTTTTTAATGCGTATTTATTTTTGAGAGAGAGAGAGAGAGATAGAGTATGAGTGGGGGAGGGGGAGGGGCAGAGAGAGAGGGAGACACAGAATCCGAAGCAGGCTCCAGGCTCCAAGCTGTCAGCACGGAGCCCGACGCGAGGCTCAAACTCACAGACCATGAGATCATGACCTGAGCCGAAGTCGGCCACTTAACCGACTGAGCCACACGAGGACTCCTATAAAACGACTTTAGTGAGCACCTGCTATGTGCTGGCAGACACTGTGTTTGATGTTAATGCTGCATTGTAGAAAAAAAAAAACTAGACCCACTCAGTCTAGTCAAAGAAACCGACTTGCATCAAATAATTGCAAATAAAGAATGATCTTATCTCATTCCCAACCAGGCTTAGTACTGTTGACGCGGGGACCGCATCGGGGCACCTTTGTCCCTACTGCTGCCTAGCACAGAGAGCAGTGCGTGTCAGGTGCCCGATGCATTCCCATACACCGAGTTGAACGACTGGATTGGTTGGTATTCATTTTCTGAAACAGGCGGGTGACCAGAGTCTACCTGGGGAAAGTCGCTGCCTCTAAACCGCATGAGCTAACCCGGTACCGCTTTGGTCATTTCGTAAAATTTCCAGGGACAGAAGGATCCAGAGTCTGTCACCGTTCTTGGCCTCCTCCTTTGCAATGTAATCCTGGTATGAGTCGCCGAGCCTTTTGCCTAAATTCTCTGAACCTCCTGGGTACATGCTGCGAGGAGCAGGGTGGTCGAAATTCATTTTTGTTAAATAGATGTTCTTATTGAAATCGGAGCGTATGTGTAAGGATTGCCTCTTCCCTCCGGGGATGGTGAGGGTGAAGTATGTGAGGAGACATCCCGACAGACCAGGGGGTCCCCGCCAGGTGGGTGCCCTCCTGTAAGTTTTTTAGGACAGGTGTGTCCTGATCCTCAGGCCTCGGGAGGAGAGTTACTTCTCGCCTGTGAGCTCAGAGCGCCTACTTCCCCACGTCATGGACCAAAGGGGAACCACTCAAGTGATCCCTGTTTGCTGACGTTTTAAAGAAAGCCACCCCATGACCTGGTAGAAGTTACTCGGAGGTGCGGAGGCATTAGAGACCACCGAAATGAAAATCCAACTCGTAGCAGCTGCGGGAAGCGTGTCCGCATTAATTCATCTTAGGGCCGTTACTGACTGGCCCACGCGGGGCCCAGGGGTCCAGGAAACGCGGAGAAGGGTCGGGCCAGGTCCCCGACCTCAAGATCCCACAAGCTAGTGGAAGGGGCTTAATGAGCACAGTTACTGCCAAGTCACAGGTAAGAAGGATCCGAAGAGACTATTTGGGGGGCAGAGGAAAGGATGAGATTCGTTCCGGCCGGCGGGAGGCTGAACCACAGTTCCGGGTTACGTTCCCTGCGCCAAGCACTGTGCTGGGCTCGGGTCTACGCAGGCGGCTTAGAACAATCTCCTCCTTCCTTCGTGTACCTCGCCCCCCTCGCGGCAGCCACAGAGACGGTTTAAAATCATGACTCAGATCATAGCCCTTCTAGTTAAAATTTTGGTTTTTGTTTTGTCTTGCTTTGTTTTGTTTTATTGAAGCCCGGGGACCGAACCTGGGGGCAGAAAGAACTGCTAGTTAAACACTTTCAATGGCCTCCAATTATGCTTAAAACAAAGCTCCATTTCTTGACCTTACTGTATCGGTCAGCCCTTACTGTCTAGCGAACCCGCAGCCGCTACAACAGTTACTGCATAGCAAGCCACCCAGGCCGCGGTGGGCTCAAACGACAATAGGGTGAAACCGCGTGTCGGGAGGACCGCTGGCTTAGACGCTGTAGGCTGGCTCTGTTCCACGTGTCTTTGGGGCAGAAGGACCACCCGGACGGGTTCTTCTCACGCAGATGGCAGAGTGCAAGAAAGCAAGCGAAATCTTACAAACCCTCCAGGGCCTGGGCTTGCAACTTCCGGGCAGATATCACTGACCAAAGTAAACCGCACGGCCAGGCCCGAAGGTGAGGAGCTGGCAGGAGACTCCGCCCCCAGCGACTCCATGGTACTTTCTAGGGCGTGGATGTAGGGAGGGGTTAATACACACTGTGATCTCTCCTCTGTCCTCGTCCCCAGATTCGCCTTGTACCTCGCCACTCACTCAAACCACACTGGCCTTTTCCATTTCCTCAAATGCAGCAAGCTCTTTCCTACCCCAGGGCCTTTGCACAGTTCTTCCCACTGGCCGAGACAGTCTTTTCCTCGTTCTTTGTGGGATGATTTTCTCTCAGCCTTCTAATCTCCCTTAAATGTCACTTCCTTAAAGAAACCTTTCATAAGGGCGCCTGGGTGGCTCTGTATGTTAAGCGTCCGACTTTGGCTCAGGTCATGATCTCACGGTTCATGGATTTGAGTCCCAATCGGGCTCCACGCTGATGATGTGGAACTTGCTTGGGAGTCTCTCTCTCCCTCTCTCTACCCCTTCCTCTCTCTCAAAATAGATGAATAAACTTAAAAAAAAAAGAGAAAGACCTTTTATAACTCCCAACTAAAGTGGAGTCCATGCATCCCATTTGTCACGGCTCCCTTCATCCTGCCTATCACAGTCTGCACTTGTCTTTGGCAGTTTCAGTGTTCACTGTTCGTGTCCCCACTGGACAGTAAGCTCCAGAAGGAAGGACGGCGTAACGGTTTTGTTCACCAAAGCACACCCCTGGTGCCTCGCACAGTGACTGGCACCTAACAGGCGCTCAGCTCACGTTTGGGTGAAGGAATGAAAGCATCGGTGAGGTCTCACTTGAGCTGACCCTTGAAGGAGGGTTGGAATTTGAGAAGTAGATGAGAGAGAAGGTGTTCCGGGCATAAGAAACAGCCCAAGCCAGTGGTTCCCCAAGTGTGGTCCACAGGCCAGCCGCTACAGTCCCATCACCTGGGAACTTGCTAGAAAGGCCCACTCTAGGGGCACCTGGGTGGCTCAGTCGGTTGAGCATCCGACTCTGGATTTCGGCTCAGGTTGTGACCCCAGGGTCGTGGGGATCGAGTCTCGTGTCGGGCTGAATGCAGACCCTGCTTAAGATTCTCTCTCTCAATTTGTTAAGTGGCCAACTTTGGCCCAGGGCATGATCTCACGGTTCAGGAGTTCAAGCCCCGCGTCGGGCTCTGTGCTGACAGCTCGGAGCCTGGCCTGAAGCCTGCTTCGGATTCTGTGTCTCCCTCTCTTTCTGCCCCTCCCCTGCTCACACTCTGTGTGTGTGTGTGTGTGTGTGTGTGTGTCTCAAAAATAAACACTAAAAAAAATTTTTTTTAAAGATTCTCCCTCCCTCTGCCCCTCTCCCCCATTCGTGCTGAGCGGGAGAGAAAAAAATAAATGCCCATTCTTAGGCTCTGGCCTACGAAACCAGCATCTCTAGGGGTAGGGCCCGGCAATCTGCATTTTAACAAGCCCTCGAAAGGAGTCGGCTGCAGGCTGAAGTTCCAGAACCACCGGCCTCCTCCGGGGGTCAGCCCGTTTTTTTCTGGAAGGCGAAACGGAGTAAATATTCTAGGCTCTCCCGGTCACGCAGTCTCTGTCGCAACTACCCGTCTCCGCTGCTGTCGCCGGAAAGCAGCCACACACAGTGCGGAAAGGAACAGGCCTGGCCAGGTTCCAATAAAACGCTCCTGACAAAAGCAGGCAGATCTGGCCTGCGGGGCTGCAGTCGCTGGCCCCTGGCCCACGCACAAGTGTTCCTTACGTCCCGACGTGCGTTGCTTAGGCTCAGAAGTCACATCTCTAGCCAAAGGAATTAAAAATCCAGAGCTAAACCAATTTCTTTTATATAAAAACTCCATGTATTTCACAAATTAGGAAGCGTCTTCCTGCAGCAGGCGGTCGGCGTACGACAATGAAGGGAGGGAACTCGAACTAGCCTCAAGCTCGCCTGTTACGAGCCAGCAAATTCCCACACGTTGTCCCTCTCCCTCGCCAGGCGGTGGTACTCTCCCCATCTGATGACCAAGGACACTAAGGATGGGGAGGCGGGGTGGGGGGGGAGGGGGCGCACACAATGGCTTTTCCGGGACCCCGCAGCCAGGAACCGGCAGAGCCTGGATTCAGACACTGTTCCGACCAACTCCAAAGCCAAGGCTGTGTCTCCCAAGTTGGAGAGTCCAGACTCCCGCGGCCAGTCCAGAGCGACTGGGCCTGTGTTATTCCAGCCTGTCCGGCACCCGCACCCCGCCCCCGGTCCCACCACCAGCACCTGCTCCGTCTGCCTTCGGGAAGATCACATGCCACTTGTCCCATCTGCCAACAGAGCCGCAGAACGCACGCGAACGAAATTGCCGAGATAAATCACAACTTTCCCGCGTGCCGCGTGCCTCTGCTCAAATGCAACCTGGGGCCCCCCCGGGGGAGGGGGAGGGGGAGGGGGAGGGCGGCTCCTATTCAATAACATGCAAAGTAATTTTTTAGGAAGAATGTGCTTTTTGGGATGAACATTGATTGAATCCCATCTTCCTGACCGGAGAGTTAAATCAAGCCTTTCAGACAGGTGATTGAAACGATGCTAGAAGTCGATTTGGTTTCACTCAAACTCGCCCTTGTGAGAAGTGAGCTGAGAGCTTCCCCGCTATCTCAAGAATCATCAAATTAAGAAGCTGGAGCTGACAGAGAGCCAGAGAGGCAGCCTCGGCCCCAGTCCCTGCCCGCAGCCGGTTCGGAAGAGCCCGGGGGGGGGGGGGGGGGGGGCCCAGGGAGCAGGAACCGGCGACTCCCCCCTCTCCCCCCAGGCTTTTCCTTCCAGCCAATCTCCGGCCTTTTGCTGCAGGTTAGCTTCGCAGAAAATGCGTGCATTTTTGCAGTAACTGGGGCGTGAAAGTGGCCGTGGCTTTGGGGAGGAGACTGGGCGGGGCGAGCCCCTTGCCAGCAAGGTGCCCGGACCCTGGGGGGGCTGCTTCTGCGGGGAAAACACCAGGAGCCGTGGAAATGTCCCCTCTCACCATCACCCCTGCACGGCAGCCACCAGCGTGCTCCCTCCTCCTCTCCCTTCTGGCCCTTCTGAGACCTAGTCCCTAAGAATTGTCCCCTGAGAAAGGTCGGAGCCCCCAGAAAGGGAGAAACAAAGAACATTCCCGAATGCTGAGGGCATTCCAAATTACCCTCTTCAGGCGGTGGGCTCGTGGCGACAGCCAACATTTCCCAGCAGTCTCTTCTCAGAGCCATCGTCTGTTTAATCTCCATGAGTCCCTGCCTGACACTCCCTCGCTCTCCCCTCTCGCCGGTCCCCAACCCCCTCGGGGCCACTGCTCCCTCTTTTCCAGAGACCATATTAGGAGACTTTCCAGATTAAACAAAAACCACACCTGGAATGTGATGGGCTCAACTCGGCAGGAAGCCTCCTGCCCCTCCACCCCCGCTTCCACCGACTTCCGCAGATCCCACGCCAAAGACACCCCCTCCGCCAGGTGGGGGGGACAATGGGGGCGAAGCCTGAGCACTGGCCTTGCAGGCCCAGGGACAGCCTCCTCAGAAGGGAACGGCCACCCCCCCGAGGAGCTCCAACATTGTCACGTGAGAGTAGCTGGCGTGAGTGCACGGGGTTTCAGATGCCCCGCCCGGACCCGGTGGCCTCCTCGGGGACCAGCCTCTCCACGCGCGCCCTGCTGCTTTGCCTGGGCTGTGACACGGCTGTGGCCAGGAGCCAGTGCCCACGGCCGACTGCCACAGGCAGAAGCAGGGCCGCCGTCCCTCCCCAAACTGGATTAACCAAAGGCAAGGCAAGCATGGGGTCTGGCGGTCCCCCAGGTTGCAAAAGATGGGACTAAGTTGGACGCACCTGCCCAGCAGCTTCCTCTCTGCTTTCGAGCGGGAAGGGTGGGGGTGTGGGGGGGGTGGAAAACAAGCTTCTTGGAAAGGGGCTTGGGCCAGAGCTCAGGCTAGAAGTTGAACCGAGGGACGAGGCTGTCTCCTCAGGGCCCCAGACAAAGGGATTCTGGCACTGGCCTGGACCCGGGAGGGCTGACAGCCCACACAACCTGAGAAGGCAGAGAGAGAGCTGACCCTCGGGTCGGAGCGAGAGCCTCCGGCTGCCAGTCAAAGAGCCAGGTCCCCAGCCCCTCCCGTCAGCCACCTCGCAGCTCCCCTGGGCCTCGGTCTCTGCATCGGTAAAATGGGTGGGATATGGGTGCCTGGGTGGCTCGACTGGTTAAGTGACCAGCTCTTGATCTCAGCTCAGGTCAGGATCTCACGGTTTGTGAGTCCGAGCCCCATGTCAGGCTCTGTGCTGGCGGCTCAGAGCCTGCTTGAGAGTCTCTCTGTCTCTCTGTCTCTCACACAAATAAATAAACTTTAAAAAACAAATGGGTGGGATGAGACCATTTCTAGGACACCTTCTCATATGTTCTCTGCGAGTGCCTCACCTGTAGTAGCTGGTATCTTGACAGAAGTCCTGCCTGGGTGGAATATTCTGGGCTTCTAGGAGGGCCAAGCAAAGAGTATAAGTGTGCCGATGACTGAGGGAGTCCCCAGAAGGAAGATGGAGCGGAAGTCAGAGACACCACAATGAGAATCAGGACTTGGTAGCAACGATGAAGCCGAGCTGCTGGGGGAGAGGAGAGGAAAGGGGGACGGGGAGGGGGGGGGGGCGGGGAGGGGGGGCACGGCCGGGTAGCCACGTCCCCTTCCCACCCTCCTGTCTGAACACTCGCTCTAAACCCAGTCCTCCCGTGTCGTTCTGTTTTGCTACGTCCTGTCCTTTTCCCTCATGACACCTGTCCTGACTTGTTTTCATTTTATTTATTTAAAGTCCAAATACTGGGGCACCTGGCTGGCTCAGTTGGTTAAATGTCTAACTTCTCCTTGGGTCATGATCTCATGTTTCATGGGTTCGAGCCCCATGTAGGGCTCTCTGTTGGCAGCCCAGAGCCCACTTCGGATCCTCTGTCTCCCTCTCTCTGCCCCTCCCCTGCTCTTGCTCTCTCTCTCTCTCTCTCTCTCTCAAAAGTAAATAAACATTAAAAAAAAAAGACCACTTATAGACCACTTATATGTGCTAGATGCTATTCTAAGTGCTTTACACATAGTAACTCACTTAATTCTCATAACAGCCCTTTAAGTGCTATTATTAATCCCATCTTACAGATGGGGAAACTGAGGCATAGAAGATCAAGGAACTTGCCCAAGATCAGCATAGCATGTAAGCAGCAGAGCTAGGATTTGAACCCATGTGCTTCCTAAGGGGAGGGCTGAGGTCCGTTTTATTCATTTGTTTTTATTATCCAGCACATAGTAGGCACTCAGTAAATTCACTAAATCTACAAGTGAATGATAGGACCCAGGAGGGCTGACGTGGGCTCAAACCGCCTAGAGACCCACTAGGACCAGGCAGGCGCTGACTCCCACTGCTGTGAGGAGTTCGCTTTCTGTCTAGCCATTCTGTGCCCCGAGCTGGGGTCTTCCTGGGCTCTGGGCTTTGAGGAGACCTCAAGAGGGTCCTAGAGTCAGGCTTGAACCCTTGAACCCTCACTGGGGTCTGTAGGAACAGAAGAGTCAGCCTCCTGGTGGCTTCCCCTGCCCCCTCCGCCTCTGTGGTTGGAGACTGCAATTAATTATGCCGTGTAATTAGATAAAGAATATTCATTTTTCATTAATGACAGTAAACTCTTGCTCTGTGGCTGAGTTCCTTATGTTTTAATTAAGCGGGGCTCCTGAAAGCCGCGTGGCTCCTTTGCAAGTGCTCCCTCTTATAATGAACAGTCACTTAGAATTTTAAGAAGTGAAGGCATCCTTCCCCAAGTTAATTACCTCAAAATTAGCTTAATCGCAGCTCATTTAAACTTATCTAAACAACAGCGCAAGGAGTTCCAGGAAACAGAGGTTCTGACTCTGCTCGTGAGAGTCACAAAAAGTCACAATGACATTAAGGCCCCCCGATGGGTAGCAGTGACCCCTTCTCCACTGGCGGAGGTTTGCTCGCAGCCAGAACATTTCCAGTATCAGGAGGCCTGAGCAAGGAGTGGGGACATGTGGCCTCTTCTACCGCCAACAGAACATCTATGGTCGCCGGGGTTCCTGGAGGATGCGGGGTGCCGAGGACCCCTCTCTCGGGTGCTCTTCGAGGAACAGCAAAGCGCCAGGCGTAGTGCCCAGACCCCTCCTGCCCCAAACGCCCCACACCTCTGCATTCGCTCTCCAGCCAGGTCACACCCGGGTTGTGACCAGGTCTGGCTTCTCTCTACTGGGCATGTCCGACCAGGGTATCTGTGCAGAGGAGGAGACCAGGTCCGGGAGAAACACAGGCTCTGGGGGCCGGAAATTCGAGCTGCGATTCTCTGCAGACATGTCTCCCACCCAGCACGTTGCCTGGCACACCATGAGCCCTCAGTATGCATTGAATGAATGAATGAATGAATGAATGGGTGGGTGAGTGAATGAATGAATGACTGAACGACCAGCTACATGGCCCTGGGACGATGCAGAGCTAGGATCAACAACGAAACTGTCAGAGTTTTAGTCCCCTGCAAAAACGGGACCATCTTCCGGCAAAGCCACGCTGGGCCCTCCCAGAAGAACATTTCTGGAGGCCTCAAGGTGCGCCAGGCACCGGGCTAAGTCCTATACATCAAGTATCTCATTTAATCCTCACGACAGCCCTGAGCATAGGGACCATTATCATTCTCTCCGCACAGGGGGGAAAACTGGCAGGAAAAGGTGACAGAACTTGCCCAAGGTCACGTCAGTGATCAATGGAGGATGTAAACCCAGACAGTTGGGCTCCGAAGCCCCCCTAAGAAGGAGTAAATTCCCGGGCTGGGGGTGTGCAAGCGGAGGCTGGAGACCACGAGTGTGAGGACGCTCTGGAGGAGAGTCCGGGGTGGAACGGAAAAGACGGGAGCCTCAGGGACTCCTGGCCCCCTGTTGTGTTGTAGGTCGAAAGCATTTGGGGCCTTAGGCGTTTCCACCCGCCCGGCACACACCTTTTAACCCAACACTGAGATTTGAAAGGGTGATTGCAGCAAGAGCACCGGCCAGAGGGCAGGGCATGGGCGGGGACGGGGCGGGGCATGGGCGGGGCCGGGGCTGGGGGCGGGGCCTGGGCGGGCCAGCAGGAGGCTGCAGCTCCCCCTCCCGGCAGAGCAGCCCGGGACTTCTGAGCGAAGCAGGCTGGGAAATTATTTATCTGCATCCTCTGTTCCACACAATTGGCTTTCCTTTGCCAACTCCCCGTTGGAGTGGGAATGCTCTAAAAGCCTGGAAGGGGCGTCAAGCCATCATAAAAGACTTCCAAAAATACGAAGCCTCCTCCCTGCTGTAGAGATAAACAGCTCTGGCAGCCGGCGCTCCCTGGTCCGTCGGCCCGATCCCACCCAGGTCACCCTGACTCACCAAAGGACCCCACAGCTCCTGGCAAGGGTCCAAAACTTCCCGGCCACTACCTGTTCCCTCCTCCATCTCCCCCTTCTCCAGGAGAGGTGGCACCACTGTAATTCCGGCTGTCACTGCCCTAATTACACCCCATAGCCCTCCCGCCAGCGCCGTGGGCCCCGAACCGCCTGCATAATGGGCCTTTTTTTTTTTTTAAAAGACACTCTCTCCTTTTCACAGCTGCCTTTTGAAGGCGAACAATCTCACACAATGTCGCTTAATGACAGCGCAGCTCCATGATTCCCCGGGGCCCCTAGCCCTCTTCCTCCCATTCTCTCTCTCTCTTTTTTTTTTACCTGATAATCATCGTAATTGTCATAATCACCCTGGAGTTAAGAGAAGGTACCTCGGACATTTCAATCAATTACAAAGTGACCTAATAAAAGGTCAGGATGGTCCGTGTGGAAAGGAGGCTGCAGGGAGGAAGGCAGATACACGATCACACATGAGCGAGCGCAGGCAGGCGCGCGCACACACACCATACGATACACAGGCCACACGCTAGGCCAGGAAACCTGGCAACGCGGGAATCAGATGGGTACGATTTCCTCTGGGGGCCTCAGAACAGAGACCAAGGTCAGATCCTCTGGGAGAGGCCCAAAGACCCCGCCCACCCCGAGAGCCGCAATTAGCCCACAGCCCTCTTCCCTGGCCAAAACACAGGAAAGGAGCCTCAGAGAAGAGACCGAGAACGCAGGTAGTAGGACCCTGATTTGGGGTCCCTGTTTACTCTCTCAAAGCCTCGCCATACTCATCTGGAAAATGAAATAGCCAGCCCTCTCTCCGTAAGGTTCTGTCTGGTGAGAACTAAATGTTCTGACTACCGTATCTAAGGCACTCTCTCCCCAGGCTAAGCTCTATACCAGTGTGTTGACTTCCTCCACGGCATCTACAACCACCTGAAAATCCATAAATATATATAGTCGTTTTATGCACACCTCCGCCCACACCAGCCATGGGGTCCTCAAGGGCAGCTTTATTTGCAGGTAGAAGGTGCAAGGTCTAGAGGCACATTCGGTGCGCCTGGGTGGCTACGTTGGTTAAGCGTCCAGCTTCGGCTCAGGTCACGATCTCACGGTTCATGAGCTGTCAGCACAGAGCCTGGAGCCTGCTTCCGGTTCTGTGTCTCCTTCTCTCTCCTGCCTGGAGCCTGCTTCCGGTTCTGTGTCTCCTTCTCTCTCCTGCCCCTCCCCTGCTTGCTCTCTCTCTCTCACTCTCTCAAAAATAAATAAACATTGAAAAAAATTTTTTAGAAACACAAACTCCGGAGCCGAACTTGCCGAGTTCAAATCCTGGCTTTGTCAGCTACTAGCGGTGTGACCCGGTGTAAGTTATTCATCCTCTCTGTGTCTTACATGTTGACGTCTGTAAAGTGGGAATAATAGTACTTACCTTCAGGGCTGTCGTGAAACTAAATAACGGATCAAGCATAAGGAGCTCAGAACAGTGGTGGCTTACAGGAAGCACTACGTTGTTTGGTTGCAAATTACAACGTGCCTGGCGTTGTTTAGACCCTCAATAAATACTGGTCGAGTGGATAAAACATGTACGGTCCTCAGTACTAAGACTTAGTATGGGTCAGCATTCAATGTGTTTCACTGTTATCATCAGTTCATGACCTTTAATGTTATTACTGGGTGCACCTCTGCCCCTCCCCACTTCCTTAAGGACAGTTCTCCCCATTGCTCGGATGAGGAACTAAGGCCAGGAAAGGCTTTCCAGGAAATTCCCCCCCTCCTCTGCCTGGATTGGGGCGGTCAGGACCCACTCAGGTCCTCCCAGCCTCTGCACCTCAGAGCAGCTGGTTCCGGAGGTGTTTAATAAACAGACACAACAGGGCTCTGCTCGGCTGCCCCTCACCCGCCAAAGCCTGGAGTCAGATCTGCTTCTGATGTGTCCAGGCCGCCTAGGAGCTGGCTTTGTGATGGCGAGGCTGAACCATCTGCCACCAGCCCGGGGCTGGCGGGAGGAAGCCAGAGCCAGCGAGGAGCAGCCAGGCAGGGTGTGAAAGGGCTTTGCCCCTCCATGCCGGTGTCTCCAGCAGAGGAGGGGTGGGAGGAAGGGTTCAGACACCACACATCGGCCACCATCCACCTGTTGGACCCGGCTGGCCCCAGAGCCGGTCTCAGTGAAACTGGAGCTGTCAGCGCCACACAGAAAACAGTAGAAGTCAACCCCGGAGCTCAGGCAAAGGGGGCAGAGCCTTAGCCGGAGCCTTGTACCTGGACAGACAGGAAAGTTCTAGATGGTTAGAGCAAGATGTGGAACCCCATACATAGCCCCCTTCTAACCAAAAGTGGTAACAGATCAGCTCAAAGCAGAGAAGGTCAAGGTGAGATTAAATCTTCAGAAGCCCTAAAACATGCACTCTCCCGCTATAAAATTCAAAATAAAATCTGATTTTTGGAAACGATAACCAAACTTACAGGAATTACAAAGGCAGCATGCAGAGTGGTCAGAGCCATGGGCACCAGAGCCAGGCTGCCTGGGTTTAAAGCCTGACCTTAGGCAAGGTATTTGAATTCTTTGTGCCTCAGTTTCCTCATTTTTGAAATAGAACTGACAACCACTCCTTAGCGTGGTCTCCAGGGTTAAGGGGATAATCTAAGATGCTGAGAACAAAACCCGTCACCGAGGGACACTTTATCAAACATCATTACTATCCTGCTTTTTGAAATTAAAATGTCTGCCTTCCTGGTTTTTAGATTATAAAATTCTGGGTAAGGTTCATTGAACCTGAAGCTTTTGCCCTTGGCGGTGCCCCTGCTGTGGCTGCCCTAACAATGTGCTCAGGTTTGCCCTAGAGTAACCTCCCCCCACCTCCCCCGCCAATGCCCGCAGCACCGTGATGCTGGCCTGGTGCCAGAACCAGGGTTACAAGGAGCTGAGGCATGGGGGGGGAGGGGAGGCATCAGCAGGTCTCCAGAGTGCCCAGCCTCAGTTTGCCCCCAAAGCACCAACAGAGAGAACGAGTGGCCCCGAGGTGCCAGGCTTCGATCCCTCCTAGCTGGGAGCAGGCTTGGCCCGGGCTAGCAGGGCGGGGCGAGCCCCGGCTAAGGGAAACTGCAGGGCTGCAGCCCGAGAAAGAGCCTCTGTTCCCCGTCTTCCTCCCGGGTCCTCTTCAGAGCAGCAGCTAAAACACAGGGGACTTCGCTCTGTCTTGAAGTGCAGAGAAAATCAGATTTTTATAGTCACTCTTGCATTGGTAGAGTAATTAAGCACTCAAAAGGAGAGAGAGAGCTGCTGAGAACAGCTTCTGGGTTCCCCGCCCGGCCGGCTCTTGTGTCTAAAAACTGCTCTTTGCCGCCTGCCACGGAGCTGCTGCTGGGGGCTTCCGGCGACCAGGCCAGCCGCTCCTCCAGCCACAAGCTGATGTTGGTGGGGGGTGGGGGGGCCTGCGGGCAGAGGGGGGTGTCATCCTGCCAGGGCCACGCAGTCATTCTCCGAGAATTTGGATTTGGAGCCAAGGGACATTCAGCTCCTTCCCAGGCACTTGGCATGGATCCGTGTGACCCCCAGAGCCGCGAGAGTTGAGATCTCTGCCGTATGGACCAGAGAACCAGAGGAAGCTGGTCTACAGAGACAGGAAAAAGCCAAGACGGAAATGGGAGGGTTTGCAGTGAGGAGCAAAGACATTGGGTGGGGATCCTGGGGGAGGGTTCTCTGGCAGTTCTGGTCCTTTCCTGAGGACCAGCTACCTCCCTCCAGGAGACACACAGCATCCTCAGACCAAAGCTCCCTTTATGAACGAGCGACCGTGTATATTCCGTGTGTATTCCTTCGACCGAGACACTCAGGTTTTCCACCGCCTCTGACGCCATTAATCCCAAATTCCATCATTAATTTACTAAGGGTATGTGCGCCAGGTTTCCACGCCTCCCGTTTTCGGGAACAAAATGCGAAGAAAGGGAGGGGAAACTATTTCTTTTGCAATCCCAATTAATTCCTCTGCCCCCCGCGGCCCGGGCGAGCCTTGGTTCTACATTCAGAGCTACAGTCCAGCGGCCGAAGGCAATTAAAAAGGAATTCCGATCTTTACTTGAATCTCGCAAAGCCCTGTAAACAGGACCCACTTCAAACCCTTCCTTCAGACTCTTCAAAACCCCTTTCCTCAATGCCTTTCCCCAGAGCCTCACATCCTCCAAACCTTAAAATTCTTACCCTCGCACGCCCTGCTCTGTAGCTCTCCTGACTCGCCCCTTCCCCCTCTTCCCCAGGAACTCATCACAGAAGTCTGTGAGGGTCCCCTGTGTCCCTTACCTCCATTTGCCATAACAAAAGAGAGCCCTGAAGCAGCGAGAGCCTCTGGATCTTCGGCTGTTCCTCGGTCCTGTCTCTCTACTTGATCCCCCAGGGGAGGGTTCACAGAACCCCAAGAACAAGGGTGACAAGGATGGAGGCCCTCAGAAGGCAGGAGGGAGGGGGCCGGGAGGGGGGGGACAGAGCCGGCAGGCTGAGGGCACGAGCCAGTCTTGGCCCTGCCCCTTCGAGAACCCTGGAGACACAATTCAGTGTCCCACGGGACTGCCAACGAATCTTGACTTCACCTCCACCAGCGCCTTGCAGATCCAGAGCCCCCTAGGGCCTCCCCAGGACCCTGCCCCGCCCTGACCTCCCGGGTGGCCCCGCCCCTGCTCCCATGTCCACCAAGTCAAGTCCTTCCGTCTCTCCTGTCCTCCTTCACCCCTGCTGCCGGCCGGCCACTGGTCCATAAGTTTCCTCCAGGCCACCTCTCCATCCACTCTCATAGTCCGTCCAGGCTGTCATCACAACCCTTCCTATCCACCCCACCACTGGGGACCACAGTCCCGCACCCAGTCCTCCCAGCTAGGGCACCCCGCCATCTCCAGGGCAGCTGCCCCCGCCAGCATGCACGCGCATGCGCACACAGACGCTCACGCAGCGGAGATGGGTCTTCCTTCTTCCAGAAGCACCGCTTCCACTGTTGCCTTCCAGAGTCTCTCCACTGACTGGTATAACTTACCGTTTCCTCTCCTTGGCATTCAGGGCCTTCTCTCAGCCCAGTCCCCCCTCCTATTCCCTGACACGAGGCGTTCAGCTCAGCTCTCGTCACCTCTGGGAAGCCTGTGTTCAGCTGGCTCCCCGCCCTCTGTCATACCACCCACACCTCCACCCGAAGCGTCCCCCAACCCCACGTTGCCCTCTTTGGGCACATAAATGTGACTGAGGGACTTCCGTGTTCTTTTCATGGCACGCCACTCTGACTGTAAACTCTCCAGGGCCAGTAAGCGCCTGGTCCTTCCAGACTTAAAGAGCTACAAATCATCATCATTGTTATCATCGTCATCATCATAATCATCATCATCATCGCAGAGCAGGAAGTGTCGTACGTTCCTATTTTTGCAAAATCAAACAAAAACCCAAGTCGTTGGTGCGTTTGTGTATGTAGGTGAGTAGATGCGTGTGCGTGAGTGTGAGTCCATGTGTGTGTGCACACGCGTACAGAAAAAAGGGCACAGCACGCTTTTGACATTGATGGTGTCTGGAAGGTGGAATAGCAGACAGGGATGGAGAAACTTTCATTTTTCACTCTAAATTTCCTTAGTGGTTAAATGTATTACTGCAAGCACATAACACCTATAATTTTTCCTTAAAAAAAATACATATACATATATGTGGGCCCCAATCTGGGTCCTGACTCTGCCACTCACTCACTATCTGACCCGAGCCAAGTGCATTCCCGTCTCCTGGCTCCAGTTTCCCCTTGTCTGGGCAGGTGGGGTCCTGAACACACAGGTGCAAAGCAGGACTCGGCCGGTCCCCGGGGCCAGACCCCCGCACCCGGAGTGTATTCAGGAAGCGCCTGGCTGCTCCATCCAAGACCAAGGTGGAAGCCCCAACCACAGCCATACCTTCCTTCTCTGAGGGCCCCCGCCCCAGCCTGGGATGGATGGAACACATCTATCCACGTGGCTCAGGGAAGGGAGGGGGGGGTCCTCTGTCTCAGGTCCCCATGGCATGTGGTCAGGCCTCATTAAGGCCCATTACACAGTCAAAGAGAACCCAAGCCTCGGAGAGCGGGAGATTTCTATGGAAAGAGGGGAGAAAGGATTCTGGAATTACCCTCAGAGGTGACCTAGACCATCCGTCCTTGAAAAGAAGGATACCAAGGGCCAGGGAGAGCAGAGATTGGGTGACATTGCACGATTTACAAGGAAGGTGGGGGTCTCCAGGGGACCCCACACAGCCCCAGGGGCGGGACTCTACATAGCATCGTGGGCTGTGTCTGAGGCCCTGGGACAGAGGCGCCTGCCAGGGCCGTGGGGGGCACGGCCCTCAGCTGGACGGAGTGGGGGCCGAGAACACTAGGAAGGCAACACTGAAGGTCAGGGGCACCTCTCCGAGGGAAGAGCGTGTACCTGCACAGCGCCGTCAGCAAACCCGTCCTGCGCTCCCCGTGTGCTCGTGTGTGTCACTGCGTGTTTCCTCAACCAGCTCACGCCGTCCGGGTCAGCAGCCGCCCCGGTGCCCTTTGGCTTCCTCGGTCCTACAGCCTCGCCCTGTCCCACAAGCACACGGTAGGTGCTCGGGGCAGATTTGGGGACGGAGCATGGTACAGCAGTTTGGTCTCCAACCTCCAGAGTCAGACTTGCGTGCAAATTTCACCACTGCCACTCACCCCTGGAGGCACGACCTTGACAAGCTATTTTTTTTTTTTTTTTGAGAGAGAGAGCGTGCGCAGAGGAGAGAGGCAGATAGAAAGGGAGAGAAAATCTCAAGCAGGCTCCATGCTCAGCACGGAGCCTAACTCGGGGCTCAATCCCACCACCCTGGGATCAGGACCTGAGCCGAAATCGAGAGTTGGATGCTCAACCGATTGACCCACTGAGGCGCCCCTTGACAAGCTATTTTTGTTGTGATGGTTTTATTACGGTTTGGCAAATCCTTTTAGCCCTCCTCCATGTCCACACCTGCCCCCCCCAGGGTCATCCTACTCCCTCTCCTGAGCGACCAACAGAAGGTCCTAAGACCTTCCTCCTCCCATTGCATGAACCAGCCCTGGGGGGACCTCTGATCTCCCTGCCCTGTGCCTTCTCCCTCCCTCTGGCCCTCCCGGGGTCACCTCACGCAGAGATGAGGAGAGGACCAAACTCCGGGACGCCCCACGCCATCCCCCGGCACAGCGCTGCAAGCCTCGGGAGGAAAGCTCTTTTCCTAATTGGCCAAAGCCGTCATCATGAGCCAGAGAGGCCCCAGCGCAGGACAGAGCACATCACCGGGTGTCCTCACCTGAGACACAAAGACACACACGACCCGTACTCCCAAAAGACTTCTGGCCTTTCAAGTTTGACCGGAAGCTCATTATCTGGATACAAGGTCCCCGCCCAAGCCAGAGAAGCCCCATCCAGGGGCACACCGCCAGGGCCAGGCTGAGCTGCCCTTGTCCACAGGCGTCACGAGGGAGAGCCGTGACAAGCACACGGAGGTGGGTCTCCAGGAACCCAAGCATCCTTCATCTCCTGGTTCCCGGTACCCAGCATGAGTCCAACTCAACAACCTCGTCAGTGTAGCCAGAAGTGCGGGCCCTGGAGCCGGCCCGTCTGGGTTCCAACACAGACTCTACCACCGTTTGCTGTGTGACCCTGGGCTTGTCGCCTCACCTCTCCGGAGTGTGGTTTCCTCATCTGTGAAACACAGCTAATAACTGTACTCAACCTTCAGGATTGTGGACATTAAAAGAGACAATGTTTATCAAGGGCTTAACACAGGGCGTGGCACGTAGTAAGTACTCCATATAGGTTAGCTATTATTATTATTACTATTACTATCCTTACGTTACCTCAGCCTGCCTTGACTCCTGAACTTCTGATTTCACAAAATCACGAGCACTTGTATCGGGCGGGGCCTCATTTCAAAGAAGGAAGCCGAGGCTCAGAGAGGTTAAGAGACTGAGCAAGGTCGCGCAGCCCGGAGGAGACCGAGCTGAGTCTGGAAGGCGAACTTCTACATCAACACTGTTGCCACCGCAGGCGCCCTGCAGATCCGCTCTCATCCGCCCCCTCGTTCTGGCTTCGGACCAGACACAGTTCTGGTTAACCAGTGTTATTGGTTAACCGCTTCACGTGTGGGCGTCCAGGAGAGGCATCTGTGTTTGCGGGCGCACGCAGGTTTGCAAGTTGGTGGGGCTTCATCGCGTGCTTCTGGGCGCACCCAAGTGCGTACGCGTGCATTCGCGGGGGTGACCGTGTTTCCATGTGCGGCTGTGCGGGTGTGTAGGGGAGTGGGAGCACGTGCCCGAGGCCACGCGGGGAAATGCAGACGCGGGACCCCGCGCAAGCCTTCGCCGTGGGCGTGGACATGTGTGTAGCTGTCTGGGGATGAGGGAAAGATCACGGAAGTCAGGGCTGTGTCCTCCACTTCTTGGGGACGTGGACAGGATTTTCACCTCCTCAGCAGTCTCTGCTACCGAGCTCAGCAATTACAGGAGGGGCGCTCCCCTTGGGGCCCCGTCCAGCTGGGCCATCCCATGCCTTCCCTGAATCAGGCAGTAAGCGCAAAACAGCTGGCTGGAGCCGTCCCCAGGGGGCGCGATGAAGTGGGTGCCCAGGGACAGACCCCCCGCCCGAGGGCGCTTGCTTAAGCAGCAGTAAAGGAAACAAAAGATGAAATACATCAGCCATTGGCAGCCGTAAAAAGAGCAAAATCGCTCAGCAGAAAGCCGCGTGCTATCCATCATCCAGTCCTTCTCCACTTCAGCTGCCGAAGCAAGAGGGATTTTTAATGCCCTCCAATTCATTTGCATTCGTACTGCCACTCTTTTATGGTATCAGGGGTTGCCAAGAAGATCTGAGCGTTTTTTTAAAGACGCTGATAAACCGTTTCCGCCGGGGAATAAAAGTTTTGGGGGGGAAAGGGAAAAGAAAGTTTTCCAAAATAATGCATTCCGTCTGCAGAATGACGGGTAAGTGATTCTGCAGATGTATTGGCCCCATAAAACTGAGCGTGGAGTTTGGCCCGAATGTGCTCTGTGCTGGTGAGATGAGCAGTTCATTCATTTTGCGGCTGAGTTGAGACCTAAAACTTTGCAGAGAGCCACTGAGAAGAGCTTCAGAGGCAGCCTGCACCTTGCATGTGACCAGAGCTTGGTGACCCCTGAGACGCATATACACTGTCGAAGTCTCTGAGCCTTACAGCTTCCTCCAGGAATCTCCACTGGCTTTGAAAGCGTAGCAGTCAATGATTCTACAGAGGGGGATCCTCCTTCCCTTCCATGGGTCTGAGAGCCAAGGCAAGTAGTCGGGTCTGTCCACCACAGTCCCATACCAATATG
Source organism: Paguma larvata (assembly GCA_030068075.1). NCBI lineage: Eukaryota > Metazoa > Chordata > Mammalia > Carnivora > Viverridae > Paguma > Paguma larvata. Next base: position 28,158,802 of record CM057833.1, read on the forward strand.
ACACCATCTCTTACCCTCTTGCAACACTTGACTAAGCAATAGCACATGACTAGGTTCTGGCCTCATGACCTTAAGCCAGCCCCTTGGCAGTCTGGGCTTCAATTTCTGCAGCGACCAAGTGAACACACTGGTCTAAATCTTCAGTCTGCTCAAGGAGTCAGGTGTTATGATCCCCATGTTTTAGGCAACTGAGGCTCAGAGTAGGGAAGTTGCTTGTCTAAGACCACATATCTGGTGAAGGGAAGGGAAGGACTTAAACATGGGCTTCCTGATCCTTGGGTAATGGCTTTGTCTTGCCTCCCTTCCACATTTTGGACACGTGTTATACATCAGGCAGGTGTCCACTACCTCCCTGCCTTCCTAGAATCTGGGAACGGGAGGGAGGGAGAGATGGAATAATCCCAGAGCCTCCTGGTCCTGAGAGGACTGCAGCATTTCCCAGAAGACCCCCACTCAAAAGGGCATGAAGTTTTCAACCCCAGGTGAGAACTTCCAGCTCCCGTCTCGGTCTGAGCTTTAGCTCATTACAGATGTCCGTACATGAAGACACAGTAGACAACTTCTGAATGTGCTGGTTTGACCAGCACCGGAAAGATCCCTCTGCCCCCAGAACAACTGCCCTGACCCTATCACCCTGTCGAACATTCCCACCATGAGTCACACCCGTGGGTCAAGGCATTGAAGGTACATTCAGAACTTAAGTGACATCTCACTGGAGGAACATAAGTCACAACTCTCTGCTTCTCCTTGGTCAGTTGTCCAAAAGGGCTGAAGGGGATGCTTAAGGGACAGGAGTCTCTGAAGGATGGAGAAGTTTAAAGTACCTATGATGAACAGCTGGGTACCTAGTACTGGTGGGAGGGGAGAGGCTGAAATAGGAAGGGAGGTGCCAAGACAAGGGGGGGGGTCAGCATTCTGGCAGCGGGAGCAGCTAATAACACTGGTCATTATTTACTGGGCTTTTACTATGTTCCATCACTGACTTATTTTATTTCATTTGACCTTTACGACAGTGTACTGGGAGGTCATTTCCAATCACCCTTCCTTTACAGAAAATGAAACTGAGACTCAGAGAGGTTAAGTAACATGCCCAAAGTCGCACGGCCAGCAAGTCACAGTAGAGCCAGGATTCCAGTCCCACAATCCAACTCTAGTGCTATACGTTGCCAGCTCAGTGAACAACCACGTCCTAGGATCGTGGGTCGTGGCAGTTGCCGGTACCCTGCCCACAACCTGCTAGAGACCCTCAGAGACCTGCCCTGTGAACTCCTTCCCTCGGGCATCTCCGAAATCTAATTCATGGGCCTCCCCTCTTGTCCACAAAGTCTCATATCCCTCCTGGATTCCGAGGCAACCTCGGAGTCAAACTGGGACTCGGCCCTCTCCCTCACCCCCACACGTCACTGCTCACCAGGCCCTGTCTCATCCGTCCTCTGTAGGCACCCTCTTCCTTGGGCCTGTGAGCTCAGCCCGGGACCGCTCATTGGCCCCCACTGGTCCCCATCCCCATCCTCCCCTCTTGCAGCCTCCCCCACCCCCAGGCAGTCACAGGCCCCGGATGGGGTCTTCCATCACCCACCTTTCAGACTATGAATCACAGATCAGACAAGTCTGCACGGCATCTTGGAGAGGGACCTGGGATCCTTGACGCCCTAGCTTGTCCACTTGGTCAAGCAGCTTCCTTTCGAAGCCTCCGTTTCCTCATATGGAACCTCCCATCTGTCAGCTAAAGACCCCGGAAGTAGATAAGACTGGCTGTCTACTTACCTTTGAGGGGCTCGAATACAGCAGCAAGACAGATAGGTGATAATTTCATTAAAAGAGTCTGATAAGCCTCTGGAAGGGAAGCATCTGAAAGAGAAAGAGCACAAAGGAGGGAGCAATTAGGTAATTAATAACGGCAGCTACTGTTTATTGATTATCTATAATCTGCTAGGCATTCTACTTGTATGAGTTCGCCTGATCCTTACACTGAACTTTCCAATAAGACATAATTACCTTACTGTTTAGATAAGAAAGAATAGGTTTGGAGAAGTAAAATAATTCTCTCAAAGCTATAGCCAGAATGTCCTTAGGATGTCCAATACTCCTCTTCTTTCTTATATTCACAACACAGTCTCGTCCAGGACCTCCTTCCAGGGGTGTCTGGGCCAGCCTCGGTTCCCCAGTTAACCCGGAGAACAGTTAGCATGAGGCAATCTCTCTGCGGCCTCCATTTTCTCACCCGTAAAACAGGGATAATAATAAAACCCACCACGAAGGGTGGAACTAAGAAGCTAATATATGGAAAGCACCGAGAGTGGTGCCTAGCACAGAGTCAGTGAGATCTTCTTCTTCATGAGGTTATTTTTACTGGGTTTTTTTTAATGTTTATTTATTTTTGAGAGAGAGAGACAGAGCACGAGCAGGGAGGGGCAGAGAGAGAGGGAGACACAGAATCCGAAGCAGGCTCCAGGCTCTGAGACATCAGCACAGAGCCCGACGCGGGGCTCGAAACTCACAAACCGTGAGATCGTGACCTGAGCCGAAGTCAGCAGCTAACCGACTGAGCCACCCAGGCGCCCCAGGTTATTTTTCCTGTTATCTCCAGGGTCCTCATCGTGCCCTGAGCCTCCGGATCTCTGTGGGCTCACTGAGGAGCCCGTCGTCCATGTTTCTCAAGCGATACCGAAGAGAGTGGCCTGTACTGCACTGGAGGCTTTTGCCTCCAGCCTCCTCCCACCCGCCCAGCTCTTCCCCAAACAACTGCGAGCAAGCTTCTCCCACACCCCCACTTGCACCACCCCTGGGGGGCCTCCAGCCCCCTCGCTTCCCCAGCCTCACAAACCAAAAGAAAGTGGGAGGGAGGCAGGAGCCAAGGCGCCTGGGAGAGGCAGGTGGAGAAAGGAAAAAGGCTGCTTTTCCCTAAGGGTCTAAATTTAGTGGTAAAAGGTGTGCTTGCAGTTCATGATCAAAAACCCTTCTGCTTCCAGGAGCGCCCGCGTTGGCAGCCGTATCTATGACCAGCCAAGAGACTCCTGTCAGAAACTGCCCATTCCTGGTGAATTTCAATGAGGTGCCCTTTCTGCAAGGAGGAGGAAAGCCATCATTTAAAAGACGAAGGCGGCTTTCACTTGGCAAGATGGGGTGATAGAGCAAGCGCTGCCTTGGGGCACACGAGGGGAAGGCTGGGGGTCGTGGCTCAGCGCAAGTCACATGCAGTGCGTGTCGGCAGGGTCCCTGCTCTGCGCCCTGTCTTCGGATGGGTGCCAGCGCACGGGCTCATCGGACACCATCCCACAAGTAAACGAGCAATCACTAGGCAGGGTGAAAGGTACCAGGATAGAAATGGGCAGCATGAGCTCAGTAGGGAGGGGGCAGTGGAGTCATAAGCCCAGCATGGGACAGAGAGGGCTTCACAGAGCAGATGGCATTTTGAGGAGGATCTTGAAAGAAGATGAGGAGTTCATCGGGCAGAGAAAGGGGCTGGAGTGGGCGTGGGGAAGCATTCCGACCAGAAGGAGCGGCATGAGCCAGGACGGGGATGTTCGCGAGAGCCCAGAGTATCAGGAAATGATCCCCCGCCAGAACCCGTTAGGGCACTGGGGAACGGTGAGGAGTGAAATTGGAAAAGAAGTTGGGGCCAGGCTGCAAAAGGCTGTATATGCCATGGTTAAAAATGTGGATTTCGGGGCCCCTGGGCGGCTCAGTCGGTTAAGCATCCGACTTCGGCTCAGGTCATGATCTCACGGTTTGTGAGTTCGAGCCCCGAGTCAGGCTCTGTGCTGACAGCTCAGAGCCTGGAGCCTGCTTCGGATTCTGTGTCTCCCTCTCTCTCTGCCCCTCCCCCACTCACGCTCTGTCTCTCTCTCTCAAAAATAAACGAACATTTAAAACATTATGTGGATTTCCTCTGTTAAAGGACTGAAGGATTTCAAGGGGGCAGGATACGATGCAGTGAACGCGTGAAGAGGCATCGGGCATGGATTACAGGAGCTGTCAGAATGTGGGCATTCTTGACATCTCTAGACTAGAGGTAACGAGATGCCCAGGCTGAGGTTTCTGGCTTGCGGCTAGGCGACGCAAAAAAGGATGCTGAAGCACTCAACAGCAGAAGACAAAAAAAGGGGAAAAAAACCACCTCATTTAAAATGGGCAGAAGATCTGAATAGACGTTTTTCCAAAGAAGACATATGGATGACCAACAGACACATGAAAAGACGCCCAACATATAAGTCCAAACCACCATGTGAGCTCACCTCACACTTGGCTGGGACCAAAAAGACAAGAAATAGCAAGCCTTGGCGAGGATGCAGAGAAAAGGGAAGCTTGTGCACCGTTGGTGGGAATGTGAATTGGTGTAACCACTCTGAAAAACAGCACGGAGGCTCCTCAAAACACTAAAAGTAGAAAGACCATATGATCCAGCAATTCCACTTTTGGGTGTTTGTACAAAAAAAGGAAAACACTTAACTCGGAAAGACAAACGCACTCTTGTGCTCACTGTAGCATCACTTACAACAGGCAAGATACGGAAGCAACCTAAGTGTCCACTAATGAATGAACGGACAAAGATATTAGGGCACATATACACAAAGGAACATCACTCGGCCATAAAAAAGAACGAAATCTTGTCATTGCAACAACATGGACGGACCTAGAGGGCATTATGCTAAGTGACATAAGTCAGAGAAGGATAAATATTGTATTTTCTCACCCATAAGTGGAATCTAAAACTCGATAACAAGGGACACCTGGGTGGCTCAGTCGGTTCAGTGTCCAACTTTGGTTCAGGTCATGATCTCGCAGTTCGTGGGTTTGAGCCCTGCACTGGGCTTTGCGCTGACAGCTCAGAGCCTGGAGCCTGCTTCTGATTCTGTCTCCCTCTCTCTCTGCCCTTCCCCCATTTGTACTGTGCCTCTCTGCCTCCCCAAAATGAATAAATGTTAAAAAAAAATTTTTTTAAATAAACATTTTTAAAAATTAAAAAGAAAAACAAGACAAAAGCCAAGCTCATAGATCCGGAGGACGGACTGGTGGCTGCCAGAGGCAGGGGTGGAGGGGTAGGAGAAACGGATGAAGGGGCTCAAAAAGTAAAAAAGAAAAAAAAAATGCAATTGATGGAAAACAGACCTAGAAGTTTTTATTACAAACCAAACAAGCCAATCGAAGGCTAGATTTTGACTGTGGGACATGAAGTTGATAGTCAATCATTAATAAAACATACAAACTTTCACCTTACTGATTTTTTTTTAAATGCTGAAGACCTCGTAGCTGAGGAATGAGCAAATTAACCCCGGGAAGACACAAAGGGACCCTGGGTCAGCCACAGAGTAGGTGGGCCAACCAGACGACCATGTCTGAGCATTCTCTAAGACCACCAGAGGCCTGCAACTCGAAGCCACCTGGGATGCGGGGTCTGAGACCCTAGACTGGCAAGAGGTGGGCCTAGAACCGAAGTGCCCAGCCCCTAGCTCCCTGCAACCGGGGCAAAGAGGCAAATATATTTCATCCTACGTGCCAATCTGATGGATTGGGGCTGTCTTCCTAAACCGTTATTTGAAAAGATTATAAGACCATCTCTGGGTCCAATGGGAAAGCAAACTCTGATTGATTAGCAACATCTGTCATGGACGCTGCGTCGGGAGAAGTCGTACACGTGTCTCACACTTGCGTTCCCTGTACTGCATACATGGATTCCCTGCCAAGAATTGTTGACAGGAGTCTTGAGGGACTCACTCCATCAACGCAGTTAACCGAGAGCAGTGGGCGTGCACGGGGGTGCACGGTTATAGTAGGAAGCCACGAGGCAGGCCACCTGTGCTCTTTGAACCCCCAACTAGTGGAAACTAGAGGGGCACCAGGGGTCTCCACCTCTGCGGCTGGTCCCTGGCATCCCGAATGGCATCTCAGAAACCCCTCCTGGGAGGGGACGCCTGGGTGGCTCAGTCGGTGGAGCGTCCAACGTGGGCTCGGGTCATGATCTTGAGGTTTGTGAGTTCAAGCCCTAAATCAGGCTCCTTGCTGTCAGTGCAGAGCCCGCTTCAGATCCTCTGCCCCGCCCCCACCCTGTGCCCCTCCCCACTCACACTCTCTCTCTCTCAAAAATAAATAAAACGTTAAAAGAAACCCCGGGAAATCCATGGGCTCCCCCAGACGCTGACCAGCTGCTGGAACACCCAGGAGTTCAGAGGTCCCCTCACAAGGCAGTACAAGCCATAAAAGCTAAGAAAGGGCATGAGGCAGATTAGAAAGGGCTTCACATGGGACCCCTGGATGAGCTATGGGAGGAGGACAAACCCCTTGAGATTCTGTGTAAATCATTCCAAGCATGTGCATTTTTCTCAAAGGAGGTCTTTAGTGTTTGTCAATCTCTCAAAGAGAGTCATGGCCAAAAAAGGCTTCACTCACTGTTCAAGATGAAAGAGAGTAATGAGATACAAGTCAGTTCTGCTGGAGTGAGGAAGACGCAGCATCCATATCTCAGTAGGAAGTGAATTTCTGGGGGTATCATCTGTCTACTCAGCTAGTATAATCCACTTAGCTTTAAAAAGTGTCTTCCAAATCTGGCATGCCACGCCGGGGCTGCTTTTGAGTGTTGGGTGGCTTAGGAATCCAGGAAGGCATATTTTCTCCAAAAATGTTCTTGAGTTTTGTCAGTCTCTCAAAGAGATCCATGCTGCCCAAAAGGCTTCAACCATTGCTCGAGAATGAAGGAAATAATACTGTCTGTAATCAAATAACCAGAGAAGGTTTGGGGGGACCAGGAAAGGCCAAAAAAAAAAAAATCTTGCCTCCATTGTCCCGGGAGCACAGCTGGACCTGGCCACACATGACATGCTAGCCACCTCTGGAAACTGTGGTCGTTTAGGAAGAAGGAAGATGCTTTGGAGCTTATGTTGGGAATTTGGCGGAAGCCCCCGATGACTCTTAGGCTTAGGAAATTGCATCACATGGGGGTCGAGGCTCTGGGTCAGGGCTGCCAAATGGGATGCGGAGACATGGGTTGGCAGCCCTGGCTCGTGACTTGTGACACATAGAGCTGTGTCCCTTTCTTCCGGAGCACAGATGTCCACTTGTAAATACCCATGAACTGGTGTGTTAATGTGTGATCTGTCTGCTTCTGAAGCCTGCCAGCTCTGGGAGAGAAAGGATGGTGTCTAGTTTTGCTCCTGCTGTCACCTGGCAGAATGTTGGGCACAGAGTGATACATTCAATAAGTATTTGTTGAATGAAAAGGTGAATGGATGGATGGGTGGGTGGGTGGATGGATGGATGGATGGACAGATGGGCAGGGTAAGATGGTCCATCTGAGTGGAAGAATCTTTTTTTTTTTTAATGTTTACTTATTTTTGAGAGACATAGAGACAGAGCGTGAGCAGGGGAGGGGCAGAGAGAGAGGGAGACACAGAATCCGAAGCAGGCTCCAGGCTCTGAGACATCAGCACAGAGCTCGACGCAGGGCTCGAACTCACAGACTGAGAGATCATGACCTGAGCTGAAGTCGGACACTTAACCGACTGAGCCACCCAGGCACCCCTGAGTGGAAGAATCTTAAAGAAAAACCAAATCCAGTGCCTCAATCAGTTTGGCATTTGGGAGCCAAGGCAGGATAGTAGCCCATAGAACAGACCTGGAAGTAGAGTTCCAAGTTTGCGTCTCAGCTCTGCTGTTCACTTAGTGTATGACCTTGGGCAAAATACTTAACCTCTCTGTGCCTCAGTTTCCTCATCTGTAAAATAGGGGTAACAACAGCTCCTACCTCGTAAGAGTTACTCTAAAGATTAAATGAGTTAATACACCTAATATGAAGCATAGTACCTGACACATAGTAAGCACTATGTGGCGGCGGGGGGTGGGGGGATGGGAGAGGGGCCTGGGTGGCTCAGTAGGTTCAGCCTCTGACTTTCGGCTCAGGTCATGACTTCGTGGTTCATGACTTCGAGCTCCACATCGGGGTCTCTGGTGTCAGTGTGGAGTCTGCTTTGGTTCCTCTGTCCCCCTCTCCTCTCTGCCCCTTCCCACCCACCTCTCCCAAAAATAAATAAACATTTTTAAAAAAACAAGCGCTAGGCAGTAACACTTTAAGCAGCTAAATAGAGATGGAGACTTGAGGTATAAGGCGAAGGAATTCACGGGATAACGAAGGCGTGAAGGCAAAAGTGGTCCACGCTCCAGCACTCCGGCTACTGAAGGTTCCAGCACTCAGGCCCCTGCTGCCCCCTCCCCAGCTCCTGCAAGGACCGTGTGCACTGAGTCCGCCACAGTGACCCCCCGAGTCAGCCCCAAACACCCTCTGTGGATTCTCCAGGTCTGGGACATTCATCTCCGTCCTCCCGAGTTTGATGATGAAAGGCAAGTCACTGGATGAATGGGAGAGGAGGTCTGAGGGCCTCGGGACACCAGGCTTTATATGGACCGTCCCACGCTTCGCTTCTCTTGGCCCAGGTCCCCCAAAAACGTAACTGAGCACCCGATGCCTCCCTACCCAGCCTCGTAAATAACAGTAATGGTAACAACTGCTCAGAATGCTGACTGCCTCGGTCACCACCTCTGAACTCAGCAAGCAACACAGCCTATGGAGGGAATAAGGGCTCTTATCTACAATTCACACTCGAGGTAGGCATGTCCCCATAACTTCTACCCCAGGCCGAATTACGTTGAAATCCATCACAAATTAAAGACAGCAGGTCTCCTTGAAAATGTTCGTGTCAGCTGCCATTCCGTTTCAAGGGGGACAGAGTGAGGACATCATCATCACAGTGGCAATCTTGATCCTTTTTGCTAGTCCCCAGATGTGCCAAAATAAATCCATTTCTTCTAAATTTATCAACGCGTTGACAGACCAAAAAAAAAAAAAAAAAAAAAAAAAACGCCAAGCTGTCAGTTGAAACAGAGACCTCATTTCGGTTTTCAAAATAAATGCACCCGAAGACGTCCTAGGGTGGGAAGCGGGCTGGACTGCGGATCAAAAGACCCAGATGCCGGCTCTTGGTGAGGTCCTCACTGGCCACGGGGCAGGGGTCTGGGAAGCCACTTCGCGAGTCAGGGCCTCAGACATCTCCTCTGCAACGAGAGGAATCTGGGCTAGAGGATACGATGCGGAGAAACATTATGAAGTTTAATGCGCGTCGCTGTGCCCACGCGCAAAGTCTCTGAGTCATCCTCTCCTGCCCTTCCTCCCTCCAAACGCTGATTGGCCCTCCTTCCTCCTTCGATTTGTCATAAATAAGTGAACAGGGCGGGGCGGGGCCAGGGGAGGGGCTGCCTGCGGCCCTGGAGAGCTCATTAGTGGGAACAGCTTCTCGACTTCTGATCTTCGGCCCGATTCACTCCAGCGGTCACAGGCAAAAGGAGAGCAAAACGAGGAGGTGGGGAGAAGCGCTGGGTACAGGGCATCGGGGACTCCTGAGGGGGCGGGCAGCGTGACGGGCTGAGAGGCAGAGTCCTTCTAACTCGGGGTACGCTGGGCCTCTGGCCAGGCCTGGGCACTAGACTAAAACCTGCGGGGACCCCAGAGGATGCCGAGGCCCACCCACCAATAAAGTGCACCCTTGGAGGATGCGAACCCTTTCAGAAAGCCCCCACCGCCACCCCAGGCAGGTCAAAGTCACGGGCATCCCCCTGGAAACAAGCGAGATTGCCGTTGGAGGCCTTCTCAGAGACCGAGCTAAGAAGGGGGCTTGCAAAGGCCCCTTTAACAAGCGGGGAGCTGCGGGGGGCGGAGGAAGTGGGTCTGGAGATAAAAGTCTGCAGAGGCTCCAACGCCGGAATGCCCGTGGGGTTGTCCACCCTTCTGGCGGCCCCTGCCGGAGGCGGTCAGCCAACGCCGTGTCCCGTCTGGTCTGACCTCAGCCAACTCCGGAGCCAGATCCCTGCCCAGCCCTGCTTCCTGCCTGCCCGTGACTCCCTCCGGCCCGCGCCCCTTCATGCCTGGGCTGACTCCTCTGCCGGTGGCCCCAGGCAGAACCAGGCCGCCGCTTACGTTAGCTGCTGCCTATACCTGAGGTCCCTTTCGCCCCGTCCTTTCCCAACCCGGCAGCCTCGCTCTCCGCTCAGATCCTGAAAACAGAGCTGTGAGTGCTAAAATACGTCACAGGGAGAGGCACTGGGACGTGGCCGAGCACCCAGAAAACTCCTAGAGCTCCTAGAGCAGAAGCAGGAGGGCGCCCGCCCCTCCCCCACAGTCCTCCCAGACTGCCCTAAGCCGATGGCAGAGCAAGGCTTTGCTGACGACAGAAACCTACTCTCCCACACATCAGCCGGCTAAGCAGACGCCCAGCCCAAGTGGAAGCTGCCCAGAGTCTACCTGGGGCTCCGCCCCACCCTGCTTTGCCCCCGCAAATGCACCGTCTTTAGGAAGTTCAGAAAAGCTTTGTCACCAGCAGCTATCAGGTGGCCAACTGCAGCACAGAGGGTCACAGTCAGGACATACGTGTACCCCTCCCCTTTCCTGTTCCCAGCACACAACCTTGAGCAAGCTGCCGAATTTCTCCAAACCTCCGTTTTCCCATCAGGGTCGCCACGAGGCCGTGACGAGATCATGGTGCGAGGGGCAGTTACTGCTGTTCCTTCCCAAACCCCATCTCGGCCTCCGCATTTCTCTGAGCCTGGTCAAGGAGGATTCCGGAAGCTGCCTTGACTTAATCCCCGCGAGGCAGGCGGTGCTGTTGCCATTCTACAGATGAGGCTAAACTCACTGCCCAAGGGCAAGTGGCTCGGGCGCCGCCAAGTCAGGATCTGAACCCAGCTCTGTGTGGCTCCAAAGTCGGTACATTTTAACCACCACTGTCTGCATCCCTCTCGCCTAGTTGCTATTGCCCCTTCCAATAGGACCAGGTCTTGTTTCCAGAAACCCGGAGAAGCGCCCCTCCCCCTCCGCCACCTCAAAGGAAGGCCTCCGATGTCACTGCCTCTCAGATCCGACCTCTGCTCTGAGCTTCTGTTCCAAGCCAGACCTCACTCCCGGTTGGCCAAACTGTCTGGAACTTGGCTTTGGACTAGGGCCCCCTGGAAGACCCAGCCTCTTCGCTCAACCCCCTCCCTATACCCAGTACCCCCAGCCACTTCCTCTCCACTAGCAGGGGCACTAGAGAGGCAGCGTGTGCCCTGAGGCCAAAAGTTCTCAAACATTCTGGTGCTTAGGAATTAATTACTAGGGAAATGCAAAGTCATCATCGCAGAGACCCTGGAGCAGCTGATCTCAAAGGGGCCCAGAAATCTGTGTGTCACAAGGTGATTCCAGTGTCCCCACGGCCCTGGACCCGCAGTCCTCCGGTCTTGCTTCTGGGCTACAAGGTGGAACTGATTGTAAATTTCAAATATTACATTTCCCAGGGTTGTGGGATCAAGCCCCGTGTCGGGCTTCACATTGGGCTCTGTGAGGAGTGTGGAGCCTACTTAAGATTCTCTCTCTCAGGGCTTGTGGGTGGCTCAGTCGGTTAAGCGTCTGACTTTGGCTCAGGTCATGACCTTACAGTTCGTGAGATCGAGCCCCACATTGGGCTCTGAGCTGACGGCTCATCAGAGCCTGGAGCCTGCTTCAGATTCTGTGTCTCCCTCTCTCTGCCTCTCCCCTGCTCACACTCTGTCTCTCTTGCTCAAAAATAAACATTAAAAAAAATGTTTTTTAATACTTCTTTATCTAAGTAATCTCTACATCCCAGGTGGGGCTCTAACTCACAACCCCAAGATCGAGAGTCACACGCTCTTCTGACTGAGCGCGCCCAGCCAGGCGTCCTTTCAGGTCAGACCACTGGTTATACAAGCTAGGACTGGGGCTGCTGCATGCCGTCCACGAGCTCCAGAGAGCCGGGACACGGATGGGGGGGAGGCGAAGCCACGGCAGCCCCACAGCCCTTGGGTCACTTGGTTGTGGGGCCATGGGACAACTCAGCAGGGACTAGGAGCCTTTAACACTGATTTATGAAGGGACCTCCACTAGAGGACTCCCAGGTCGGGATGCCATTTGTTACTTCCCCAGGGAAGGCTCCAAAATGGTCATCACAGCACCTGACCCCACCGCACGTGTGCATGGACACACACACACACACACACACACACACAGCCTCTCGTTAATAACTCCCAGGCCATCTGGTGCCACCACCACCAGGGCTCCCGGGCCTGGGTGTCAGGTGCAGGAGCCGTGGCAAGAGATGGCACAGAGCTGGGCTCTTTTGGCCAGCAGGACAGACGTTGGCACAATACACGGAGTTAGAACCCCGGTGCACCCATACCAGGATGTGGAGACATGTGGCTTCCCGGGGGGCTGCTCGGCTCATTTGGTTAGAGGCCTGCAGCAGCACTGGCCCACAGAGCTTTCTGTGCCGATGGAAATGGTACAGAAATGACACAGGACGTCTGCTCTGTCCAATACTCTAGCCCCGAGCCACCTGTGGCTGCTGAACACTTGGATGTGGCTAAAGAGACTGCGAAGCATTGATTTTATTCTAATAAATATTAAAATGAGTTAATATATTAAGCCATTTAAATCTCACTAGGGATAATAAAGAAATGCAAAAAAAATTTTATATGAAAAGAAAAAGGGGCGCCTGGGCGGCTCAGTCGGTTGAGTGTCCAACTTCGGCTCAGGTCACGATCTCACAATCTGTGGGTTCGAGTCCCGCATCAGGCTCTGTGGTGAACACTTGCTCAGAGCCTGGAGCCTGCTTCGGATTCTGTGTCTCCTTCTCTCCCTGCTCCTCCTCCACTCGCACTGTGTCTCACTCTGTCTCTCAAAAATAAGAAATAAGTGCAAAAAAAAAAAATTATAAATCTCACTAGGGAGACTGATGAGCAGGGACTAATATTTTCTTCTTTTATAGAATGAGAAAGCCAAGGCGCAGAGGTCAAGTCACTTGTCCAAGGTCACACAGCTATAGGGTGGTGGTGCTCAGGACTGAACCCAGTGGTCTGGATCCAGAGTCTCTTCCAAAGCACGGCAGTAAGCCACGCCCTGTGGCAGGCTGCATTCCCGCCTCACCGTCCGTGGCACACCGCGACAGACGCACACGCACACACGTGTACACGCGGCCAGGGTCCCAGCGAGGAGCCTGGGCCAGCCCCAGGCTGAGAGCAGAACCCGAGCTCTGCTCAGGAGGGGGACGCTAATTTGGTGCAAGAGAGTACCCCCCCCCAACCCTGGCGAGGCTCTGGTGTAAGGAGTAAAACACCAGCAACAGCGCCGGGAGCCTGACTCAGGGAGAGACTCAGGGCCCTGAAGGACGGAAAGACAGTCTGATGGCAGAAGCCCAGTCCCTGCCCTGGAGCACCTCCCCATCAGACGGAAGAGACAGTGAAACTGCAGAGGCTCCAGCTGGGGGTGTCAGGAATCTGAGGACAGGTGTCCTGTTGACCTGTCACCACCCCCACACACACACACACACACCATCTCCATGTCGGCTGATCCCCAGGAAGTGTCTGCGGCTCCTGGGAGCCCCGGATTTCGCCATTCCTGAGTCTCTCTGAAAGCAGAGGTTGGGAGGAAGGAGTACGGTGTCGCGGCGATCACTTCTCCCCCACTCCGGGGTAGGAGCGCCCTGCTACAGCTAATTAGGAAAATGCATTAAGAACACGACTTACAAATGGCCTCACGGTTCCCCGCACCTCATTTGCATTGAGCTGTTGTTACCTTATTGATTATATTAAATTAGGAGATAGTCACACCGTCTGCGATGCAACAATTATCATCATCAAACCAATTAGTATCAAATAGGTTGGGGGCCCCGTCGCTCCAGCTCTGCACTCGGCTATCTCCAGTGCTGTCAGCCGGCCTTATGAAATAATTGTGTTTCCACTGAAACAGCGGCAATCAGCAGAAATCTTCCCAAGAGACCCACCTCTCTCTCCGTGGCTCCGTGTCGGGATGTCTTGGCACGCAAACACAAGCAAAATGATACAACTGGTGTCTCTGGAAGCGAAAGTCTCAAGGGGGCCACCGTACGGACCAATGGCACCGGGTCACAGGGACCCTTGGTTCATCATCACACCCTCAGGCAATGACGGGCCCCCCAGGACCCACACGTGCACGTCCTGGGGACCAGAATACACACGCGGAACACGTTCAAAGCCCCTCACTCACGCGCACCCCCACAGACTTCATGAACACACACCCCTCACACAAAGGAACACAACAAACTCACACGCGCTGTCACCCTCCGGCGTCCCCTGCCACACACGCCTGCAACCAGCACCCTCGTGTACAGCACACACGAGGTCATTATACACCCAGCGGGGCGCCTGGGCGGCTCGGTCGGTGAAGCCTCCAAGTCTTGGTTTCGGCTCAGGTCACGACCTCGCGGTTTCGTGAGTTCGAGCCCGGCATCGGGCTCTGTGCTGACAAGTACGGAGTCTGCTTGAGATTCTCTCTCTCCCCTCTCTGCCCGTCCCCTGCTCATACTCTTTTTCACAAAAACAAATGCCCAACACATACAAGCAAGTAAGCCGACACGGGATCCAAATTCTCACACACACACACACACACACACACACACACGCCCCGGCGTACTCACAATGATTTCTCACAGTCACACGGAAGCACACACTGTACAACGCGGACGTGAGTACCCACCGCTTTTAGAGACACTCTAGACGGAATTCCAAGAGTCCGGCCCAAGGATCCCTAAGACCCCTGCTCATGGCCGCTTAGCGCAGAAACCTCAATCCTTGTCCTCACCGGGAGCACAACACCCCACGTCCGGCGTATCGCCCCCAGCAGGGTGGTGGGAAGCCTTGCCCGAGATCACTGCCCGCTTTGTGGTTCTCCCTCTCGGGGACAGGGGAGGCGGCACGTGAGGGGACTCGGGCAGAAACCCAGATGCCCGGCCGTTTCCTACGGCAAGGTAGCCCTCGGAGAGAGAAGCTTCGCCACAACGTGTCCCCACCGCCGGCGCCTGATCATTTGCTCGCGCGGTTTGGACCCGGCGGCCATTCCCCGAGCGCACCCTGCCCCGTGCCTGTCGCAGGGGTGACGCCTTCATTTACGCACTCGACGCTTCCCCGGGTGCCGCCCGTGAGCCGGCGCTCTTCTGGGCACTGGGGAGGCCCCAGGGAACGAAAACGGTCCCTGTTCTGGGGACACGGCGAGTCTAGAGGAAGAGACTGCTGATAACGGAATGAACCCCCACCTATATGAAATGTCGAGAACTGCGAATGACCACGAAGCAGACGCGGCGCGTGGAGGCTGCTGTTCTGGCTGAGGGGATCGAGAAGGCCTCCCTTGATGATGCGACATGGGAACAGAGATTTGCTGGAAGGAGACGCGAGCCAGCCACTCGAATACCTGGGAAGACAGCGTGCCGGCCGAGGGACCGGCCGGGGCAGAGCGCGCCCAGCAGGGGCACGCGTGGCGCGCGGCAGAGCGCCCTCCCTGGAGAGACGAAGCCAGGGACGTGCAGACAGGTGTCGCCTCCCTCGGGCGCACTATCTCACTTAATCCTCACATCTCTGGAAGACTCGGTTATCGTCCTCTCCAGTTTATAGATGAGAAAGTCGAGGCTCAGAGAGGCTGCGCGGCGACAGGGGGCCGAGTCACACAGCTCTGAAGAGACCCAGCCGAGAGACACACCCAGGGCCACCCCTTCAGGGCCGCCCCTTAACTTAATCCCGGGCCCTCCCCTGCCCTCACCCGCCCGGCTCAATGCCAGGCGGCGTCCAGGTCTGTGAATACAGAACCGCGCTGTCGCTCACTTAACCGTCGTCACCAAAACCGCAACTGACCTCTGAATTCGTTGCCAGAGCTTTCGTTGTCACAACGCACGTGATCGTGGTCATTAGCGGAGCTTAGAACCGCAAACACCATTAATAACGCAGCGCTGTTTCCGTCACTGCTCACGGGCCCTCCCGGAGTCTCCTGCGCAGACACGCGGGGCCAGGGAGGGACTCCGGCGGGTGCTGGGGAGCTTCGCGTCCTCCGGGGTCCCAGCCACCTGCGGCTGCCTCTCTTCCAACCGTCCCCCGGAGCCGCCCACGGCTGCGCCCACCCCCCAGCCTCCTCTCCCAGGGGGGCTCTGCTGCCTGGACTTGCTTCCTTTTACCTATGTCTTGGGGTTCGGGAGAGAGAGAGGGGGCAAGCGGGGCCCTGTACGACGCAGAGAACGGAACACGAGCCGCAGAGGGTCCACAACTCAAGTTCCAGGTGTAGGCAAGGAGGAGGCCCCCCCAAACGAAAGAGACAGCAGAGGTTCACAGCCGTTGCCGGCAACCCCTCCAAAGCGAGGCGGAAAGAAACTTCTAGCCGGAAACACTGCCTCGCTTAATCTTAGCAACAGCCCTGTGGGCCCTGTCTCTGCAGCTCAGAGACATGCAGCCACCTGCCCGAGGTCACACAGCTAGTGAGCGGAAGAGCTGGACTTTGAACCCAAGTTCATCTCCCATCACAGGCCGTGGCCTTGCCTGACCGCATGTCAGGGATATGCCAGAAGGACCCAGGAGGACGGGGGCGTGTCCGGCCAACTGTGAGACACTCACACAGCTGTGCCCCTCCCCCTGCAGGCGCCCGTGGGAGGGGGCGCAGGGAACTGAAGAGAGAGCAAGACGGGGCAAGGGAACGGGAGGAGAGAGGGAGAAGGAAGAGCAGGGTTGGGGGAGAAAACAGAGAGTGAAAGGAGAGGAGAAGGAATACACGAGGAGCGCCCCCACCCAGTACCCTGCCACCCTCACCCTCACCCCTGCTTCGTCCTGTGTAACTACGACCCACTGGCCACAGGTGACTCTGAACCGTGTTCCAGTATGGCAGGAACCCGACGGCCACTGCACGCGAGTAGGAGTGAGGCCCACGGTGCCCCGGGTGCTGCCCGTACACCGTTCAGAGCACCCCTCTTCAGAGAGGCTTGGGGCACACGGCAGTAGGGGAGCAGCCACACGGGACTGCTGCGCTCCCCCCACACTCCAGCCCTTCCACGTTGGCGCCTCCGCAAATGTGCTGTCCCTCCCCAACCTCACTGCCTGGCAAACTGCATTGGCCATTTAAGACTCACCTCAAGGGGCCTCCGGGTGACTCAGTCGATTAAGCATCAGACTTCGGGCAGATCAGTATCTCGTAGTTTGTGAGTTCGAGCCCCACACTGGGCTCTGCACTGACAGTGCAGAGCCTGCTTCAGCCTCTGTTTCCCTCATTCCCTGCCCCTCCCCCGGTCCTGTTCTCCCTCTCCCTCTCTCTCTCTCTCTCTCTCTCTCTCTTCCTCTCATAAAAAAAGGCGGGTCGCCTGGGCGGCTCAATCAGTTGGGCTTCTGATTCTTGATTTCAGCTCAGGTCATGATCTCAGGGTTCGTGGGTTCCAGGCCGTTCGTGGGCTCGACCCTCCTGTCAGGCTCTGAGCTAACGGCATAGAGCCTGCTTGAGATTCTCTCTCTCTCCCTCTCTCTCTCTGCCGCTACCCCGTGCTCCCTCTGTCTCTGTCTCTCAAGATAAATAAACTTTAAAAAAAATAAAATAAGATATTCACCTCAAATGCCACCACCTCCATGAAGCCACCAGGGATGGGACTCCAGCAGGCAACAACTGTGTAACACAGAGGCGTATATGAGCCCATCTCTCCCCGTCCCCGCCTTTGACCTGGCTTCCTTAGGGTCACAAAAGAGGATGCGTACTCTCTCACACAACTCTCTAGGCCCATACAAACACGCGAAAGCATGTGTGTGAGCTTTTATTTTTTTTCCTTTTTTTTTTTCTTTCTACTTTATATGTTTTGTGGGGTTTTTTCTTTTGTTTTGTTTCAAGTTTTTATTTCAATTCTAGGTAGCTTACATATACTGTAGTATTGGTTTCAGGAGTAGAATTCGGTGATTCATCACTGCCTTTAAGACCCAGCGCTCATCCCAACAAGTGCCCTCCAGTCTACTCCTGTGTTTAATTAAAAAAAATAGGATTTGGGGCGCCTGGGTGGCTCAGTCAGTTAAGCGTCCGACTTTGGCTCAGGTCGTGAGCTCACAGTTCGTGGGTTCGAGCCCCGCGTCGGGCTCTGTGCTGACAGCTCGGAGCCTGGAGCCTGCTTCGGATTCTGTGTCTCCTTCTCTCTCTCTCAAAAATAAACATTAAAAAAAAATTTTTTTTTTACAGGACTCACATTACTCCAAACTTGCTTTGTGCACTCAAGGCATCTCAGACAACCCTCCAGGTCAGTGCTATAGATGGGGCTCCCCTCCCCCCTGCCCGCTGTGGCCACGGGGAGCCAGGCTTTAGTTAACCCCTTCCTTCTTGGTGGGTATTCGAATGCTTCAATCCATCACTACAAACAGTGTGGAATTTGTGTCTTTGTACGTGTATCTCCACGTTCTGAGGCTGTTACTCCCATAAGGCGGATTCCCAAAAGAGGGACTTGTGAATCAGAGGGTGAATGTATTTCAAATTTTAATTGCTACTGCTGATTTTGTTCCTTAACGTTTGTAGCGATTCTCGCTGGGGGGGGGGTGGGGGGGTGGGGGGTGACATATCCAGAGCCCTCTTCCCACACCACGGCCAGGACTGGATGCTCATGGTCTTTTACACTCTTGCCAATAGACGGATGATAGGACCTACCTCATAAAATTGTTGTGAGGTTTAAATAGAAAATACAGTATCCAGCACATAAGTTCTTAATAAATATTAGCCATTTATAGAACTCTGATGTTACCTTATTATCACATATCTAAAGAAAGCCTAGAGTACATGGCGACCTCTGGGTTCAGTAGATAGTATTTTCTTTTTCCTGTAGGTTTCTTTTGAGAGAGAGAGAGAGAGAGAGAGATCTGGGGAGGGACAGGGAGAAGTGAGGAGAGAGAGGATCCCAAGCAGGCTCCACCCTGCCAGCACGGAGCCCGATGCTTGGGGCTCAACCCTACAAACCGTGAGATCACGACCTGAGCTCAAGTCCAACGATTGCCACTCTGAGCCACCCAGGCGCCCCGATTGCATTTTTTTAAGTAGATCCAAATTCCAATCCAGCGTTCCCTGCCCAGCTGGGTGACTCTCGGCTAGTCATTTGACCTCCCCGAGCCCCAGCTGCTTCACCTGTCAAAGGGGGACCTGAACAAACCCCGCACATTCTCCTTCATAAGGAAATAGCTCGAATGAATTCGTGACGGCGACGCCATCTTTCAGACACCGTTCGGGTCCGGCGAGCTATGCTCTAAGTTCCACTAATAACCAGGCTCGATCTCTGGCTGATAACCAAGAACCCACTCACTTCCTAGGAGAGCAGGGACCTTGACAGTCGGAGAAGGAGGAAGAGGCCCCAGCACCCTTGGCCTCGACCCTTCAACCAGCCATCCTTGAGGGCAAGGCAGATACATGAATATGGGCGTAGGGTCATCTGAAGGGCCCCAAAAGAATCTCCCCCCATCCGGGGCCCAGAGAATATTGTGAGATGTCTGAAATTTCGCCACTAGAGCCCCAGGGCTCCCTGCAACACCCCCTGGGGGACGAGGTCCACGCCTAGACTTGAAGCATTGCTTACCAATCATTTCTGAGTCCGTGCTCTGTGTAAGGCACTGGGTGGGCACTCGCGGCACCTCACGGTCAACTCCGTGCTTGACTGTGTCA
Organism: Paguma larvata; assembly: GCA_030068075.1. Taxonomy (NCBI): domain Eukaryota; kingdom Metazoa; phylum Chordata; class Mammalia; order Carnivora; family Viverridae; genus Paguma; species Paguma larvata. The sequence goes on from CM057833.1 coordinate 28,178,300, forward strand.
AGGTCACGTCTCCACCTCCGACTCCCTTCCATGCTTCAGGCCCGAATCTGTCTCCTGGACATCCCGCCCTCGATGTCCCGCAGGCCCCTGAAACTAGGCACACCCCAGAGGGGGCTTCTTGGCCTCCTCCATAAACCTGCCCTGCCCTCCTCTCCTCCTCCTTCCCCATCTCCAGGCCTGGCCTCTCCCTGCTCTGGGCCATCATACCAGAAGCCTCAGCGTCCAACCATTCCCCCGCCACCTGCAACCCATCATTTATAGAGTCTTATAAATTCGGTTGCCTTCTCCATCGGCCCAGGGCCAGGACTCAGATGAGGCGAGGGAGGCAAATTTAAGGAGGCACTCACAGGTCCCTGCAAGTGCTGACCCTCAGAGCAAGTGCCTTCTTAAACGTGGCACCCTATGGGGCACCTGGGTGGCTCAGTGGGTTAAACATCTGACTTTGGCTCGGGTCATGATGCTCCGAGCCCGGCATCAGGCTCCGTGCGGACAGCTGGGGGCCTGGAGCCTGCTTCGGATTCTGTGTGTGGGTCTCTCTAACAAAAAATAAAAATAAAAATAAAAACATCTTGGCACCCTAGCCGCCTCAGCTGCCCCCTCTAGTCCAGGCCAACTCACCGTCAGCTCTCTCTGGGCTAAGGCAGCAGCCAAATTGCCTGGTCTCCCTGCCTCCCCTCTCGGCCTCCAATCATCCCCTTGCCTGTGGCCAGATTTATCCTCCCAAATCCCAGCTTTGATCCAATCGCATCCTCAAGAATCTCCCAGGACTCGCCGCCAGCTACTGAATTCAGTACCAAGCCTTGCGTTCACACAGGACGAGTCCGCCTCCACGCACCCAACTTCTGTTTGAATCTTCCCTGCCAAAAGCGTCAGAGCTGTCAGCCGATTGGACCGCAAAGGAGCACCCGACACAAAAGCAGCCCGTCCATAGGCTACATGATAGCCTATCACATGGCCTGACACAAAAAGTTCTACCCGGAGACCACGGGGCATCGGCTGAGCCAATCCGATTTCTTCTCTCAGGGAGTTTGTACTAGAAGGAAAAAGAGGACAGAAAATGCAGAAGCAACTGAACCTGGGTCGTGTTGACAGTTAATGGACTTCCTCCAGCTGCGGAGGTCCTGGCGCCGTCTTAAATCCAGTCAGCCTTGGTTTCCCAGCCCTGTGACAGCCCTGTCATTGGATCTCCATAAGAGGGCCCTTATGATGCCAGTAGGGGCTGGTGTGAGCTAGCTTGAGTGGACCCCTGATCCCTAAAACCAAAACATTCACAGCTCTTTGCAGTGCAGCCCCGCCTAGAATCTTGGCGACGAGTAACAGAAAGCCCCTCAAGCCGGCATGGGGGGGGCTGGCTTTTATTCCAGGGATGCACTGAAACCAATATTGCACTGTCTGTTAACTAAAATTTAAATTAAAAAATAAATAAAAAATAAAGAGGCAGGGAATTTCATGGGCAAAGACAAGAAGTGGGATGTAGAAGGGCACCGGGAACCAGTCCTTTCTCTCTCCCCGTCTGCAGTCGGCTTCGTCCCTGGAAAGGCCCTGCCCACTCCTAGCTTCCAGGTTAGAGATCCCAACTCCGCCTCTTCCCAGTCACAGTGCGAAATTTCCAGAATAGAGAATCCGATTGACCCCAATTGGGTCTGGTATCCAATCAGCATCCAATCCATGAACGAGGAAACCAGCTCCTAGGAGAGACATGGCCCCTGCGCCTTTGAATTCCTCCCCTGGGTTAGCCATGGCCCTCTCCCCCCTCATGACGGCATTCTTGCTAAGGTTCTGAGATGGGACCCAGGAGGGGTGGGGGGCCGCCTTTCCTGACCTTGAGGGCCTGGCCCTGGGTGAGGAAGGCCGTATCCCACCAAGATCCTGGGGCAGAAGACAGCCGTCTGGAGAGGGACGTAAGCCCCAGCCCCTGCCGCCCGGCCCGGAGCTTGGCTGTGACACACACCCACGAGAAAAGGGGCATCTGAAGCTTCTGTGCAGTTCCAAAAAGCTGGCGACAACTCACACCCGCAAATAATAATCATGATTTTCTGTAATTATTATTTGCGTATTTTGCATAATTGTCATAATTATTACCATCAGCTCATCAGCCTCCCATCCCAGCGTGCTCTCCTGCCGTCCTCAGCCCTGAAATCTGATCGCATGGGGCGCCCTTTCCTGCCTCTGACTTCCTTGTGCCGGTTCTAGGGGATTCCTTCAGAAAGCGGGATGGGACGCTCCTGAGGGTTCTTCCTTGCTCATCCCTCCAGAGTATTTCTGGGCCTCGGTGCCAACTCTGTGCAGGGCTATGAGTGGAGGAGGGGGAACGAGGGGCGGGGCGGGAGAGGGCAGGATACTGGGTGAAGGCTGGGAAGGGAGGATGGGGGAGATAGAGGGAAATGAGAGAAGCTGGCTTGCTCACGCGCGGCAGTAAGGAAATAAAACCTTTAGCTCGCCTCCCACCAAGGGTGTGCCGGAGCTTGGACCAGCCCAGGGGTTCAGGCGTCTCATCCCAGCTCCGCATTCCGGTGTGTGACATCACCTCGGCAGCCTGAGATCAGTCCCGGCGGGAGTATTTACACCACAGAAATTGGCAAAAGTGCTTTTCTCCGGTGAGCTAGGTGGTAAACATTTATCAGCATGCCTTCAAACCCACCCTCAGCACCCCAGACCAGATGTCATTTTTTTTTTAAGTTTATTTATTTCCTTTGAGAGAGAGAGAGAGAGAGTGAGCTGGGAAGGGATGGGGCAGGGGGAGAGAGACAGAATCCCAAGCAGGCCCCACACGTGTGGGGCTCGAACACACAAACTGTGAGATCATGACCTGAACCAAAATCCAGAGTCCAACTGATGCTCCACCCACTGAGCCACCCAGGCACCGCCCCGGAGGTTCTTTTAAGGCTGACATACGGCCATGTCACTGTCCTTCGATGACTCCATGTTACCCACAGGTGAAGTCCAAACTCTTCAGAGTAAGGCCTCCGAGGCCCTGCGTGACCCAGCCCCGGCCCGCCGCTCAGGCCTCAAGTCTTATCGTCTCCCCATGTCCTCCATTGGTCTCTGTGCCCTAGAGAAGTCACCTCCCATCTCCTCCACAGGCCCCCCCGCCCCCCGTCCAGAGTTAGCTCTGCCTGCCTTGTCCCCTTCCTCCCTCAGTCTCGGCTGTGACGGCCACACCTTTCTGGGAAGGCCTCGCTGCCCTGCCTGGGTCAGAAACCCTTGCCTGATGCTCCTGTCCGCCCGTCCCCTACTCTGACGGCAGCACGGATCTTCGCCACTCGTCTACCCGTCCGTGGCCGCACTAAACCGCTTGCAGGGTCAAGTCTAATGGACTCATTCTCTCACCTTGGACGCCCGGCACAGCGTCCGGCCACGCTGAGCTGAATAGACTCAAACTGAATTGAGTCCAACGGAATCGACACCACGGCCCCAAGACAGGCTGTGGGCAGCGTCCCGGCAGAGCCCCAAGAGAGTGCCCCGGGAGGTCAGAGAGCGGGCTGCTTCTGCTGGGGACACGTCCCCAGGGAGAAACACCAGGCCGCACATTAGCAGGGCCGGCCACTGCTTCCTGCTACCCCACCCTCAGCGCGCCGCCCTCATTAATACCCCCCCACCCCGCCCCCGCTGCTTCCAGATCCGCTCCTGCTTGATCTGCAGCTTCCCCACACCTGGGGTGCAGGAACCCCCACACGCGCCCACCTCATGTGCCCACGCACACCTAGCTTTCCCCCAAAAGTGGCTGAAGCTGAATTTCCCAGATCCCCCAAGGAAAACAGTGGGGGCTCGATGTTAGGTAACAAACTTAGCTTAAAAGGGCATAAAACGTGGGGCGCCTGGGGGGCTCAGTCGGTTAAGCATCGACTTAGGCTCAGGTCGTGATCTCACAGCTAATGAGTTCAAGCCCTGCATCGGGCTCAGTGCTGACAGCTCAGAGCCCAGAGCCTGCTTCGGATTCTGTGTCTCCCTCTCTCTCTCTCTCTCTGCCCCTCCCCTGCTTGTGCTCTCTCTCTCTCTCTCTCTCTCAAAAATAAACATTAAAAAAAAGTTTTAAGGGAGATAAAACGTGGTATTCCTTGCCCATTTAAATGTGCAGACTGAGGTGCCTCTATCACAGGTAACATTTATCGAGAACTGTCAAGGAGGAACACGAAAAGCAGCAGAGCTAAATTAAATAATAAAAAATAAACAAAACTGAACCGAGTGTTTTACCGAGCTACGCAGGGTCCGTGCACCCGTGATGATATTCACCGAGTAGTTTGCTAAAGAGGAAAACTCCCGGGTTTTCTTTTTCTATTTTTTTTTTAAATGTTTATTTATTTTTGAGGGAGCGCAAGCAGAGGAGGGGCAGAGAGAGGGGGGCAGAGGACCGGAAACAGGCCCTCGCCGACAGCAGTGAGCCGCATGTCGGGCTCGTGAACTTACGAACCATGAGATCATGACCTGAGCCGGAGTCGGCCGCTTAACCGATTAGCCACTTAACCGCTTAACCGACTGAGCCACCCGGGCGCCCGGATCCAGGGGTTTCTACGGCAGAAAAGGGAGAGGCAGCTGATGGCGGTTCTGTTACGTCAGGATGGAAACTGGTACTCCACCGAGGACTTGCTCACGGTCCAGAAAACCTCCAGCTGGGACCAGTAAGGGTCCGGCATGGGTCACCTGGTGACAGCAGCCGTCCGCCTTGACACGTCCTAGGCCAGTGCTATCGAAAGTAGGTGTTTTCCACGTGAGGTGCTAACATTTCCTGCACGCTTCCCATGTCCTAAGAACCTGGCTTCCTGCCGCAGAGGGGAGCAGGGGGTAAGAGTCCGGGCTCAGGGGCCAGATCACCCGTGTCTGTTTAAGACCCTGGGCAACTCCAGTCGATTAAGTGTCCGACTTTGGCTCAGGTCATGATCTCGCAGTTCGGGAGTTCAAGCCCCGCGTCGGGCTCTGTGCTGACAGCTCAGAGCCTGGAGCCTGCTTCGGATTCTGTGTCTCCCTCTCTCTCTCCCCCTCTCCACTCATGCTCTGTCTCTCCTTCAAAAATAAACAAACATTAAAAAAAAAATTGTTTAAGACCCTGAGCAACTCAGTACGTAAGTTTCCTCTTCTATCGAATGAGAATTATAGTAGTATCTAACACTCAGGGCTGTTATGAGGGTTAAATGTGTTATTACGCGTGGAGTCCTTGGAATGGTATTTCGTAGAATCTTTTAAGAGTGGACTAATACTCGGATTATCTCATTTAACGTCATCATCAAAGGAAAGACACTATTCTCTTTTTTTTAAGTTTATTTTTGAGAGAGAGAGAGAGCACGCGCGCACGTGTGCATGCAAGCAGGGGAGGGGCAGAGAGAGAGAGGGAGAGAGAGAATCCCGAGCGGACTATGCGTTGTCAGTGCGAAGCCCAAAGTGGGGCTTGATCCCACGAACCGTGAGATCATGACCTGAGCCAAAATCAAGAGTCAGACGCTTAACTGATGGAGCCACCCAGGCGCCCCGAGGGAGACAGTATTCTTACCTCCAGTTGCGCCCAAGGGTCTAAGAATGGGCAGTGTGATGCCGAGGCCCTGGGGAGGCCCCTGTCATCGTGGCCATCATTCAACAATGATGCTGTGGAGACCCCCCGATCCTGGCCCCCGGGACTGCTTCAGCTCCGCCAGCACACTCGGCAAAAGCCGGGCACCCCCAGTGCCCTGGGCATCCTACCTCCCCCAAGGCCCTGCCAGGGAACAGACAAGAGCCCCCTCTCCCTGGGCAATCCCAGACTTCCCTCACGTCCCAGTCTCTTGGATGCATAAAGATTCTCCCTCCAATCAGGAGGAATTCCTCTCCTTCTCCCTCTTTCTTCACTAGCCTCCCGCTGCCCTCACCCAGACACCCAGCTTCATCCCCGGAGAGGCTCCAGCTTTAGGCAGACAAAACCCCACCAGAGAAACAACGTGCACAACCCTCTTCCGCCCCGGCCGCAGTCCTCCCTGGAGCAAGGAAGCTCAGGCCGGCCGCCTGCCACAGGGGAGGGATGAGAGAGAAAACGCACTATCCCTGATGGTCAGTGCACAGGAGTACGGGTGGCCGCTGGAATTCTGCTCACAGGTTGGAGTCCAGCCTGGAGGTACCAGGCCGGCCCAGGAGCACCACTGAGACAGCCCCAAAGGAGGCGACAGTTTGGTGGGGACACACACCCCAGCTGATCATTACGATGCGGAGCAGAAGCTTCAGTGGTGGTTCGAAGCTAGCACTGAGTGGGGAGCTACCAGTTCCTCGGGGGACGGGCAGAGAAGGATTCCAGGGAGGGGAGCGTGAGCTTGGCCAGCCTCTGCGAGGAGGAGACACCGGCTCAGAAGGGTAAGAGGGCCAGCAGAGGAAACAGCTGGAGGCTCGATACTGCCCTGGTGTCCGAGAAAACCGTGCCAGGTGGCCCCGAGCACAGTAGGACTGGAGGGGGGCGGGGGGGCGGTGGCGGGAGCCGGCTAGGCAGGGAGGTGGGTAAAGGTCAGTTGTCAGGGGCCCGGGGTGCTGGGCCGGAGCTTGGACTTGATCCCGCAGGCAGTGAGGGGGTCACTGAAGAGTCTGAAGGAAGGAGGGATGCGCCTCCGAGGCGCCCTAGGGGTGGGGCAGTGGGCCTGGCATGCCCGGGGGTAGCAGGCCGGCCACCCGCTGCGCCAGCTCCGAGGAAGCTCTCGCCGGCAGGAACCGCTGCCCACCCGCGGGCCGACTGAACACATGGTGCCTGGAGAGGCCGCGGCGGATTCTTCTAAGCCGGCACTTGACTCTGTCCACACAGACCCCGCCCGTGTGTGGGCTTTGGGGAGCCTGCAGGGGAGCTGCGTATCCATCAGACAGGAAGGAGAGAAGGAGGGAAAATACCTTTAAACAGAAGAGCTTTAAATCCGTTATCGGTTCCGAAAGACCCGAGACCACGAGCACACACAGGCCAGCTCTGAGCCAGCCTCACACGAGAGACACAAGGACACAGCGGCAAACACGTGTGTGCAAAGCCACACACGGACACGGAGACGCACGTGAAGACCCAGAAGCATCTGGTGCTCGTAACGGCGAGCACGGAGCGACACTCATGTGTACGGACACACCCATGTAGCACAGAGGCCGAAGGACACAGGCGAGCGCAGGCAGAACAGCCCAGAAGGACCTGCACACGCCCCGAGAGACGCGTTTCCATGAGCCTTCACACAGGAATACGCCTCCGCATAGGCAGAGATGCTTGCGCATGCGCGCAGACACACACACACACACACACACACACACACACACACACACACACACACACACACCACCCACCCACCCACTCTGAACTCCCCACCCGTGGGCGGGTGGAAGCCGGTACCCCCTTGTAGGGCGCCCTGCTCACCGCCTTCTCTCAGCCTCGAGGTGTCCTGTCCGGAGCGGAGGGCCCCGGACTCCCGCCTGTGACAGTCAAGGTCACAGGATGCCACTGATGCAGAGCTACCCCACAGGAGGGCAAAGGGCTGTCGGTTGCAACCAGGTAGTTCCGGGTGCACGCACGATCACCGAAAGAGACTGTTAAATGACTCATGCCTGAGCCCCACCCCCAGAGCCCCTGATCTGATTGATGCGGGGAGGGCCCTCGGCCCTGGTAGGTTTTTAACCCTCCCAGGTGATTCGAACGTGCCTGCCGGGTTGAAGATTACGGGAGCAGCCCATCTAGCCTCTGGGGTCCCGCAAGCAACCTCGTTCTCCGGCAGGACTGCCGGGGCACCCCCAGGAAGCCTTTGACACCCTGGGTGGGCCGCACCCCACCCCCGCACCCCGTAGACCCTGTTCTAGAAGTCCCTGGCGCAGAGCGGAGCCGCGACGGCGAGCGCGCCCATCCGCGCACTGCGGCTGCCCCCTGCTGGACAGAGACGGCCGAGCCCGGCGGCCTGCGGCCCGGTTCTCCCCAGCGCGGCAGAGGGCAGGCTGACCCCGGGGAGGGAGCCAGGGGTGCGACGAACCCCAAAGCCTCCCCAAACCTCGGTTCTATCCCCTCCCTCCAAGGGCCAGCCACCTCCCCAGTCCCAGCCATCTCAGACTTGGGCGATCATAAGGTCCTTTTCTGTTCATCTACTCAGTGGTAGCCACTAATGCCATCGACCTGGAGGGGGGGTGGGAGTCAGTCCTGGCAGCGGGGACTACGGAGATGAACGAGGGAGGGGCCCAACGGAGGAGGCGCTTCCAGCCCTCCCCCGCGCCCAGCCTGCCTCCAACAGCCGCCTGAGCCTCCTCCCTCCAGCCCTTCCACCGTATCTCCCCAGTGCCCTAAGGGCAAAGCCCAGTGGCCACCCGCTTTCCCCTGAGGCTGCCCGCAAACTCTTGGTCTTGCACATCCTGCTCGTGCCACCTCCTCTAGGAAGCCTTCCCCGACCTCCCCACTCCACCACCACTCCCCACACCCATTAGTGGCCTCCTCCTCTTCCTCCTGAACATCGCATACCTACCTGTTATAAATAATTCTCTGTTCGCAGGTCAGCGTCCCCCGTCCTGACAACGGGGATCCCCAAGGGCAAGAACCAGGGGACCCGGGTCAGTAAGGTTTTGTGAACCTGCCCAGTCCGCAGTGCTCTGTCTCCACCACACCGACGGGCAGAGCCCTGTCCTCAGAGGAGCGATCTCTAGGACGAGGGAGAGAACGACCGCACTAATGCTAATGAAATGCTTCCCAAGTGCCGGCCGCTCATTCTGCTCCGCGTGCTTCATGTACGTTCGTTCGTTTAACCACCACGACACTATTATCCCCATTTCATAGATGGGAAAACCGAGGCCCCAAGAGGCTTAAGTAACTTGCCCGAACACACGGCGGGCGAGCCCAGGAGGCAGCTCCAGAGGCCGCGCTGTTCACGCTTCTCTCTTAAGGGAAGAGGATGCTGGGAGAAGACCCGTGTCCGCTCTGGCCCCGGGCTGCCTCCCAGGCACCTCTCGTGGGACCCCGAGAGCATCTTCCCAAGAGAAGTCGTGCCCACATCCTCTCTCCAGCCGGCAGCCCCAGGGCCGCGGCTGCTTTCCCTTCCTTCTTAATTCTTCTGACGAGAACAGATGCCGCTGCAGCTGACAAGCAGCCTGTCGGTGTGAACGGGCAGGCAGATCCAGCCGCTCGTTTGTCTGGTGGGAAAATGGAATCGGACAAGGCGGCAGCTGAGCTATGGGAGACCGGGAGGCTCCGGGGGTGGCGGCGGGAGCCGGAGGAGCCCCAGCGGGTGGGGAGAGGGCGCGGCGGCGGCGGGGTGGGTGCCCAGATGGCCGTGGACCCCCTGGACCAGCCCCTGCCTCTAATCTTGCCCTCCTGCCTTCTTCCCTCCCTCCCTTCCTTCCTCCCTTCCTGTCCTCCCCCTCTCCCTCCTTTCCTCCCTTCCTGTTCTTCCTTTCTTCCTTCCTTCCTCTCTCCCTCCCTTCCTTCCCTCCCTCCTTCTTTTCTTCCTTCCTTCCTTTTTCCCTCTTTCCCTTCCATCTATCCAGACCTGGTGCACAATGGCCGCTTGTCAGGGCTGTGCCGGCTACAGGAGCACAAGGAGGGAGCACGCTCACTGTCCTCAAGGCTGACGGGCCCGTCAAATCCTGGCATGAGGAGGGTTCCGAAGCCCCGGCCCCCTGGGTGCCTCCCGACTGTGTGAACTGCACAAGGTCCCGAGCTCCCCAGCTGTAAACCGGGGCGCTGGCGGCACCTGCTGCGTTGGGGGCCGGGCGGACCGACTGAGCTCACGCAGGTGCTGTGCTCTGGCAGAGCCGGGCTCACGGTGAGCGGGCTCCTCCTGCCTCCTCCCAGCTTCCCGGCCACCTCGGGGGGCCTCTTTGCCCCTGCCGTTCCTCGCACCCCCTCACAATCCAGAAGTGCCCCCTGAGGTCTAGCCACTGTCCCTCCTGCTGTGAGGCTCTTGTCATCCACAGCAGCTTCTTGCACGCCCCTGCGGGTGTGTCCCACGCCACGCTCACACCCCGTCCGCCTAAGCCCCCGCAGGAGGGCTGTGGACACTCTGAGACCCTGGCCTCGGAGGACAGAAGAGTTGAGGGGGGGGCGAAACGGCTCCCCCCCTCCCCAAACCAGGAGCATCCCTAAACCAGGCCTGGGTGCTAAGCGGCACCCTTGGCTGCGGGAAGCCGGCTCCGCGGCTGGACAGTTCTTCCTGACAGCTGGCCGCGGGGCGTCCAGCTGCAGCGCCAAGGGTCCTGTTCTAGCAGAGCGGGGAGGGGAGGGGGCTCCCCGACCCAGCCCCAGCCCTGCAGCCACAGTCCCAGGAAGCAAAGTAACAAGATCGCAGCGTTGGGCCACACCTCTGGCTCAGCAAGGCCCTCAGCAAGGAAGCGCGGCTGTGGGTCCCGTGTCACGAGCGTGTCCCCGAGGAGTGCTCTTCGTCAGAGTCTCTGAGCGTGCACCATTGTGCGCGTGTGCGTGTGTCTGCGGTGGGAGGCGACTGTGCGTTTGCATCTGTGCTTTGTGTGATTGTAGCTCACATGTCTGTGTGTGACCCTGTCTCTCGGCGCCTGCATGAATGCGTCCGTGTGGCCCTGGGGCCCTGTCCCTCCCTGGGTACCTCGTCATCATCTCCACTGCTGTCACTCACTGAGTGCTCACCGTCACTGGGTGCTATGCGCTTGACCTACGTGTTGTCACTTATGCCTCACAAAAGAAGCTTTCTGACTCCAACCCCTTGCCAAGCCCCATGCACACGCGGTGGCAGAGGCCAGGCCACGCTCAAATTCCATGGTTTTGGTCTTTGGGGTCCCTCACGTTCTAGCTCCAAGCGGTATGTCAGACTGAATCTCCCACAGTCCCCCTCCTCAGCCGGGAAACTACTCCTCACTTTGCCAGAACCTGCCTCCTCCTGGAAGCACCCCTCTCTACAGCCCCGCCACTTCCTCCAGGAAGCCTTCCCTGACTTTCCAAGAGTAGGCATTTTTTTTTTAATTTTTTTTTACATTTATTTATTTTTGAGAGACAGAGAGAGACAGAGCACAAATGAGGGAGGGGCAGAGAGAGAGGGAGACACAGAATCCGAAGCAGGCTCCAGGCTCCGAGCTGTCAGCACAGAGCCTGACACGGGGCTCGAACTCACAAACCATGAGATCACGACCTGAGCCGAAGTCGGACGCTCAACCGAGTGAGCCACCCAGGCGCCCCCAAGAGTAGGCATCTTGATGCCCCGGGCGGAGCCTGATTCCTCAGCTGGACCTCCAGTATAGGGTAGGTGCTCAGGAAGTGGTGGCTGAGCCTGTGACCCTCAGCTGGGAGTAAGGGAAGCAGGGAGGTGGCCCCATTTCCCTTCCCCGAGGCTTCCCCACGTTCATCAGGGCTGCAGCTCTGCTCTCTCTCCTGGCTCATCCGTAAGGGTCAAGGGGCCTGGTCCAAAGCAGACGATCCGAAGCCGCCCAGATCTGGAGAAGTGCCATAGGGGTGTGCCCAGAGCAGGCCCAGACCTCTGCTCGTGCCTGAACTCTCCCTTCTTCTGCAGACGGCTACTACCCGCCCCGCCTCCCAAACCTGAGATCGGTCCCTGACACCGGTCACAGCCACCGCCTCCTCCTCCCTGCAGTCACTGGGTCACAGCCAGGAGGCCTTCCGTGGAAGGGGCAGGGCAGAGGGAGGTAAAGGAAGCAAAGCGAAGCAGGGACAGACAAGGCGCTCAAAGTCCAAGGAGGCTGCCGGAAGGGGGGAAGGGGCGGCCGAAGAGCAAGGGGGACCGATCGTGTGTTTCTCTCTCCATGTCTGCAGGCCAACGCCTCCCCCTGGTTCACAACTGCGGTCCGGCGCGGCCCCAGCCCCTGCTAATTACCGAGATTAGCACTGCACGAGCTGCTGCATTTTACGACTCTCCAAACCAAAAAAAATAATTAAAGCAATTACTGTCATTAACACTCTGCCCTCTTCACCACCTTTTCTGAGAGTGAACAGAAACAGGCCCCGGGGAGTCGTGATCAGACCCTGGGTGCCCTCCCCTCCCCATTTTGTGCCCCCCTCCCCATTTTGTGCCCCCCCCCACCATCACCACTGCCACCACCTGCCACCTCCAGGAGCGCCAGCCTGGACACCGCAACCACCTGTGTGCCTGGAAAAGCCAGAGCCAGGCCCCTGGGAAAGTGCACAGGCAGGAGCCCACCAGACACAGACACACACACACACACACACACACACACACACGACAAGCCGGACCTCTGCAGCCCTGCTCCCTCTGGTCCCCAGTCCCCCACCACAGCCCGACTCAGCGCTCCGCCACAGCCAGCTGAGTGACTGGGTCGCCTAAAGCATGGAGCTTCAGTTTCCTTGTCTGTAAAATGGGCTGTCTAATCTGCTCTGGCTGCTCTAAGTACCATAGATGAGGGGGTTTAAACAACAGACAGTTGGTTCTCACCGTTCTGGAGGCCGGTAAGTCTAAGATCCAGGTGCTGACGACCTCTGGTCCCTGGAAGCGCCCTGCAGCTTGCAGATGGCTGCCCTCTCACTGTGCGTGCTCCGGTCTGTTTCCCGTCCCTTTCCTGGTTACTGCACTAGGGGCGGGGGAGGGGGAAGGAAGCCAGCCCTCCAGTGGCTCTTCTGGTAAGGGCACCAATCCCATCACGGGGGCCCCACCCCATGTCCTCAGCTAAACCTAATGGCCTCCCAAAAGCCCCAACTCCAAATACCACTACACTGGGGTTTAGAGTTTCAACATACGAATTTGGGGAGCGGAGCAGGAGTGGGGTGCAGGGCGGCACCATTCAGTCCACAGTAGGGGCTTTGAAATGTCTGTGAAACAAACAATACCTTCCTGTGAGCCTTTGAAGATTAAAGGAGCCGATCAGCAGGCAGCACCTAAATCGACGCCTGGCACACAGTAGGCCCGAATCGGCAGTGGGTCTCTTCAAAGCGGAGAAGGACCGGGGCCGAGCAGGAGTGGCCGAGGAGGCCGGAGAAGAGGCCAGGCTCTGGGCCGGACGCCTTCATAAACCAAGAGGCCCGGGACCCAGGGTTACGGCAATAGCCTGACTGATCTCCCTGTTCTGTCCCTGCCTCCTACCCTTCCATTTATTCTCAACACATAAGCCAAAGGGAATCTTTTAAAGCATAAGTCAGGGAGCACAGAGGATTCTTAGGGCCGTGGAGATACCGCGTAGGCTACTATAGTGACGGCTACGTGTCATTACACACTTGTCCAAACCCACAGAACGTGCACCGCGAGTAAACCCCGGTTCGTATGGTCTTCGGGTGGTAATGACGGGTCAGTGGAGGCTCGTCAGTTGTCACAAATGTACCACTCTGGAGGGGGCCGTTAATGGGGGAGACCGTGCATGTAGGGGGCCAACAGGTGTATGAGAAACCTCTGTATCTGCCTCTCAATTTTGCTGTGCACCTAAGCCTGCTCTAAAAAAAATAAAATCTTTAAATTACCTTTCCAAAAAAGGTAATAAATGCTTAAATTAAAAAAAAAAAAATAAGCGGGGCGTCTGGGTGGCTCAGTCGGTTAGGCGTGTGACTTCGGCTCAGGTCATGATCTCATGGTTTATGAGTTCAAGCCCCGCATCAGGCTCTGTGCTGACAGCTCCGAGCCTGGAGCCTGCTTCGGATTCTGTGTCTCCCTCTATATCTCTGTCCCTCCCCTGCTCATACTCTGTCTCTCTCAAAAATAAATAAACATCAAAAAATTTAAAAAAAAAAAAATAGGGGCGCCTGGGTGGCCCCGGAGGTTAAGTGTCCGACTCTCGGTTTCCGCTCAGGCCGTGATCTCAGGGTTTTGTGAGTTCAAGCCCTATGTTGAGCTCTGTGCTGACAGTGCGGAGTCTGCCTGGGATTCTCTCTCTTTCTTCCTCTCTCTCTCTCTCTCTCTCTGCCTCTCCCCTGCTCATGCTGTCTTTGTCTCTCTCAAAATAAATAAACTTAAAAAAAATTTTACTAATAAAAAAATAAAAGCATAAAGCAGATCAACATGGAGCCCCATGTCACTCCGAGGAAAAGCCGGAGGGCTTACATGGTCTCTGAGGCCACTTCCTCTCCTGCTTCCCACCCCCACTTAGATTGACCTCAAACATACCCAACCTACTCCCGGCCTAGGGCTGGCCCATCTCTCGGAACACTTCCCCCAGATGCAAATCACCTCTTTCAAGACTTCACCCAGTGTCTTCCCAACGAGGCAGCTCTCACCTACCTCCCAACCCCCTGGCCCCTTTTACTCTTCCGCTCTCCCATTGTACTCAATACCTTCCAGCACACTGTGCAACTTACTTGTTAATTGTGGCCATTGTTTATTGTCTAGCCCCCAGAAAGGCAGGGATCATTGTCTGTTTTGTTTGGATGGTTTCCTAAATCAATGCCTGGCGCACGGCAAGGCCCCCAGGAAATATTTGTCTGACCTAATCGAGGAACTGTAATCACAGCCGAGGCGTTATGTTACCTCTGGAAGATCTCGTGGCGCCCCCTGGAGGGACGTGAGCCGCCAGAGACGTCAGCATAAGCAGTGGCTAAGCCACGGGCTTCAGACAGTGCAGGACTAGTCTCCAACAGCGACACCGTGCGCCGAGAAGACGCAACAGCAGTGGCGAGCTTTCTTGTTTCTTCTGGGCGTGGCCGACGGAGAGACGGGGAGCTTCGCGACTGGGCTTTCTTCTAATAAAGCGGCAACGAGCAATGATTTGAAAACTCAAAGTTCACACCCATTAGGATGGCTCTTACTCAAAAACAGCAACCAAATAACAAGCACTGACAAAGATGTGCAGGAATTGGAACTCTCATGCACCGGTGGCAGGAACGCAAGATGGTGCCGCGGGAACATTCAAACAGAGAGTGATCGTGTGATCCAGCAATTCCACGCTGAGGTACCTGCCTGAAATAATTGAAAGCAGGGATTTAAATAGATGTTTGAGCATCAGCGTTCACGGCAGTCCCAATAGCCAAAACGCAGAAGCAGCTCAACTGGCCATCAATGAATGAAAGAATAAGCATAATCTGGTATATACATACAATGGAATATTATTCGCCCTTCAAAAGGGCTGACCTCCTGGGCGCCTGAGGGCCTCGGTCAGTTGGGCGTCTGACTCTTGGGTCGTGATCTCACAAATCGAGCCCCAAATCGGGCTCTGTGCTGGTGGCAAGGAGCCTGCTTGGGATTCTCTCTCTCCCTCGCTCTCTACCTCCCCCACTCATGCTCCTGCTCTCTCTCGCTCTCTCTCGAAATAAATAAATAGGCTTAAAAAAAGGGAGTAATATCCTCCCACACGCTACAACACAGGTGAAGCTTGAAGACATTACACGGATTGAAATACGCCAGTCACAATAGGGCAGTGTATGGGAGTATACGGTTCCGCTTACATAAAGTACCTAAAGTCGCCAGAGTCAGAGAGAGTAGAATGGTGGTTTCCAGGAGGGAGGAGGAGGGAGGACTGGGGGGTTGCCTTTTCGTGGGGACAGAGTTTCAGTTTGGGAAGACCGAATACGTTCTGGAGGTGGATGGTCCTAGTTGCATAACACCGTGGGTGTACTTAACGGTGACCTGTCTGCTTTATTAAAATGGTACTGTTGGGGCGCCTGGGTGGCTCAGTCGGTTGGGCGGCCGACTTCAGCTCAGGTCATGATCTCGCGGTCTGTGAGTTCAACCCCTGTGTCGGGCTCTGTGCTCATGGCTCAGAGCCTGGAGCCTGCTTCCGATTCTGTGTCTCCCTCTCTCTCTGCCCTTCCCCTGTTCATGCTGTGCCTCTATGTCTCTCAAAAATAAATAAACATTAAAAAAAAAAAGACTTTAAAATGGTACTGTTTATATTATGTGTATGCCTATTTACCACCATAAAAAATATTTAATTTTTTTAAAGCGGAAAAATAAAACAGAAAATAACAAGTCCAAGGAGAGATGCCCCAAAACCGGGGACAGGGGTGGGCACAAGCCATCTTCTCCCCTCCCCCTGCCCCACATGGAGCCCTCCGAGCTACTGGCACCAAGCGCCCCTACCTTTCTATGCCCTCCTTCACTTTGTCGGGACCCAAGTTTGGCTCGTACTTCCTTTCGGAGTCCATCTATAAGGACTCTGAGCTCCCGAAAGTCAAACTGCACAAAATATGTCCCTCTAACGAAGTTACTTTCCTCTAGTCCTATTCGAAACTGTGGAAACAGGGGCGCCTGGGTGGCTCAGTTGGTTAAGCTGCCGACTTCGGCTCGCTCAGGTCATGATCTTGTGGTTCATGAGTTCGAGCCCTGCATCCGGCTCTGTGCTGACAGCTCGGAGCCCGGAGCCTGCTTTGGATTCTGGGTCTCCCTCTCTCTGGGTTCCTCCTCTGCTCGCACTCCGTCTCTCTCTTTCAAAAACAAATAAAGGTTAAAAATAATTTTTTAAGTCTCTAGAGCACGCAGCTCTAATTACTATTGAGTAGGGCCCACGCTCTGTGGAGTTAGACGTTCACCTGCAGAAAACCGACAAGGTCCAGATGATTTGCATCCAATAAATAACACCAAAGATTGCAGGGCGGCCGGAGGGAGGGGGTTACCTTACAGGACAGTAACCAATTTGGCCTCTGATTTAATCATCTTTATTCCATCATTGTTTTTCAAGTGAGTTTCCATATCCTCCATTGAAACAGCTTTGTTTGAAGATTCTCTTCACTGGGTTAAATAATATTTTGATTGTGCTCACTAGGTATTGCATGAGAATTCTGTTTTTAACATTTCGAGAGTTACACTTTGGCATGGGAGACACTGGGAAAGTGCTCCTGTGTCCCAGACACAGTCCTGGGACTGCTGTAAGGGCAAAACGGGACTGATTCCATTTGCTTAAGGGCAAACTGGGACTGACTCCATTGTGTTTCCTGTCTTCCACCCTGAGTCCCCAGTGCCTGCTCAAAACCTGCAACTTCCCGGTTCCAAAAGAACCACGCCCAGTGACCTATGGAACAGGACCCTTGACCCTTCCTCAGCCAGTTGGCTAGGGTCAAGACCATCATCCCTCCCACTGCCCCTAGACCCCTTTAAAACTATTGTGATTTTGGACCGGGCCCTCTCTCTCCACCCACTGCTGCGTCGGTGCGGTAGGAGATTGAGCTCGAGCTAGCTCGATTAGATTAAAGGCTCTTTGTTCTTGCATCGGACTCGGCTCCCTGGTGGTTCTTGGGGTCCCCGAATTCTGGGCATAACACTGCCTGTCACCTCTCTGCCTCGATGCTCCTTCTCTTGACTCCCCTCCCCTGCCTTCCTCTCTCTCCCTCCCTTCCTCTCTCGTCTGAGAATCCCTGTTCTCCTGGGCTCCAACCCCAGGCAATAAAACCAGGTCACATCCACAGCAAACTCTGAAAAGTGGTCATTAGGAAACAGAATATTTGCCATCTCAGTTTGCCTTCCTACACTCAGATTTCTCTTCGGCCTCTTGCTAGAGAAACAAGTGGTATTTGCCTTACTATGTAAAGGACCCATCCTGTTGATTTTCTTAAAAATGTGAGTGGAGCCATCTCATTCAAGGTCATGGGTGTGTCTACACCTCAGGAAACCAACTCTCCCCGAATGAGCTTCCTTGTTGTCTTCTTTTGTTTTAAGTAGACTTCACGTCCAGCATGGAGCCCAATGGGGGCCTTGAACTCATGAACCCAAGATCAAGACCTGAGCCGAGTTCAAGAGTCAGATGCTTCACTGACTGAGCCCCCCAGGCGCCCCTCCTCATTGTCTTTTTTTTTAAAAAGTAAGAATCTGGGGCGCCTGGGGGGCTCAGTCGGTTAAGCGGCCGACTTCGGCTCAGGTCATGATCTCGCGGTCTGTGAGTTCGAGCCCCGCGTCGGGCTCTGTGCTGATGGCTCAGAGCCTGAAGCCTGCTTCGGATTCTGTGTCTCCCTCTCTCTCCGCCCTTCTCCTGCTCACGTTCTGTCTCTATGTCTCAAAAATAAATAAACGTTAAAAAAAATAAAAAAAAAAAGTAAGAATCTTCTCCTATAGATAACCCGTTATAATATTTTGAAGCTGAGTTTTGTTATTACAGAAAGAAGCTTTTTTCTTATTTTTATTATTTTGCGTCTGACATCTTACTAAATCCTTTCCTAACCATAATTAATTGTCTCGAGTTAATTTTATTAGGTTTTCCGGTGATAAAATTGTGTCCTTTGCAAATGATGATAATTCTCCCAGAGCTAAGTTTTGTAATCATGTTTTCTGTCTTATCACGTTGGCGGTACTAAGTGTTCTTTGCCATGATTAAAGGCGTTGGGCTTTTGAATAGCTATCGAGAAAAACGTATTGGTAAGCAAAGAGGCTAGGGACTAAGTTAGCAGCTAAAACACAGGGGTGCCTGGGTGACTCAGTCGGTTAAGCGGCTGACTTCAGCTCAGGTCATGATCTCATGGTCTGTGAGTTCCAGCCCTGCGTCGGGCTCTGTGCTGATGGCTCAGAGCCTGGAGCCTGCTATCAGATTCTGTATCTCCCTCTCTCTCTGCCCTTCCCTTGCTCACGCTCTGTCTCTATATCTCTCAAAAATAAAATTAAAATGTTAAAAAAAATTTTTTAAAAACAAAACAAAAAGATCGCAGTCAACCGTGTGGAGTGATGGGAGGAGCCTGGACCAGTGTCATGTCGGCAAGGGGAGAGCTACAGGGAACAGAAAAGTTTAGACGATGAATCAGCGACCAGGGCAGAAACCGAACGCAACCGCAGGTCTGCACACCTGAAGCCCAGAGGTCCACCCGAGTGGCCAGGTACAGTGGGCGCCCATTCCACTTCCTCGGTGTCCCAGTGATTATTATTAGGAATTAGGATTATTATTACTATTCCGAATGGGCATTTGATCCAGACCCACGCCGAACAGGCCCTGATGTTTCCCATCCACGTGACCCAAATCGGTCCAATCAGAAGTGAAGGTCAGGAATTCTGTGGGGTAGTGGGCCAAAGGGCAGCCTCCCCCCTCTCTCTCTCTCTCTCTCTCTCTCTCTCTCGTAGAATTTGAAGGAAGAAGACTAGAGAGGCTTCCAACACAGAGAAGCTGGCCTGAACATCAGGTGTTAACACGCTCTGGTTCAGACCTATCGAGGCTCCCGCTACCCTTGGACTTTCCAATCCCACAAACTCCACCTGCCTCGTCCGGGTCGAGCCCGTTTGCAACGGGTGTTCTGTAATTTGCCATCTAACAAGTCCCAGCTGATACGCCAGGAAATTGACGATATTTTAATGGATCCTCTAACTCTTCCAGTGCATTCATCTGCGAAGAGGTGTGAGGGTTTGGGGAAGGTAATTAGAATTCTCAGTTTACAAACATTTCCGAAAATGTGAATCCAAGAGAGAAATTAGCAGATATTTTAATTGTCTGCTCCGTTTCCACATCCTCACACTCGATCTACCTACTCTCTAAATGTATTAATTAACATTTTTATAAACACGTTTCCAGTTTACAATACGTCTTCACACATCTTGACTCATTTGGTTCCCACAACAAACCAGAGCGACGGGTGGTAACAGCAACGCCTCACCGCGTGCGGCTCTGTACTGGGGGCAAGGCTCTTTCTCTTGCATTATTTTGTGTGGTACTGGGATGCCTGGCTCTTGCAAGTTCGGGACTCCGGGAAAACTGATGTGCTTGTGGCCAGTTCTCTGAGCCCAGAGAGAACTGTTGTACGTTTCTGTGTCTTCACTGGTGTCACTCAATCAATACTGTCCCTACCTTGTTCACCAGGCGAACTCCTATTCGTACTCAAAAACCCGTTTCAGATAAGGTACATCGGGCGTCTCTCTCCCCAGAAAGGTGGATAGGTGGTGTGGTCCTCGAAAGCTGTTGCCTTTGCCAGATTGGTCAAGGTCAGCCCACTGGTCGTCAGGAGGGGACAGGGGTGCTCTGGCCAACCGCTTTGTGGTTTGCCAAAACTTCATCCATCGCCAAAGGAAAGACTCCAGCAACCCCAACAGGCCCTCTGGCCATAAGAACATGCTTCAGGCTTGGCCAGATACTCTCTTTGGGGGCACCTGGGTGGCTCAGTTGGTTAAGCAACTGACTTCGGCTCAGGTCATGATCTCACGGTCTGTGAGTTTGAGCCCTGCGTCGGGCTCTGTGCTGACGGCTCAGAGCCTGGAGCCTGCTTCGGATTCTGTGTCTCCCTCTCTCTCTGCCCTTCTCCTCCTCATACTCTGTCTCTATGTCTCTCAAAAATAAACAAACATTAAAAGAAATTTTTTAAAATAAAAAAACAAAAAAAAAAGATACTCTCTTTGTTGAATTGGAGGAAGAAGGGTCAGTGCCAGCCGTGGCCTGAGGCCGTTTTTATTGGTTTCATGCTACTGGCCCTCGGGCCAGCCCAGACAGTGCCAGGGGCCTTCAAACAGGCCTCAAGGAGACTTACAAATAAACCTCAGACAGGTTCTCAAATTGGTCTCAAAGAGACCCCCATCTGGAGCCTCAGCTAGACCTTGGAGGGACCCTTCCATAGGCCTGGATCAGAGCCCAGACCTGCATCAGGAAGCCTCTCTCTTCCTCTGACCTTGAAGGCCCTCGAAGACACACTCCCAAGAGAGCCAGAACCTGGCACCCACCGTCGGTACCCCTGACGGAGGTCTCTCCAGGGCCCGGAGGACTCTGGGGTGTATTTATGGGTCCAAAGGCCTGCTCGGGGGAGGACAAAGCACATACCGGTGGTGGCCTCCGGCTCCATTTCCGGACTCAGGGCGGCTGGGGCACTTGGCTTCCCCCATCTCACTGCTGCTCTGGGGATGCTGGTAACCAGAGTGGCCCTCTCCATAGAGTCAGGGGTCGGAGGGCAGAAAAGGTGGGGAGAAAGCCGCTGCCCCAGTGGGGTTGGGAAAGAGTCAGGGCGGGTGGGGAGGGGGGAGGAGGGAGGTCCGGGCCCTTTCTCTGAAGCTGCAAGGCCTGCATTCCCGGGGTCTGCCTGGGGCTGCAGGACCCCGGCCCAGTATTTCCAGGCTCTGGTTGTGACTGCCGGTATGAAATGTACTCCTGTATCCCCGGCACCTGGGCACTACCTAACAGGAGGCAGGCCAGTTGGTGTTGCCAAGCTGAACTCCTCACCTTCTGTCCCTCCTGCTACTCCCCCGGGGCTCCCCAGCTCAGAGGAGGGGCCCCGCCCACTCCCATGCCTTCCCTCCCGGACCCCAGCCACCACAGGTCACCGGGACGTCCAGCCTGAGGTCTTCGGCGCAGCCTGGAACAAAGCCACCACACCTAGCCGACGCCTCCCTCCCCTCCCACCAGCCTCCAGAATCAGTTTTCCAGAAACCACCTCTGATCGTATGTATCAACCATCTTTGGAACGTCCAACCACCCCCACTGCCCAGGAGGCGAAAGAAACTCCTCCTCCCACACACCTGCCGGCCCCGCCCCCTGCCCCGGCCCCCATCTCCCACCACTCCCAGTCGGGGCTGCCTTTCCTTTGGAGCTGTACGCTCTGTCCTTGCGGCGGGTGGGGGGGGGTCCCCCAAGCCGCTCTCCCGGGGCGGTCCCACCGACACTGCCCCTCCCTCCTGGGATCTTGGGTGGCATTTTGCAGCTTTCCTACCAAAAAAAACCCAACAAAACCATAAGCACCCTGAGTGACTCACTGCTGAGCTCCATTACTATTCATTGCTCAAAGTCATTGCTCAGTCACCTAGTATTTGGGGGGCACCTACCACGCTCCTGGCGCTGTCTGGGACCTGGGGCACGGCCACGATCAGGACCAGGCCATCGCTTCCAGGGACGGGCCTCATACGGACCCTGAAAAGCACCATCGAGTGAATTCTGGCCCTTGCGGAGGCCTTACCTGTGCACGGCTGCCTCCCCAAACTCGGGGTTCGGGGCGCCAGGAGTCTGAAGCAGCCATCCCCTGTTTGCCCGCCCCCACCACCGCTTGCAGGGTGACTGTGCAGAGGTCACCGGGGTATGGGGTGCTGGGCGCAGGGCCGGGATCTGAGGCCCGCACCCGCTGAGTCCCCCCAACCCCCCCACCCCCGCGGCCCGCCTGCGCACCTCCCCCAGCCGCCACGAAGGGCTCGCTGCACACCGCGCTGCTGATGTTTAATTTTGCTGAACACCGAGTCCCAACCCCGTGTTAATTGGTTTTACTCCAGCCTTTTGTGCCTCCCATTAAATGAGGAAATGCCACCCATAAAATTTTAATTTTAAAAGCCAACTTGTTTGTTTTATATTGAAATTCCCCGGGCAGCTCCAGCAGAGGGAAACAGACACATTTTCGTTTCATTAAAGCAACGCGAGTGAAGATAAAAAAAAAAAAGAGGCTGAAAAATTAGATTTAAAAACAGAGAGCGAGAGGCATTTAAACAAAATGAATGAAAACGAGCTGCCGCAGAGGGCGGCGGGGACGCAGCTCCACCTCCGCGCGGCCGCACCCCTGCAGGGAGACAACGGAGGAGCCGAAGGGGCAGTCCGCGGGCACTCTCGGCTGGTGCCCCCAGAAGGCTGAACCGTGGACTCGGGCGTCCCTGAAAATCAACCCCCTGGGTGTCCTGGAGGGAGCAGGCTGGAGGGACTCGGCCCCCCACCCCCACCCCTGGGGTCACAGCATCCTCTTCCTTCAGGACAACTGCCTGGTGGGTAAGCCAACCCTGTGGCCTTGACTCTCTACCACTGACTAGCTGTGTAAGAAAGGGTAAGTGACCTCAATGTTCTCATCTGTAAAATGGGACTAATAATGTCTGTTTATAAGGTTGTGGTGAGAATGAAGTAGGTTAATGCCTTGGAAAACACTTAAAACAGAAACCAGTATGCAGGAAGTGCTTAATAAATGCTAGCTTTTATTATTCTCATCCTGCTGCTACTCCTCTACTCCCTGCGCCTAACACACTCCCCTCTGCTGAAGGCACCCGCCTGCCTCCCTCTCTACACATCCCCTTACCACTCAAAGTTGTCCTTTTAATGATGTCCCTAAGCTAAAGACAGCTAAAGAGGCTGGCGGAGGGAACCCCCATTCCATGGCACGATTCTTGTGGTCCAAACGAACCCATTAACATTTTACTATAATCCTTCCAAGGAAAGTCAGTCTCCCTGGGTTCAACCCCCCCCCCCCGCCGGTGTTCTTGGGCAAGAGCCTTCGGGGCCTCAGTCTCTCCGTCACTAAAATGGGAACGGCAACTGGCTCAGCCACACGTTGTCATGAAGAGCCAATAAAACAGGCGCCACAGAGTGCCCAGCGTGGCCAGCCGCCCCGGGCCTCTCAGGTCTAGGGGGCTGCGGAGGGGGAGAAGGGGTAGGGTAGGGGGTTCCAAAACTAAGTGGTGACCTTACCCCCCATTTCTTGGCTGTTGCCACGGCATAGTTCCTGACGGCACTCCCTTTCATTCTCAAAAGTGTCCCTAGTCTGGATGACTCGTTATATGGTCATCCCGTGTCAAATCCCCCACCCGGTGAGAGGCCTCAGAGCCGGCCTGGCGTGTTCGGGAAGGGTCCTGACCCCTTGACCTGTCTTCTGCCTGACTCCCGAATCCTAACCCCAAGCTTGGCTCACTTGGGGCTGGGAGAGGCCCAGGGGAAGACCCGGGGTTCGGGGAAGGTGCTGGGACCGGGGTCAGTTGGGCCTCTTCGTGCACGAGGCCGGAGGGCAATTTACGCAACCTCTGCCGCTAACTTCCTCCTCTGCCCCGGTGGGGGTGGGCGGGGGCAGCGGGATAGGAAACGGACCGTCTCCCCAGTGGCTGCAAAGATCAAAGCAAACCAGCAAACGGATGGGAAATGAGGGACAACTGCTCCCGCCCGCAAAGCAGAAGTCCAGGTTCTGCTCCCGGACGTCCGCGGAGAGGGGGACGCGGAGCGTTGCGGGGGGGAGGGGCGTGATGGCGAAGGCGGGCCGGCCCCACGCCTCAGCACACGCCAGCCCTGCGACTCACCGGCTGCGTCCTGTAGACCCTGACCCGCTTCCCGCAGGCCCCCACCCCTGCCCAGGGCCTGCTGCGGCCATTTCCTTGTACCCCAAGCCACCCCTAGCACTTAATGCCAGTTCTGAGAGTGGGACCGGGTGGGTGGGGTTCCAGGTGTCCTCGCGAGCGCTCTCTCTCTCCCCCTTCCTCCTGCTCGCCCCTTCTCTGTTCTTTTCTCCCTTTCTCTTCCCCCCTCTTTCTCCCTCTGTCCCTCCCTCTTTCCCTCCCTTCCTCCCTCCCTCCCTCCCTTCCTTCCCTTCCTCCTTTCCAGCCTTCCTCCCTCTTTCCTTCCCTGCCTCTTTCCTTCCCACCCTTTCTCCCTCCCTTCCTTCCCTCTTTCCCTCCCTCCCTCCCTTCCTTCCTTCCCCAACCATCCTAAAGCCCTAAAGGCGGGCGCAGGAAGGACAAGCAGGGTGTCAAAGCAAGGTGAGGGATCCTGGTGGGAGGCAGCTTGGCACAGGTGACAGAGCCCCAGCAGGGTGAGGGAGCGTCTCTTACGAAGGGGCAGCCTGTACCGTAGGGGGGTGTCGGAGGACAATCCGGCTGAGGGGGCACCCACACACAGGGCAGCCTGGTGTGGGTGTCAGAAGCCAGCAGGGTTAAGTAAGGCAGCCACGGTGGGTGGTGGGCGAATGGGCCCAGGGTGGGAACTCGGAGGCCGAGCTGGATGAGGAGGGGTCTGTACGTGGGCCAGCCTGGAGTGAGGGGCTGTCTGAATGGAGGGAGGGGTAACCCTGAGGGGGGGGTCAGAGGCTGAGGGGTGGGGGGGTGCACAGAGAGGAGGCCCCGCCCAGCTCCCTCAGCAAAGCACTGGGGCTGGGCCTCCTTCTCGGCCTGCCCAGACCCTTTCTTAAACCAAGGAAGACCTGGGACACCTTCCCAAGTCAACTGAAGTCGCCAGCCACGCCCTGAACACCACCGATGTCCAGCTGGCATGCCCCGTGCTGGGGAGAGAGCCAGGCTGGGGCTCGCGGCCGGCACTGAGGACAGATGTACAGCCACCATCCCAGAACGCGAGCGGAGGGAGCGTGGGGGGGATGGTGCGACCTCTCACGGCGGGGGCCGGGGGGGGGGGGGGAGGAAGATGAGCGGCAGGGTGAGGGCGGCATCCCCCCAGGCCACAGCCACTGAGCGACTCTCCTGGACGGGGAGGTCGCTTTCCTCTCTGAGGTCCGACACCCCTCATAATTGAGAGGTCCTGCCTGGTGTTCAGCTGGAACCCTTCCCGCTTCCTCTGTCCTGAAGACCAGAGGCTAACCGAGCACCTTCACCATCACTCTCAGAGGCTGATAATCTGTCCCAGGAGAGGCGGGTGGGTGAGTTGGGGACCCTGTGGGTGAGTTGGGGGCTGTACCAAAACCCTCCTTCAGGGGCGCCTGGGTGGCTCAGTCTGTTGAGCTTGGGCCTCTTCCTTTCAGCTCAGGTCATGATCTTGCAGTTCACAAGTTCGAGCCCCGCATCGGGCTCTGCGCTGACAGTGTGGAGCCTGCCCGGGATTCTCTCTCTCCTTCCCTCTCTCTCTGCCCCTCCCCCCCGCTCGTGCTGTCCCTGTCTCTCTCAAAATAAATAAATAAAACTTAAAAAAGCAGAAAACGAAAAACACCCTCCTTCGGGCAGAGGCTCCCTGCCCATCTTTATTTTGTCCCCGAAGCCCTAACCTACATACACCCTTCCTTTTGGGGGTCGCTCTGCGCCTCCCGCACCCAGGTGGGACCCCCACTCCTGCCTGGCCCCCTGACTCCCCCAGACGGCCCTTTTAGCCCAGAAATCCTGGAGAGGGCCCACCCCAGGCGGTCCCTTCCCTTTGGGCCTAAAGATAGTCCAGCCAGCCCAGGAAAATAACTGCCTGGACTCCATACCACCCGATTTTCTAAGCCAGAGGGGAGGGCAAGCTACCCTCGGCTTCCCCAGCAGGCTTCTGAGGGCCCCAGGGGAGCCCCAGGTTAGACGCCAGAAAGGACTTCCTCGGGCGCCCGGCCTCCCTGCGGTCACCAGGAGGGGGCGCCACAGGCCAGGCCACGGAGGACGGGTCGCGGGGCGGTGGGGGGGGCCGCAGAGCCGGGAGGCAGCGAGGGTCTGGCGGGCCCTGGGAGCGCGGGGGCCGGGGCCGCGGGGCAGCTGCCGGAGGAGGCAGGCCGCCGGGTCGGGGGGCGACGCAAGCCGGCGCCCGCCGGGACTCGGGACAGGGAGCGGCCTCGCGTTCTGCCGAGTCATCGCCGGCGAGGGCGCGTCATCCCTGATGTCAGGCCTTCAGGGGGGCTTCGTTGCAGCAAGCCCCGGGCTCCGGGAAAGCGCGTCGCGGGGCCCGGAGGTTACACAACTTGCCCAAGGTCGCGCGGGAAGGGACCGGCACGCGGCGGTGGGCGGGGGGGGGGGAGGGGTTCGAACCCGGCCGGGTGCCCGCCGGCAGGACCCGCAGGTGGCCGGTGGTGCCCGAGCCCGCGGCCTGGGCCTGGCTCCCCTTCCTCCCGCCTCTAAACGCTCTTTCGCCGTGAAGATCTCCCCGGCAGCTTTATGGTGAGAAAGAGCCTCCCGAAGCCGCACGGTTTGGAATGGATTCGGGCCCCCGGTCCCCGGAGTGGGGCGGGGAGGCTTTCAGCGGGAGAGTCGGCGGCCCCGGTGCGAGCCCGGCGCCACCTGCCAGCGCGCCGGCGGGGACGCGAGGGCCCTCGGCGGCTCGGGAAGTGCCTCCTTTTGAAAACTCGCCGGTCCTCGGGCTCCGAGTGGTTTCGAGTTCGGTCCATTATGAGAAATCTCCTTTTGAGGATGGACGTTCAAATCCAGATGCCGTCCCCGCAGCACAAAAGCCTCCCTCCAAATTCTCTCTCTGAAGAAGCAGGCTCTCCTTTGGAGGAATAACATCTCTTGATAAGTGGATTTTTTTTTTTTTCCTTTCCCTCCCAGACAAGTACCTGCTGCTCTGAAGGTTTCCAAACCGAGTTAATAGCCTGTCTCCCTTCCACTCCAGATGCCGGGGCGCCAGCGACGAGGTGGCAAGGTCACCTGCTGATGGATTCAATAGAGGAGTGGCCTCACCAAGAAGAGGATGTTGGGGTTTTTTTCAAACATGTTATTTATTTAGGTAGATTTGTCAGGAAACTTTCCCAGCGGTACACTTTGCTGATTCAAAAATGCTCGAATTACAGCTTTTCAGGAAAGAAGGGTGCATTAAACATACCTATTGATTGTAAGACAGTCCCAATTTCAGTAATACTCTTTTAAAGATACCTTAAGGGGTGCCTGGGTGGCTCAGTCAGTTAAGCGTCAGACTTCGGCTCAGGTCATGATCCCGCGGTTCAGGAGTTCGAGCCCCGCATCCAGCTCTGTGCTGACAGCTCAGAGCCTGGAGCCTGCTTCGGATTCTGTGTCTCCCTCTCTCCCCGACTTGTGCTCTGTCTCTCTCAAGAAGAAATAAACATTAAAAAAATTTGTAAGACACCATAAAATGGGGAAAATATGGGTTACATATTTCTTTTTTTTATATAATAGTTTATTTTCAAATTGGTTTACATATAACACCCAGTGTTCATCCCAACATGTGCCCTCTTTAATGCCCGTCACCCCCTCTCCCCAAGGGTTACATACTTCTTGACCATACGCTGTAGATATAGACCCAAGGAGGAGGGCCCAGTGTTTTGCTGAAAACTACCTGAGAGCTCAGAGCGGGAACCCTTCCCTCCCTTGAGTTGATTCTCACTCTGCCCCGCAGACAGGCAGGGTTCTACTTCTGCTCCCTCCGCTCCTGGATCTTCTCTCCAAGGCCAGAGTCCCCGGTTTTTCACTATCCTTTGCCCTCCACGGACTGGACCGGAGTCTCTTCCTCTCCCCTCAAAAGTGTGGCAACCAGAATTGAACACAGCCCTCCAGCTGTCACCTCCCTTGTCCTCAAGCCTCTACCTCTACAGATGCAGCCTGAGATCCCATTAGTTTGGGGCAGCCATTTATCATGGGATTATACTGAACCTTCCTCCAAAATCTTTTTCACGAAAAATCTTTTTGCTTTCCACCCATGCCTGTTCCATTTTACTTCGGCGGGGGTGGGGGGTGGGGGTGGGGGTGGTTAGTCTATCATTTCATCTGCCATAGGCGCTTTTGAACCCTGGTTTAATTGTTTGAAATACCGGCCACTGCATCTGGTCTTAGGTCCTTCGGCAAAATGAGTCAGCATGCCTTCTGTTCCTTGACTCCGGAGAGATCCGTTGCACGGTGGTCTTAACCCAGCCGGCCAGTGTCTGTGGGACCTCAGTTTCCCCATTGGGTAATGAACAAACGTGAAGTGAGACGGGATTGGCTCTATCAATAGAGCCCGTGCCCTGTGAGTCAGACGCTGTGCTAACATCGTGACATTTAATCCCTTACCTCGGTTCTCCGAGGGAGGGATTATCGTCCTTCTCATTCTGGACGCGAGGAAAACAGGGACTTTCGGGATTCGAACCCAGCTCTGTCTGGCACCCGATCCGTGCTTTTAGCCACAAGGGCTCACCGCCACCCTCGGAGAGCAGTATCTTCAGGGTGGCCTAGAATCAGGCCCTCTAAGAGCGGGCTTCTTACGAGCTGCTGAACGGCGTCCCTCGGACACCCCTTGAAGACCCCCAAGTCCCGCGCGTGGGTCAGGAGCCGGGGAGAGCGGAAGGTTCCAGGGGCTCCAGAAAGAACACCAGATGCCTCAACCGTGACGTGTGTGTGCGGGCGCACAGATTCTCAGAGACAAATAGTGACCGCGGAAAGACGGACCCCTTCCCTCGCCTCACGCCTGGCTCGGCAAGGCAGATCACGAACTTCAAGGACGACCGAAGGGAAGGCGTTGGCCGGCTCTGCGGAAGCCGGGGCTCGAACCTCAGGCTCGGCATCAGAACTTCGGGCAGGGGTGGGGCCACGTTCCCCACCCGACTGCGAAGTCTGGGAGTCCGGCCCACCTCGCCCCTCATCGGGGGCAGAAGATTCAGACCTGTCACCTTGCTCGGAACTCCCAAGGGCCCTGCGAAGAAGCCGCCGTGTTCAGAGCCTGATCGGGGGTGGAGGCGTCGAAGTTTAATTCAATCTCGGGAGGAGAGGCCCTTCCCAGATCCTGCAGGGGAAGTGCTGAACTTCACGGCTGTTAATTTGTAACGTTTGTGATTTTTGTAATTGACATTTGTAATGTCGAAGAGGGCTCCCCCACATTGCAGAAGCCTCAGGCCCTATGAAACGTACCCCTATTCCTACCCCCATTTTATAGATGAAGGAAAAGGTAGGGCAGAGAGGCCAAGCCGTTCGCAGAGGAGGCATGGCGGAGAGGCGGTAAAGTCAGGATTCAAACTCTTAACCGCCTCACGTGAACCCCAAGGGTTCTGAAGACTCCTCCCAGCAGATGCCTGTCTTTAAATGCACTATTAGCAGGGACGCCTGGCTGGCTCATTGGTTAAGCATCCGACTTCGGCTCAGGTCATGATCTTGTGGTTCATGGGTTCGAGCCCCACATCGGGGCCTCTTTGCCCCTCCCTGAGTTGTCCCTTCAGTCTCTCTCTCAACATAAATACAGAAATTTAAATAAATAAAATAAATTGGGTCATCTGGGTGACTCAGTCGGTTGGGCATCTGACTTTGGCTCAGGTCATTATCTCACAGTTCATGAGTTCAAGCCCTGTGTCGGGCGCTCTGCTGACAGCTCAGAGCCTGGAGCCGGCTTCGGATTCTGTGTCTCCCTCTCTCTCTTTGCCCTTCCCTTGCTCATGCTCTGTCTCTCTCTCTCAGAAATAAACATTAAACAAACTTTTTTAAATAATAAATAAAGACACCGCTAGCATCTGCTTCTATTTCTATACTGCGATCAATTGATAAATATTTATTAATTTTTAAAATATTTATTTCTGAGAGAGAGAAAGTTGGGGAGGGGCAGAGAGAGGGGGAGGCAGAGGAGCCAAAGCAGGCAAGGAGCCTGCTGCTGGGCTCGAACTCATGAGCTGTGAGATCATGATTTGAGCCGAAGTCGGCCGCTTAACCGACCGAGTCACCCAGGTGGCCCCGTTTGACTGCTTACCAAGCGGGCATTCACAGTTATTCAGTCCTTATCATGGCTGAATACTGCCGGCTCCTGGGGTGGCTTTGCCTACTTTGAATTACTTTTATTATAATAACAAGGTCATAGTCTACACCCAGAATGGATCATTGGTTAAAGACAAAAATTCTTTTTGATAAAAATAATGCTGAAATACAATCAGGACTTTTATTCTTTTTTTTAAAGATTTTTATCTTTGAGAAATCTCTACACCCAAGATGGGGCTCGAACCCACGACTCTGAGATCAAGAGTCACACGCTCCACTGACTGAGCCAGCCCGGCGCGCCAAACAGGCCACCTTTTTAGTGAAAATATTTCTGTAAATTCCGCATATTTACACACCGCTTATATCTGCTTATGGTTTTCACGCGTTATGTGATAAATGCTCTTGGGACCAAGAAGGACCCACCAGGATGACGAGAGCGGGTCCTGCCCTTACACCTATGCCGAAATTACGTTCCGAGAGATTAAAAAGCAAACAAAAACAAAGCGGCAAACAACAAAGACCACAATGCATAAAAAAATGAAACTGTGTCTTAGAGAAAAAACGGGAGAATTTGTGTCATTATCTTAGAGTGGAGAAGGCCTTCCTAAGTATCACAGAAATCCCCCAAACCATAAAAGAAAGGGATGTTTGTCTGCAGTAAATTGAAATTTTTTTTTTCCTGGCAAAAAAGAAAAGAAAAAAGAAAAAGCTTTATGTACAAAGTCAAACAACAACCAACTAAGAGAAAAGAAAATATTTGAAAGACATCACAAAGTTAATTTCCCTTGTCTTTAAAGAGCTCCTACCAGGCAATAAGGATAAGAGACCAAAATAATTCAGTAGAAAACGGGCGAAAGAGGTAAACAACTGGGAACCGAAAAATGCAAATTTGTCTTCAACGTAAGAAAAAGGAACCCTTATCCTCACTCTACTAAGCGAAATGCAAAGGGGGGGGTAAAATGAAATGGCATTTTTCATCTACGGGACCGGCAGGGACTAAGATATCTGATGCCCCACTCTGTAGGCAAAGATGTGTGACACAGTCCATTTTCATCATTGCTGGGGGGAAGGTATGTACAATTTCTTCTTTTTTTTCCTAATGTTTATTTTTTTAATTTTTTTAAATGTTTATTAATTTTTGAGACAGCGAATGAGTGGGGGAGGGGCAGAGAGAGAGGGGGACACAGAACACGAAGCAGGCTCCAGGCTCTGAGCTGTCAGCGCAGAGCCCGACGCGGGGCTCAAACTCACAGACTGTGAGATCATGACCTGAGCTGAAGTCGGACGCTCAACCGACTGAGCCACCCAGGCGCCCCAATTTAATGTTTATTTTTGAGAGAGAGACAGAGTATGAGCAGAGGAGGGACAAAGAGAGGGAGACACAGGATCCGAAGCAGGCTCCAGGCTCTGAGCTGTCAGCACGGAGCCCGACACGGGGCTTGAACCCACGAACCCTGAGATCACGACCTGAGCTGAAGTCAGACGCTTAACCGACTGAGCCACCCCGGTGCCCTGTAACGAGAGGAATTCATCTTGCTCCATGCACACAGGCAAAGTGCCCAGTGGGCCGGGGTCCACGCTGCCGTATCTGTAATGGCTAAAGATGAGAAATGCCCAGAGAGCTCCCAGTCAAATCTTGCCTAACAAGTGAAGAGAGACACCCTTACAAATGTAGTCTTTTCCAGCTGACTATTTTTCAGTAGCGAGGCAGCCCGGCATGTTGGGATTATCTCAAAGGTGTATTACGAAGGGAGCAGAAGCAAGGTGCTGTTGGTGGTAGGGAGGGCCTCGCTTCTGTAACAATACCGAGAAAGCTAGCAGGATATACGGTATTTGTGCAAATATTTGCTTGCGGACGCACCGCTGCTGTCTAGGAAGATGCATAAGAAACTGCTAACTTCGGTTGTTCCTAGAGAACCGGATGGCTTTAAGGACCAAGGAGAGGAGCCCCTGGCTCCCCTATAAACACACCTGTACCTTCTGAACCTTTTATGTTGTTTATGTATTACCTGTTCGGGGAAGAAAGAAAAAAAAACCTTACGCGTAATGTCAAAATGGCTTTAGTACTTCAAAAACCCACACTAAGAAGAGAAAATACAGCCATTTTAGCTTTTCATCTTTTTGGAAATAACAGCTATTCGTCCCTGAAATGGGTTATTTGAGGAGATCGTATCTCCTCTCTTATCTCTTCTTTTAGAATCAAAGCCCAAAATTTGTTTTTAAAATAACTAAATAAATCACAGAAAGGAAGCACAGAATGCAAGACTTCTAAACGCGCATGTAGTGAAGGCAAAGTATATCTGCTTTTTTAATTCCGAGCATGTAAATTTCTATCTGTGACGATAATTTGAGCATATATTCAGTCCTCAAAGCAAGCCTGACAAAATGTTTAATTCATTTGTCTATAAATCTTAACTTTTCTTCGTTAAATTAATTTAAATTCTTTTAAACAGTGGGCATTCCTTACTAAATAGAAAAGGGTCAAAAGTCACTTTAACACAATAAGAAATCTTAATTGGGGCACCTGGGTGGCTCAGTCAGTTAAGTGTCCGACTTCAGGGCGTGATCTCACGGTTTGTGGGTTTGAGCCCCGCCTCGGGTTCTGTGCTGACAGCTCAGAACCTGGAGCCTGCTTCAGATTCTGTGTCTTCCCCTCTCTCTGCCCCTCCCCCGCTTGTGTGCGCGCGTGCGCGCATGCACGCGCTCTCTCTCTCTCTCTCTCTCTACTTCAAAAATAAATAACCATTAAAAAAATTTTTTTAAAGAAATCTTAATTGATATAACTGTTTTAAAATATTTGTTTTTGAGAGAGAGAGAGAGTAAGAGAGACAGAGCACGAGTGGGGGAGGGGCAGAGAGAGAGGGAGACACAGAATCCGAAGCAGGCTCCAGGCTCTGAGCTGTCAGCACAGGGCCCGATGCAGGGCTCGAACCCATGAACTGCGAAATCGTGACCTGAGCTGAAGCCGGACGGTTAACTGACTGAGCCACCCAGGTGCCCCTGTATGAACTTTTTAATACAGTCTTTGGATCAGACTAATGTAAAAGAAAATAAATTTTCTCCAAATATCTTCTTTATCTTGTGAAAAAGATGATTTTTTTATTCAAAAAAGCATTCTCGAGGTCATTTATTGCTATGAAACCAGCTCGAGTGTTCAAACGTGTTGAGAATTGAAACCTACGCTCCCCGTGTATGGTTGCTCAAGCTGTGAAATGCACAACTCCAGGGGGCGCCATTCAGATCATAAGGCAAATTGTGCAGTGCACCACCTGTGCAGCTGTGCGTATCAGTCCCATGACTACTGAAAATGTTAGGGAGTCATGAAAGGCTTTGGGGGAGTGGAGGGGAGGTGTGAGCGCTGGGGCCACATGGATTGTGAGGCCAGACTCTCATGCATACAGCTTCCTGTCTCTCCTAGGTTGACCTCCTCCCTTTTGGAGGCTCTGGCTTAAGTTTTCTCTAAGCCTCATACCTTTGGCCTTCCTAAGGCTGCAGGGAAGGACCATCTCCCAGGGTCTACAATCACTTCCTTGTCCTGTACAACTCAAAGTCACGTGGCAGCTGAGAAGAAAAGGCCAGTGGAAGGGACCCCGCCATGTCCCTAATCTTTACCCCTACCCTAATGGGGGCAGAGGTGGCCCGGCACAAGGGGCGAGGTGGAGGGGGCTGAACTTTAGGGGATATTCAGGACACTAGGCCTCCAGGCTAGCTCTACCATCACTTTTCTGTGTGACCTTAGCAAATCTTTAAGCCTCTCTGGGCCTCTCTGCCTCCCTATTTGCAAAATGGAGAGGACTGTTGCCATTCTTTCTCTGCCTCGTGGAGAAACAGACGAGAGAAGAGGGAAAAACAGGTAGTGATGATTTCACAGGAAATGCAGAGAAATCCGAGCACCCCAATGATCACCAGTCAGCATCCCGAACTAATGGACCTGGCCGCCAGGAGGCGCTACTGAGCAGCTCTGAAACCTCAGGCAGATCTTGGAGGACTTCGCTGGGCCTTAGCACGTGCCACACGGCAAACTTTGAACGAGATCCGCAGTCTGCTGGCCTTTTCCCCATGAAAAGTCTGTTTTGCTATTTGCAAAGATCCCCCACAGACCTCATATTTTGTAAGATTTTATCTCCTAAGCTATATTTGGGTAATTCTTACATGCTTAAGAATTATTAAATAATTGTTACTACCATAATAAAGGATATATTATTCAGCTGGGGAGAATTTACGTGCTCACACAGCCCAAAGGCTTAGAGCTAGGAATAGCTTCAGGCAAGGCTTGATCAAGCAGCTGTTACCAAGGACCTACGTTCTTTCAGCCTCTTGGCTCTGTCTCCTAGGATGTGTCACAGGGTGGCTTCCAGAAGCTCCTGGCACTACCTGCTCTACTCCTTTGTGATTGGCAAAAATCAGAGACCTTGCTTCCCAGTTAGCTCAAAGACAAGACCTGGCAATGAGATTCGTTTACCCTGATTGGCCGGATCTGGGTCACGTGCCTTCTCCTGACCAATTACTATAGCCCGGAGAAGAGATGATTCTGACTTGCTTAAGCCAGCTAGGCCCCGCCCCTGGGATGGGGTCATTTCCGGCCATAGCACGTGGCTGGGAAATTCCCAGGACTGTTAGCGGGGGAATCGGGCGAGGCGCTCCGGAGAGCGTGTTTAGCAGAGAGCTGCGTGTTTAGCAGCCGTCAGACCCCACGCGGCCCATCGCCGCTGCTGACCGGCCTGTGAGCTCCCCGCCGGTGACCTCTGGGAGCTTGTGAGCTGGGTCAAGATGGCAAGCCCCTCCGTGGGCGGCCACGCTAACCACGTGAGCCGGCGTCAGCCCAGCTCGCGGCAGGCTCCCTACTCTGTGGTTAGGCTTGGCCTAGACGCAGGTTTGCCCGCGTCCAGTTTCCAGTTCTCCGCCCCCAGCTGAAACCTTCGCAGATGGCTCAGCTGGAGACTCAGGTGACCCTCCAGCCCTCCCGTTCCCAGGGCCCGTGACTGCCCTTTTCAGACCCAGGGTGACAGCTCTGAGCTGCACTGGGCAAAGAGAGGAGACAGAGATGCCCACAGCCAGACGTCCCTGCAACCGCTGGGGCTTGCTTGTACGCGGACTCACCACCGTGCGTTTGCCAACACGTGTGCCTGATCCAGACCCCCAAGGGTGGGACTTCGGCTCCGGTCACCATCTCTCCATTCATTCGGTTTGTGTCAGGCGGGGAGACAGCGATGCCCCAAGACCATTACAATGAAGCGTGGGGGGGGGTGCAGTGGGGGCCCAGGGACAGGGACAGACCCCTTCCCTTCCCAGGGCAGAGATGTGAGTGTCCACCCCAGCACCCTCCCAGCGGCAAGGCCACCTTGGCCCGGCCCCTACCCCCCAGACCCTAGGGAAGCCCAGGGGCCTCTCTGGCAGCTCGGAGGGTATCCCCAGAGTTGTGTCCCCCAGTATAAATTTCTTCCTGGATCTTTGAAACCCGGTGGGGTTCACTGGTTAAGGGGGTGCACGGTGGGGAAACTGCCGCCGCACCCACCCCCTTTAACAGACACTTGAGATTCGACCATTCCTTCCTGTCAGGCGCTGCCCCGATCTAGTCCCTAAGTGAGTCACCGGTACTTCCGAGGACTTCTGTGGGTCTGACCCTCAGGGCTGCAGCGAATGAGGGGAGGGGATGCCTGGGATGGAGAAAGCCTGGCCAGTCCCCTTCTCGGCTTTGCCCAAATTAATTCGCTGTGCGGCTGGGGGCAAGTCCCTTTCCCTGTTGGTCTCCTCATCTATCAAACAAGGGCTCCGGGCTAGTCTCTCTGGGGCTTTCCAGGCTCTAACCATGCAGAATGTGAACATTCAGGGTTCAGAAAAGAGGGAACAGGGGTAACTGAGTGCGGGGGGGTGGGGTGGGGTCGAGGGCGGAGGGGAGGCAGGAGGGCCATCTGGGGGGCCCCCACAGACAAAAGGCCCCAAGTGTGGACTTTGGATGCTGTCTCCAAACAGAATTACACTCAGGCACGGCGTACATACAAACCCATAGAAACGAACAAACACGGAGCGCCTGGGCGGCTGCATCGGTTGAGTGTGGGACTCGGGCTCAGGTCATGATCTGTCCATTGGGTTTGTGAATTCAAGCCCCTCATGGGGGTGCTCGCTGCTGCCAGCGCGTAGCCTGCTTCCTGCTTTGGATCCTCTGCCCCCCACCCCCCCACCCCTCCCCAACTGGTGCGCGCGCGTGCTCTCTCTCTCAAAAATAAACAAACAAAAAAGAAATGAACAAAGACAGCAGCCTCCTTGCCAAGATCTGCCACCTGTAAGGCCCGTGAAGTTATATATACGTGGATTGTTTTTAAATAAACTTTTTACTTCTGTAATTAACGTGAGATTTACAGAAAGCTGCAAGGGGTGCCCAGAGCTCCCGTGGGCCCTCGCCCAGTGTCCGCGTTCCTAGCGTCATGGTCTCACGGCACAGTGGCACGCTCGTGAAAGCTGAAACGAAACAACGTTGGGGCACCTGGCTGGTTCAGTCGGTGGAGCATGCAACACTTGATCTCGGGGGTGTGAGTTCGAGCCCCACGCTGCTGGGTGTAGAGATTACTTAAAAATAATTTTTCAGAAAATATCAAAGGGGCGCCTGGGTGGCTCAGTCGGTTGAGCTCTTGATTTCAGCTGAGGTCATGATTTCGGTCCGTGAGTTCTCTGGAGCCACGGGTCTGGGGGAAGAAAGCCACAGGAGTGGCATGCCCTTCTCATCACGTGGTATCAGGAGTACCCGATACCCACTCCACTCACTACTGATGAGGTTAACCTTGATCCCTTGGTCATGGTGGTGTCTGCCGGCATTCTCCACCGTGAAGTCCCCATCTTCCCATTTTCTGCTCTGTAGTTTAGAAGCTAGTCCAGTGGCCGGTTCACAGTCAAGGGAGGAGGGGAGGGATTAAGCTCCCTCTCTCGGAGGGGAGAATCTACATAGATTCGTTGGAATTCCGTGGAAAGGAAAATCTCTTTCTTTCCCAGTTAGCTATGTATTCAATTTATTTCGACCAGTGTGGACTCACGGATGTGTCTTCTATACTTTGCGTTATAACCCAATACTCTCACTGTTATTTCTTTGATTGCTCTAATCGGTACGGTTTGGGCCGCTGGAGTGATTTGCCTCCTGGGTCCCTTTGACACAACTCACCCTTTTGTGTTCGGAGCACTTCCCAACCCTGGTGCCGCCAGAAGCCACAGCCTCACCTGTTCCCTACCCCAGCCCGACAATCAGCCATTGCTCCAAGGAAATAGTGTATTTTTAAAACGAATCCTCTATGGGGCGCCTGGGTGGTTCAGTCGGTTAAGAGCCCAACTTCGGCTCAGGTCGTGATCTCACAGTTGTGAGTTCGAGCCCCTCATCGGGCTCTGTGCTGACAGCATGGAGCCTGCTTGAGATTCTCTGTCTGCCCCTCCTTGGCTTGTGCTCTCCCTCTCAAAAACAAATAAACATTAAACATATTTTTAGGGGCGCCTGGGTAGCTCGATCGGTTAAGCGTCTGACTTCGGCTCAGGTCATGATCTCACTGCTTGTGAGTTCGAGCCCTGCGTTGGGCTCTGTGCTGACGGCTCAGAGCCTGGAGCCTGCTTCAGATTCTGTTTCCCTCTCCTGCTCACACTCTGTCTCTTTCTCTCAAAAAGAAAGAAACTTAAAAAAAATTCTATTTAAAAAATATTTTTAATTTTTTTTTAAGGTTTATTTATTTTTGAGAGACATAGAGACAGAGCGTGAGCAGGGGAAGGGCAGAGAGAGAGGGAGATACAGAATCTGAAGCAGGCTCCAGGCTCTGAGCCGTCAGCACAGAGCCCGACACGGGGCTTGAACCCACAGACCGTGAGATCATGACCTGAGCTGAAGTCGGCTGCTTAACCGACTGAGCTACCCAGGCGCCCCCCAAAAAAATATTTTTAAACTAATTCTGCATTTACTCTCTTGTCAGTAGTCCAAATACATTGCACTGCATTTGAATACATGGTGAAAAAAGTTATTTTGTTCAATTACTGTTTAAAACATGCGATTTTTTTTTTTGTAGCCCTACTGTGAGGTCTTTTTACAATATACTAGAAGATGGGGTGCTTGGCTGGCTCAGTCAGAGGAGCCTTGACTTTTGATCTCGGGGTCGTGAGTTCAAGCCCCACGTAGGGACTACTTAAAATAAATATAGGGGCGCCTGGGTGGCTCAGTCGGTTAGGCGTCCGACTTCAGCTCAGGTCATGATCTCACGGTTCATGGGTTTAGGCCCCGTGTCAGGCTCTGTGCTGACAGCTCAGAGCCTGGAGCCTGCTTCAGATTCTGTCTCCCTCTCTCTCTGCTCCTCCCTCACTCATGCTCTGTCTCTCAAAAATTTAAACATTAAAAAAATTAAAAAAAAATAAATATATAAATAGCTTCGGTGGCTGGGTGGCTCTGTCGGTTAAGCGTCCAACTCTTGATTTCGGCTCAGGTCATTATCTCACGGTTCATGGGATTGAGCCCAGCCTTGGAGTCCAGCTCTGCACTGACAGTACAGAGCCCACTTGGGATTCTCTCTCTCCCTCTCTCTGACCCTCCTCTGCTCTTTCTTTCCCATAAATAAATTAATTAATTAATTAAAAAAAAAGTATCCTAGGAGCATTGAAACAGGGGAGGGACCTTATCTTTTCTCCACTTTCAGGAGTCCTTGCTGAATTTAACCTCTGTGCTCTGCTAGAGCTTGGGGGCACCCTGCCCGCCCTTCCGACAGAGGCGACCTGCCTCCTGGGTCCAGTCTGAGCTGCCCAGAGGAGCTATCAAAGGCCAAGGTAATCCCTGGAACCTTTCTCTCTCCAGATCCCCCATCCCCCACCAAGGGGGTAACCAGTCCCGGACCTCTGCAGACCTCCCCCAGGCCGGCCAGGTGCAGGCAGGGCTCAGGAAGGAAGCTGGCAAGCCCAGCCACCGAGACGGACGCATGTGGGCAGGGCACCATCACACCCAGCGTGCTCCCGGGAGTGAGGGCCAAGGTTTGCAAAATCCAGCCGTAAGTGGAGCAGGGGTTCCCCGGAGCAGCCCTGAGTTCTGCAGAAGAGTCAGCTTCTCGGGAAAGGGCCGCCTTCGCGAGCCGGAAGAGGGCGAGACTTCAGCTCACGGCTCCCTTTGGGAGGGGACATAGCTGCGTGACTCATCACCCGGTCCTGCCGGCTACAACTGGCCCAGCGCCGGACCTCCCAGAGGAGGTCCCAGGCGGGCAATCGCGATGCGGCACGTAGGGACACAGGCCCGGTGCCGTGGGAGCCCTGGGGAGGAAGCAAAGGAGCCCTTGAAGAGACTCAGGCAGGCCTCACAGAGGAGGTGACATCATCAAAAAGCTGAATGGAACGGGGCAGGCAGCCGTCCGGAGGGAAGGAGGGGAGGGTGCTCCCAGCCAAGGAAGAGGCCGCGATGCAAAGTAGCCTAGCGAGTAGTCCATGAATGAGGGCCAGCATCGCTCCGGCCGACTTAGCATCACGGCGATTGTTAGCCTGGACTTGTTTCTTAATATTTTTACCCTCTCGGAGGTGGTTACTACAATGAATAAATGCCGAACGTCACTGAGTTCTTCTTACCCAGGTTTGCTGTGAAGATGAGGGGGACAGCGGACACAGCGCTCAGTTGTGCGACCCTGGGAGATGACTTGACTTTTCTCGATCTCCGAGTTTTTGTTTCTTCAGCTCTACAAGGCACGAGAGCTATGTACGAGAATATCCAAAGCACACTCCCTGTGATAGCTACAGAAACGAACAAATAGCAAAGCCCAGAAGTAACGCCCAGTAACGGAATGGCGAAGCGACTAGGGGTATGTTCCTAAAACGGAATAGGATTCGATCGTAAAATAAAGAAGTCGCCATAGGCAATAGAAATGTATTTTTTGTGACTTTTTTTAATGTGTATTTTTTTTAGAGAGAGAGAGACACAGAATGTGAGTGGGGGAGGGGCAGGGAGAAACAGAGACACAGACTCTGAAGCAGGCTCCGAGCTGTCAGCACAGAGAGCCCTGACAGCACGGAGCTGGACGAGGGGCTCAAACTCACAGGTGGTAAGATCATGACTTGAACTGAAGTCTGACGCTTAACCGACTGAGCCACCCAGGTGCCCCAATAGAAATGTATTTCAAAAACATGATGCTAGGAGGGCCTGGGTGGCTGAGTTGGTTGGTTGCACTTCCGACTCTTGATTTCAGCTCAGGTCGTGATCCCAGGGTCGGGGGATGGAGCCCTGCTTCGGGCTCCATACTGAGCCAGTTTGAGATTCTCTCTTTCTCTCCTTCTGCCCGTCTCCCCCACTTGCACTCTCCCTCTAAAAAGCTAAAAACAATGCTATGTTGGGAGCGTCTGGCTGGCTCAGTGGGTGGAGCATGAGACTCTTGATCTCAAGGGCATGGGTTCGAGCCCCGTGTTGGGTACAGAGATTACTTAAAAATAAAATCTTACATAAAAACCAACTTCAGGGCTGTGTGAAAAAGAGGAAATCACATAATTACAGAGCGAATCCATTTGTACACAAAAAAGGAAAACTAAACACATTATTTAGGGATTTATACAAAGGTGGTAAAACTAAGAGAAAGCCAAGGAAGTGATTAGCGCAATGAAAACAAAATTCGGGGAAGTGGTCCTCCGGGATGGGAGGGAGGCTGCACTGGACGCATGCGGGGGGTCTCGAAGGTACCGGCGTGGGTCTAGTTTTTAGGTTAGCTAGCGGGCGCATGGATGTTTGATTGTAATTACTATTAGCCATTAAGCTGTATTGTGTAGCACACAAGGTGTCTTTTACAATAAAATTTTCTGTCTGTAACACTAACACCTACCTTCCACGATGCATGCCCATGACAGAGCAGAGAAAACTAAGTGAAGTACTGGTACACGGAGAGGAAGCTCTCAGTTTTGAGTGCTTTGGCTCCCTGAGCCTCAGTTTCCCCATCTTCAAAGTGAGCTGGTCGCATGCAGGGGCTTGGTTCTGTGTTCTCTTTGTTCACCCCCACACACACACCAGAGGGCAGGTGTCAGGCCCCATCCTCTCTCCAAAACGTCTCCCCACTGCCCTACGCCACTGGTAATTTCGAAAGTGGCAAAGATGGCACCCGGTGCCCTGGAATGGGAGCATGGGAGCTCCTAGCCCTAGTTCCGGTCCTTTCTAAGCGGGGCGATTAGGGCTTTTCTGAATCTCTCGAGGGTAGAACAGGCACAGCAGTCTGTTTTCCTCTTCTAGCCCACGGGTAAATCGTGGAAAGTGCTGTGCTCCAGTAAGAGACCATGACGGGTTGACCTGGGAACCTCAAAGCGTTCTCACGGTGGGGGTGGGTGGCATCCGTGAGCTGCTGCGAGAGAATAGTCTCTGACCGCTCACATGGTGATTGGTGTAAACCTCTTGGCCTGGTTTTCCGCCCCGGTCATTGTGTACTTCTTGGGTGTACTTTTCTATCCTGCTAAGCGTCCTCACCACGGCCGACCTCTGTGTACCTGCTCCCGTCACGGTGTGCCTGTCGAATGTTCTGTCTCAATCTGAAAGGTGCCGGTCTTTGCAATTATGGACCTACCTCCAACGGTGCGTACACCAACCTCCGTGTACCTGATTCACTCGGCGCGACCGTGACTGTCCCGTGGTCATTCGGGGCGTACTTGTCGGCGCTCCTAGGTCTGAACGTGCGTGGCTGTACCTGAACGGGCCCTCGCATCGCCGCGCGCACTCCGCTGAGTCCGCGCGCGCCGGGTTCGACCCGTGCCTCCCTGACTGCTGCGGGCTCCGCGCTGGGGTCCCGCGGACGTCGGCGCCGCGGGGACCCAGTCCCGCGTCCTGCGTGCGGCGTCCCGCTTCCCCGCCCCCCCTCCGGGCCCGACCGGCTGGCGCGCACCGGCTGCGGGGGCGGGGCCGGAGGCCGGGGCGGGGCGCCGCGGGGGCGGAGCAGGAAGGGGCGGTGGCCGCTCCGCCCCCTGCCGCCCGGGCCGGCAGCCGCCTCCCCTGCCCGGCTTCCGCGTCACGGTGCCGAACGCCACCTGCCTGCTCCGTATAAAGGCGCCACCGGCCTCGCCCCCAGGACTCGGCCCCATGGAGACGCCG
Organism: Paguma larvata; assembly: GCA_030068075.1. NCBI lineage: Eukaryota > Metazoa > Chordata > Mammalia > Carnivora > Viverridae > Paguma > Paguma larvata. Next base: position 28,220,141 of record CM057833.1, read on the forward strand.
CGGGCCGCGGCTGGCGCTCGGCGGGGTGAGGCGCGCGGCGGGGCGGGGGCGCGGGGCGCGGGCCCCGGGGGCGGGTGGGCGGCGCGGGGAGGGCTCCGGCGGGTCCGGGGGGGAGGGACGTGGGGCGGGTCCCTCCGATTTCGCCCGTCCCCGGGAGCCCCTCTAACTTAGCCCAAGTTGGGGGAGCCTCGGGGAGGGGGGCGATAAAGTCCGGAGGGGGGCCGAGGGGGCGGCGGGGCTCGCGGCCGCGACAGCCTCCGCGTCGCGGGCGCCCGGCGGCCAACCAGAGTTTCCCAGCAACTTTTCTCGCCAGTGGGTCGCCTCGGAAACTTCCCCCCGGCCGGGAATCCGGCCGCGGGCCCTGCGCCTCCTCGGCCTGGGCTTCGAGCGCAGGGCGGGCGGAGGCGCTGACCTCAGCGGGGAAGCCCCCGGTACCCCCTCCCCCCTCCCAGCGCCCGTCCAACCCCGGGTTTCCATCAGAAAGCCCCGCCCCGCAGCTGTGGGGGCGCGGCGACGTCCTCCGAGGCCTCCTAGGACTTCTGGGTCCCCTGGGTTGCCGCGGGACTAGGGGGCGGGGTAGGAGGTGGAGTCAGACCGCCTAAGTTCAAGTCCTTGCGCCACCAGCTAACAGCTGGATGACCTTAAGCAAGTTCCTGAAGTCTGTGGCTCTGTTTCATCTTGCATATACTGGGAATGGTGACTCCTAGCTGGGACAGCTTTTGAGAGGGTAGGAGAGGTGACACGTGCAGACGGCTTTGCACGGTGCCGCCAGTCTGTGTGGTCTCAACCTGTTGGGCAGGGTAGGGGATGGAGAGGGGTAGGGGAAAGAGCCACTCCCATCTTTAATTCTCCTGGTTGTCCTACAGGAGCTGTGACAGGTGCCTTCCATCAATCAGAGCTGTGAGTGGCAGGTGGAGAGAGGTCCACTCAGGCAGCCAGCCCCACCATGAGTCTGTGGGAACTTGACAGTCACAGCTGCCAAGGGACCCCCAGGCCGGCTCAGGAGCCCAGCACTGAGGAGGCATCGGCCGTGGAGCTGCAGATGAAGGTTGATTTCTTCCGGAAGCTAGGCTACTCGTCCGCGGAGATCCACAGTGTGCTGCAGAAACTAGGGGTGCAGGCCGACACCAACACAGTGCTGGGCGAGCTGGTCAAACATGGGTCGGCAGCCGAGCGGGAGCGCCAGGCCTCCCCGGACCCTGGCGCTCAGCTCCCCCTGGTTCCCCGGGGTGGGGGCGCCCCCAAGGCTCCCGCCCTGGAGCCCTCGCCCCCGGAGGAGAACAAGGAGGGCAGTGACCTGAGGCCTGTGGTCATCGACGGAAGCAATGTGGCCATGAGGTACGTGTCATTTCTGGGGCTAAGACCGGGGCCTGTGGCCGGCAATCGTGGCTGGCTGTGTGTCTCTACACCTGTGATAAAGAGGCCTTCAGGCAGGAGTGTGACCTGTTCTCACAGACACGTCTAGAGGAAGGGAAAGCCTTTTATTGAGGCTCTACTATGTGCCAAGAGACTCCCTTAGTCCTTATGGCTTCTTGGAAGTGGGTTTGTGAGGAATGTTTTAGGGCTGAGAACAGAGGCTCAAAGACGGGCTCGTGGGCTCGGTATTGATACGTGGTAGAGCCGGGATTCGAACTCAGGTCCTTCTGTCTCTGGAGTTCACCTTATGTGCTACGTGTCTCCCCGAAGGCCAGCACTCAATCTCAGTTCCTCTCCTGCGACACGAGGCGGCGTGGCGTAAGGGGAGTAGACTGTGGGGCCAGCTCGCCCGGGTAGGAGCCCCCGTCACTTGCTGTGTGTACGCGCTCTCCTCGTCGGTGAGACCCGGCCAACCCCTGCTCAGGTGACATTTCCGAGGAGTGGAGGCACAGAGCCTGCAGAGAAGCGGGAGCCCAGTAAGCTCTAGTCGTCGTTACTGCTGTCATTTAGGGTCTGGGGCCTCTGAGGCCTTGTTGTCACAGACCCGGACTCCCAAGGAAGCAGGCCCAGGTACTGAGGCCTATGTCTCTGTGACTAAGAGTGACCTTGAGGATCTGGTGTACCTGGGGGGGCGTGGGCAGGTCCCCTGGGACTTGGGTTGCCTCTGGTACAGCTGAGCCACCTGGGCCCACGGGCCTCCCGGGGGCCAGAGCCAGGACTCCGTCCCAATAACGGTCCCCTCTCCATGAAGACTGTCACAGGGAACAGGGGCAGGCCCAGGAAGCCAGGGGCCACGGCTGTCCCTGACCCCAGGGTGCACAGGCCTCCCTTCAATCCAGGCCTGGCCCTCTGGCCCTGCTTTCTCCCGGGCCCTCCAGGGTGGTTGCTGAGTCAGGTCTGGGTGGATTGTTCACCAGGAAGAGTTCCCATGGGCGTGGACAGGGAGACCCCAGACACGGGGTGGGGCCTGGAGAGGGCTCTTGGTCTGCCAGAGGGGTCTCCCAGGTGGGCTGCCTCAGGCTGCAAAGCCCGTAAGCCCCTCCCACTCCCGGCCCCACTGGGCCAAGTCAGCTGTAGGGCTGCTTGGTCCGGGCCCAGCTCGGTAGGTATGCAGGTGGCCTGTTGTGGCCACCTTTGGATTCGGTGTTCCCATCTCTGAAATGGGCTGAGCTTAGGTGGGAGGCTGGGTAGAGCTGGCTCCCACATGCTAGCGGCAGCTGTTACAATCCGTGCTTTGAGCCTTAGGGGTCCCCTCTCAGGCTCCAGCAGCCTGGGGCTGGGTGAGGAGCTGTCTGTCTGTGACTTTTTCCCCTGGAGGCTCGGGTGGGTTGCGCTGAGCTGAGGCTGCCTGCCAAGGACTCTCTTCCCACCCCCTCCCTCCCCAGGGGCAGCCATGTGCTCTGTGTGTTTGTATCCAGGCAGGAGGAGGAGGGGCCTGGGCGGGAGGAGGGGGGTGGCCCGGAGGAGGCGCTGGGGCCGAGAGGCACCGCCTTGGGGGTTTCTGAGCCAGGGCTGTGGCAGGAGGGGAATTCCAGCCTCAAACTTCCTGTCTCAGCTGCTGCTGGGTTCCTGCCCTGCCGCCCCCTCCCCCCCCAAGGGCAGACGGACCAGCCCCCACCGTATGCAAATCGTGGGGAAATTCACCTCTGTTTCCTTCTAAGGGAATTTTTCTCTTCTAGCCGGGCCCAGCCCGGGCAGATCTCTTTACCTGGGTGGCCTGGGCCGGCCCTGCCCTCTGTGCTAGGGTGGGAGCTGCCGAGCTGGAGTCCCTACCTCCTCACACATCTTAGCCAGCGTCTAGTTAGCCAGGCTCGAGGGGGCCCTGACCTTCTGGGCGGACAGGACTGCCGTGGGGGAGGGAGGATGTCCGGTTTGCCTGTGCCAGCGGAGCTTCCTCCACTGCAGCAGGAGGGACTAGAAGTTAGCTCTAGGGAGGCACTCCTGGCCCGACTCGACCTGAGGGACTTACATCACGGGCTCTACTCCTGCCAAGAGCAGGGCCCTCCCTACCGTTCTCAGGAGTGCTTCAGAGGCTAGGACAGCTACGGGCAGACTTGTCCCCAGCTCAGGCTTTTGGTGCCCAGAGGCGGTACCCTGTCCTTGGAAGCTCTGGCATCCCGTGGAGTCCTGAGGCTGGCAGATGCTGGCCTCGGATGGGCCGTGTGCACGTGTGTACAGAAGCAGGTCAGCGGGTGCATGCGCAGACTGCTCACCTAAGCCCGGGAGCCACGCCAGGGGATGGTCACGTTCCCAATGGGGAGAGACGGCAGAAGGCCCAGGGAGGGGCATCACGAAGACGCCAGGGACCTTAGGCGTGCTGGGACCTCAGGGGGGCTTCTCCGAGGCAGTGCCGTTTCACCCGGGTCCCGAAGGGCAGGAGTTCGCCCGCCGCATCCTCGTCCCCTGTCCCCTGTCCCCTGTCCCCAGCCTGCCCCTACCTTGTAACGCTTTGTTCAGACTCAGATTCAGGAGCTTTTCCTTCCGCTCGATGAACTTCATGTTCTGCCGTTAGGGACTAGAACGGCAGGCCAGGAGCCCCAGATGTGGGTCCAAGTTCTGTCTCCTGCCAACCCGAGGCGAGTCGCAGAGCCTGGGTTTCCTTCACTGTGGCCTCGTAAGGATGAAGACAGGAGGTGTGGGGCTCTTCTGGCCCCCAGCGGGAGCCCGGTGCCCGCTGACCGCCATCTGCCCCCACGGCCAGGGCTGGTACTTTGTACCTGTCTGAGCGTCCGCAGCCGTGGGGGTTCCCAGCACAGGCTCTGGGGCTCGCGCCTCTGTCCGTGTTCCACTGTCGCCGCAACCGCTGGGCCCTGGACGGGTTTTCTCACCTGAGCAAAGGGGAAAGCGGCCTTTAATGATAGCACCCTCCTCAGAGGCTCGCTGATGATTCGGTGTTCAGCGCTTTGGTCAGAGCCTGGCTCACAGCCCTCGGTAAACGTGAACTTTTACTATAAGCAGGCTGGTGGACAGCAGGGAGGCCCCGCCACCCGGCGGGAATGAGAGCTGACTTCAGCTGGACTTTGCCTCTCTCTCTCCCCCCCCCCGCCCCCCGCAATTTACGGAGACCTTCAGACCCGGGAGCCCCAGCCTATCCCCCAGACAGCCTCCGTGCCCCCTAGCCCCCCCGCTCCCTCTCTACCTTCTCTTGGGGCCATCACCCACCCCAAAGCCACCCACAGGATGTGGTCGCCTGTGGACTTGCCTCCTTTGCGTAACGTTTATTCTGTTTAATTTCGCCAAGTAGGAGAGTCTGAGCTGTTCAGACTGAGGGGTGAATGGGGGGCAGGGGCTGTTGGCCGGGGGGAGCCGTGGCGGGGCCCATGCCGTGCCCCCAGCCTGGGCCGAGAGCCCTTCTACAACATCCGGGGTTCCCTGGGAGCCCCCTGGCTTCCTCTCACCCTCCCAGGAGGCCACTTGGACCCTCCACTTGGCTGGACTGTCTCTGGCCTCGACAACAGGAAAGTGATGCCACTGACACGGGCCCTTCTTAAGGAGGCCATGGACCAGCAGGCCCGCCTTTCAGATACAGAGACTGAGCCAGAGCAAGCCGGCAGCCCCTCAGGGCTGGCTTCTGGCTCCAGCCGCATTTGGACTGGGGTGAAACCCAGTCATCAGACCACAGCCAGGGGGCGATGTCCCATCTCGCAGCTCCCCTGCTAACAGAGAGTCCCCTGGTGTCTTCCTGACAAGTCTTTCTGCCTCGGGTCACGCCCTCCCCAGGAGGGTGAGGAAGGGACAGGGCGGGCCTGGCGTTTGGGGGAATGGGCAGTCTTGGGAGGAAAAGCCGTGCCCTTTCGCTTTCAGGCTGGAAGGCTCCCAAGTGGCCTCTCCCACTCTGTCATCGCTGGCCTGTGTTGGACAATGGATGCTGGCTCCTTCCCCTTCGCCCTCCTCAGTCCCAGCCCCTGGGGCTTGTGTAGGACTGAACTTTAATCCGTGTCTAATCCGGAGCAATCTGGTTTCTCTTCAGTTAGCTGGGGCTCGGCCCTCCCCACCCCCACCACGCAGCACCGCCCGCTGGGCGCGGGAGCGCTGGTGACTCAGTGTGCCTGCCTGTGTGCCTCTGTGTCCCTGTGGTCCCAGCACACCCCCCCCCCCCCGCCGGGCGGGGCAGGAACCAGAAGGCTCCCGGAGCCTTTCCCCCACCCCCAGGTGTGTTGCAAGCAGCCTGACCCTCCCCCACATGGGAAGCGGGTGCCGCCAGATTCCTGGGCGTCTCCTCACTGTCGGGAGATGGAACCTCAGGGAAAGTCCCCGGTCTGGCCATCCGGGACGCCCTGGGAACCAGCAGGGAATGTAGGCCTTGGGCCAGAGGGCAGTGGGCTGAGCCCAGGGCACGACCCGGGAGAGAGCCGCTCCCTCCTGCCCGGGGCTAGGGGAGAGCACCCAGCCACCAGCCACCCTCATGGGCTGACCCTGTGCCGCCTTGTCTTCCCAGCCACGGGAATAAGGAGGTGTTCTCCTGCCGGGGCATCCTCCTGGCGGTGAACTGGTTTCTGGAGCGGGGCCACACAGACATCACCGTATTTGTGCCATCCTGGAGGAAGGAGCAGCCTCGACCCGATGTGCCCATCACAGGTGAGTGGCGCCTCTGGCCCGGGGCGGGGGGCGGGGGGGGGGGGAGGTCTCACCGCCCCAGCAGGGCTTTTCCCCAAGGGAGCCGCTTTGGGGGGCGTGACTGACAACCTCTGGGCCTCACGCAGGAACCTCCTTCCTTTGGGTTGTTTTGTTTTGTTTTGTTTATGTTAATTTATTTTTGAGGGAGGGAGAGAGCATGAGTGGGGGGGGGCACCCAGCAAGGGGACATCGGAGGATCGGAAGAGGGCTCCAGGCTGAAGCTTAACCTTAACCGCCTGAGACGCGCTCCCCCCGCCCCGGCTCCCCGGAGCTCCGAGCTCCCGTGCCTGGCCAGCCCAGAGGCTCTGGGTCCAGCCTGGGCTCTGACCCGTGCCGCCGCCGCCGCCACCCCCCCCCAGACCAGCACATCCTGCGGGACCTGGAGAAGAAGAAGATCCTGGTGTTCACCCCGTCGCGCCGCGTGGGCGGCAAGCGCGTGGTGTGCTACGACGACCGCTTCATCGTGAAGCTGGCCTTTGAGTCCGACGGGGTCGTGGTCTCCAACGACACGTACCGCGACCTGCAGGGCGAGCGGCAGGAGTGGAAGCGCTTCATCGAGGAGCGGCTGCTCATGTACTCCTTCGTCAACGACAAGTACGGTCCCGGCTCCCGGGCCCGGGGTCCCCAGGGAGAAGCCGGGGGTGTCCTCGGGCGTGGGGCGTTGCCGCGGCCGGGAGCTCTGCCGGGGCCACGGCCTCGCATCCGGGCAGCTCTGGGGGCGAGAGGGACTCCCCGCCGGGTAAAAGGGGCCGGGCTGGGCCGGTGGATCTTAACGCAGAGGCGCAGCAGCCTCCGTGCTGGGACCCGGTCGGTGGTTGTGGTTCCCAGCGCTCGGTCTCGGACCAGAGGCCAGTGGAGGGAGGCAGGCTTCGATTCAGATTTCCAGGTTGCTGGCCTCCCCACGCCCTCAGAGAGTGCCCGGCGAGAGAGCTGCCCTTCCCCCTCCCCCCCCCCCCCGCTCCCCCTCCACGGGGCCTTCCTCCCCTCCCTTGGGGCATTCCCACCCTGGGCCCAGAGATGCCCTGCAGGACAGACACCAGTTTTACGACTGGCGAGGCCCGCCGTCCAGCCTCCTGCTTGGCGCTGAGACGTCCCCCTTCGTGCCTCCCCCCTACTCTGCAGGTTCATGCCCCCCGACGACCCCTTGGGCCGTCACGGGCCAAGCCTGGACAACTTCCTGCGGAAGAAGCCCCTCACGGCCGAGCACCGGAAGCAGCCGTGTCCCTATGGTAAGAGGCCCGGCTGCCCCCTCGCTTCTTTGCCCTCCTCCCTCATCCAAGTCCGCCCGGGCCCCCAAGTGCTTCCTCTCCGAGACCACCCGGCCCCGAGTTTCCCGCGCCCACCGTTCCCCCTCCCAGCCCTGCTCAGAGCCCCCTCGTTCTCTTCCAGGGAGGAAATGCACCTACGGGATCAAGTGCCGGTTCTTCCACCCGGAGCGGCCCAGCCGCCCCCAGCGCTCTGTGGCCGACGAGCTCCGCGCCAGCGCCCGCCTCTCGCCCCCGAGGGCCCCGAGCAAGGACAAAGGTGGCCGGCGGCCTTCACCTTCATCCCAGCCCGGCTCTCTGCCGGCAGAGCCTGAGCAGGGCGGCCCGGACGGGAAGAAGCCGGGAGCCCGGGCATCACCGGGGCCGCACCGGGAGGGCCTGACCCAGACCTTCGCCCCGGCGGGCAGGAGCCTCCCACCCAGCGGGCGCAGCGGCGGCAGCTTCGGGCCCGCAGACTGGTTCCCCCCAACGCCGGATTCTCTCCCGTACTCCTCCCAGGAGTGCCTGGACTCGGGCATCGGCTCCCTGGAGAGCCAGATGTCAGAACTGTGGGGGGTTCGCGGAGGCGGCCCCGGAGAACCCGGCCCGCCTCGGGGCCCTTACGCTGGCTACGGTCCCTACGGGGCCGAGCTCCCGGCCGCCCCGGCCTTCCCCACCTTTGGACGGGCCGTGGGCGCCGGCCACTTCAGTGTCCCTGCCGACTATGCCCCGCCGCCAGCTGCCTTCCCACCCCGAGAGTACTGGTCCGAGCCCTACCAGCTGCCCCCACCCACCCCAGTCCTGCCGGAGCGGCAGGTGCCAGGCCCGGGCGCCGAGCGGGGCCCGTGGGCCGGGGCCGGGAGCCTCGCCAAGGAGCGAGCCAGCGTGTACACCAAGCTGTGCGGGGTCTTCCCCCCGCACCTGGTGGAGGCCGTGATGGGGCGCTTCCCGCAGCTCCTGGACCCCCAGCGGCTGGCTGCCGAGATCCTCTCTTACAAGCCCGGCCACCCCAGCGAGTGACCCAGCCGGCCCCGAGGCTGGGCGGAGGGAGGAGCAAAGTAGGGAAGGGAACTCACAAACCAAAGATACTGTAGGATTGGTTCTGGCCCAGCCGGCACCTGGAGCCGAGCGGGGCAGGAGCGATCGCCCTGTTGATGCACATTGTATCTGTAGTTTAAGGAGACGCGCCGCCAAGGCGTCCGTCCGTGGCTGAAGCCCAAACCCTCCTTTCTCTCAGAGGGCGGGGCGGGAGGTGGTGGGGAGCAGAGGCCTGGGCTGGGGGCCCTGTGCACGGCCCCCCACCTCCGCCCCATCCCTGGGATGCCGGCCCCGGCCGGCTCGTTAGGCACCGTGTGCCTGCCCTCCAAGGGCTCCTCCTGTACGCCAATGAGGCCTCCTCCGCGCTCTCGCGGGGCACCGGGCTTCATGTTAGTAAGCAAGATGCTTCTTATTAACCCACCTTCTGTCCCACTCTGTTCGCAGCGCCCTTGCCCGCACTGCGGGGGTCCAGGGCCCTCTGACTCCGCCCTCTCTTCCCTTCCTTCTGTACTCAGAGTCATCTCGCCCTTCCCTGAGGGCGGGGACACGTATGTGTGTGTGTACAGGTGTAATGTTAAATATTTTAAGTGTAAGTCCTCGCGCTCCCTTTCCATGTCAATAAAGTACAACGTGAGCCGCCGTAAGGGCTGAGGGTCTTCGTCGTGCCTGGGAAGGTCCGCAGGTGGGCACCCAACCCCAAAGTGCTCAGCTCGGCCCCCTGGGGGCAGAGGCTTCCTTTACTGAGGCGCCGAGAGAGAAGGCAGTGGGGGAGACTCAGGCAGGGGTGGGAGAAAGTTGGCCGGGGCTGCGGGGGCAGGATGGGGCTGTTCCCCCCCTTCTGTCCTGTGACTGGACCTGAGGAGAAGACCATCTGGCTGAGAATAGGGCTTCCGGGAGAGTTTGGGGGTAGAGGGGGTGGGGAAGCCCTTGGGTGCTCAGCTTGGGCCCTATCTTCCCAGACACTGCCGTGTTCTAGAGGCGGAGTCGCTGGGGCAGCGGCCTTGGAGAGGCACTGGGTAACCTCCAAGTGAGAGGCGAGGGGTCCTGGTCCCAAACTCAAGCACTGGCTCTGCCACCAATTATGTCACCTGGGGCCAGTGACCTCATCTGTGAAGTGGGTTAATAACAGGACCTCCCTCACGGGATTGTAGGGAGTACATGGGAGCATGCTTGTTGATTGAGTGCGTGACCCAATGTCTGGCACATAGTAAGTGCTCATTAAAGGGCCTCTGGCGTTGTTCTCTGTGGGCTGTGTTCACCTCACCATCGCAACCTTCTTATCTGCCCCTGGAAGGAAGGAAGCCAGCCAGGAATATATTTTTTTTTCTTTTTTTTTTTTCCCAGATGAATAAATGAGATATAAATGTTATTTTTTAAAAATTTAATGTTTATTTTTGAGAGAGACAGAGCGCAAGCAGAGGAAGTGCAGAGAGAGAGGGAGACCCAGAATCTGAAGCAGGCTCCAGGCTCTGGGTTGTCAGCACAGAGCCCGATGCAGGCCTTGAACCCACGGGCTGTGACATCATGACCTGAGCTGAAGTTGGACGCTTAACCGACTGAGCCACCCAGGGGCCCCTCGATGTTAAATATTTAAAGCGAAGTGCTGGCTTGTCAGATGATCCCCAAACACACACCATCAGCAGGGCAAAGTGGAAAAACACAGTTCGAATGATTCTATATTTGAACATCTCACCTAATTCGTACTTCTTGTTTATGAAGCTTTTATAGTGTCTGTATTTTGTTTTTAGCCGCTGCTCTGGCACAGAACAGCTGGGCGGCGTGTTGAGGGAGTTACCACGCTGGCCATCTCCCCGCACACTAGGCCCCCGCTCCGTTCTTCGCCCGGAACATTCTTTAGAAGCCTGCACTGGGCAGGAACCCAGGCACAAGGTGGGAAGGATCTCCGCACACACGCTCTCCAGGCCTCCACACCTGTGCTTCGGCGCCCCGAGCCCCTTGCTTCCAGCCTCCTCCGAAGGCTTTTTCTGCACGGAGAAATGTCATTGCCTTATTTATAAAATAGGGTTTTTTTCCCAGCCAAGTGCTAGATAAAAAGCTGTTTGTGGGCCTCCGTTTCTTTGTATGGAACCGGAAGCTAAAAGACCAGCCTGTCCAGTTCCTTCTCAGCCACCGGCCATGCCCAGTGCTTTGCCCGAGGTCCGGGAGCCGGTCCTCGAGTTAGGGGCCCCTGGCTCCACACATCTGAAGAAGGAATGTCCCCAGACACCGGTTTGCAGCAACTCTCAGGCCCGAGAGGGACGGAGGCGGGGCGGGGGGTTCCTTCAGCCCCGCACCTCACACCCCTGTTAGGTGTATGGCGTCCACGCAGGAGTCCCCCCGGCATGGCAGTGAAATGCTCAGAAGTGGGGGCCCCGACGGCCAGGCCCACCGAGCCCCCTCTCTCTGTACGCGGCGTAGCACAGCAGTGGCCTGGACGGGGAAGTCGGGTGCCCGCACCCCTCCTCTCCTCATGCCGCCAGCCAGCCGTCCGTAGACTCGAGGGCTCACATTTGGTCCTCGGCCGGAGCTGAAAACTCTTGATTTGCCGCTTGTGCTTTTGGGGGACGGGGGACGGGGGAAGGGGGAAAGGGGCCTACAGGCCGGTCTGGAGGCCGTGCCTGGCCCCGCTGGCTCGCTGACAGGCACCGACGAGGACAGCAGAGCCCACGAGGCTGGTGCCAGGGGCTCCGGTGAGGACAGAGTCAGTCCAGGGCCCTGACGGCACCCGGCTTGGCCGCGCCCGCCATCCGGGGGTCGCAGCTGCGCCCCCTACCCCAGGGCCTCTTTCTCAATCTGGCCGCCAGGCCCAATGCCCACCACGTTTCTTTCCCACGACTTGGGCTGTAACTGGGGGGTTCTCCCCACTACCTCCTTGCCCCACCCACCGAAGCGCCTGTCCCCACAAGGCCTCAGGGTTCCCACCTGTAAAAGGGACACGAGGATCCCTGCCTCTCTCTAGACTCGACGAGAGGATCCCTCGGTCCGTGTGGTGCCAGCCCGAGAGGGAAGAGTCCCGGCCGCGTGGCGCTGGGCCGCTCACTCCCCTCGGCTTCCTGGCTGGCCTCACGAAATAGTTGTACGGTTTGCCCAGGCTCGTGGGAGGGAGAGGGTGGCAGGGCAGGAACCGATCCTGAGACAGAAGTTCCAGCCACCGGGGCGTGGGGAGGATCAACCTCAGGTGGCGGCCCCGCGTGCCCTTTCCTCCTCTGCCTTCCTGGTCCCAGGAGCTGAGAAGCCGGTGGGGAAACCGGTGAGTATGCAAATCCTTGCATTGTTGGGAAATGATCCCGGGGAGGGGGAGCTCCCGGGGGCTGGCCTCCTGCCCGCCCTTCCCGAACCCCCTCCCTCCCGCAGGTCCCCCACCTCACCCTGGGGCTCTCACCAGCAGGGGCCAGACCCTGAGTCTCCTTGCAAGCTGTCTCGATGCTGATTAGCCCTGCTGGGGACACAGGGGGGACTACAGATGCCTGGGCCTCCCTGGCAGAGAATGACTTGGCCCCCAGTGGATGACAGTCCCTGCTCGCTCCGCCCCCACCCTGCTTTGTTAGCCCGAGGAAAACCCAGGGGTCCCCTGAAGAGCTGGGGAACTGTGTTCGACCAGGAGCAGGAGAGCTGAGGCTCCAGGGGAGCAGCTGGCTCTCCCGGGCCGCCCGCCCCCAGGACTGCCGGCACCTCCACCATTGCGGGGCTCCCTCAGGGTGGGGTGGGCTGAGAAGAGGCCACCGCTGACCAGGCAGCTGCCACCTCCTTCCCCCGTGTCTCCTCCCTCACAGAGAAGGCCAGGGCCCCTGGCCCAGGAGGGGGTGGGCGGGCCTCCGTCAGAGAAACTGGGATTCAGTGACACACAAATCTAGGAGGTGGGTGTGGGGGGGAGAGTGGAGCCACCAGCCCAAGCCCAGGGCCCAGCTGGTCCCTGGGGGCTCCTGCCCCCAAACCAGGCCGTCTCAGGGTCCTAAACAGGGCTTCTCAAATCGCTGGCTCATCCCCCCCCCCCAGACCATAGCAGAGTGGGTGGAGTAGAGCGTGGTGAGTAAGCGCCTGTTGGGGGACCTCCTTGTGCCTGGGAAGGGTGTGGGAGATTTGGCTGAAAAGGACAGGAAGTAAAGCCCGACAATTAAGGAAACGCCGGCCATCCCAGGCCAGGGTATGTAAATCCTGCCAGCTACTTCCTGGAGGGGGAGGAGGCCCCAGGCTGTCATCCTAGGATGTGGCCTCCTGAAGCCCATCTCAAGGCAGCTGCTGGCCATCTCCAGCTGTCCGCCCATTTAAGAAATGGCTGCAAAACTGGGTGGAAGGAAAGGAACAGACAACCCGCACCAACCCACACCGACTCGGGCACCTTGCTGGGTCTGGGAAGGGTCCGCCGGCTCAGATTCTGGCTGCTCTCCAGAGAAGCGCCCCACTGAAGGCCGGGTGTGCTTATGGTGCGCTGCCTGCCACCTGCTGGCACCTCCTGGTATGACAGCCTAGCAAGGGGCGGCTCAGCCCTCACAGCCACCAGCACTGGCCCCAATGGAATGCAGAGACGAGCATCTTCAAAATGATCTGAAAACAAGAATCTAAAGAGAATCCTATGGAAAGCGCTAAGGCAAAAATGGGAATTCTTTTTTTTTAAAACATATATATATATTTTTTGGGTAATACTTATTTGGGGGAGAATGCAAGTGAGGGAGGGGCAGAGAGAGGGGAACGGGGATCCTAAGCGGGCTCTGCGCCGACAGACAGCAGTGAGCCAGATGTGAGGCCCAAACTCCCAAACCTGAGCCGAAGTTGGACGCTCAACCGACTGATCGGCCCAGGTGCCCCCCCCTTCTTTTAACGTAAGCTCTATGCCCAACGTGGGGCTTGAACTCACGACTCTGAGATCAAGAGCCAAGCCTACCAAGGGAATCAGCCAGGTGCCCCCAAAATGGGAATTCTTAATGGCATCCGCAGCTCCACCCTGAAAAGCAACACCGGAGGTCACGGTCGCGCCTTCTACAAAACTGAAAGCTCCAGAAAATTCCGACTGCTACGGGTAACAAATTACCCAAGAAAAACCCTCAGGAACTGGAGGAATCGGGAAGGGAGAAGAGGAAAAAAATACATTCATATTTAAAACGTGGGGCGATAAAAATCACAGCGAGATCCGTGTTTTGACCCCCACCCCCACCCCGTCACATTCTCTACAGCTCAGAGATCCCAGCGCTGAGAACCATGTTTGCAAAATGTAGGGCGTCCTGATGCTGCCCGGAACGGCCAAACAGGACAGAGAGCGCTCACGCCATCAGGAGGCCAGTTGCATCCATTTTGGCGTGAGCACATGGCCGGCAGCAACCAGGCCGCTGCATTGAGGGAACGCTTTCTGGGCTGCGTTACTAGGTGAGAAACGCATGCTACCATTTTTGCTAACTGCCACCCGCACGCGTGCAAATGAGCTCCTTTGGAAGGACATGCAAGGAACTGCCTCTGGGAAGGACAACTGGTGGCTGAGGGACGGGTGGACTGACATTTTTCTTGACCCTACTCCAGTACTATTTGAATGTATGTCGTTTGCATGTATTTCTTATTCAAATGAAATACTGTAAAGCCTGAGGACGGTACAGAAGTCAGTTCTGGGGGTGGGGGTGGGGGTGGGGACCCGAGGCGGATTATTCTGGCTGGCGGGGGTGGGGGTGGGGGAGGGTGGGTCTCTCAAGTTTATTCTTGTACACGAACAGTCAACACGTAGAGGACGCATCCCCCCAACGTGCGCGCATTGTTAAATCATGACAATCGCGTATTTTGAAGATCCAAATGGTTGACTGTCAGCGATTGCTTGGGGTCCAACCAAATATTTATTTATAAATTATCTACAGGTGCTAATGAATATTTACGCAGACTGTAGAACACAGAGTGAGCGCTTCAAAAGGCTGAGCCAGAAAGGAAGGACAAATCGAAGGCCCAATCCGTTCTTCCCGCCCGCCCTGGGCCATCCTCCACACCCTCCTTCCTGGGGCCCGAGAGTCTCCACCGCTGCCCGTCTCGGCAGTGAAAACTTTCACCCCGCAGAAGCAGTTTTTCCAAACAACGTGGCAACGGTTTCAAATCGTGAAGCTTACCGCTTAGAAAATTCAGACACCGGGCGCCTGGGTGGCTCAGTCGGTTAAGCGTCCGACTTCAGCTCAGGTCATGATCTCGCAGTCTGTGAGTTCGAGCCCCGCGTCGGGCTCTGTGCTGACAGCTCATCAGAGCCTGGAGCCTGCTTCAGATTCTGCATCTCCCTCTCTCTGTGCCCCTCCCCTGCTCATACTCTGTCTCCACGTCTCTCAAAAATAAATAAATGCTAAAAAAAAAAAAAAAGAAAACTCAGACACGAGAGCATTTGCGTTAACACGGGAACGAGAAGCCCAGTTCCTTGCCACTCTCTCTGCGTCTTCCACGCGCACCACCCTCCCGGGCGCGGAGGAGGACCCCCGTCTGGGAGAGGTCAGTGTGTCCGCAGGCGCTCGCTCTCCACGCCCACCACGCCGGGGCGGGGAGTCGGGCTTCAGAGGGGAGGGGACTCTTCACGCGTAGTAATGAACGCCTCGGTCATCTGGAGGGAGGCTGAGGGGCAGAGCAGTCAGGACAAGAGCGAAAGAAAAGAAAACAAACAAACTAGGTCACAGTGTGCTTCAAAACGGCATAGCTACTCCTTTCGAAGTTTGGCCACTTTCATGCCCGCGTGGGTCAAGAGGTTGACAATACTCTCTCCGAGATGCTTGGAGTATTCTAGAGCACCCAAGGGCTCAATTTGTGAAGGCGCTCGGAAGGCCTCCCAGATGCGTAGCGCAGCCCCACCTTCCGGCCCTTCCCTCAGCCCCTCGCGCAGGCCCCGAAGAGCTTCCCACCTTTCCCTTGGCGGCTCGTCCCGGCTCTCCATCTTCAACCTGTGGGGGCTGATGCTATGGAGAACATTCTGAGTTTCGACCAACCATTTCCTCAGCCCCTGGAAGTGCAGACTTGAGACTCCCCGGGGAGCTCCGTAGGGACACCGTCCTGCTACCAAGAGCCTGGGTTTTTCGAAACGGCTCAGAACTACCAAAAGGCGCAAAGGACCACCTCCTCCCGACGTGGAGATGAGGCCCGGCTACAGGCCTAAAGCAACCTACCATTCCAAACCCAAGGAAGCTGGTGAAGACCTGTCCGGAAGGAAGCCCCTCTCAGGGGTCCCGGCAGCCGTCCCGGTTTCGGGGTCACTGGTCCGGTGTATGTTTTCGGACAAACGAAGTTAATAAGCTGAGTTACGAATCTCATGCGCAGGGTTTTCTCCCTAAACCTCCCCGGTCCAGAGAACGTGAGCCGTCTCTCAGGACTTAACTCTCTTCAGTCTGTGGTCAGCTTGCAGGGCAACTGGGAGGGCCCCCAATCGATGATGAAAACTTTACAGAGAAAAGCAGCATAAAGCAAGCAGCCTGCCTCTAACCATGACCATCCACACACGTGTGCATTCACACACACAGGTAGGCTTTTAAATAATACATCTTCTGGGGCGCCTGGGTGGCTCAGTCGGTTAAGCGGCCGACTTCAGCTCAGGTCATGATCTCGTGGTCTGTGAGTTCGAGCCCCGCGTCGGGCTCTGTGCTGACAGCTCAGAGCCTGGAGCCTGTTTCCGATTCTGTGTCTCCCTCTCTCTCTGCCCTTCTCCTGCTCATGCTCTGTCTCTATGTCTCAAAAATAAATAAACGTTAAAAAAATAATAAATAAATAAATAAATAAATAATACATGTTCTTAAGCTCGAGCCGACTAGCTCCCCAGCGAATGCCCAACTCGGAGTGTCAGAAGTATTTTCGGGTTTGCTGTGCGCTTTTCCTTAGGGTCATGGAAGCTGTAGGGAGTCCCGCTCCTCTCTTCCGGGAAAGAGAGAAACTGCGAGAGGAGGCTACAGAAAGCTTCTGGTTCCGTTGTTTTTAGTTTTACCGTTGTTTCATTCTTTTTTTTTAAGGAACAATCTAAATCGAAGAAACTATTTTCTTAAGAATGCTGACACTGGGGGCGCCCGAGTGGCTCAGTCGGTTAGGCATCTGACTTCGGCTCGGGTCATGATCTCACGGTCTGTGGGTTCGAGTCCCGCGTCGGGCTCTGTGCTGACGGCTCAGAGCCTGGAGCCTGCTTCAGATTGCGTGTCTCCCTCTCTCTCTGCCCCTCCCCTGCTCATGCTTGGTCTCTCTTGCTCTCAAAAATAAATAAAACATTAAAAGAATGCTGACACTGGAGCCTTGTTACCAAAGACATAGCCGAAGACACCTAATTAGCCACAGAGTCAAAAAAAAAAGAAAGAAAGAGTTTATTTGAGAACAAGACTGAAAGCTTCTGCACATCCGACAAGGCAGACTCGTTTTGATAACAGACGCCATCCGTATTCAGCTCTACCAATATTATCACAATGGAACATATTTTTTTCTAACAAAGATACGGGCATAAGTCAAGGACTATGACTAAACAGCATCAAAGGAAAGGTGGGGCCCCAAATCTTATCCCACAGACTGATTCGTGACATAGGATTTCAATCAAACACTCCTAATGCAGTGGTTCGCAACCTGGCTTCTTATCAGAATCCCAGGGACTCTTTGGAAGGAAATCCCCCAAACTAGACTGCACCCCAGTCAGAGTCTCTTGGGGCGGGGGGAGGGACAGGCCTCGGTAGGTCTTTAAGCTCCCCAGGTGATTCCAGCGAGCGGCCAAGGTAGAGCAGCACTCTACAGAGGCAGGTGGCAGTTCAACAAACCGGCAAGTTCCTCAGCCCGGCCGGCCCGCAGAGGAAGGGGGTCGCCGCCGGGCATCGCTGGCTCTCGCGGGTCCTAGCTTTCACTCTGCCCAAGACCTCCATGCGTTCCCAGCTGCGGGAGGCACCGTGAGCCTTTCCGTGTGCCTTACCGATTTTTAGAGCAATGTTTTAATCAGGCGGATACCAGCAAAGAGAGAAAAATGGAAAAAGAAAGAAATTTCCATAAGGCATGATGCGAATAAGTGAGTGAAGAAGCAATCTCAGGCTGGAAAGTAGAGCATGAGAAGTCAACACCTGTGCGATTTTATTCATATGAAAGAATAAAAACATCTATTTTAAAAGGATTGATTGAAACTTAGGTTTTTCAGCTTTTCCTGTTCCTTGAACGTGAAACTGCTTCCAACGCAGGGAGAGTTAAGATAGGGAGTTATAAACACTCTTTACCTTCCCCCCCTGCGAAAACAAAACAGAGCCAAGTTGCCCATTTTTTTTATGGCAGAACCAGATAACTTTCTGCTGAGGGTATTGGCACCTGCACGAAGCGGACGATCGGAGACGCCAGCAGGAAGGCGTGAGCCGTACAACAGCGTTACAAAAAGTCCCCAAGGAAAAGAAGACGGTAAAAACAATAGAAAAATAAGAAAACACAAACAAAATAAGAAAATGCCAGATATTTACAGCCTCCCTCTGAGACGTGACCTATGTTCTACTTTCAGCATCAAACAAAACCGGGGAACATTTCTCGATGGGGATCACAGACGGAGAAGCTGGTGCCAGCCAGTTTGGGGGGTGGGGGGAGACACTCATTCCAAGAAGGGAGAAACGCACAGTTAGCAACTTGCTGGAATTGTAACCACGTCTTGGTCTTCTTGCAGTTCTGTTACTAAAAATGACACAAAGCAAGCGATCCAGTGTGGTCTTACAGAAATGACTCGTCACCACGGTTCAGAACAAACTACTCAGTCACAGGCACTGGGTCGGGGAAAGCAGAGGTGGATGGCCGCGCACTCAGGTGAGGGATATTTATCTTTGTGAGGTCGGAGGAGGGAAGCAGGGCTCTATAGCCTGGAAGCTTCTGCACTAATGAGTCTTCTAATAGTCCTGAAGAGAGAAAAACAAAGTCCCGACTTACTCTCAGCAGCACGTTAGTTTGCACCTAAGGAAAACAAAACTCGCTCATAAAGAACGCTGCCAGCGGGTGGCTCTGCAGCCGAAGGTGCTACTTCAAATGTAACAGACAATACTTCGCGTCTGAAAATGGCCTGTCTTCCAAGTCCACAGAGGGACCGAAACATCGGTTCTGCCCTCATCAGGCCCCCTGGGCTCACCAACCAGAGAAAGAAAAAGAAAACCAACAAACCAAAAAAAAAAAATCCCCAAAAAACAAAAAAGACCCTGGTATTAATTCATTCTTTAACCAGAGGGGCTTTTCCTTCAGGAAAATGTGTGACCCTTTTCTCTCTCCAAAATACAACAGGAAGTTAAATAACACCTACAAGTTGAAGTGTACCCAAATGGACCCCCCAGCCTTCAAAATGAGAGCTGCAACTTGAGAGAGAGAGCGAGAGCGAGAGAGAGAGAGAGCGCGCGCAAGCACAGGAGCACTCGGGCTCTGAGGATGCACACACGGTTCTAATCATCTACAAAATCACCAGCCTCTCTGAAATGGTCTGGCTGATACTTACAGCTCGTGGTTTTTTGTTTAACTTCAGATCAATCCTGTGATAGAAAAGATAAAAGATATTTGCATTTTAATTTACAGAAAAAGGGGCCAGGAATCAGCTACTGCATAGGGCACAAGCTATAACAGAGACTATTTGGTTAAGTCCACATTCTTCATTAGACTATGTCATATTTAGCTGTTTACCTGGATATTATTAAGCAAGTATTTAAAAACATAAGCAGATACTCTTGCCGCAAGGCAAACTTAGATGACAAAAGGAAATATACAGCAGTTACGAAAGCCATATAATTTTAAAACTATTCAAAACTAGGCGTTAAAGAGATCGGATTAAGAGGGCATGCTCTATGTTAACGTGTTAGCTCTGTAACTAACTCTATCGCTGATAATCACAGAGACACATAATGATTAAGAACAGGAAAGAGACTAGGAGTTTGTATTTCTGGACATGAAACACAAAAGAAATTAAATGCATTTCGATTTTTAAATCTTTCCAAAGCAAAATATCGAGATCTTAAACTATTAATCTCCTTACGAAGCAAAGCCAGAAAATCAATTTAAATGTGAATTAAAGGTTATCTACTTTTAAAGAAATTAAAATGCATAAAAGTGAAGTTTACTTAATTTTGCTTAAGTTATTAAATAAAATGTTACCTCCATCACGTTTTTCTGTTTTTAAAAAAAACTTCCCAGCCTAACCTAATATACATACCTACAATTAAACAGATAAACTAAGGGTTAGAAAGGCCTCGAAAAGGCATATCGGTCTCTACACACTCAACAACACAGCACAAATACTAATTCAAATCAAACTTACTCAAAGTCATAATCAAACATGCCAGACGGGCTGAGGGGCAGCGTTTGAAAGGAAGAAAGCAATAGAAATTAATATACTAAATTGGATAAATTAGTCGATTAGCCACCCTAGCAAGATTCGTAGAAACAAAAATCAGCTTTCAGAATCTTAAGCCATAAAGTTTCCAACATCAAAGCACCCAAGATTTTGTGGTTGGGAGAGCCCCTTCCCTCCCGGATTTTGTACAGAACAGACTATGGAAGGGAAAGTTGTGTCAGTAGGAAACGAGGTGACTGCAGGCCCTGCATTAGCTGCCAGACCCAGAGTTAGAACTTGTAAAATATTTAATTGCCGTGAAGAATATGAATAGGGCATTAGAAGAAATAGAGAGAGGAGGGTTTAGTCATACAATGAAAGGTGCTTGGAGGACAGTACCAACAATTCAGCACAATATACTTTGACCAACATAAGAGATAAGAACGTTACACGTTTCTAAGAAGAAAGCATTTTGCAACTCGGAACTCGAGTTCGATGTTGGAGGCCTGTCCGGGCACACGGTCGTCTTTCTACAGCCTGCGCCCTAGAGGCCAAGGGTCAAATGAATCACCCCCGGGCCAGGCCTGCTCCGGAAACTGCGGGGCCAGGATTTAGAACACCCAAACC
Organism: Paguma larvata; assembly: GCA_030068075.1. Taxonomy (NCBI): domain Eukaryota; kingdom Metazoa; phylum Chordata; class Mammalia; order Carnivora; family Viverridae; genus Paguma; species Paguma larvata. The sequence continues at coordinate 28,240,325 of CM057833.1, forward strand.
GACAGCCCCTCTACTAAAATAAAGGAGCGCTGACCTCCCCACCCCCTCCACCGCCCCCAGGCCCTCAAGCCTCAGGGACCTGCAAGGGACCGGTGCAGGGGAGGAGGCTGGGCGGGCCACTGCTGCGAACAGAGGGCCGGGCAGACCTCCAAGGCAAACATGAACCCTGATGACCCCAGGTCCTTGGCTGCTGAGACACCTTTCACACCATAGGTAGTTGCTGGAACAATATGCAAAATGCTGCGTTTTCCTCCTCACCCATGTTGGCAAGAGTGGAGCTGGAAGAAGGCATGGCTTCAGTATCCCTTAGGCAACCGTGTCCCTTACATCTGGGAAAAGGTACACCGTGTACCGACCAGGAACTGTCCAAAACCTAACTCTCGGCCTAACTTAATTTTGTTCGCAAATTAAAGTGGACCGGACCCACCTAACGAAACCTTTGCAGACGACCTGGAAGAATTGTAGGGTTTTGTATATTAGTAAAAACCTGTGGGAGCAGCTGTAAGTTATTATTGCAACTGTCTTCCTTAGAGCCGTCAGACATCGCCGGGATTTACTGTTCAGATATCGTGTAAAGTAGGAGAGTTCACAGCGAGGTGATCCTTTATGAATGCTAAAAACCATTTGATAAATGTTCGTATTCCTAAGGAGGACAAATCCAAAAGTTATTCCTTTTTGCTAAAGTTCCATACTTATCCCCACTTTGCTTCACTCACCACTAAACAGTGCCTGCACACAGTGGGTACTCGGACACTGGCACACAGTGGGTACTCGGACATTCGCTGAAGTAATTTACAATTGACGTCATCTGAGTACGTGGGGGCGGGGGGGGTTGGCACGTTGAGGGGAGAAACAAGGACTGCTCGGGGTGGAAACGTACAAACGTGAACAAACGAAGCACTCCGCCCCCACCCCCCCACCCCACCCACCAGGACAGGCATCAGTCAGGGGGCCAAAGGGTCTGGGCCATTCCTGACCGAAGATGGCAGGAATCTGAGAACTGTAACCGGCCACTGAGGTGCTACCCGGGTGCGCTGCCCCTGTTTACATAGAAAGAAGGCAGAGCAGCTCCACTCTGCTGCTTTGGGACAGGTAAGTGCCTGCAGCCAAAGGGAGGAGGTCGGCCAGATGTCACACCAGACGGATGACAAAAGGCTCTAGCTTTCCGGACGGAAAACGTCACTTGTGAAAGGAGTAACTAACATCAAAGAGCTCTGTAAATCCTAGCATTTATAAAAACGGCAGGAAGAAAAGCGATTCCTATGGAAATCCACTAGCAACCTGCAGGAGGAAAGTGAAGTTCCTGCCTAATTCCCTTTTATCGGTCAGCTGATAATGGCGTTAAAACAAGGAAGGATGACCTGCGAGAAACAGGAGAAGCAGGAGCCATCTATCGAGCTATCAAGATCGTGAATGGACAGAACCTCCCAGAAACTTTCAAGGCATCTTGCCCCTACTCTAGACACTGAAAAATAGGAAAAGAGTAATTACTTTAAAATGACACTGGAGTAAATTTAATGAGAGCAACACAGAGCAGGACGTTTAATTATCTTGACGATGTTAAAAAGTATTTTAAGAGTATGGTTCCCTCGGGGGGGCCTGGGGGACTCAGCTGGTCGAGCGTCAGACTGTTTTGATTTCTGCTCAGGTCACGATCCCAGGGACACGGGATCAAGCCCTGCCCCGGGCTCTGCACCGAGCATGGAGCCTGCTTAAGATTCTCGCTCTCTCCGTCCCCCACCCTCACGTCTCCCCTCCCCTGGTCACGTGCTCTCTAAAAAAAAAAAAAAAAAAATTCGGGCTCCCTGCTACTGTTTGTGACCAGCTAGCATTAGTCCGTCCTACCGCAGTGACTATGTAGCCTATAACCTTACACACGAAAAAAGATAAGCGATTTTTGCTCCTTGTTACTGCAGTTATGAGATTGGCATGGTGATTTTTGGTTCGCAGGAAAGTGCTGAGCAGCAGTCTTGAGTCACTATCTGGAGGAAATACTATTTCTGCAGTCTGAAAACCACCACCGCCACCGACAAGAAAAACTCTTAAAAGAACTGACGAATCTACTGAAGCCGAGGAGGCTTGAAGCAGTTTCAGTTCATTCTACATTATCCCCACGTGCCACAACCACGGAGCCAGCCATGCCAACGCTTCGGGTGCGGGACGGCACGTCCCACACGTTTGTGGAACAACCCGGCCCAGGAGCACACCGCAGGACAGGGACTCCACCCCTTCCCTGCTCTTCGCCCTTCCTGGGGCACCCGGGTGGCTCGGTCACTCAAGCACCCGACTTCAGCTCGGGTCACGATCTCGTGAGTTTATGAATTCGAGCCCCGCGTCGGGCTTTGTGCCGACAGCTCGGAGCCTGGAGCCTGTTTCAGATTCTGGGTCTCCCTCTCTCTCTGCCCTTCCCCTGCTTGTACACTGTCTCTGTCTCTCTCAAAAATAAATAAAAACATTAAAATATATATATATCTCCAGGCTCCCAAGAGGAGCGGGACCAAAGCCGGCCTGTGGATACCTGGTTTTCATGCCTCCTAGAAGAAGGGTTGAGGCCAGGGCAAGATTCTCCGCTCTAGAAACTATGCCATTACCCTCTCCGAGTGCAGCTGTTTAACTTCCAATTCTCTGAGTTAAGAGGCCCCAGGATTATCATACAAACCCCAGGCAGAGTGAGTGCTAGCATCTTCTCTGGGTGACACCTGACCTCTCTGTCCACAGATGTCTACCTATCCCATTACACACCGTAAAAACAACAGAAACCAAAAGACAACCCCCACCCACACACATAGTGGACATACATTATCTAGAAAAGCACTTTCATGTCTTACAGACTTTGTATTATTCCTCTCTGATACGTGAAATCGGCATATTAGAGAAATATGTAACAGAAACCACAAGCAATAAAAACACCTTGTATTTAAAGAGAAAAACCACAGGTCAGAGCGGCTCTCTCCATCCCCAAGGGAGTAAGTGTAGGCAGGGACCAGGATTAAGAGCAAAAGACTTTCTCCACGTCTCCAGCTTCCCAACATGGACTAGCGGCATTTGCCACAAATACAGATTCCATCTCTACTTCCCCTGCTGCTCTTCTGAAAGGATTCCCAAGTCACCGCATGAGACACAATTTTTACAGAATGAAGTCCTTCTACCCTAGAACGGTGAGAAGGAGGTCTTCCTTCACGGTTGCTCTAAATGCCCACCAATCCCTCCCCTGGAGAAAACGCCTGTTGCATTTGGACCAAAGCGATCTCTCCCCACCTGCGACAGAAAGAGGGCCCCAATCCTGAAGAACTGGCACTCTGGTAAAGGCCCTTCACAGCAAGAGTCATGGAGGCTCTGGGCATGGGGGGGGGGGTGGGGGGTGGGGGCGGGCGAGCAGGGGAGGCAGGGGCGGGCGGGCAGGGGCGGCCTCTGCCACTGACCTGTGCCGGTTTTTATTCTTTCGTTTTTTATGGCTGCTGTGATGACTCCCTGAGGAGGTAGAAGAAGCAGCCTTCTGAGGCTTCACTCCCTGCACAGATCCGTCCAGATCCTCAGGGTCCTCCTGGTTGGGCTCGTTTTCCTGATTGTGGAAGTCTGGAGAAGTGTCACTTTCCGTCCCGCTTCCCGGCTCCCCTGGAGGGAACAAGCACAGGTCCCAGAAGCAAGGTCAGCGCGCCTCGGGCAGTCGGCCCGGCAGCCGGGAAAGAGGTTTGGGAGCACTGAGCCCTAGAAAAAGAGACGATTTCCTACCCTCGAGGACCGGACCCGCTACCTGACAGGAGAGGACCTGCGGGACGGAGAAGGCAGGCACAGTCAAAGCACACAAGTTACCGCGGTTCCCCAACTAGAAGTCATCTGAGACACTGTAACCTGAAGCGGCCTTTCTAAGCCCTGCTGGGAGCTGGGGTCACACGACCAGGGGTTACTTACTAATTACACAAGAAGGCTGGCTTCCTTCTCCAAACCGTACAGGAATCCTGCCTATCAAGAAAGGGGGCTCGGGGTGCCTGGGTGGCTCAGTCGGTGAGGCGTCCGCCTCTTGGTTTCAGCTCAGGTCATGGGCTCATCGGGTTCTGGCATCGGACTCTGCGCTGACAGCGTGGAGCCTGCTTAAGATACTCTCTCCCTCCCTCTTTCTCTGCCCCCTCCCCACCCCGCTTGAGCTCTTGCTCTTGGTCTCAAAATAAATCAATAAAAAGAAAGGGGGCTCAAGAGAACAGGAGCCCCATTACTCCGAGAAGTCTCAATGACAGTATTTAAAAAGCGCTAATATGCGCACCTGGGAGGCTCAGTTGGTTAAGCATCCGGCACTTGGTTTCGGCTCAGGATCTCAAGGTTCATGAGTTCGAGCCCTGCGTCGGGGTCCGTGCTGACAGTGCGGAGCCTGCTTAGGATTCTCTCTCCTCTCTCTCTGTCCCTCCCCAGCTCTCTCTCTCTCTCTCTCTCAAAATAAATAAACTTAGAAAACAAATAAAGTGGTAATAATATTCTCCAGCTGATACATATTCCCAACTTTAAAACATCCTTTATATATATTAAGCAAACACAAAAACATTCTGCATAAACATATACTTTTGAAAACATTTATTTACTTACCTACTTATTTATTTGTTTATTTATTTATTTACTTTGAGAGAGAGAGAGAGAGAGAGGGAGAGAGAGAATCCCAAGCAGGCTCCACACTGTCAGTGCAGAGCCCAACGCTGGGCTCGAATTCACAAACCTGATCATGACCTGAGCCAAAATCAAGAGTCGGACGTTTAACCAACTGAGCCACCCGGGCGCCCCATAAATATATACTTTGAAGAATGACTGTATATACTCTGGTAAATGTATAACTACTTTTTTCCCTGAAAGCAATTTCTTGAAACCTTAATAGATAAGGATGGAACAATATTCTCCCTTTACGGAACTATTGAAGGACCCGAAGCATGTACACGGCTTCCTGTTTTAAATTTTTATATTGTGTACACTATCTGTTTAAAGAACTGTCGAGAAGAGTCTTGTGGGCAGCAGGACCGGACCCCAATTTTCTTCTTTTTATATTTTTGTATTTTAAACTGTTGGGAAGGGATTTGAAATTGAGTAGTACATGGGTATAAGAAGAAAATAAAGAGATGGTTCCAAGAGAGCGGAAGGGAGACACGGAACCAGGTCTCGGAAATCATGAAACCCTACTTTTGAACACTTCAGGAGAGCAACAGAAGGGGGAGCTCTCCGCCCGCGAAGCCAGAGAAAGCGTGCTGATGAAGCGTGCTTCTAAGTTTTGGGAAAACCGCTTTCGTATAAAAATTAGCAAACAAACTTGAGCGCTCACGGCCTAAAACTCCAGGAACCAGGACCGCGGCGGTGCTGGCATAAGAAGAGACCTACAGATGCAAAGAATTCAAAGTCCAGTTAGAAACACTTACACCTATGGCCCGGTGATTTTCACGGGTGACGAGACAATTCGACGAAGACAGCAAGGTCATTTTGATAGATGACGCCGGGACAACTGGATGTCCACGGAGGAAAGACTGAAGCTGGAGCCCCATCGCACACCGAACACAAAAATTAACTCAAAATGTATCACAGGCCCAAATATAAGTAAGAGCCGAAAAAACGAAAACTCTTAGAACTGATTTGACCTGGCAAATGGTTGCTCGGATAGGACCACAAAAGGAAGCATACTAAGAAAAAAATATGTAAATTGAACTCTACTGTTTATGTAACAATATATACGAGCTGCAAACAATGTTTCCGGAAAGTAAAAAAAAAAAATAATTCACAGAATGAGAGAAAGATTTGCAATTCATATATGTGATGAGACCTTTTTTTGTTTCTACTTCTTTTCACAAACCCTTACGCCGAGGGCTGACTTTCAGCAGATCACAGCGGGAACTGCTGTGCTGGGCACGAACCCCCGACCCACAAACGGGCTGTCTACCACCGATTCGGCCCCAGGCTCCCCACGAACATGTATCGCGTGACGGGCGAGGGGGCGGCCCCGTTCAGGCTGCGCCCCGTTTCCCAGGACTCGAGCCTCTTCGCGCTGGACGGGGAGGCATTCGGTCGCAATCCCACAGGTGGGGGGGCGTCACCCCGCTGGCTCTTCGGCCAAGCGCAGACACCAAATCTGATCAGGCCTCGTATCCCGAATATATCCGGAACTCTTAGAACTCAATAGCAAAAAGATAAGAAGCCAAATTAAAAAACCGGCAAAGGGTCTGTGTACATTTCTCAGAAGGAGACCCACGAATGGTCCCCAAGCACGTGGGAAGATGCCTGACCTCACTAGCCTTTAGGACACGGGAAGTCAAAACCACTGAGACACCAGGAAGACAAACAGGAGCAAGTGCCGGTGAGGACGTGGAGGAACTGGAACGCTCGCACACCGCTGACGGGAACAGACAACGGCGCGGCTGCGTTGGGAACGGTTTGGCCGTCGGCCGAAGGCTAAGGTTAGAGTTCCCAGGTGATCCGGCGAGTCCATTCCTAGGTATCTACCCCAGAGGAAGGAAAACAGGTTCGCACAAAACTTGTCCCGAATGCGCACGGCAGTATCACGCCCAGTAGCCAAGCGACCATTAGCTGATGAACGCATAAATACAATGCGAGAGTATTCAGCATTAAAAAGAAACAGAATACTAATACACGTTCTGTTCTGGGTTGGGTTTTTTCCCTCGGTGTGATGACAGTGTTAAGAGCCTATCACTTATAGAACTACCACAGAATCCAGCAATCCCTCCTCTGGGTATTTAACCAAAAGAACCGAAATCAGGATTTTGAAGAGACACCTGCACCCCTGAGTCCACCGCGGCATTGTTCACGAGCCCCAGGGTGCGGAAACCACCTACAGGCCCGTCGGTGGAGGAATGGATGAAGCAAACGGCGGCGCACGCAGAGTGGGATGTATCGTTCCGGCTTATGGCAAAGGAGGAGACCCTGTCGTATGCTACAGGCTGCGGACCGGGAGGACGTCACGCCGAGTGAAGTCAACCAGTCCCAGAAGGGCGAACACTGCAGGACTGCATGTCGGTGAGGGCTCTCACAGTCAGACTCACAGAAGCAGAGAGCGGAATGGCGGCTGCCTCCAAGGGGAGGGAGAAACGGGGGGCGGGGAAGTGCTAGCCACACGACACGCAGAATCTCTAAGCGATCTGCCGGCGACGCTGTACCAGTAGTGAACGGTCCCGGTCAGGCACTTAACACCGTGGAGCCCGGGGCACCTGGCTGGCTCGGGTGGTGGAGCACGCGACTCTTATTCTCGGGTCGGGAGTTCAAGTCCCAAGTTGGGTGGGGGCTTACTTAAAAAAAAAAAAAATCTGTGTAACTCATTTCTAGTGTTCTTCCCACAATTAAAAAAACAACAACAAAACAACTATCATTTGGAGCTACACACTGAAACAGGTACACAAGAAAAACGGTATGATGTTTAGGATTTTCAATATAACAGCGGGTGCGAGTGAGGGCACGGGGGTGGGGGTGCGGACGGAGCACTGCCCATGTTTGGATGATTTGGGGGCCATGGGATGGAGACACAGGGGCTTCTTATTTTACAGGCTTTATCGATCTAGATTCAAAAATTCACTTTGATAGAGTTAAAGAGGACTCGCCTTTCCATGGAGTTTATCCCCATAATACCTACGACAGGCCTTCCCAAGCTATGCCTTTAGGAATGTAAATGGTGATACTCTTTTTGGGAAGTCTAGACGTTTTCCGAAACCTAAATCCAATTCCCCGATTCTGCAGACAGACACCAACAACTGGATTCCATTCGACACCAACTACCAGAGTCAGGACAGACCCACAGGCTAAGGGCTTTATCCCACAAGAGTGCCCCCCCCTCAAACACCAGTCCCAAGTGCCAGGCCTCCCCTACTTCCGGTCAACCAGCTGTAAGTCGGGGGTACCCTAAACCCCTTCCTCGGGGTCCATAATTTGCCACAATAGCCCCACGAACTCAGGAACACGATTTAGTCACTGTCAATGGCCTATTATAAAGGATACAGTTCGGGGGGGCCCAATGGAAGAGCCACGTAGGGCAAGGGACCCACGCCTTCTCTGGGCCGGCCACCCTGCCGGCGCCTCACTCCGTTCGCCAAAAGAAAGGCTCCATAGTTTAGGGGCTTCATGGAAATTTCAGTATGCAGTCGTGATTAATTAAGTCAGTGGCTGCTGGTGATTAACTCAGGCTCTAGCCCCTCTCCTCTCCCCTCTCCCAGAGGTTTGGGGGTAGGGCTTAAAGTTCTAAGCCCCCATCCTGGAGCTCTCTAGGGGCCCCCAGCCAGCAGTCATCTCCATCGGCATACAAACATTTCTTTTGGGGGCGCCTGGGTGGCTCAGTTGGCTAAAGGTCCGACTTCGGCTCAGGTCACGCTCTCACGGTTTTGTGGGTTCCAGCCCCGCTGTTAGTGCAGAGCCCGCTTCAGAGCCTCGGTCTCACTCTCTCTCTCATAATAGTCATTCTTTTTTTTTTTTTTTAATTTATTTATTGAGAGAGAGAGAGAGCACACAGGTGCAAGCGGGAGAGGAACAGAAGGGGAGGGAGACAGAGGATGCCAAGCGGACTCCGTTGTCAGTGCGGAGCCCAACTCGGGGCTCAATCCCATGGACTGTGGGAGCGCGACCTGAGCCAAAATTAAGAGTCGGATGTTCGCCCAATCGAGCCGCCCGGGCGCCCCGCACGCGAGGCAACCGTAACCACTCTGGAGACTCCAAGGGCGTTAGGAGCTGCGAGCCAGAACAGGGGACGCAGGCCGACTACGTCCTTCCCATCACACCACAGAGAGTGACTGTGCTATCTTCATGAAAATCACCCTCTGACACAGCGGTGCCACTTCTGGGACACTGTCCTATAGAGATAAAAAGTCCATTACAAAAAAGCAAGTGGATGAGGAAGTTTCCTGCAGTATGTTCACAGCGGGGAAAACGGAGACAATGTGAATTCCCACCAACAGAGGAGGCACGAGCGGCCCCGTGGGTATCTTTCAGCTTTTAAAGAGAATGTGAGGGGCGCCTGGGTGGTTCAGTCGGCGAAGCGTCAGACTTTGGTTCAGGTCATGACCTCAGGGCCCGTGAGTTCGAGCCTCAAGTCGGGCTCCGTGCTGACAGCTCAGAGCCTAGAGCCCACTTCGGATTCTGTGTCTCCCTCTGTCTCTGCCTCTCCCCTGCTCACGCCCTCTCTCTCCTTCAAAATAAATAAATATTAAAAATAAATAAATAAATAATAATAATAAAAAGAATGTGAGATTTTAATAATAGCTAACACAGTCCCTACTATAAGCCAGGCACTGTTCTATACACCTTAAAAAAAAAACTGTAATGCTTATTTTGAGAAAGAGAGCGCAAGTGGGGGGTGGGCTGGGGAGGGGCAGAGAGAGGTGAGAGAATCCCAAGCAGGCTCCACACTGTCAGCACAGAGTCCAACGTGGGGCTCGATCTCACAGACTGTGAGATCATGACCTGAGCCGATATCGAGAGTCGGACGCTTCACCGCGCCACCCGGGCGCTCCCTCTATACTTGGAAGTAGATCACACCTCCGACCTTTGCAGAAACCTCTACAACCAGGATGACCTTTTGACAGAGACGGGAACTGAGGCTGGGGGTTAAGAAACCTGCCCCAGGTCACACGGCTAATAAGGTGAAGATCGAATCCGCACACAAAGACACTTTGGTTCCAAAGCCCACGCTCTTGTCGCGACTCTGCTGCCTCGCTCTACGTGCACTGAACCTGCAGGGGTGCGTGGGGTGAGTGAAAAGGCAGATGATGTGTGCTGGGAGATCCAATTTTTTCTTAAAAAAAAAAAAAAAATCCTCTGTATGTCCATGATTAAAATTCCAAGTTAAAAAAAAATCCCCAACTCTGTGAGTCTGCACCTGTGTGTGTGCGTGCGTGTGTGCGTGTGTGCGTGCGCGCACGAGTGTGCAGACGGATGTGTTAGGAACAGTGTTAAGCTGTTAACACCGACGACCTCAGAAAGTTGGGGCTGAGGTAGAACACGAGGTAATTAACCTGCTTCACAGTCACCTCTAAATAGTTTGACTTAGTACAATCTGAATATATCACTTTTCTAATTAAAACAAAAATCTAATGAAATCTAAAAAGATGTGCCTAAAATGAGGAGGGGTGATTAGGACAGCCTTCTGCTCCCGGAGCCGGTCTTAGTTTTATTTAGGTGAACAGTATCATCTCTTAGGCTCCGAGTGGCGGAGGCGCCGGGCAGGGCGGGAATGGGCCGCTGGGCCGCAAGGCCATCAGAGCTCCGGATCAAAGACTGGATGACGGAAGGAGCACAGGACTAACTGAGGAGCGGCTGGGCACCGGGAGAGAGAGATTATCTAAAAATGTGGCAGACGAGTAGGAAAGGCAAGTTAGAGCAAATTTGGCCAACGCTGCAATTCTATTAAAAAGACATTAATGGGGGCACCTGGGTGGCTCAGTTGGTTAAGCGGCCGACTTCAGCTCAGGTCATGATCTCACGGTCTGTGAGTTCGAGCCCCGCATCAGGCTCCGTGCTGATGGCTCAGAGCCTGGAGCCTGCTTCGGATTCTGTGTCTGCCTCTCTCTCTCTGCCCTTCCCCTGCTCATGCTGTCTCTATGTCTCTCAAAAATAAATAAATGTTAAAAAAAAAAAAAAAAAGACATTAATGGGGGCGCCTGGGTGGCTCAGTCGGTCAGGCGTCCTCAGACTCTTAATTACGGCTCAGATCACGATCTCACGGTTCATAGGTTTGAGCCCTGCATTGGGCTTTGCACTGTGAGTACAGAGCCTGCTTGCGATTCTCTCTCTCCTCTCTCTCTGCCTCCCCCCTGAAATCGCTCTGTCTCCAAATAAATAAAAAAATAAACCTTAAAAAAAAAAAAAGAAAAAAGAAGTGAGGCTCTTTCGAAAAAACAAAGTCACAACCGTTTACTGGTTTTCACCAGCTGCTACAGGAGTACTGAGTAAGCGGGGCAGCGGGGTCACATTCTGGAGGTACCCACCCGTGTGCACGCACGCATCGAAGAGTGAAAGTCGGATCAAAGCCCTGTGAGTGGAGAGTCCACCTGTGCCCCCTCGCCGAAGAGGCAACATCCCGGGCAGCAGCAGATGTCCTGAAGGACCGACATGGATATCAAGTATCGTGGGAGCCAGAGAAGAAAGAGTGGATTATTGAGGGAAAGCTTCGCTGAGGGGGTGGAATTTAAACTGGGCCTTGAAAAAGGGAGAAGTCAAAATAAGTTCAAAAACTAGCACAAGCAGAAGTGCAGAGGTGAGGACACGTAAGGTACATTTGGGACAAATAAATCAAACAGCTCTTGAGCAGACACCTTGAGACAGGAGAGGAGAGATGGAAAGACAGGTTCAGAAGAGCCATGGCTGGGGCGGGGGGGTGCCTGGGTGGCTCAGTCGGTTAAGAATTCAGCTCTTGGTTTTGGCTCAGGTCATGATCTCAAGGTTCGTGAGTTCAAGCCCCACACTGGGCTCTGCTTTCTCTCTCAAAATAAATAAATAACTTAAAGAAAAAAGAGCCATGAGTGTCAGATTTAGGGATCTGATCTAGGGAGACGGTACGAGATCCCGGTTAAGAGCTCTGACTAGTTGCTTAACCTTTCAGACTCCGTTTCTCCGTCTGTAAAACAGGGTCCTCTTACGGACGAGGCATCGGACTAGGCACTGGAGCTCCAGCAAAGTCCCCTGCTTTCATGGAGTCTATAATCAGTACCTATCCCCAACAAGTAGCTCTAGGGAATAACTGAGATAATGCAAGTGTTTGCACAGTGTCTGGGAACGGTGAGTGTTCAAATCTCAGTGTCCCTGAGATCCATAAATACGCAAGTCAAATTCTACACAGTAGAGAGCTTGCCATAAAATAGTTGTTCGCAGGACATAAGGAGAAGTCGCCAAGCATTTCTGAGCAGAGAAGTGACATGGAACAGTGACTATTCACTGAGCTCTCTGTATAAGCCGTGTTTTAGGATTAGCAGGCTACAAGTGGTTTACGATGGGGACTGTAGCCAGGGAGACTAGACTAAACACTGTTAAAATACAAAGTGCAAACGCAGAGTAACAATAATGGTCTTTTCTGGGCTCCCGGAAGCAGGGGGGCAGTGAGGGCGGAAGGGGTGGGTTGCGGCACCCTGCAGTGCAGCAGCAGTCACTCAACCCTGTGACTCGGTCACCAGGAAAAGACACCTGTTTGTTTCTCATCGACATATAAGAAGGCAACTCGTTTTCAGAGTAAAGAATGCCAGATTTTGGGGCGCCTGGGGGGCTCAGTTGATTAAGCATCTGACTCTGCATTTCAGCTCAGGTCGTGGTCCCAGGGTTGTGGGATGGAGGTCCGCCTTGGGCCCTGTGCTAACTGTGGAGGCTGCTTGGGATTCTCTCTCTCTCCCTCTGCCCCTGTTCACTCTAAAAAAGTTTAAAAAAAAAAAGGATGCCAGTTTGACTAAGTGTAATAAACCCACGAATGAGACACTCTACTTATTAAAACAACATCTACTGAATAGTGCTAAGGCACTAACTTCTTTTCAGCACAAAAACTTTAAAGGAGGCAAGAAAGATATCCAAAATAATGCTTCAGGAGGCCCTTCCCCACTGCATGACCGCAAACGCTCGGCTCGAATGCTCCGGGGAGATGGGGTTTGATGAAAGCTGCAGAAGAGCCTGATCAAACGAACGGGACCAGCTATGCTGATCCCTTCAAGGAACCTGGATAAAATCAGCCTGCTTTTCTTTTACTTTCTTCTTTTTACAAAAACGCACAATGCTTCACTGATTTGCATAAAATTCCCCTCGGGGACCATGCTAATCCAGTCTGTCACTCCAGTTTGGGTAGTAAGCCAAAGGAAGCGGAGAGTAATGCATTTTTTATTAGTATTTTTTAACGTTTATTTATTTTTTTTAGAGAGAGAGAGAGCGCGCGAGTGCGCAAGCGGGTGAGGGGCAGAGAGAGAGGGACACACAGAATCTGAAGCAGGCTCCAGGCTCCGAGCTGTCAGCACAGAGCCCGACGCGGGGCTCGAACTCACAAACCACGAGATCATGACCTGAGCTGAAGTCGGCCGCTTAACCGACTGAGCCACCCAGGCGCCCCATAGGAATGCATTTTTTTAGGTGTTTATTTATTTTGAAAGAGAGAAAACACAAGTGGGGGAGGGGCAGGAAGAAAATCCCAAGCAGGCTTCTCGCTGCCGGCACAGAGCCCAGAGTGGGACTCGATCTCACGAACCGTGTGATCACGACCTGAGCAGAAATCACAAGTCAGATGCTTAACCAACAGAGTCACCCAGGAGCCTCGAAAGTAATGCATTCTGAAAGAAAATTTTCAGAATATTTTGGAGACAAAAATGCCAAAATCGTGAAACTCCAAATTCCTTAAGATCTGAGAATGTGCAACTCAAAATCTAAGAGAAAAAAATGTTCACTTCACCACCATCAAAAATCAGGAACACGGGAGTCATTCCACAAGATTCGTTATACAGAAATTTGGAGACAGTGGAGAGCTTCTGTACAAAGGAAAAAGCGCAAAAGGCAAAGCAGATCATTCCCCTCCTGGAATGGAAGCTTGGTTTGAATCACCTGGCTCTTTCGGGGACCTTCGACTTGGTTTAAAGTGATCCCACCCCCCATCAGGAGAAAACATAAAATCTTTGGAAGATGACACCTTCATCCTCACTCTCAAATTACTCTACAAATAGTTCAAGTTACAGCGAGTAGTACACGGTCAAAGACAAGCAAGCACACAGGAAAATTAGACTACGGGTAATAACCAGGGGAAGCAATCTCCAACAGAAAAAGGTCTTTAAAGACTTCACACACTGGGGCGCCTGGGTGGCTCAGTTCATTAAAAGTCCGACTTTGGCTCAGGTCATGATCTCACAGTTCGTGGGTTCAAGCTCGGTGTTGGGCTCTGTGCTGACAGCTCGGAGCCTGGAGCCTGCTTCGGATGCTGTGTCTCCCTCTTTTTCTCTACACCTCCCTGGCTTGCACTCTCTCTTTTTCTCTCTCTCTCTCTCGAAAATAAATAAACATTAAAATAAATTTTTAAAAAAGACTTCACAGATTGAAATTATCATTATTATTTTATTTTTGAGAGAGAACACGTGTGCACAAGCGGGGCAGGGACAGAGGGGAAGAGAGAGAGGATCTTAAGCATGTTCCACGCTCAGCGCAGAGCCCGATACAGGACTCGATCTCACAACCCTGGGATCATGACCTGAGCCAAAATCAAGAGTCAGACGCTCAACCGTCACCCAGGCGCCCCCGCGGAATTACACGTTAAACACAGAACGTACAGAATTAAACACAAAATGTACAACAAGCAGGCTTACTCTGCTTAAAGAAATAAAGGCCACGTTTAAAAATAATTGCAGAGAAAGCTACTGAAAAATTACACAGATTTTTAGAAAGAATTGAATGGAATTTCTGGAAATTAAAGATGCAACAAAAAAATGTAAAAATCAAGGAGAGGTTTAACAGCAAGTCAGATTCGACTGAAAGGCGAGTTAGTGAACTGGCAGCAGCCCAGAGACCACGACAGAAGGCACACGGGAGCTAACAGAGACACACGAGATAAAATGAGAAAGTTTAATGCACAGCTAAGTACAGTGGGAGAGGAGAGGGGAGGCCGCACGCAGCAAATGCAGCATCTGAACAATACTGGGAATTTTCCAGAACTGATGAGAAATACCAAGCTACAGCTTCAAGAAGTCCAAGGAAACCCAAGCCAGAGAATTAAGAAGAAATTCATGCTTCGACACGTCGTCGTTGAGTGCAGAAAATCACGATGGAAATAAACTCTTAAGAAATAGCAGGAGTAGGGGTGCCCGGGGGGCTCAGTTGGTTAGGTGTCCCACTTCAGCTCAGGTCATGATCTTGAGGTTCCTGAGTCCAAGCCCCACATCGGGCTCTGTGCTGACAGCTTGGAGCCTGGAGCCTGCTTCAGATTCTGCGTCTCCCTCTCTCTCTGCCCCTCCCCCACGTGAGCTCTCTCTCTCTCTCTCTCTCTCTCTTTTTCTCTCAAAAAATAAAAAACATTAAAAAAACTTTTTTTTAAAAGAAATAGCAGGGGGAAATGGTAATGACAGGTGGTGAGACAGAACACAACAGAATTACTTTAAAGGGGCTCTGACCATTTGAATTGATGAACTCCTGTATTTATGTAATTCCCTACTCCAAAAAGAAGACAAAGCGGCTTACCAAGATTCGTATAATAAAATCCAATAAAAATCAATTTAAAACGAGACAAGTAAAACAAAGAAGAAAAGACTTCCGTAAGCTGGATGCAGTACTAAGATTCATTCCCAGAACGCGCGCTATCAGCTTGGATCTGCTTTCTAGGGGAGAACCACACGTTTGGCTTGAAACATTTTAGGACCTATGCGAATAAACAGTCCATTACCAGATTTTCAGTAAAAACCAGAAAACTGGTTGTTCAGAGGACACAACCAGTCCTAAAAGACATAAGAATTAGTAATGATAAGAGCAGCTGCAACATTCTACTACAATAGATACAGTGTGGCACATTTAACAGGACCAAAATATAATTCGCCAAATGCAACTTTAGAGGGAGGACCAAGGAACACCAGTAGGATATATTCCAGGGTTGCGGCCCAACTCCAGGGGGAAGGTCTTGGGGAGTGGATGGCCTGCATGTGTTTCCGAAAATCTTTAACACGCGAGCGCCGGTCTCAGCCAAGCTTCGGCAAGCAGTGGCATTGAGAGTCATTCCGTTGCCAGCACCTAGGTGTGTACTTGTGCGGCTAGTGAAGTACAGAGCCAGACACTGAACTACCCGCTGAGCCAGGAGGACCGCAAGCTCTTGTGAAAACTGAGCAGTCAGTCACTATTCCATTTCCGGTCCAGGGTGTTCCTTAACCAGTCTTGTGACTTCAGAAGGCACATAACACTAGCTCTATGTTCTAGAAGTGGCATTAACTGAAAATAAACAGGATTTAACTTATTTAAGCCATGACAAAAGAAAAATCAAAAGGATTTGGTATAATGGTTTAGGTTGGCAGAAAGGAGCTGAAGATGCCTACGGAGTTCTGAATGAGGGGGAGATGCCCAAAAACTTGGGCAGATAAGTTTCGAAGGAAATAGAACACTTCCATCTTAGATAAAATGTTTGAGCTTGAAAATCTGACTGCAAATGACTTGAAGACATTTTCTAGAATTTTCTAGATTATTTAGAAATCTGAACACAGAGGTAGGAATCAACGTCACAGTGTAGTTCTAATTCCCAAACTACTAAAATCCCTTTTTCTCCAAGTCACTGGCCCAGCAAACACAGGAACTGGATCCTACAAGATACACCCTCTGAAAGAAGCACACAGCCATGGTACAAAAAGCAGATTATGCCTCGGGGTGATTCAATGCACAGGAAGAGGGTTCAATACGGCTACACCCAGTCTGACTTGGCGAGATGAATGTATAGGTCTATATCCCATCTCTCGACATCAGAACAGAGTTAGACAGTATGGCTTACGGTTCGGAGAAGGATACAATTTCTTTACAAAGTAAACACTATCTACTCTCTGTTTTATATTTAAGAACACACAGGTACATTCTGTTCACAGGATCCGATTTTCCTAAGAATTAATAAATTGAGGGCATGGAGATTTAGCAGCTACATGTGAAATTTTCCATGATAAAACGTTTTCGTTTTAAGTTAAAAAAAAAAAAATTCCTTAACACTTATCAGCAGTGAAGCCCTATCTTTGTGTCTTTGAGCACCTAAAGTCAACCTCTGCATGTCAGAAGAACAGGAGGGACATGGTAGTTTCTTCCTCAAAACACAAACAAACAAAAAGACAGGATTAAGGAGACTCAAAAGCGTTCTTATCTTCTAGAAAGAAAAGGCAAAAGTGTAAGAGATGTAGTCTTCAGACATACAGTTGGATAGGAGTTAAACATAAGGGCTACTGTAGCTTAAAAATGAAGTAATAAAACAGTAAAAAAATAAACTTACTCTTTTCAATGAGCTGATCCTGAACTCCTGCCAATGCGCTCACTGCCTATAACGAAAAAAAAAAAAAAAACAGTTACTAGAAAAACTATCAGAGGCCTCAGGAGAGCACTCAGACGGCAGGGAAAGGGAAAACTCACAGCAACTTAACTGAGGTTTTCCTCAACAATGGGCCACAGAGACTCCCCCCAGCCCACTTACAGCTGCTGAAGTCACCGAGGATTTACTGAAGAGCCGCTCAGCTTCCTTGAACTTCCGGTTCCTTCGATCGTTTTTGCTATTGGAGTTTCTAAAACACACACAAGAAAGTTCGTAAGCAGCACGCTGAGGACGGCCCTGGATGTAAGATGTAAGGAACTCTCTCTCACGGTCTCTCTTAGTCGGAAGAGAGACAGCCTCCGGACGGAGTGCCTCCACACTGTGTGGACTGACCAAAATGTCCGTCATGCTGAAGAAGAGACAGCAATGGCTTCCGATGTGTGACAGGCGCCCGCTGCCAGGTTCGCGACCTCAGCACCTCAGCGGTTCGCGACCAATTTCATTTCAATGCGTATTTCCTTTAGTATTTATTCAAAACAACGAACACAGACCAGTGACATGAAATGTCAGATAAGCTTAATTTTTAAACATTAAAGAACAAACCGGGGTTCCTGAAAGAAAGGGCTGGTATCAGTTCTGGGATAAGGAACAGGCGAGTCTGAGACACTTTACTGGGACAGAAAGTAACAAAATGCTCAAGGACTAATAGGGTCATGTCGAAAGGACAAAGGCGTCAGCATGAGGAGCCTCCCTCTGGCCACGTTTGGGACAAACTAAGCATCAAAGAGGGTAACGACGGGTGTGTTTGCTTTGTGTATGCATCGTGAGCAATTCTCTGTATATATTTCAGTAAGTTAATAGTAAAAAAATAAACCTCTACAATGAAAAAGCGACAGTACTAGATTCCGATACACTGATTTTATTTTTAAATCCATGGGTCTATAGTGGAGCGGTCTGGAGATAGAGAACGAAACGGAGAGAAGCTAAGAAGGGAAGATTCTTCTTTCCGAATGCCAGTAAGCCGTGCACACGAAGAATAAACTTAGAATCGGCAGTATATTAAGTGATTCGAGCAAAAACCAACAATAGATACTAAAATCCTTGAATAAGAATGTGGAGGGGCAATATATTCACACCGTGTATAAGTATAACCTCCAAACTACTGACTAATTACGGAGAGAAAAAATGAATTTTTAACAGCAGAATATGCATTTTTTTAAATGTTTGTATTTATTTTTGAGAGACATAGAGACAGAGTGTGAGCAGGGGAAGGGCAGAGAGACAGAGGGAGACACAGAATCCGAAGCAGGCTCCAGGCTCTGAGCCATCAGCACAGAGCCCAACGCAGGGCTCGAACTCACAGACTGTGAGATCATGACCTGAGGTTGAAGTCGGCCACTTAACCAACTGAGCCACCCAGGCACCCCTAACAGCAGAATATTCATAGGCTCGAACCTAACAGTACGAATAATGGGATGATCTGACATCGTGCGCCTCCCAGTAAAATAGACATAAATGACCCACTGGGCACGCAGGTCCTTTTCGCCAAAAAAATCCACAGGATCCCTCATGAAGTCACGGAAAGAAAAATCTGGAATTGGGACATTCTGCAAGACAGTGTCGTCACCAAGAACTTCACGACTAAAAAGGGTGGGCGAGCTCCTATACTAAGAGACTCAAGAGACAGAAAGAGCGAAGTGCGATACGCGAAAACCACCTGGACCAAAACAAGGGCAGCAAAGCAAGTTGGGGACAGCAGGCGATGTGAATGAAGCTGTAGGGGAATGACACTATCGATGCGATCGATGCTGATTTTCTGCGCGTGGTTAACTGACCACAGTTAACCACACAATTAGGGGCACAGAATTAGGGGCACGGTGTTATGATATCCGCTCGAAGGGCTAGCAAAACACAAAACAAAACGAAACGAAAACAACGGTATGGGGGAAAGGGAAGACAGGACCCTAAAGAGGCAGCGGGAGGGAGACCTGCCCGGGGATGGAAGACTTCTGTATCCTGACTGCAGCGGTGGTCCCGGGAATCTACGCGCAGTGACAGAACTACACACACACAAGGTACCGACGTCCATGTCCTGGTTTTGCTATTGTACCTGCAGTCACATAAAACCCGACCACTGGGGGAAACTGGTGAAGAGAGCACTTTTTAAAAAAAAATATCTTTTTTAACTTTTATTTATTTTTGAGACATAGAGACAGAGCGTGACCAGGAGGACGGCAGGGAGAGAGGGAGACCCAGAATCCGAAGCAGGCTCCAGGCTCTGAGCCGTCAGCACAGAGCCCGACGCGGGGCTCGAACTCACAGACCGCGAGATCACGACCTGAGCCGAAGTCGGCCTCTCAACCGACTGAGCCACCCAGGCGCCCCTAGAACTTTTAAGGAGAGATAGAGGTGCGTGTGTGGTTCCCCGATGAATGCAGGCGTTTGTAGACATTGGAAAAAAGGAGACAGCAAAGGTGGCAACATGTTAACAACCGATGAATGCAGGCGAAGGGTGTCAAGTGTGCACAGTCCTCTTTCGATTTGAAAGATTAAGAAGCGTAGCGCGTTTTCAAGAACAGGATTACTCAGTACACTGCGGGATGGTCAGCACACGGGTGTGGCAAATATCGTAAAGGCGAGACTCGTGGCTGATTCCAAAGCGGAAGACACAAATAAAGGGAGATATAAGGTATTCTTGTTTGCTGCATTTCTTTTCCGCCTCACGCAACCCTGTACCACCGGCCCCACGGTCCCCATTTCCCAGATGGGAGGATCTGGCCACGGTTTCTCGGTGAGGGAGCGACCGCGCCAGAGTCTCAGCTCAACCCCAGGCTGCCGTCCACACCAGCACTCTGCTACTGCCTCCCTGCCAAGTCGCCACCAAGAACACACACGGGCCGAAGCGCGGATCTTTCTAGGGCGCGACGCAAAGCCCACAGGCTGCTGACACTCACTTCTGGTTGGTCAGGTACCGATCCCAGCCGCGGATAATATTGCCATACATCTGAGTGTCTTCCAGGTAACTTCCTTCAAAAGCATAGATCTGCCTTTCCAAGTTGGCCAGCGTCTCCTGGGAGATGAAACACAAGGAACCGGATCAAGCCTTTTAAATGCAAACATGGACTCTGACAGAATCAAGCTCTGACACTGGCCTTAGACACTCAAGCTCCGGTACACTAAGCCCCGGTGGAAGGGCAGGACACGGGGTGAGGAAAGCTAGACACAGGGTCCAGACACTCTAGACCTGTCTTGTTGGAACCCTTTGAGAACGGGATGGAATGGATGGTGCCTGTCTCCAGAAACATGCACCAAACTGTGCGTAGGCTTCAGAGGGTTCATGGAAACCCAGGGGTTAAGAAGCCCGCTGGGGCAGAACGCGGGCAGTCTCCACTCCCACGCACAAAGGTATTGCCACCGCGGAGAGGAAAGGGCGAGCAGCCTTCCAGCGCCAACTCGCTCCCCTCCCCGCGGGCTCAGAAAGAAGGCCGGCGCTGGGCTGTCAGTTGCTATGGAAACGTGCAAGGGCAGCTTCAGGTGCTGGCCCTCCCCGGTGCCCAAGCCAAGACACGGGGGAGGGGGTGGCCACCAGCGTGGATAGGA
Organism: Paguma larvata; assembly: GCA_030068075.1. Taxonomy (NCBI): domain Eukaryota; kingdom Metazoa; phylum Chordata; class Mammalia; order Carnivora; family Viverridae; genus Paguma; species Paguma larvata. Next base: position 28,260,882 of record CM057833.1, read on the forward strand.
CCCTGGGTGCATAGCACAGTTCTCAGTTCCCTGGACTGAATCCCTTCCCCTCGCCTGTCACCTTCTGGATGGTCCCCAAAACATCACAGCCATGCCCATCAAAAACCCCATCCAACGGAGCTCCTCGTCCTCAAAAGGACATGCGCCCCTCCATCCTCCGAAGGCCAGACCGGATGACCGTGCCCCCCTCCCACACTCGCCTCTACGCCACCGCCTCCAAGCCATCGGCAAGCCCGAACCGGTCTCCTACGCCCCCTCCCCCGACACGCCCGACCCCACCCCTCAAAGACCACGGACCTGCCCGCCCTCACCCACCCCGCAGAGGCCAAGGACACAACCGCCCCTAACCCCAAAGCTCACAGACACCTTCCTCGAGCTCCCACACTGAAGCCCTCCATCCTCAGGTGCCTTCCCGCCTCCACGCCCCCGCCCGTCCCGGCCCCCTCCCCCTCTCTGCTCCTTGCCCCGCCCCCCGGCCCCAGCTCCCGACTCTCGAGCCGCGCAGCCGAGAAGCCGAGGCACCGGCGGGCCGCGCAACGCGCCCCCGGCCTCAGGCCGCCGGGCTCCCGGGCGCCGCGTTGCGCCCGTGGAGTAACGGCCTGGCGCGATCGGGCGGGGCCCTGGACGCAGGGGCAGGCGCGGGGCCCCCACCGAGCGCCCCCGCTGCCGCCCCCTCACCGCCAGCTCCTGCTTCCGCTTCACGAGCTCCGCCAGCTCCCGCCGGGTGTCCGGGATCTGCGGCGGCGCCGCCTTGTTGTGCATCGCCATGTTGGGCTGAGGCGGGCGGCGGCGGCGGCGCCAGGCTGGGGGCGGTCCCTGCGCGCCGCCGCCCGCCAGGGGGCGCCCGCGCCGCACTGCGCCTGCGCGCGCGGTTTCCGGAGCCGCGCGCCTCGGCGCGCCGGGCCTCGGGCTCGCGCGCGCTCCGCCTGGACGAGAGGGCCATGGGCCCTGCTCTGGGTCCTAGCCGCCCTTGGCCTCCCGGTGGCCGGCGGGGCTTTACAGACACCACAGATTCACTTTGTCCAAAACCAGACTCCCGTCAAGTCACCTCAGTGAATGACTTTCACTGTCCGCCGAATTGCGCAAGTCAGGAACGTGAACCCCATCGTCGCTGCCCTCTCTCATACAAAACGGAGTCCTGAGGACTTGCCTCCGGAAGAGCCAGCCAGCAGCCCACTTGCTTTGTCTGCCACCTCCCCTTGGTCCAGGCCCTATGTCGGGCCCCGTTATCCCCACGGCCCCTGGTTTCCACCCTTAGCTCTCTTCGATCCTTCCCCACAGTGGTGCCGGGATGATCGGTGTTTGGAAAGCAAGTGTGGTGTCACTGCCCTGGGTAAAACCTTTCAGTGGCTTCCCACTGCGCTTTAGAGAGACAAGTTTGGGTAGTGGGGAAGATCACAAACCAAAGCCAGAACTGCCTTGTTCAGAATCCCGCCCCTACCATTGATAAGCTGTGCCGTTTTGCGCAAGTAACTACATTTCGCTGGTCAAAATTTCGTCGTCTGTAAAATGGAGGTAATCCTAACACTTAAACCCAGGACTGTTGCCCTGAGGAGTAAATCACTTCACGTAGGGGCTCGACAAGTAACGAGGGTTATGCAAATGCTCGTTTTTTTATCATTAATTCCAGTATCGTTAACTTTCTTTTCCTTTGGCCCTTGCTTACTTACTCCATTTTTCAGGGTTCTGCAATTTCACTCTCATGAACAGGATTTTTTTGGTGGGGGAGTGGGAGTCTTTGGGTTTGTACAGTCTGTGGACTGGTATCTTCCAGTAGTTCGCGGAAATTCTCAGCTCGTTTTCTTCAGATATTCCTCTGCCCCATTTTCCTCTCTCCTTCTGGAACTGGGATTAAACCTAATAATCCTTTATTTTTTTAACCGCCTGTTTTTTTTCCCCCATCTTTTTCCTCTGCTGCGTTCTGCATAATTTCTTTTGTGTGTTGATCTCGTAACCTGAAAGCTTGCTGAACTCCCTTATTAATTCTAGGAGGGTTTTATTGTAGATTCCTTGGGATGTTTTACATAGACCATCATTTATTTCATCAGCAAATGAGAGTATTTTTCCCTTCGCAATTTGTATGCTTTTTATTTCTTGTCCTTGTCTTACTGAGCTGGGTAGGACTTAACAGTTCTACGTTGACTAAGAGTGGGTATAGTGGACATCCTTGACTCCTTCCGTATTTTAGGAGGAAAGTATTCAGTCTTTCGCCACTAAGTACAGCAGCTGTAGGATTTTTTATTAAATTGAGAAAGTTCCCCCTCTACTCCTGGCTTACTGATTGTTTTTATCACGAATGGGTATTGAATTTTGTCAATGCTTTTTTCTACGTCAATTGACATCTTTTTCTCTAGCCTCTTAGGATCGTGGATCAGATAGATTTATTTCTGTATGTTGAACTAGTCTTGCATATCTGGAATAAACCTCACTTGGCTGTGTTGCAGAATTCTTTTTATAGATGCTGGATTCAATTTGCTAATAGAATATCCAGGATTTTTACGGCTAAATTTATGGGATAGTATTAGTCTGTAGGGTTTTTGTTTTCTTTTTCTTTCTCTCTGCCTCTCTCTCTTTTTGGTATTGTCGTATCTGGCTTCCATAGCAAAGTAATACTATTCTCCTAAAATGAGCTAAGAAGGTATTGCCTGGTATTCTAATTTCTGGCAGAGGTGGTATAGAACGGTGCTAATTCCTCTTAAAATTTGGTAGACGTCTTCAGTGAAACCATCACCATTTGGACCTGGACATTTCTTTTTGGAAACTTTTTAAATTATAAATTCAGTTTCTTAAATAGTTATAGGACTATTCAGATGATCTATTTCATATCAGGTGAATTTTGGTAACTTACAGTTTTTGAGATGTTGGCCCATTTTGTTTGTTGAATTTATATGCATGGATAATTTCTGTCTTCCGGTTCACTCATTCTCCCTGAAGCTTCTGTTAAAGCCATACACCGATGGGTTTACAGATTGTAGTTTTCATTCTAAAAGTTTTGGTTGGTCTTTTAAAATTTTTCCATTATCACTTTTTGCCATTTCTTATTCCCTGCATTTTCAGGTTATCATTTGTTTCTCTGAAAATGGTAACCATGAACGTTTTATATTATCTTAAATCAAGTATCTAAAATCTTTTCAGAACCAGTTTGTTATTCCTCTCGATTCTCACCTACAGTATCTTTTCTTTTTTGCAGCTTTTTTAAAAAAAGTAATTATCTCCACAGGAAGAAAGTGTGAAATAACTGGAGGGGAGATAAAGTCCCTTCCTCCAAACAGTAGTTTCATGTCTTCTATCGTACACCTGAAGGCATCAATAGTACAGGGTCATCTTAAGCCAAGTTCAAGGCCTGAATGTTTCTGAGCTCCCAGGCTGCAAATCCCTGGGAGGATTTGATTTCTGATCACCTCTTTTCCTCGGAAAAGAACAGCCCTTTGGCATGCCAGCTTTTTGTGGGAAACATCATTAATCTATCCATTGTATGTGGGCTTTGGGTTTTGATTCTGTCCCATTCAACCTAGGGTGAGGTCTGATTTGCTAGAATCAAATGTGGTTTCCAGGCATTTATGCTCCATTTTTCCCTGGATTCTTGTTTATCTTCACTTTTGGCCTGATCACATTTTTACTGATTTGTCAGTTCTTGGACGCTTTCTGAAAATGTTTTTGCTTATATTTTACCCAGAAGTTTTGGCTTCTTGCAGCAGGAGAGTTCAAACAAACGAACAAAAACTTAGTCCATCATTAACAGAAACCAGAAGTCTCACTCACGGTTTCCCCTATTGAACTTGAATGCTTCCAAAGCCTCATTAGTTTATCACCTCGGGCAGTTCTGAGTGCCAGTCGGTCTGCCTAGAAATACTCCTTTCTTTCCTCGACCCCACTGACCTCTTCTGGCTAACTGCGCCTACTTCCCTGACTCCCAGGGCTTTGTTAAATCCTCTTTCTCGATGCTTCCACAATCCCCAGCGCTCCTCCTATCCAGTACTGCCTGTAGCTGCTGCAAGGGCCAGACCTTGTATATTTCACGACTGGTCAAAAGGCAGGGTACCCCCGTGGCTAAGAGTGTGGCCCGGAACCAGACTGGGTTTGAACCTCGGTGTGACCTTAACCTCTTTGTGCCTCAGTTTTTGCATCTGCAAAACAGAGTAGTAACACAAGCCTGCCTCGCAGGGTTATAGGATGTCGGTGTATATGTTAATGCTTATGAAAACGGTTAGAACTGTGCCTTGTACATAGAAAGTGCTCCTAGGTATCAACCAGTTTTATTATTGAAGCCTCGGCTCATGACACTTGTTAGGCACCTGATCATTGAATGTTTGTATATTTTTATGAACCAACATGATGATTTCCAAGCTGCTCTGACTTGGTGAGGGGTTAAGATTTTCCTGAGCCACTCACTACCCCTGAAAGGCTCCTCCACTGCGGTATCTTTGGACCCGCTATCAATCAAGCAGTCTAATAAACCGGTGGTCGTTTCCTGCTCAAATCCGTCCCCTAAGCAGTGTTAGGGAGGTGGGAGGGAAAAGTCTAGAGCAAATGGCCACTGAACCAGGACGGAGGCGGATTCTCATCCTGGCTCCACCCTTGCCTGGCTGCGGGACTTCAGGCGAACAGCTTCATCTTGGAGGACTCTTTCTACCCTCCACTCCAGTCCCGCGGTCCCCTGGACTGCTCAGTCTGAACCAATGCCCTCCTCTACTACTGGTTCAAAATCAGCGCTCAAAGGCACACCCCGAATGCCAGCTCTTGCACAAGGTACCGCCCACCTCCAAATGACTGCTGTTTCTAACTCACAGCTGTAAATAGACGGTTAGGAGAGTATGCTTACGCAACTCTTTGTTGGATTAGCTCACTTCAACTCTGGGGTAAATGTGAATGAATCAACTCTTTCTCAACTGTTTCCCAATGACATATGGAAACTTTACCCAAGAGACCAGACGAAGCTTTACACTGCAGAGCTTTAATTTAAGCCAAGCGGCCTTCTCACTTGTATAAACGCGCAAATGCAGGCACGTTGTGGGCTCGGAACGCCAGCACACGAGCAGGCACCGCCGGCGTGCTGTCCGCGAGCCACGCTTGGGCTTCCAATGACAGGCCATCATCTCGCCCCCTTCCCCACACCCACACCACAACTCACTTGCATAAAGGGAAGGACGTTAAAAGATAGAACCATCTGTGCACTGTATCAGATCATAACCCACCTGAAGTATGTATTTCAGTTGTAAGCCTTTTAAAACCAAGCTCTGTTGTCTACTGGCATACTCCGTACAAGAATACACAACAAGTCCAGTTATCTGAACTGGTTCCTCTCTTACTTACCACCGGGTCACAATCAAAGTATCCGAAAACTACATCACCAGGTGCACTTAACGAGGCCGTCCTTTGTCCCACATACTAACGGGGATCTGGGGGACTGGGGACAGGCCTGATGGGGACAATCAGCAGATTCTGCCCAAATACCGCAGAACTCTAGACCACCACAGAGGATTTAGGGGAGGGCTCAGAAACGAAGGGCTGTTTTGCAGGTGGCTTGATTTTTGACAGCAAGGTTTTGCAGCCAGGGTGGAGAACGGGGGGAGAATAAAGAAGTTGCAAGAAGAAAGCTTTAGGATTATGTCAACTTCAAATGAGAAGTCCACTAGTGATATCTGGTTTTAGAGATGGGCAGGGTCTCTTGAGAGGCACAAAAAAATAATATATATATATATATATATATATTTTTTTTTTTTTTCTTTTGAGAGAGAGAGAGCACACATGTGAGTGCTAAGGAGAGGGGCAGCGGGGGGGTGAGGTGGGGAAATCCCAGGCAGGTTCCACACTGAGCGCAGAGCCCGATGTGGACCCTGGGATTATGATCGGAGCCGAAATCAAGAGTCAGACACCCAACTCAGCCACCCAGGGGCCCTGACCCTCTTCCTTACAAGAAATAAAATTAAAAAGGGTGTCTGGGTGGGGGCAGGGTACCTTCCCGGATGTTTGGCATGAAGCATCTCTGAACGCAGGAAGCGATCCCTCCGCTAAAGCAAGTTCACTTCACCACTGGGACCTCTTATCGAACAGTGTAGGCAAAGGGGTCGGCCGGCGTGCTGCCCAGGGACGATGGTGTTTGCGGCGAAGCCCAAGGCTCCCTAGAAGCAGCAGGAGGAGCACACACCGAACGGGAGGCCCTGGGGGCCAGGTGGTTGTCTGATCCCAGCAAGAGACAGCCATCGGTTTGGCTCCATCGGAACGAAGCCGACCTTTGAGACACGCGCAAGTGCAGTAAGGGCTCTGTGGCAGACAGGAAAGTTGGGAAGGTAGCCGCGACCGTGGCCAGGGTGGAGCCCGGGGCGGAGGGGATGCTAACTGCTCTTCCCTTGTTAGCGCTTCCCTACATCTGACTGACCTCGTTCATCTCCTTTCTCCGCAGGAACATTAGTCAGCCGTCCCTCCCCACTCGAGTCGAGCCCCAAGTCCACGTGGGCAAGTGGGACCTTAGCGGAAAAACAAATGGCGAAGACGACCGTCTGACGGCATCACGTTCCAAAGGGGAATGACGGGCGGCAGCCCCGGGCTGCATGGCCGCTCCTTTCTCCCCACAGCAGGTCACCGCCTGAGGACAACACAGCAGGGACAGGGGTCAACCGGGGCGAGACCTGCTACGGAGAACCGGCCCCAATGGACTGTTCTGGAAAAGGAAAACCCCTTCACTGCCTATTCAGAAAACACTGCTGCTTCGACAGGACCAGCACTCACTCGCCGACGTGTGCGGGTCCGGCCTGCAGAGCCGCTGCTGGCCCCACGTGCACTGCTTCTTGGCGCCCCCCTCCCCGACCTCCCCCAGACAGCCCCTGCGACTACCTATTTTCACCTCAAAAACACTAAGATTCCCTTAGCTGCACATGGACCTATAAACACAAGGCCCTCTAATGAGCTAGGAAAGGACAACCCTTGGAAATGGGGCTGTATTTACAAACTTTATTATTTTTTTTTTTATCCCAAAAATACATATAAATGAAAACCTGCTCTTCAAACGCAGGGAGGCCTTCGCCTCTCATGTAGTATCACATTTACATCACAAAACATTCTCCTATGAAAATCGATACGCGGCTCTTCCACGCGCAATTTTATACATACACGCGTACGCACAAACGCGATCTATGCAAGTAGTCAGGACTTTGCTACTCACACGTATTCCTCTGGTGGAATATTAGGAAACAGGGCAATTCCCTTGCTTGCTGGCCTTGGGAAGGTAGATCCAACCTCTCTGAACAGTTTGTGAAAAGATGAAATGTGTAACAACACAACCTCCTTTAGACACACACATACGCTGTTAGAACAAAGCCAGGACCCTGCTACATAAATGACACTGTCTTGCAAAGGAAGGAGATGACATCGGAATAAAAACGCAAAGTTGAACAGATGATCGAAACTGTTCTGTACATGCTCTAGGGAGAACTCAGAATTCTTCCCAGGAAACAGATTATGATCCACTCCGGTCTCTCGCGACGGGTAAATCGGCACCCACTGGCAGGAGCCAGGGCCTTCCTGTACGGCCGCATGCTTAAGCAGGCTCCACGAAGCATCTGTTTAAGTCCAATAGTCAAGAATGAGGTCATGTGGTACATCCTCCTCCCCCTCCCTCCCCCCCGCCCCAAATGAAGTGCAAAATCAACTTCTGTGACTCAAGAGCTCAACCAGGTCAAAGCTTTGGTATATATACTGGAGGCTGTTTTGGTGACAACCAAAGCTCAGTAAGATTCTCTGTTCAGGGGTTTGCCCCAAAAACAAAAACCCACCCAGTCCACAGAGCTTAACGACTATATAAATAAAGTAACTGTACAAAGAGAACAAGCCACGATCCCCCTTTTACCAAGGGTTTATAGTTTCTCCTAGGCAGCAGTTCTGGAAGCACCAACTAAAGCCACAATGCTTCTACTGAAACACGATGCGTTGGTGAGACTGTTCTGAAAACAAATGCCCACAGGCAAGTGGCTGGCCGATGGGCCACGGGAAGAAGTTCGACCAAACGAAGTCGGTTCTCTTCTACTGGAACACAAGCTGCTCAGCAACAGAGGAAAGACTTAAGGCAATAAGAGGCATTACAGAGAGCGCCCCTGGACTCTCTGAGTCAATCCCGAAACCTTCAAAGAAAGAAGAGGTCTCTCCGGAATTTGGGCTCTGAGTCTGCTAGCTGTCAGACACCTCCTCCTCCTCCTCGTCATCCTCGTCTTCTTTCCTGTCCACTTCGGAGGTGTCAGAGGACTCGTGAAGCAGGACGTACTCTCTGCTGCTGAACCCGAATTTAAGTACGTCCTTCTCCTTTAGTTCATAGTATCTCTGCGGCTCAATGCGCTTGTTATTCAAGAACGTGCCGTTGCCCGAGCCAAGGTCGATGATGTAGGGCCTCACCCTTCGGCCGACCGTACCGTCGGCGCGGGTATATTCCACGAGCCTGGCGGAGATGAAAGAGAAACCTGTGAGCCAACTCCCGCCTCGAGGCCCTCCGGCATTCTGCTAAGGCAGCCCACACACAAGGTACAAATTACCTGGCTTGAACACCGTTCGAGTCAACTCCAGGAAATCGCGGGGATGGGATTGGATTTGGGAAATTCCGAGCAAGTTAATAAATATACTTGGTAGAAAAGGGGGGATCTGGCTACTGAGGAGGTGGGGCGGGAAATTCACAGCAGAGCAAAAGTTGACATCAGAATCCGAGACCTCTGGCTGGGCTTAAGAAAAAACACTTCTGTGCTGCTCATAATCAAGACGATGCCTCTTTCACCTACGTTTCAACCTATTTTATCTCCCGTCCCGAGCAGGAATAAAGCAGTGCATCCTGACTCCAGCGTCAAGGGCGCTTGCGCTGGAGCTGACCTTCAGTCTTCGCACCTGTCAGACGGGGATACCGACATGACATGTGCCCTGTGCTGCTCATGGGATCGCCGCGAGCGCCGCACGGGAACAGGTGCACCACACGAACTGCCGAATACGGGCTCAGCTAACAGGCGCGCCACACGCTCTCGTCATCTTAAGACAGAGGCTAGACCCGAAGAGCATGGCGTTCTGCTGCCAGCACGTGCACACAACCGCTGGCGGTCCGGCGACTCTCGGCCCCTCCCCACACTGCCGCTTCCCGCCGCCTCCTGCCCGCCTGCACTCACCGCCCGCACTCACCGGTACTGGAAGACGGCGTGCTGCTTTGAGCAGGAGGGATGATCGATGGGGATGTCTGCGATGCGGCGGTGCCGGCCCAGGAGGTAGGCGCTCTGCCGATGGATGTACATGACGGGAAGCACCTCGTCGTTTTTAAAGGGGTAGAGGCGCCACCGTTTTTTGGGGATCCGCGCTTCCGGGGGCTCGCTATATTTAATGACGACACCCCGGAAAGTGTTGGTATCCTCAAGAAGCGCCCCGGAGAGTTCAAAGCTTGGCTTTTCCTTAGCGGGCGGCTCTTTGTCCTTGCTGTTGCCGCCGGGTCGGGGAGCCAGCTCCTGAGACTCGTTACCCCCGGCGCTAGCTTCGTTCTTCTGGCGATTCTCGCGCCTTCGGGCATTGTAAAACTCCCGCTCCGCGTCCTGAGCCTGGAGGGTCTGAAGGTCTCGGTCCCGGCCCTGCGCCTGCCCACTCCCCGGCCTCTCGTTAGGGCTTCTCCTCTGGTGGGAATGGCCCCGGTGCCTGTCACGGTCGCTGTTCCTGGCTCGCCTGTGTTCCTGGCCTGCCGGTTCCCTGTGCTGCCGATCCTCCCGGCCTCTCCGGGGATGATCCTCGCGCTCCTGCAAGTCAAAAAGATCCAGTAAACTAAAGGCAGCCCACAACCCGTGAACAAGCTGTATTCAAAGAGTCGTTTGTGATTTGGACTTCGGAATTCAGGCCAAAACGTCCCACGGAAATAAGGTTAGCAGTGGCGGGTAGGCTCCCTTGCAAGGCTAAGGCTACACAGACTGTTTCCAAGCTGTCACTCGACTGCAGCTCTAACCCTGCAAGCCCAAGTTCAGAGCCCTAGACACAGGAGGATCTACGGGCAAACTTACAAGGAAACACATACAGAAAATACAACTGGCGGAGACAGTTAAGTAGCCAGGTACAAGATAAACAGGTAAAGGAAGCTAGTTTTCTCTTATGTCAAAAATGGAAAAAAATGTTAGTTATAATTTTAAAAGATCTCATTCCAACAGTAATAAAAAGTATTTAACACTCAGGAATACATTTAAGAAATATGCAAGGCATGTAAAAAAAAAACCTATAAAAATTTACCGATAGATGTTTTTTAAAAATCTGAAAACATGAAGAAATGTACCATGGTTTCTTGAAAATGACCGGGTATTCAAAATCAGCTTGGTATAAAATGTTTGCAACATACAACATCCTTAATATATCTATAAAAAAATAGATCAGTAAAAAAGACAAATAGTTCAAAGGAAAAAATGGGCAAAAGACATTAACAAGTCATTTTCATAGGGAATAAATATCTAACGAACACACGAATGTATTAAGTTTATCCTTACTAATAGCCAAAGCATCAGAGTTCAAGACAGAGCCCCGCGTACTATGAGCAGGACCACCCCGCCTGGAAAGGGTAAAAAGCTAAACCCGAGCACTGAGATCTCACCTCCTCCCTGGCTCCCAAGGCCTTCTCCTCGCCACACACACAGGTCAAGCGTGGGCCTGACCCACGTTACTCTGAGCAGGCCTCTGGTCTTCTAGACTTTTTAGCCTCCAAAGACAAGCATCAAGAGGCGGCTTCCAACACCTACCCCTCCTACCTTCAGATATTCAGAAGCTTGCCACCACCACCTCCTTGAGGACATGTGCCAGGACCAATCACATTATGCCCTTTAGCCCTGATTAAATGAGTCACTACAAGCCACAGATTCCGGGTCATCACCCCCACCTCCTTTGTATTCTAATGCCCGTAAGGCTGTGTACATCCACTATTCCAACGACTAATTAATTCTCAGTCTTCACTTTAAATACGTGTAGACCAAGCAAAATTAGTAAAAACTAAAGAAAAGAATATGACAAATTACATAACCAGATAATACAAAATAACTAAGATTTCAATTATTGATAATTATGATAGTATATATAACATGGTTCCATCTTTTAATTAAAAGCTCTGCGGGGTGTCTGGGTGGCTCAGTCAGTTAGGTGTCCAACTTCGGGTCAGGTCATGATCTTGCAGTCCGTGGGTCTGAGCCCTGCACTGGGCTCTTCGATGACAGCTCAGAGCTTGGAGACTGCTTCTGTATCTCCCTCTCTCTCTGCCCCTCCCCACACGCGTGTGTGTGTGTGTGTGTGTGTGCGCGCGCGCACACACTCTCTCTCTCTCAAAAATAAACATTAAAAAAAAGAAAAAAACTCTACATGGGGGCACCTGGGTGGCTCAGTCAGCTGAGGGTCTGACTTCAGCTTAGGTCATGATCTCACGGTTCATGAGTTCAAGCCCCACATCGGATTCTCTGCTGTCTGCACAGAGCCCACTTCAGATCCTCTATCCCCCTCCTTCTGCCCCTCCCCTGCTTGTGCTCTCTCAAAATAAAGATAAAAAAAAAAACCAGAAAAAAACCTCTGCATATTAAGACACATACTAAAACATAAAGAAAAAAAGTATGGAGGCTTGAAGAGTAAACATCAAACTATTAAAACGGTTGCCTCTGTGGCACCTGGGCGGCTCAGTCAGTGAAGCATCGACTTAGCTCAGGTCATGATCTCACAGTTCGGGAGTTTGAGCCCCGCATGGGGCTCTGTGCTGACAGCTCAGAGCCTGGAGCCTGCTTCTGATTCTGTGTCTCCCTCTCTCTCTGCCCTTCCCCAGCTCACGTGGTCTCTGTCTCTCTTTCTCAAAACTAAATAAAAACATTAAAAAATAAGTAAATAAATAAGTCTCAGGATGTCTTGTAAAATGCTCATTTAGGAACCACATGTAAAGGGCTGCCAACTGTACACTGAAAAAAACAAAAAACTGAAGAAACTACAAGTGGTTAGACAGGCCGAATGCGGGTGGTGTGGTTCCGGTGGCTGCATTCTGAGATCGCGAAAGCAGTGCTTGATCCATTTACACCGCAGACCACCAGGGCTGCCTGGCTTTCTATCTTTAAGGTTGCAGAGAGCTGACCCATAGTCTATCAAATTAACAGGAAAATGCATTTTCTTAATGTCTATTTGCACACTCTAAACAAAATTTCTTTGAAAAAGACTAAATGCTTGTCTCTCGAGATTGAGGGCCAAGCAAGGGCGTCTGCTCCCACTACTCTCATTCAACACAGTGCTGGAAGCCCTAGCTCACGCAATAAGGCAAGACAAGGAAATAAAACGCACACAGGTTGTAAAGGAACAAATAAAGCTGTCTCTATGTGAAGACATGATTGTCGATATTAAAAAAACCCCAAGAATCTACAAAAAAGCTCTCCTGGAATAAAGGAGTTCAATGAGGTCACTGGATATAACAAAAAACACAAAAATCAATTATATATATATATATATATATTTTTTTTTTAAGTTTGTTTATTTTGAAAGAGGCAGAGAGAGAATGCGAGAGTACACACGTGAGCACGGGAGGGGCAGAGAGAGAGAATCCCAAGCAGGCACCCCAAAAACTCATATTTCTATCTATTAGCAATGAACACGTGGACTGAAATTTAAGGTATCACCTACAAAGCGCTGCACCAAAGAAAAAACTCTGTGTAATCGAACACGACTTACATAGAACTTGAATGCTGAAAACTAGAAACGCTGAAGAAAGAAATCAAAGATCTAAATGGGGTACCTGGGTGGCTCAGTCTGTTGAGCACACGACTCTTGGTTTCGGCCCAGGTCATGATCCCACAGTTTGCGAGGTCGAGCCCTGACGTGGGCTCCATGCTGAGTGTGGGGCCTGCTTGGGATTCTCCCCCCACCCTCTCTCCCCTACCCCCACTTGTGCGTGTGCACATGCACGCACGCTCTCTCTCAAAATACATACATACATACTTTCAAAGAATTTTTTAAAAAGTTCCAAATAAATGACACGTACGGTGTTCATAGATCGGAAGATTCAATATGGTTAAAAAACCAATTCTCTCCAAAATACAGCTTCACGCAATTTCTATCCAAATCCTAGCAAGATTTTTTTTTATAGACATGGACAAGATGGCTCTAAAATTTATATGGAAAGACAAAGGAACTAGCAAAGCTAAACCATTTTTTTTTAATGTTTATTTATTTTTGAGAGACATAGAGGTACAGGGTGAACAGGGGAAGGGCAGAGAGAGAGGGAGACACAGAATCGGAAGCAGGCTCCAGGCTCCGAGCCATCAGCACAGAGCCCAACGCGGGGCTCGAACTCACAGACTGCGAGATCATGACCTGAGCCGAAGTCGGCCGCCCAACCGACTGAGCCACCCAGGCGCCCCCTAAACCATTTTTAAGAAGAAGAAACAAAGGGAATCTGTCTGCCCAGCTTGCGAACTCACTGTATAGTGACAGTAATCCGGACTGTGCGGCGCTGGCAGAATGACAGAGGTCGGTGGAACAGAAAAGAGAATCAGAAATAAACCCACGCACATATCCCCAACTGACTAAGAAACAAAAGCAATTCCAGAAGACAAAACAGTCTTTTCAAACAATGTTGCCACAGCAAATGGACATTCGTAGGCTAAATAATGAACCTCGACCCAGGGCTCGCGCCTTACATCAACACGAACTCAAATCACGGACTTAAATGTAAAACACGGAGGAGAAAAAACACGCCTTGGGGATCCAGAGCTAGGCATGAAGTTCCCAGACATGGGCCCCAAGGCACAATCCACCAAAGGAAAAGCTGAAAAGCTGAACTTCATGACCATTCAACATTTTTTGCTCTGAGGAAAACCCTGCTGTGGGAAGAAAAAGACTAGCTACCAGCCCGAAGGGAAATATCTGCACATCACACCCCCGCAGAGGCCCGGCATCTAGAACACACACAGAACTCCACGAACTCGAGGGTAAGAAAGCGAATATACCAACTAGGAAACAGACAAAAGACGTGAAGAGACTTCTCACCCAAGAGGACATACGGACGGCAAAGGAACACACGAGAAGCTGTTCAATGTCATCAGCCACCAAGGAAACGCAAACGACAATCACACCGAGGTATCGTTTCCCCGCTACTGGAACGGCCGAAACACAAACACCGTCGAGACCCAGTGCTGGGAGGGGGGGACGCGGAGAAAGTGGCGCACGCGCGGACTGGTGGGAATGGCGTGCTGTTGTGGACTGAACTGTGAACCCCCGAAATTCATTGTGTCCAGTCCCCCAGCCCCCATCCTCAGAATGTAACCATCTGTGTGGCCTTTTCTGTTCTCTCTTTTTTTTTTTTTTTTTTTGAGATAAGGCCTTTATTTTTTTTTTAATTTTTTTTTAACTTTTATTTATTTTTGAGAGATATAGAGACAGAGTATGAGCATGGAAAGGGCAGAGAGAGAGGAAGACACAGAATCCGAAGCAGGCTCCAGGCTCTGAGCTGTCAGCACAGAGCCCGACGTGGGGCTTGAACTCATGAACCATGAGATCATGACCTGAGCCAAAGTCGGCCGCTTAACCAACTGAGCCACCCAGGCGCCCCAAGATAAGGCCTTTAAAGACGTGACTGAGGTAAGGTGCCAGCCAAGCCCTAGCCCGGTGTGACCGGGGAGCTCATACGAAGGGAGACACCAGGGAGGAGCCCACGTGAGGACCCGGCCAAGGAGGTGGCCGTTTGCAAGCGAGGGAAAGAGGCCTCTGGAGAAAGGAAACCTGCTGATGCCTTGAGCCCGGCCTTGAGCCCGGCCTTCGGGCCCCCAGAGCCATGAGGAGATGAGTTTCCGTTGCTGACAGTCCCCAGCCCGTGGGGCGCGCCGTGGAAGGCCCCGCGAGCTGCCACAGCCACTCCGGGACGCAGCGTGGCCACTGCCTTCCAACCGGACAGCTGCGCCGCTGGCCGTGAACCCCGGAGAAATGAAGACACAGAAACCCGCACACAAATGTGTCACAGCGACCCGACAGCCCCGAGCCGGAGACAACGCTGAAGTTCCTCAACGGGCGAACGGCTACGGCCGCACCACCGAAGGTCACTGGGCAGTAACCAGGAACGAACCACCGACAGACACGGCCACCTGAGCGACTCTCCCAGAACTGTGCCGAGTGAGAAAAGCCAACCCCGGAAGCTTCCATGTACGATTCCATCCACGTGACGTTCCTGAAGTGACAACACAGTAGAGGTGGGGGATGGATCACAAGCTGCCAGGGCCTGAGGGCTAAGGGCGGGAGGGACGCGGGAGGGACGCGCGCGGGGCTATGAAAGGACAACAGGAGGGGTCCTTGTGGCGATGGAAAGGCTCGGTGTCCTGACTACAGCGATGTCACAGGATGTCGCAGGATGTCTCCGTGTCAAACTGTACTCAAACTCTGTCCGATGTCACCAGCGGGAGCAACAGGGTCGAGGGAACGCCTCTGTATTTCCTTTGTTACAACTGAGCGTCAACCCGCGCGGGTCTCATAATAAAAAGTCTAGTTGAACAAAACGAGCAGGAAACAAAAACCAAAACCCCAGTTTCTAGAAGAGCCCGTCACAGGTACAGGTAAACACGTACAAAACGCTCCCCGGTGCCGAGGGGCAGAGGTGCTGGATGTGGACCTCCTCTCCGAACGTCCCCAGGCCACTCACCTGCTTCACCTTGACCGCTGAGTGGTGAGGGCTTCGGCTTCTCTTACTTCGTGGAGACTTGCTTCTTCTCCCTGAGGACTTGTTTTTCCTTTTGGCTGGGGACCTTTTCAGAGCATGGTACACACAGGGTTTTATCTTGACGTCCCTTCCCCCACAGAAATCCACGTCAACTCTCACGCTCACCGACTAACACCAGCAGCACACTCGTGGGTCTCTGCTTTCCGCAGGGAAGGAGGCGGGGCTTCACGCTCCTGGCCTTGCCCTCTTCCTCGGTTCCCGACCCCCCCCCCCACACACACAGCCGCCCCCTGGACCTTCTCGCAGAGCCTAGTCCCTCACGACCCTTCCGCCCTCCGTCTCCCCTCCCATCCCAGTAACTGGCGCCACCACCCACCCTGCTCCTCCAGCCAGAAACCCAGAACGCCCTTGACTCCTTTCTCTCACCAACAGTGCCTTAGCCCCCCCCCCCATTAACCTCGACCCATCAGCAAGTCCTCTGGCTCTAGCTCCTCCCTCTCCCCCCTACTCCTACCACTCTCCTGGATCGCTAAACAGTTTTTTTTTCTTCTTCTAGAACAATCATACTAATTCTGCTTCAGGTTCATTGCACCTATAGCTTCCTCAGCCTGGAAATTTACAAAGCCGGATTATTCTTATTCGGGTCTCGACTCAAATGGCACCTTTGCAGGGAGGCCTTCTTTCACTTTCTTTCAATCTCTATCACCTTCCTGTTTTAACCCCTTCCTGATACTTCTTACTGACTGGCACTATTTTCTTTATTTGCTGGTTATTTTTTCTCCAGGCGAGAGCACATCGATTTCGCGGGGCGGGGGGTAGGGGGGGGGAGCAAAGACCGCCCACCTCGTTCACCTGTGAGGCCCCAGGACCCAGGGCGGTCTTTAACATGCAATAACACTATGTCGAAGGAATAAATCAACGGGTCTATCTATCAAGAGACCATTTTTCCTCCAAATCTCTACCAGGTAGATGGCCTGGGCTCTCGACGGGAAACATTTGGAGGCAGATCATTGGAAAGCCAACGACAGCACCCCAATTGTAGACAGATGGGGAAAATCTTTTATTTCAACTCGATCAGTGCTATCTGCTGGGTCGTACTCGGTCACGTGCCGGGCACAGAGATGAAGGGGGGGGGAGGCGGGGATCCTGCCCATCAGGCATCAAGGCGCCTAACGCAAGGGACACGTACCGGAGTAAACACTCTTTAGCACAAGCACCACCGGGTCACTTCCACCACCTTAAGATGAAACCCCAGCTGCTGCGCTCAGCAGTCGAGTGTTTCTGACTCTAGCCCTGTCCTTTCTCAATGAGCCCGACCCCGGTCCGTCCCGGGCGCCTTCCCACTTACCGGCTACCTCCTCGGGCTCGGCTCCCTCGGTGTCCAGGGCGGCCCGGCTCGCCGGCCGGCGGGGACGCGCTACCGCCCGAGGAATCTGGGCGGCGGTGGGCGGGAGGCGCGGTTTCCGGGCTGAGGCGCTCCTGCTTCACCTTCACCACCATCGCCGCCGCCGCCACCACGTCCCCGTCGCGGTGCCTCCGTCGGCTCCCTCGCTCCCGCTCGCTCTTTACCTCCTTCATGTTGAGATACCAGGCGAGCGAAGGAAAAAGAGGTCCGTTGCGCTCCTCTCGCTAAAGGAAGTGACGGGTGACCCCTGGACTTCCGCTTCCGGGTCCGTGCGCTCCCAGAAACCCCCGCGGCGGAAAGCTAAGCTCGTGACCGCGACTCCGGGGCGGGCGGGGCTGTAGGGACCCGGCCCGGTGGCGGGAGTTTTAAGTGTCCAAAGCAAACTGCTGGAGAAAAGCTACTCTCGAAGCTGTTCGGCGCGGCGTTATTAGTAGTATTTACTAAACACGAGGCAGTCTGAATGCCCACCAGGAGGAAACCGTTTAGCCAACTGATCGGCATTCTCAACGCTATTTACACAGTGACAGAATCCCTGACTTATTCAACGAATGAAGCGGGATAAAAAAATTGCGCGCAAACTGTGGTTACATTTACCTTTGGAAACACGAACTTGAGAAGGAAATGCAGTCACAGCTGGTATAGCCAATGGGCAAATCATTAGTATTTACCCCTGTGTTCTTGAATTTTATGTTATGTTGTCATTTCTCCATTTAATTAAAAACAAATACTTAAGAAATTTTTTTTTTTTACTTTCAAGTAATCTCTACACCCAATGGTGGGGCTCGAACTCACAACCCCGCGATCAAAAGACACGCTCCACCCCACCCACCGAGCCAGCCAGGCGCCCCCCGCCCAAAACAAATACTTTTTAAAACTTGGGCACTCCGGATGGCTTCCTCTGGAAATCTTCCGAACCCTTCACTGAGGAGTCACATGATTCCTATTTTGCAGGTAACAAAACTGGGGGACTGCGAGGGTGATCTGCCACCTCATTCAAATTGCGAGCAAGATAAAGCGCAGGGACTCGGAATCCTCTTTTGCCTGCTTCCAAGAGTATCAAGACGACTCGGTGAGCTGGGGGCCTGACAAACTTAACACCAGGAGAATTTTTCCGGAAGGCGGCGCGGAAACTCGCGCGCTGCTGGCCCCGCCCCACTCCGAAGCCCCGCCCAGGCCATGAGGACGGGAGAGGAGGTTTCCATGGAGACGGCAAACAAGGCGCACACTTGAGGGGCTGACCCTGGACTACTACCCCTGTAGCCGCCATGATCCCCCCTGCGGACTCTTTGCTCAAGTATGACACCCCGGTGTTGGTGAGCCGAAACACGGAGAAGCGGAGCCCCAAAGTAAGGCGGCTTCTCAGGGGGCGGGGGTCTGGAAGCTTGGATGGAGAGAGATCCCAGCGTTGAGGATGGGGACTCCGGAGGGACAAGGGCTGCAGCAACTGGGAGCAAAGGGAATTGGGACGGGGGAAGGAGGATGGGGAGAGCGGAACAAGAAGCCCGGATGGATGACCCCAGAGGGCAGATTTTCGGATGAGCAAAGAAGTCACAGAGATGGACGGGGCTTACCCTTTTTCTTAGTAGCCGGGTCCAAGAATAGATCTGGTAGCGACTGCTCCATCACTAGAGGCGTGAAAGCAGAGGGCCGAGCACCCTTGCCGGAAACATCGGTTCCAGGAGATACAGGCCTTGGGTTAGAGTGGGACCAAAGACTCTTCAGGGCTTCCTGCAGCTGAGACATAACTTCTGCTGAGAGGGGTGATGGGGGAAAGCGAGCTGGGAGGAGGAGAGGGGTGTTGAGAAGACCTGGAGCAACCCAGAGAGCTTGGACGTGTGGCGTTCAGTGTCTGAATGACCTCCTGCCCCGTCTCTTCTTCTCAGGCCCGGCCGCTGAAAGTCAGCCTCCAGCAGCCTGGACCCTCGGGTCCGGTCCCACAGCCACCAAAGACCAAGCTCCCCTCAACTTCCGGTGTCCCAGATCCCACGAAGCAGGCAGAAGAAGTCTTGAATGCCATTCTGCCCCCAAGGTAAAAAAAAAAAAAAAAAAGGTAGGAGCAGTGGCCGAGAGAGAGCCCAGGCTTTGCATTCCCGCCCTCCGGAATGTAGGAAGAGGCACCCCGTCTCTGTTCCTGGCCGGGATTTCCTCCCGGCATCCCAGGACTCCTAGAGCTTGCGGATGGCTGGATCCCGGGAGGATGGGGGAGACCTCTTCTCTGCCATCCTCATTTCCTGAGTGCTCTGACCCATGCTGGTGGCTTTAAATGCCATCTATACGCTGATGGCTCCCAAGTGTGTGATTCCCAGCCCTGTCCTCTCCTCTAAGCCTCGGACGCATATACTCTACTTCTTCCTCATTAGCTTCATGAAGGCGTCTCACAGACCTCTCAAAGTCAGCGTGCCCAAACTGAATCACAACGCCTCCCTCTCCCCACCTCCTCATCCCCAGTCTTCTCCTCTCTGCTAGGGGCTCAGGCCACCCTGCCTTCCTTTTGGTCCCTTACATCACACGTCCTATCCTTCATCAAATCGCTTTGGCTCCACCTGCAAATTGCCATCCCAAATCCAACCACTTGCCACCACCTCTGCTTCCACCATCTTGTTCCTGGTCACTGTGGGTCACCTACAGCGGCCCCCCATCTGCAAACCCGGCTCCCACTCTTTGCCCCTACCGCGGATTCTCCAAACAGCCCCGAAATCCCAAGCCGGCTCACGCCAGTCACTCTTTCCTGGTTTCCCATGTGACTCAGACCAAACTTTACAACACCCCGGCCGACCCGGCATGGTCTGGTCCCTCATCTCTCCATCATCTTGTCTCCTGTTATGCTCCTTGTTCAGTGCGCTGATGCCCTACGGGGCTCTGCTCGCTGTTTCTGAAACACGTCCGTTACCCTTCCACCTCAGGGCCTTGCTCTGCTGTTCTTACCGCCGGGGAGACTCTTCCCCCGATGTCCCCCTCGTACCCTTTGTCCTTTTACTCGGGTCTTGCTCAAACGTGATTTCCTCTAGGGGGCCTTCCTTGAGGATCCGTGTAAAGGAGCGCCTTCACCATCGCCTTCCCCTGCTTCTTCCTTCTGCAGCCACACTGATCACTCTCTGACATGCTCGGTTGACGATTTTTATGTCATCAGTTGACGGCACAGCTTCTGAGGCTGCGCTGTAAAGAGCCCCCGCGGTCTCGCCCGAGACGGAAGTCAAAGAAGGGAAGGGTGACCGCGCAGGTGTTCTCTCCCATCAGTAAATGGAAATCCTCTCCCCAATGAGGGTGGTTACCCTCAGGCTCCCTCCTCATGGTTCTGGAACCTGGCCATGCCTCTGACACAAGGTCTACTATAGTGGGGGTGGGGGGGGGTGCCACATAGGCACACGCTTTCAGGAACCTCCCCGCCGCACGCAGTTGTCCCTTTCTGGCTGGCGAGGTTCTTGGTGCCCTGTGCCTCCCACCCCACGAGTCAGTGGGGAATTCTCACTGGGCCTTCTGTTCCAACCAAGCAGCAATGCCCATGAATCTGTCCGCAACCCGCGAGATTAAGATCTGGAACATGGGTGATGGTTTCACGGAGAGACGTAGGAAGGCAGAGACTGCCCACCGGCAGGGGCCCTGTGCAGGTGGCCCGGCGGGTGCGGCTCTGCAGCCATCCGCTCCTCAAGGAAGTGAGCGGCATGGAGGATTCTGGCGGGCTGGGGACAGAGCTGCCCCCTCGCTCCTGCTCGGGCAGAGAGCTCAAAGGGCCGTCTCTGCTCGTGGCCCAGAGCCCCTCTGGTGGACGGGTTTGCTCAGCCCGGCTGTGTCTGTGCCGCAGGGAGTGGGTGGAAGACACGCAGCTATGGATCCAGCAGGTGTCCAGCGCCCCCAGCACCAGGATGGACGTGGTGCACCTGCAGGAGCAGCTGGACCTGAAGCTGCAGCAGCGGCAGGCCAGGGAGACCGGCATCTGCCCTGTACGCAGGGAGCTGTACTCGCAGTGTTTCGGTGAGGGGCGTGGCGCGGGGCGGAGGATGGGGGGTCACGCCGTACTCGACCACGCCTCCCCTTCCCCTTGAGCACACGGTGTCCCTGAGTGTCCCTGACACTCCACCTGGAATCCTCTTGGGTCCCCCTGCCTGCCCCACCCAGGAGCTGCCAAATGCGCCTTCTTCCCGCTATTTGCCCGCCAGCCTGACACCCTGGTTCCTAACCTCTTAGCAAATGGGTGGAGAGGAGATGAGAACTTCCGTTCTAAGCCTTTTGCTTTTCAAAGATTTTTATAAGAAGCATATGTTGATTTTTTTATCAGAACAATTAATGTGCTATATTTATATCCCTCCCGTCAACATTCAGCCCTCGGTCCAGAAAAGTATTCGAGGGTAATGGACTGTTCGCTGAGAGTCGCAAAAGAGTCAAGTGATAGTGTCAGGTGGCTGTCCCCAGCCCAAGGTCACTGGCCCTTGTGGACCTGGACATTCACGGCCTCCAAACCCCGAGGCAGCGGCAGGGGCTAGCAGGCTCCCTTCAGTCTGAGTATGATTAGGGTCTGCGCTCCAGGTCAGCGTTTATGGAAGAGATGGGTGGGCAAGCCCTAAATCTGCCTGTTTCCAGCCCCAAGCCCGTCCAGCTGAAGGGGCACGCAGGATTTTCCTTCTGCTTTAAAGCAGGCATTGTGGGGCGCCTGGGTGGCTTAGTCGGTTGAGTGTCCAAGTCTTGAGGTCCAACTCATGAGATCGTTCACGGTTCATGGGATCGAGCCCCGTGTCAGGCTCCGCACTGTCAGCATGGGATTCTCTCTCTGCGCACCCCCCCTCCAAAATAAACACAGGGGCACCTCAACTCAGTCAGTGAAGCGTCCAACTTCGGCTCAGGTCACGATCTCACAGCTCGTGAGTTCGAGCCCTGCTCAGGCTCTGTACTGACAGCTTGGAACCTGGAGCCTGCTTCAGATTCTGTGTCTCCCTGTCTCTCTCTCTCTCTCTCTGCCCCTCCCCCACTTGCTCTCGCGCTCTCTCTCAAAAATAAATAAAAACGTAAAAAAAAATTAGAAACGTAAATGAAAATAAAGCAGTCATCACCTTCAAACTGAAAAGTCCCATTTCCAGGACTAGTACCCTGAGGTTTTGGCTGAGGGCGGAAGACAGGGGCCTGGGGCTCCTGTCTCTTGTCCTGGGCTCGCCGACTGCCCCTACTCCCAAGTGCCAAGTTCAGAGCAGCGGCTGTATGGCAGGCCTCCAGGGGCCCCCGGCTCCGGGTGAGGAGGATGCACGCTAGCGCCCTCCCCGGGAGGGAGGGTGGTTAGCTACCGCCAGCCCGCCCTCCTGACCTCGCTGTGTGTGTGCTTTGGAAGATGAGCTGATCCGGGAGGTCACCATCAACTGTGCCGAGAGGGGACTGCTGCTGCTACGAGTCCGGGACGAGATCCGCATGACCATCGCCGCCTACCAGACCTTGTACGAGAGCAGCGTGGCCTTCGGCATGAGGAAGGCGCTGCAGGCCGAACAGGGGAAGTCAGACATGGAGAGGAGAGTGAGTGGGGCTGGCCGCGGAGCTTCGGCCCTCTGTGACTCTTCTGTCCATCCCAGGGCCACATGTGTGTCATTCCAGACGAAATTCTGACGACCAAGGGTGCCGAGCCATCCCCTCCGCGGGGACCGCCTTGGGTTCAGCCTGGTCCTGGCAGAGCCGGCTCCTCCGGGACGTGCCCTGCCAGTCACTGACCTCCCACTGGGTGGCAGTACAGACCCGGGCAAGGTCTCAGGTTGGCCGCTGTGTCCCGGGTCCCCTCCGCCCAGGCACTCACGCCCCCCCATCCTCTTGGCAACGTCCCAGGATGACGGGAGGTTCTGTCCTCAGATTGCAGAATTGGAAACAGAGAAGAGAGACCTGGAGAGGCAAGTGAACGAGCAGAAGGCCAAATGCGAGGCCACCGAGAAGCGGGAGAGCGAGAGGAGACAGGTGGAGGAGAAGAAGCACAATGAGGAGATTCAGTTCCTCAAGCGGACGAATCAGCAGCTGAAGGTGAGCCCAGGTGGAGGGGCTCCAGCCCCCCGCCCCCCGCCCCCGGCCCCATGGGCCAGGCCACGGCCCCCTTGCCTCCAGAGGACTCCGAATACTTGTTCGCATGTGCTGCCAAGGAGGCAAGGAAGCGGGGGGGAGGGGGACGTGCAGGGGAAGGGTTCTGACCCAGATCCTCCACCCGACTGCCTCCTGCCTCGGGACGGGGGTCTGAATTCCCACGACCCCTCGGCCCGGCTCCTCAACCCCTCCAAGTGCACGGTTTTGTTTGGAAAAAAGTTGCCCGTGGTCCAGGAGACGGGGATATGGCAGAGGGTGCGACTTCTCTCCCATCACGGCCGGTATCTCGGAGCCTTCCTAGAGCGGGCTGGACCTCCTCGGCAGGCTTTCACCGGGTGCCTTCCCGCCAGCAGGCCCCTCTGAGGCGCAGCATTTGGGGTGGGCCCTTTGAGAAGAACCATTTCAAGTCGGGAACCACCACCCACCCCCCCCCCCCCCCCCGGGTGTGCGGTCAGAGGAACTCAACTGCAGGTCATTTTCCTCCAAGCCCCTTTCCCGGCCGTTTGCTCACTCGCAGCTGAGCTGAAGCAGGCGGGGGGGGGGGGGGGGGGGGGGGCCAGGCCTCCCAAACTCCAGGCTCTCCGGGGGAATCTAAAGCTTCTCAAAGGCGGTGCCCCCAGAGTAGCGGCGGCCGCACCTGGCGACCTTGAGAAGTATGAGTCCTTGGGCCCACTGCGCATCTGCTGAATGAGAAACCTCGGGGTTGGGGCCCAACAACCTAACAAGGTCTGCGGGTGATTCTGACGCTCGCCTGTCTGCGAACCATTGTTCTAGACAGAGAGGACCTGTCACGGCCCCGGCCGCAGGGGCCACTGGATGTTATCCCCCTTCCTCTCTAGTCTCCCGGAAAGCTTACATTCTTGCGATTGGCAGGCTCCTTGGGGCCACACCAAGGACGAGCATTTGCGATAAAGAGGGGCTTGTATGAACGGCTGGAAGTGGAGTTGCCGAGTTGCACAAAGAAAAGCCAGAAACTTCGCAGCCTGCCACGAGTCTGTTTACTCCGCAGCCTCTGAAGCTGCGTCCCTTACCCGCCACGTTCCTCTAGCATCAGCCGGGGCCCTTCAGTCCCTCTCACAGTACCCGCAGCGAGAACACAGCAGCATACCTTGGCATCTTTCTAACATTTACAAGCAACCTTGTCATCCCCTAGGTGAAGGCCTCTTTAGAAGTGAGTTATTTTTATTGGCTCCAGGCTGCACTGCAAATAAAGCAGTGTTTGCAGGCCCCGGGACAGACCTACTTAAAGATCTGTCCACACACCAGGATAGTAAATTATTTCACCGGCTGCCGGAGGAGCAAATAACTCCCCAGCGTCTTAAGCTTTACGTACGAGATGGACAGCTCCCTACTTACTGGTAGCAATCCTCTCTAATTGGGTGTCAAGTTGTCTCGGTGGCTGAGAAATTGCCGTTTCCCAAACCTCCTGTCCCCGCACAAGAGCTCCCAGGATCCCAAACCAGGGAGCCAAATGTTTAACTTCGCATTTCAGGCCTGAAATCTGAGCCATGAAAAAACCACGATTTCAACAACTTTTATTCAATTTCCTCTTCAAAGCTTTATATTCTGCGCCGGGCCATTACTGTATGGAAACCAGGACAGCTCTGGTTTCTCCTAATGGAGCAAGACCGCGTGCCAAGCCAGAAGCCAGCTAATCTAGAAAATGTGGAGTTGGGAATGAAGGGAGAGACGCTTTGGAGGGGCAGCATCGGATCCTGCTTCCCAGGGCCTTTTATCACCTCTCAGCTGTGTGTTAGGCCGCAAGCTTCACATATTAATGGAGTTTGTTTTTGTTTTTCAGGCCCAACTGGAAGGCATTATTGCACCAAAGAAGTGATCATTCCCATCTGGGTCTCAGCAAGCACGACTCCCCCATCCTAAGCCCGTTGTAATAAAAAAAAAAGCTGGTCTCCTGAGTGAAGAAGCCATACCCTCCCCTGATCACCACCCGCGCATTTGTCAGAAGTCACACGTTGCCCCCGTGTCATCCACGCCTAGGTCTGACAGCCAGGCTCTCGGCTGGGCAGTGGCAGGTGGGACAGTCTCTGTGCGTGTCCCTCGCAGGCGGAACGGCGGCCCTCCCACCACTGCTGCACGCCGGCACGGACCTCTGGCCGAACGAAGCTGCCTCCCTGTCCCGTTCCTGGTCCACGATTCGCCTTCTCCCTGAACTTGGGCCGCTGGGGCCTGTCTCGCCTGCACGTGAGGTCTTTCACCGCCCCTAGCCCAGGGCAGTCCTAGGGGCTCACTTTGGAGGTCTGGGTTTATACGATGCTGTTTCACCCCGGCCTGCCCAGCCTGCCGCGCCCACTCCCCCAGCCTGACTGCCCCCGGTGAGGCGCCAACGGCAGAGTCGAACCAGCGGCTCTTGAGAAAGTGAATGTTCGCAGGAAGAAATGAGTCCCCGGTGAGCTGCTTGCCCCTCGGCCCCTGCCCGCCACCGATTTGTTCATCTTATTCTGCAGAAAATCCCCCCCTGACCCTGTGCCCCTGTAACCAGCTGTGTTTGACAACCGGACAGGTGTCAGCCCTCACGTGCAGCTCGAATTATTAATGACTAGGCTCCGGCCCGTAGGCCACATTTTATTATTCCCCTTAAGTTAAACCCAGAGTTTCGAGGCCCAGGGCTCTTCTGGTTTCGGAGGCCCCGAAGAGGAAGTCAGCGAAACAAATCTCTAATTTAGGGCAGCCCAGGGCGGGCTAGGGCAGCAGGGCGACCCCGTCGTTCACTCGGATTTCACGAGGAACACCCCCAAGAAGGCACCGGCACGTCCGCCCGCGTGGCACGCCTCCAGCTGTATTCCCGACGAGGTGCCGAGGACTCTCCTGAGCGGGGCTCTGACCGGACGCCGTCCCCGTCAGGGCTCCGAAGCTCCCTGGAAGAACCTCGGTCCCACAGGAAGAGCTGTGTTCCCGGGCAAGCACGCCCCATGCAGCTCCAAAGTCGCGGCTTTCACCCTCCTCCAGGTGCCCCAAGGGACTCTAAGACCCCACCACCGCAGCCTGTCGGGGCTGTCACGGTCTCGAGAAAGAACTCTGTTCACCTCGGGGTGCTGCTTCCAGGACTCCTCGGCCGTGAGGCACGGATGCCCTGTGTCAGCTGACAGACCCAGCGAGGGGCAACTGAAGCTGCTGTCACTTCTTCTTCGTGTTTTACAGCCTAGGCCGCGTGCACGCTACATCCTTGAGATTTTCTTGTTTTTACGCCTCGGTTTCAAATTGCTCATTGCCAGCACAAAAGAAATACCACTCCCCATTCTGTAGACCTTCTCTCTGTTTCCATCAGACACGTGCAGGCCGTGGCTACGCTCTGGAGGAACCACGAAGCGCCAGCGGAGCCCGCCACAGAAAGCCCCGGCGGCGGACAGACGGTTTTCACGAGCACTGGTGAATGGTCTCAACCGTCAAGCCTCAGAACAAAAGCATCGTGGCCTCAGAAATGCCAAGCGGGCATGAAGGAAATGAACACAGTTTCTAACGGCCTATTTTGGTACAATTTAATAAACTTTTAAAATGCTACTGCTTGTGCTTGGATTTTTTGTGTCTGTGCTTCTGTCCCTCTGAGTCGTTGGTCTTCTTTTTGTTCCTGTTCCTATTTTTCACGTTGTGTGTTTCATAGTAGCGGACACCGACTTTCCTGGACTGCTGCTGCCGCGCCGCCCGCCTCCGCTGCAGAACAGACAAACCGGTCAACGTGGAAAGTCACAGAACGGGCCCCTCTGCCCCCCGTGCTCCATCCCTACACTGCTCTCCCAGACGCAGGGAGGGCGCCCCTCCCAGAGCCGCATGCGCCCTGCTGCCGGAACCCGCGACAGCTCTGCAGGCTGTCGTTCGGCCACCCACGCTGGAGTCTCTCCGGCTGCACTCCCGAGCAGTGGCCCTCCGGTCTCAGGGTGGACACTTCCGGTAACGAGCTCCTCCCTTCCCACGGAGGCCCACTCCGGCTCCAAAGAGCCAGGTACTACGCTGAACTTCGCAGACGGCAGGGATCTGTCGGCCTGAACAGCTCTGCTCATCACAGGCCACCAGCGGGCCACATAAACCCGGCGGATTTTCTAGAGGACAGGCCACACGTTTGAGGGCGGCAAAGAGAACTCCTAAAACATAAGACATGAACTCAAGGACCTTCGTCCAGTGGGCCAACGCCTGATCCCCTCTAACTACACTGACCTCGACTGGGCCATTTAGGACTGGGGTTCCTAGAGTTCAACTCCAGACTATCGGTTTTGAAAAGCGTGTCTCTCGGGAAATGGATTTCTCCTCTCTACTTTCTAGACCTGGGTGAAGTTTAAGACCAAAACCACGTACTTCCTTAGATGTAAGCATCCTGCGAGTTTTATTCGAACGGTCCTCTTCCCTCTGTGCCTTCCTCTTCCTTCCCTTTTTGGTAGGTGCTGGAAACGATACACGAGCACACAGAAAACAAACAGGAATTTTCTATTCAAACCGTGTCTGTGCATCCTACGGTGGGAATGAGCTCGGCGCGCCGGAGGAGGAAGGCCGGTGTGCATGGAGCGCGGGTGGGCACGGCGCAAAGCGGGGTGAGGCCGGGAGGGCACCGGGCCGGGAGGGCCCTTGCGGGCCGTGGCAAGGGGTGCGTGTATGTCGTGGAAATGCACTCTTGATGAAGAAGCCGTGAGTCCAACGGAGCAAAGAATAAACACCTGCCCCGTCCCACCTCCCCCGAAAAGTCTGCTGACCCACCCCTAGATTATAAGGTTACTGAAGCACTCTGTTTACAGGAAGCTTCCCGAAGCAATCCCAAGAAACGTGCAGAATGAAAAGGGACTAATCCAACCCGTATGAGAAACAGTACATGGTGCCCATTAGGACAAATGTCGGTGTGAGTGACAGCACAAGAGAGAACAGAGAGATTAAAGCTAGATTTCCCCCTTCGGAAGATGGGAATCGCGTGTAAGCGGCTTAACTAATTTACCTGTATCTTCCACGACTTCTTCGGCTGCTCCTTGCTCTTCGGATTTTGCAAAAACCTTTTCACTTAGTCCCTTGGATATCCTGAAACAACAGAAAAGCAAGGTAACAAAGCTGCCCGTCAGCCCCCTCGCCTGCCCAAATCACGTGCCTGCCTGGGGACCGTGACCGCCCTGCAGACCCAAGCAAGCCTGCCTTCTTCACACGGTCGCCACCCCCGCCCATCCAAAGCCCCTCGGCCTTTGCCGAGGACGGAACTAAAGCTTCTCACGCTCCAGGGAGCCGCCTCCTAAAATTTACAGATCACTTTTAAAAAATGCCAATAACTCCCTTCCAGCCCCCACGGAGATACGGCTCCGGTGCTCATGGCAAGTTTTGGGGAAAGGAACGAGCAAACCGTAATTCATGAGACGAGGACGCCACCTGACTGCTGAAAACTTCTTAGCTTTGGCTTTGTTTAAAAACTTCCGGTATTTAGCGATCTTCTCGTCCAGGGCTCTAATAACTGCCTTGGTGTCACTGCCGGCGAGCTCTTCCTGGGACTCCGGGCAGGAGCCCTCCTCTTCGTCTCCTGGAGGCTCCTGTCCCTCCTCCTCCTCCTCCTCCTCGTCTTCGGAAAAGCTCTCAAGCTCTTCGTCAATATCCGACACCTCCAAAGGGACCAGGTCATCCCCGGAAAACTGCGGCACGACGTTGATTTTCCCAAAGTTCTGCCGAACCCGTGCCAGGATCCGCTGCATTTCTGCGTCGGTGTCACCGTGACCGCTCTCTTCTTCCTTCTCGGCGACAGGCTCCGCCGATGCGTCACCTCCGGTTGCCGTGGTTTCCTCTTCTGGGTTCTTCTGGCTGGTTTCTGTGGCCGCTTCCAAAGATGAGGAGGGCGGGAGCTGTTCAGGCCAAAGAAGGGGTACAGGCGGGGTCAGAAAATGCAAGCCATCTCTGGACTCACACCCGGCTCCCAAACGCGGGAGCCCTCTTCCCGGGATTAAGGGGAGCACTGGAAACCCCACACTGGAGTCCTCCTGTCGTTCGTCTACTGGGCGGTAAGGTGCATTAAACCCAGAAGCCGGTACTAAAGGATCAGAGGACTCCGCTGCGGTGCCCAGGATGAGCCGACTGTGGGTATTTAACCACTCACACCATCGGCCGTTCCCCACAGAGTGTGCGATGCCCTCCGCCCCACTGGAGGAGGGCAAGGAATGGGGGTGCTGAGATGAGCACGCACGAGAGGGCGCACACAACTGCCCGGGAGCGAAAGCAGAGCGCTGCTCCGGGCGCGGGGACAGGGCCCTGGAGGAACAGTGCGCCCGGGAGGAGCCGAGCTGGGGCACATGCCTGTCTGAGGTATTACAGGGAAGCAGAAACACGTGCCAGGCTTTAGCCCAGCGCTTCCTGCCCACAGTATCGTCCTAACCTTGCATAGAACTTTAGTGATTTTCCGAAGGCAAGAGTGGCTACACAAAGCGCTAAATAAGTCAGGAATCCGGAAAATTCAGGAAATTGCATACAAAATTCGTAGGTACATTTTTATGCCTTTTTCCTAAGCTAAGCTTTTAGCTTTGCATTCTGAAGGAGTGTCAGCCACTATCAAAAAGAAAAACAGAAGAGAATCGCAGACTGGGGGAACTACCGATCTAATACACTCGACGACCAGACACGGAGGAAGAGTACAAGTTAGGCCCGCTGTGAGCACACGGGGTCACGGCAGACCCTGCCGACGCCCTCCTTCCTCGAGTCCAGCAGCTTCCTGCCACCTCACCTGCCCTTGCTGGCGGGGGTCCAGCCCCAGCCCCACGACCTCTCGGTACCTGCGACCACAGCACGCACGCTCAGGTGCTCCGGGGGTGGGGCAGCCTCTGCCCGCACCCCTCTCCCCTCAAGACACCCACAGGGCTCCTGCCTCATACCATTAAGGGCTCCGCCAAAATGCCACTTCCTCAGAGGCCACCCCCAGCCACCCCACGTATAAGAACACTCCTCCATCTCTCAAACCCGCCTCCCTGGTGGTGTCCTCCTCACAGTCATCAGGACTTCCCAACATTATATATTTAGCTGTTTACTATCTGTCCCTGTAGCATAATAAAGTATGTTTGGTCTTGACACAAGAACTGTAAAACCCTTTGTATCTCCTGGGTAAAGAAAGATGTCTTTTGTTATTCATAACAAGCCCCTTTCCACCACCACCAAAGAGTTTATGCTAATGAGATGCTCGAGATGGGGCCTTGCTTCAGAACGGGGCCGGTCACTCGATGAGACTGGAGATGGAGTTTGATCACCCATGGCCAACACTTTAGTCAATCAGGCCTATGCAACAGAACCTCCACAAGACGCCCTGAAGGCTGGGGTCTGGGGAGCTTCTGGGCTGAATGAATTGATATGCTGGGAGGGCACCATGCCCGGAAAGGGCACGGGAACCCCATGCCACCCGCAACCCCGTTCCTGGCGCTATGCATCTCTTCCAGTTGCCTGTTCCTGAGCTGTATCCTCTACGATAACTGGCCATCCTAAGCAAACCCTTTCCTGAGTTCTGGTGAGTTGTTTTAGCAAATTATCAAACCTGAGAACCCCTGACTTTGTAGCTGGCTGGACAGAAGTGTGGGTACCCCACACCTGGGAACCCCATCCGCAGCTGGCTTCTGAAGCAGGGGCCATCTTGTGGGGCTGGACCCTGAACCTGTGGGTCTGTGCTAACTCTCGGAGGTAGTGTCAGAATTGAATTACTGGACACCCAGTGGGTGTCCGGGAATTGCAGAACTGGTGTGGACAGACGAAATGCATTTGGTATCAGAAAAAACCACACACTCCCTTGCTGGCGTCCATGTATACAGAAGTGCGACCAGCGCGGACTCGTCCACTGTCACTGTAGTACCGCCAGTGCCCAGCAGGGTGCCCGGCACACAGGAGCTCCTCACCACGCTTTTGCTGAATGGACGAATCAATGAATGAATGACTTAACACAAGAAGAAGATGGAAGAAGAACCTAGTATTTTTGGCTGTTTGGTGGCTTTAGGGGGGGGAGAGAGAAAGTCAACACTAGTTTCAGGTATGGTGATGCTTAAATATGGGAGAAAATCTTCAACTGGAAGTTTCTAGCTAAAAACTGAAACTTGGAATGGAATTCAGGTAAGAGGGAACCAGAGCGACACAAACCCAAAGCGTTAGCATGGAAGTGAAACTTAAAGCCGCCTCTTCAAAAGACTAGGCAGAGCTCTGAAAAAGAGCCTAGAAACAGAAAAGCAAAGGGCCACAGTCGGAGCCTTGTGGCGGCCCACTGCCAGGGGAAGAGAAAGCCAACAGAAAGGAAACTTCTCAATTCAGCCCAGAGGCCCGAGTCTGAGAGCTCTCTCCCCGACTACAAACTGTGCCGCTCTCCTCTTGCCCCTGATTACAAGCTTCTCGAGGCCAAGAGCTGTGTCATTCACTCCGATATTCCCTGTGCCTGGCATAACTGCCGGGCCTGACGAATGTGACGTCGGTCCTGGAAGCGCCCCTGTTCCTCAGGCATAAGGGAAGACACGGCATCAGAAAAGCACTTCTAGTTACAGCCCTCTTTGTTCGAGGCCCCGAAGACTGGTCTTTAACCTTGGTCCTCTATCACACATCTACATCCCGGTCTCCAAATGCCACCCGCCACCCGCCCAAACAAGGTCAGAGCAACAACTCTATGGGATGGGAGGCACTGGCAAGGAAAGACCACACAGGAAACCGGTGCTCCACAAAGAGAGGCGATCGAGGCACCAGGCCTAGGTCAGTACCCAGGCGTTCCAAAAGGCGGGCCCACCCCGTTCTTACCTGGGAGGCTTCAGGGGGCTCGGCGTTGGGCGGCTTGACGAAGAAAGGGATCCGGCCCCTCTGCCAGTCGTTGAGAACCATCTTACCCACAGTCTGCAAGTCTGGCTCTCCACCCTGAAACGCCACAGAAAGACTCCCCGTTACGTGCGCAGCGCCAACCACCTCCTAGTGTCGGGGCACCTGAGCCGCCCCGGGTGTGTCACCACCTGCCTGCCAAGTTTCAGACCGCTCACACCACACATACACACAGAAAAGGGTCCGCAGCACATACACACGTCTGCCGCGTGCCGCGTGCCCCGGTCTCCATTCTCACAAACCCTCGCTCACCTTCAGTAACTTCCCAGTCCGGAAAGCTAGCTTCTCAAGAAAGTCCTCGGCGTTCTCCCAAGAGTCAATCTTGTACGTCTTGCTGATGTACTCTGGCTTGGCCCGCTCAAGAACGGCACCAATGTGGTCTTCGGGAGTCTTAATTTTTTCAACCTGAACCTAGACGTTCAGAGGAAATTTCTGGCCTAAGAGCTTTATATGGAAGCAGTGAAGTCCCCATCTGTAACAGTATCTGAAAATAGATTTCAACACCACGGGGCCAGCGGAGCCCGGCAGGGGCCGGTCTCCGAGGTGGCCCGCCGCGGTCGGGGAAAGGAACACCACCACACGCCGGCCAGCCGGGGAGCCCAGCACTCAGCTGTAATCCCGGCTCACCACAAACTAACTGTGTGGTTCCACAAGCGGTTCGAAGTTGGACCGTTCCATGCTACTCGCTTAGAGAAATGGCGAAGAGCCTGCCAATCCCAGGACACAAGGAGAATTCGATAGTTTAAGACGAGAGGGGAGGAATGTGCACAGGATGTATGGCCAGCAGCACTGGTTAAGGTCAAGTGGGACCATTTAAAGGTTTTGGTCATATTCAGAAACAAGCGAGGAAATGCCTGAGTTCCAACATGACTCAACCCATAAACCCTCGAAGATGAATTATCACTAAACATAAACAGGCCCTGCTTCCCTCTGGATCCTGCGTGTGAACTACAAGTTCTTCTGCGGGATGACACTGACCAGATATGCCCCTGGCTCCACTGCCTCCCCGAACGGGCTTCGGTGGATGGAGAGGCCGCCCACAGGCCATCATGCTCCTCAAGTCTGGTCAGACAGGCTGACCCCAAACCGCCTTCCAGAGGAGTGAAACGCACAGGTATCCAGCGTTCCCCACAGAATGCTTCCCCCGAAAGGCAAACAAAGAGCCCATCGGGACCAGAACACTCACCACTCCTTTCAGCACGATGTCCGTCTCGGAGTCTTCGGAGGGGTAAACCACGCCCGGACAGT
This sequence comes from Paguma larvata, assembly GCA_030068075.1. Taxonomy (NCBI): domain Eukaryota; kingdom Metazoa; phylum Chordata; class Mammalia; order Carnivora; family Viverridae; genus Paguma; species Paguma larvata. The sequence goes on from CM057833.1 coordinate 28,294,034, forward strand.
CGATAAGGAATATGCGGCGCATCAGGGTGATGTACTGCCAGACCTGAAGTCGGGAAGAGGCCAGAGGCGCGCCTGGGTCAAAGGTGAACAGTCCAAGCTCACAAAGCCCCGATGCTCACCAAGCTACGCAGGGGTGGGCTCCGGGCTCGAAGAGGAGCGACCTGCTGCGTAACGAAGCGATACGGTGTCTCCTCCACTCGTGCCAAGCACCAGGGACTTCCACCAAGTACAAACTACAGCTTCCACCAGCCAAGAGTCTAAAATCAAGGCAGAGGCAGGAGCCAGGAGCTCCGCGTGGTATCACGTGATAATAACCCATTAACCTTCCCTGGTTTTTCAAGGTACTCGCGGAAGCCCAATACCGTCCGGCCCCGCCTCCTTCCAGCAGAACCACGCTGCTCCCCAAACACTCTGTGTTTCAGGGTATGTCCCCCCAGTTGCCAGAATCTACCGCAACATGTGAGTTTTCTTTCATGACGCTGGCGTCAAATAGGCTTGGGTTTTGTTTATCAAAGAAAAAGGCTGGAGTGACCGTTTAAGAGAGACTTAAATATGAACGGCACCTCCCAGATTGTGCCCAAGGCACGCGGCGCCATCCAAACTACAAACTACTCTCAGTCTTACATAAAAGGGCAGAGACAGCTCTGCTGACACTCCAAACTATCCTATGGAGACCAAACTCCCAACAGTGGCCTTCGTTCAAGAGAGGCAGATAGAAATCTCCATGCTCTAAACAATCACCCGCCAGGGAAATAAAATACGGAGAAGTAAATAAGGCACTCGCAGCCGGACCTACCTTTGTCTCGCCTGCAATGGGGGCCACGCTGCAGACTTTCTTGGAGCGCAATGTGTTTATCACAGAGCTCTTGCCAACGTTCGGGTAGCCAATGAACCCGACACTGATCTGCTTCTTGTCAGTGTGCAACTGTTCAAAAAGAGAATACACCACACACACACACACACGGTCATGAATATCCCTTGAGAAAAATAGGTTGTGTTACTTTGCTAATATAAAGAATACAAGGCAAAAGGGTTACTAGAACTTGATCACACACCACCTACATCGTCTGAGTGGGCTGCACCCATACACTTATTAACAAATCAGACGTGACTCATTTCCTCAAGTTGTCCACGTGCAATTGTTCTTGAATGTTTTAAGGTTAAAAGTATGTAGGTCGAGAAGCAAAGGAAGAAAGAACTTGTTAGTCATCAATTTAGAACATCATCCACGGATAAAACGTCTTAAGGGGAGAGAACCCTGGCAGATGTACCAACTGGTAGTCCCGTGACCCATCCTTCCTTTTCTCTGCACGTTCTGCATGTGCACTGCCAAAAATAAATGACAGAAGAATAAAAAAATCAGCCCCAGAAGTTAGACCACTGGGCGAAAGTCGAAAGGAGACAGAGCTCGACAACTGCCTATGGCTACTCGAGGACTTCTATTCAAGATGGCGGACCGGACGTCCACGATGGCCTTGCTCCCGCCACGACCTCCGCTAAGACGATAGCGGTGGGAGTGAACACATAGGATCCCACAAAACCAGGCACACAAAACCAAAGAATGAGCTGGAGATGAGACAATAAAAACGAACCTACGATGTTACCAAACCGCTAGCAGCTAAGAAGTAGTACCTACCTTAGCTCACGACAAAGATGAAAGCTAAGTGACAAAGTCAGAAAAAATTAGAAACTTAGCAAAAATACTGTCAAAGAATCACAAAAGCCCCCCCGAGAATGGGCAGGACAGCTACCACTGAGGGGGTCTGAAATCAAGACCAGCGAGAGGTCTGCAGAGCAGCGACGCCACTCTGCCCCGGCCTCCCCCAGCACGGGCACCAAGGCTCTCTGCCCCAGCACCGGACACTGAGCCAGATATGGATTTTTTGGAAACCCTGCATCTCTGAAAATACTGCATTCTTAGACCTAAAAGGGAACCTCTATTTGTGGATAACAGTAGCTGAAGGCAAGTGTTCCCAGGGTGATTAAATGTAAGTCTAAATATATTTTTTTTAATGTTTATTTTTGGGGGAGAGAGCACAAGGGAGGGGCAGGAGAGGGGAACGGAGGCTCTGAAGCGGGCTCTGTGCTTGACAGCAGCAAGCCCAAAGCAGGGCTCAAACCCACGAACCGAGATCGTGAATTAAGCTGAAGTCAACACGCAACTGACCGAGTCACCCAGGCGCCCCAGGAAGGTCTAAATATTGACGAGGCCCCCAGACCCCAACCCCCGCTGGGTTCCCAGAACCCTGCAGCCAAGCTTATCTACATCCCCGGGCTGGAGACTGGAAGACTCCTTTACGGGGAAACTTACACTGCCATCTAGGGGGCTCTCCAACAAAACATTGGGTTTCTACCTAGTCACCCAACAGGGAAGTCTATCATTCAATAGGTCCACCCCCCCCCATAAAACTTCTATTGGCTTTTTTTTAAGCTTATTCATTTTGAGAGAGGGGGAGAGAAAAAGAGAGAGCGTGAGCAGGGGAGGGGCAGAGGGAAAGGGAGAGAATCCCAAGCAGGCTCCGCACCGTCAGCCCAGAGTCCTACACACGGCTAGACTGCGCGAACCGTGAGATCATGACTTGAGCCGAGATCAAGGGTCAGACACCAACTGACGGAACCATCCAGGAACCCCTATGAGACTTTTTCTTCAGTGGCTCACCCTTAAATATGAAGAGAGAGCCAAGAATAACCAGACATTTGCAGTGTGACTCTAGTACAAAAGACAGAAAAACACAAAGAAACGGGCAGGAAACAGAGTTAAAACAGGGAGAGACGAATATTGCAAAACACCACCACCGCTACCATTCTCAGAAACGGAGAACAGTTCATCTGTGAAACAAGAAGAGGGGCAGGGCGATTTTTAGAGAGAGACACAAAATAAATTTTGCGGCAGAACGGCTAGATAATCAAGTCAAAGAACTTCCCATAAAATGGAGCAAAACGTCACAAAGGCGCCGAAATTAAAAAAAAGGAAAATTCAAGAATTAAACCAAGAGATGAAACCAAATTCCTGAACCGGAGAAGAGATGAGGGGGTAGAGGGCGGGAGAACTTCCAAGAAGCAACACCAGACAGCATCAGGCAGAGTCCCACCCAGCGCCTAACTTACCGAAGAGTGGCAGACTCACCTTAACGCATGAAAGCACTTAAAAGCATGAAATTTTAAAACGGGAGTTTTCTTTAAGGGCTCCCAGCCACGAAGGATCAGGAGTCGGAACGGTCCCGTTACTCAATAGCACAACAGAAGCCACCAGAAGACAATGTGGTGGTGCCCTCGGTGTTCTGAGGAGAAACAGCGCGAGGACAGGATACAGGTATTTCCGCAATGCCAGGTCTCAAAAAAAGGTTCTTCCTAAGCACTCCTTCTCAGGAAGCTTTTGGAAAATATGTTCCATTAAAAGGAAGGAGGTCACCACGAAAGAAGAAAAACCAAGGGAGAAGATCCTGTGTCGGCCCCTTGACCTCCACGGAGCGCTCAGCGTGGCAGCGAAAGGAGCCCCGGCCGGTCCCGACGGGAAGGGAGAGGCCGAACCCTCTCTAAGTCCCCACTCTAGCAGAGGATCTGGTGACACGTTAGTGACAAATGACACAGAGCTAATTAACACCAGAGCAGACAGAAGGTTCCGTGAGAGAGGATTACACTCGGAGTGCCGTGGGGACCAGCAGTGACTGAGGCCGTACAGTCAGGATCACATGAACCCTGAAGGCGAGGACGAGCCGGCCAGGCGAGCTAGAGCGACGCAGGGAGAACGCAGGGAGGGGGTACGTGTGGGGAAAGAACAGCCGTAAGAAACTTAGCCCTCATTTTCCACAGCAGAGACTTAACATATAAATATCTAAAACGGCAGGTGGCCGGGCAGGAGCAGAGGATAAATAGAACCGTAATAAGCATACATTAAAAACACGGAAGAAAATACTGAGGCAACTAACGGCCACGAGCTGGTTCGCTTCCGGGAAGCGGGGAAGGGTGGGACAAAGGACACGTGGACTCTGTCAGAAGCCGAGGTAGAATGAATCAAACGCACCAGCACCAAAGTGCAGGCACAGGCCGTGGGGCTCTGAGGACATCTGCTAGGGCCACCTGGCCGCAGGGCTTCCCACAGGAACTGACCCGGGAGCGGGGCCGGGCCGGACGCCCCGCAGGCAGAGGGGACAGAACCTGCGCAGGCCTGAGGGCAGACGAGGCACGGCAGGCCTCGCGAACCCAGGGTGGGGAACACAGAGGGCCCGGGGAGGGGTCCGTCCTCAAGTAGGAGACGGACCATCAGGTGGCAGGGACGCGGCAGAAAGGGAGGCGACGCCGGTCGAAGATGAGGCGACGGCGAGGCCACAGAGTATCTTCCAAAATCCCTCAAGCCCGAGGCTCCAGGAAATTTTACATGTCTGGAACACACACTGCTCACGAGCACGAGGGGAGGTGAGGTGGGCGCCCCTCTGCCGCATGCTGGCAAGAGAAGCACTTCATGCTGCACGCTCCCGGGGAGACGGGGCAGGGCCCGGTACCTTTCCGAACTGCCGGAGCAGCTGAATGAACGCGCCTTTGCCGAAGGGGTTGGTGAGACTCGCGTGGAAGGCAAGCGTCGGGTAATCCTGGGAGAGGACGGCAACCCACCGCTTCTAAAGTGGGGAGAGGAGAAGCCGGTGAGTTAACGGCACAGGAAGAATCCGAGCTCGAGTAACAGACTGCACTTCAGATACACAGCTGTCCTAGGAAACGGTAGTTGTGATTCTTTAAAATGTTTTTTTTTTAATGTCTGTATTAGAGAGAGACAGAATGTAAACGGGGGAGGGAGACACAGAATCCGAAGCAGGCTCCAGGCTCCGAGCTGTCAGCACAGAGCCCGACGCGGGGCTCGAACTCACAAGCCACTAGAGCATGACCTGAGCCAAGGTTGGAGGCTTAACTGACTGAGCCACCGAGGTGCCCCCATGTTTTTTCTGTTGTTTTGTTTTGTTTTGTTTTGAATGGAAGTTAACACTTCGTCTTTTGTCTTACAAACACAGACAGTTACAAGAATGCCTTCATTCTGACTAAATGCAACCGATGTGACGTAACGTGGGACAGGCCATCGGCCGTGGCAGCTGTCTCCCCGCGGAGTGGCTGCGCCGCCCGTCCAGGAGGTACAGCAGCTGTGCCTTCACCGGCCATCAGGGGATAAAAGGTAACTCGGCCCCCTGTCAGTGAGGCACAGTTTACTTTTGTTTTCAGTGAGAACCCTCCACGGCTCCCGTGCAAGTGCAACACCTGACCGTCTCAAATCCTCAAATCCTGAAACCGTCTTATTTACAGAGCACTCGGCCCACGAGGAGCCGAGCGGCCTGGCAGTCTGTCCGTGGGTAAGCAGCTGTACTTACGGTTGCCCAGGTTGGAACAAGGTCACATTTATTAAGAACGAAAATAAGGTGTTTCCAAGGTTTTTCCTTCTTCAAGTAAGTCTCAATGTGAGGAGAACGGGTCCCCATCGGATCTCTAGCATCAAGAACTTGAACTACAACATCTGAGGAATCTATCACCTGCGATTCAAAGAGGCAAAGACGATTGGCTTTAGTGAAATGAGAAATGGAAGAGGGATGGCGTCTAAGGGCACCCGGGGAAAAGCAAGCAACGGTGGGGACTTCGAAACGGGAGCCGATCCCCATGCCTGGCGATCGGAATTCAAAACCCTCTCCAGGGGCACCTGGGTGGCTCAGTTGGTTAAGTGACTGAGTTCAGCTCAGATCATGATCTCGCGGTCTGTGAGTTCGAGCCCCGCGTCGGGCTCTGTGCTGATGGCTCGGAGCCTGGAGCCTGCTTCGGATTCTGTATCTCCCTCTCTCTCTGTCCTTCCCCTGCTCACACTCTGTCTCTATGTCTCTCAAAAATAAATGAAAACATTAAAAAAAAAAAATTAAAAAAAAAAAAAAACCCTCTCCATCCTGTGACTCTAAGAAACCTGTTGAATTTCAAGCAGGAAACTGAGGCAGGTGCAACCCACCTCACTCCGTGACCACTACTGATTATGAACAGAATCCGCTGCCTCTCACACTTCTAAGAGCTCCTGCTGCCCCAGCTTTCGTGCATTTTACAAAAAACTAAAAAATCCAGTCTGCCTTCAGGGTACTGCTTTCCGGTTGCGTTACTGTCGGGTTAGGGGACTGAGCTTGAAAGCCTCGGTTGCGGAGGCTGACCTCTAGCATGTGGACGTAAACTCAGCCAGCTGAGGAGCGCTGGACCAGGCCTCGGGACACTGAATCTTCCGCGAACCAGCTGAGCGAGCTGGGTGAGGAATCCGACCTTGCTAGACGTGTGTTCTCACCGACAAATGAGACAGCTGGACTGCGGAACTTAAAACCCCCCACGCGGCTCCCCCACCGATCTACGGTCTGTGTTCGGTAGCTGTTGCCATTACGCGAGTAATAAAAAGAAAAAGAACGCAGTTGCCCGGGACGATGGCGGTCTGTTTTCGTGACGCCGACGGAATGGGCAGCGGTCTGTGCTTCACTGGACAGATCTTCAGGCAACACATCGAGATCGGTTTTCTCACGGAAGATCACGGAAGCCAAAGGAAGCGCTCAACGAGGAAGAACTGAAAGCCTCACCTTATAGAGCTCACCCCATATTCTTCTGGATTGTCCCTTCTTATAGATCTCTTCTTGGGCTTCGTTCCTAAAGAAGAAAACATTCGAAGCTGAGTAACTGAAGCCCTATGAAGGGGACAAAGATGTTCAGGGAACAGCCGACCATGTGCCACGGGAAAAGGGCTCTAGAACTACTTGGAGATGGACCAAAAGCAAATTTACTTTAAAACGTGACCATCTGCAATCCAAACGTCCATCAGTGGATGAATGGATTTAAAAATGTGTTGTAAACATAATGGAACGTTATTCGGCAATGAAAAAGAAAGAGGTACTGACACAAGCCACAACATGCACGACCCTGGAGACATTCTGGTAAGGACACCAGTCGGACACAAAAGGACAGACACTGCCAGACTGCACTTAGTATCAAGTACTTCTCACGGGGGTAGTCAGACTCCTAAGAGACACAGGTAGCACGGCAGCCACCGGGCACTGGGGAGAGGAGTGCGGGGAAGTTACTGTTCATGGGTAAAGACTTTCAGTCGGGGATGACGTGAAGTATTTTGGAAGTGGACGCGCAGCGGGTTCGGCCGCATAACCATGTGAACGTGCTTAATGCCGCTGAACTGCAGGCTTAAGAAGGCCCCAGAAGATAAACTTTATGTCCAGTTTACCACAATAAAAAATTTAAAATTTGAAGTTAAGTGACTCGAGAAAGAACAGGTGTGGGTGAGATAAAAAGAAACCCTCGCGTGCTGCTGGTGAGAACGCGAAGGGGGAGCCACTCTGGAATACAGTACGGAGGGGGCGCCTGGCGGCTCAGTCGGTTAAGCATCTGACTCCTGATTTCGGCTCAGGTCATGACCTCACGGTTCACGAGTTCGAGCCAGCCCTGTGTCTGTCGGTCTCCGCACCAACGGGGCAGAGCCTGCTTGGGATTCTCTTTCCCCCTCTCTCTGCCCCTCCCACAAGTGCACTCTCTTCTCTCTCAAAATAAATTTAAGAAACAAAAAACGGTATGAAGTTTCCTCAAAAAATTAAAAATGGAGCTCAACAGTATCATGCTAAGCAAAATAAGTCAGAGGAGAAAGACAAACGCCATGTGACCTCACTCATTTGGGGATTTAAGAAACGAAACAAAGGGAAAAAAGAGAGAGAGAGAGAAACAAACCAAGAAACAGACTCTTAACTAAAGGGAACAAACCGACGGGTTACCCAAAGGGGAGACCGGGGGGAGAGGAGGAATGGGAGAAATGGGTGAAGCAGATTAAAGGGTACACTTAACTGTGATAAATAAATTTAAAATTTTTTTTAATTTATAGAGTGCCTGGTGGCTCAGTTGGTTGAGCGTCTGATTTCAGCTTGGGTCCTGATCTCACCACTCATGAGTTTGAGCCCCGCGTCGGGCTCTGTGCTGACAGCTCAGAGCCTGGAGCCTGCTTCAGATTCTGTGTGTGTGTCTCTCTCTCTCTCTACCCTTCCCCCTCTCATGCTCTGGGTCTCAAAAATAAACATAAAAAATTAAAAAGAGAACAATATGACCAAGTAAAAACAAAATTTAAAAATGTGAAACCATAGATGATACATACAAAAATACGGAAAAATGTAAAATACTTTAAAAAGCAGCTGTAATCAGGTAACATGTCACAGAAGATTATGAAAATTGGCAAGACCTGAGCCATAATCTACACTCCAGTATGAAGTGAAAGTTTTCTGATAAGGTGGCAAATCTGCTTATCCACTAGCCTCACAGACATTCCGAACAGTGTCTTGGAAACAAAAATCGTTTTCTTCTCCCCCATTAGATTCTGCATCTGTGGGAGGGGGAAAAAACTCATATCTGCAGAAGCACACAAAATCCAAATACTTTTTTTTTTTACTGTTTGTTTATTTCTGAGAGAGAGACAGCACGAGTGAGGCAGTGGGCAGGGAGAGAGGGAGGCACGGAATCCGAAGCCGGCTCCCGGTTCTGAGCTATGGGCAGAGTCCGACACGGGGCTCGAACTCACGAACCGTGAGATCATGACCTGAGCCAAGGTTGGATGCTTAACTGACTGAACCATCCAGACGCCCTCCAAATACTTCTAAGAAGAAATGAATTGCTACCTCTTCTGCTTGGCCTCAGATGGCCTGACATGCTCTCCAGGAGACGTGCAGCTAGAAAACGGGCCGCCGACAGCCCCGGGGCAGGCCTGCTGCAGTCGGGCCATAGCACCTCTTTGCTCAGGCACCTGGGACACTCACCAGGGGTACAGGGGCGGGGGGACACGGCAACCTTTCCGGAGGGCACGGGGCAGCTGCCTATCAAAAACACGCATGCTCTGGACACGGTCATTTCCCCCAGAAGAATGTATCTTAGGGGAATAATTAAGGGTGAGAAAGATTTAGTCTCACTGACGCTTTGGCCTAGCCTTACTTACCACAGGGCAAAACTACACACGGCCTAAGTGTTCCACAGTGGGACTGTCCATGGGAGTACTGACATGGAAATCTGGTTTTGTGTTTTTTTTTAATGGAAATTTATTCTTAGTAATTTAGAAAAATATATTAAAATAAAGGCAAATTAGAGGCACCCGGGTGGCTCAGTCGGTTGAGTGTCTGACTTTGGCTCGGGTCATGATCTCGCTGTTCGTGAGTTCGAGCCCCGTTTCAGGCTCTGTGCTGACAGCTCAAAGCCTGAAGCCTGCTTCGGATTCTGTGTCTCCCTCTCTCTCTGCCCCTCCCCTGCTTCCATCCTGTCTCTCTCTCAGAAGTAAATAAACATTTAAACATTAAAAAAAAAAAAAAAAAAAAAAAAGGCAAGTTAAAATACACTCTTAAGGGGGCGCCCGGGTGGCTCAGTCAGTTAACTGTCCGACTTTGGCTCAGGTCATGATCTTATGGTCCATGAGTTCGAGCCCCACATTGGGCTCTGTGCTGACAGCTCAGAGCCTGGAGCCTGCTTCGGATCTGTGTCTCCCTCTCTCTCTGCCCCTCCCCCACTTAGTCACTCTCTGCAAAATAAACATTAAACAATTTTAAAAAATAACACTCTTAAGGTATTATACTTAGAAATGAAAACTGAGTGTAAAAAAGATTTAGAATAACAGATCTAACAGTGACTGATTCTTGACACCTTTTTGGGAAGGAACTCTAGGAGAACGAGCTATGACAAAAGGTCTCGATCCTTCTCCTCCCCCTCCCCAAAGAAAACACAAAAACGACAAAACGCCACCAGCTCTGGGCACGTACATACATTTTCCACATTATCTCCTGAGGGTCACAGCAAATTCAAAGGCCATCCGTGAACCCCCAGCGGTCCAGAGTCTCTGTGTGATGAAGGAAGCCCTGACAGTCACGATTTTAACAATTTAATAACATGGTCGGTGGGACTATGAGTTCTTAGTTTCTTTTTGTTGCAATTCTAATCTAACTGTATATTCTAAATTATCTACGACAGAACCTACTGCTATTATAATGAAGAAAAAACGGTCAGGAAAAAAGAGACTAAGAGAAAACAAGCCACCTCAAAAATTATCTTCAGTCTGGCCCCAAAGTCACGAATTTTCCTAGTGTAAGGGAGAAGATCGCGCTCTATCTAGGAAGCGCCAAACTTCATGTAGGTAAAAATCAAGGCAAAGATGTTTCACTGCAGGGGCACCTGGGTGGCTCGGTCTGTTGAGCGTCCGACTCTGGATTTCGGCTCAGGCCAGATCTCACGGTTTGTGAGCTGCAGCCCCACATTGGGCTCTGCGCTGACGGCGCGGAGCCGCTTGGGACCCTCTCTCTCTCTCTGCCCCTCCCCTACTTGCATCTTCTCTCTCAAAATAAATAAATTTTAAAAAAAAGCTTCGTGGCAGAAGAGCCAACGATGAGAGCAGATAACAGCCAAACCGTACCTCACCCCAGGGTCTTCAGTGACCAAGTCGCGATCCTTGCCCTGGTCGTAGCTCTCAGTGGACATTTCTGCGTTTTCTAGAAGGGACTGCATATCACTCGCAAATAGGTTCGGTCGCTTCCTCTGCGACTTGGGGCCGAACGTAGTTTCAAAGCTTTCGGTATCAAGAATGTGCACCTTGGAGTTCTAACGAGAAAACAGAGTTACGCACAAAGCTAAGGAAAGCACTGAGCAAAAACAAGCAGTTAAAAACCTACCCGGGAAAGGCTTTTCTGCTTTTATTTTTTTCACAGCTCAACCCACACCAGAAACCACAACATGGATGCAACCAGGTTGCAAGTTTGAAATGCTTAAATAGCAAAAGCACTGGTTCCCCGGTCCTGACGATCTGTAAGCCTCCTTGGAGGAATACAAAAGTAACACAAAGAGTCCAAGCAAGTAGGAATGATGGTGTAAGACTTGCCAAAAGCTCTGCTTTATTTCATTTATCATAAACTTCAGTCAAATGCAATTAAGGCCGCAATGATGAAACTTAACTTATCTTTTCTGACTTTTTTTCTTTTTTTTTGAGCTTTCCAACAAGTGCATAAAATTCGCCAAATTCACAGATTTTGTCAAGGACAATCATCCTCAAACTCGTGTTTTTTTTTGAAACCGACTGTAAATGCCAACTTTTTCTTGGAAGTTCACTTCTTTCATGGCTAAAAGGAATTGCTTGTTTTGTAAGATGCATTTTAGTTTCAGATAACATTTTTCCTAATTTAGGTAACGTTTTTATTAAACGCACATGGAAAGTCTTCAGATGGAAAACATCTAGCCAAAGTCCAAAGTGATAGTTTAGATGTGATACAAGGAACCTGATACTAACTAGAACTCGATGGGCCTGTAAAGGAGTTACGGGCACAGGAATTTTTGAAGCAGGATAAAAGTCGAAGTTTGAGTTAGGATCTAACACGTAACAGAATGTGAACAGCTGGCAGAGACTACCCTCAAAAAAAAAAAAATCACCCTCCGCCCTCAGTACAAAGCTCCTCGGAGAGCACCAGCCACTGAACACGGATGAGGGCACGGCCCCTGTGGCCTCTGACCTTGATCGCCCCCTCCCATTCCTGAAGATCCCGAAGCTCCTGCCAGTTTTCCAGATTCTCTAACCCATCTTAGTTCAGTTTCACTCACTCGCTACCCAACGACAGGGGAACATCCCCGAACAAAAGGATCAGGTTCTACATGGGGACCGAGGTACGGACGTCAGTGGGAAAACCGTGACCGGAGCTATTCTCGGAAATCTCATCAAGAACCCATCGAGTGCATTTCTGCTGCACCGCTACAGACGGACAGTAATTACCACGCACATGTAGCTGACGGCGGAAAAGTTAAAGCATATCTGATTGATCTAGAATTAAACTTTATAAGGAGTAGATCCCGCACTAAAATAAAACAGGGAAGGGTTTTCAAGGCCAAAGCAGTAAAGCCAGCCCCTACGCTGAGCGCACTCTGCAGCGAAACGTAAGCTGACCGCGGCAGCTGTCCGTCCTTCACTCTACAGGTCGGCTGTCTGGCACTGCCGTTTGGAAGCACTGAACCACCAGAATGGGCAACAAAGCAATAAATCCATAATAAACCCTCTCTGTTCTCATAAACAAGATTCAATAGTTTGTTAAAAGATGGCTTTAGGGAGAACGGACAAGGAGAACAAGGGAAATGAGCAACTTGTCTGTGGTTCGGGAATTACACTCATGTGCTTCCCTGAAAGAAAACAGCCACTCGCTAATAGGCGCCATTCTTCCAGGCCGTCATGAAACAAAGCATAATTGACAAAACCTGAGGCAAGAACCAGGCCTTGGTTTTTATTTTGTTCCGAGAGTAAACAATCTGCTTTGAACTGTTCAATCCATGCATGCACGTCCCTGTTTCCTCCCCCGCCTCACATGTGAACTGAGGCTTATGCACTGGCTCCGTTTCTGAGAACGAACATTCAACGCAAGTAAAAGCATGCAAACGTGAGGCCGTTTCCTCGGTTCTGCGCGAAACTCACTCCACTCAAGCCGGATTCGGTCCTTCCTGTCCTTCCCCCACAGTGACTAAGAACCAACCTGCCCAGCACCCTTTCCTTCGCTAGCAAGAATTCCGAGGGGCTCACAGAAGCCCCGAGTACAGAGCACCCAAGGCCTCCCTCCTCCCCAACCCAAACCTGACTCTACGTTTCCCCGAACTCCGATGGAGTTACCACTTGAACCCGTCTGCCTATCAAAAACGAAAACAAAAAGCAGCAATAACTCGTGTTAGTACTAGCCATGATCTATCCGGCTCTACTTAGGCAGTGGGCTCTGACCTCACTACACGCCAAACGCTTCACCTGGTCACGTACACGAGTAGGTTTTCTTGACTTTATAGCTGGGGAAGGGAAAGCCCATGGAGAGACCGACCTACGGCTCTAGGAAGGGGAAGAGTGAAGGCTAACTCGGGCCTGACTCCCAAGCCTGCGCTCTGATCCCTGAGGGAATGCGCCCTTCTGACCCAACGCGGTTCATACTAGGGTGAAAGAAGAAGTCTCAGAAAGCTCATCAGAACCGCACGAGAGCCACTCTCGCCGACGGGAAAATGAGACAAACACGTCAGAGAGGGACCGGCGTGGAGCGTGCGCCTACGCCGCCGCGTCACCAGGGAGATCCTCCAACTCACGTGAGGCTGGGTCCGATCATGGAGCAGAGACATGGGCAACTTGCTTTGCTTCATGACCACTTTGTACGGATCCTTCAGAACCGTGCCCATTTCCTCTTGAAATTTTTGTAACGATGACTGTTTAATCACGCGTGTGTTTCCTGTTTGACAGAAGAATATAAAAAGCTGCATTTATAAACGACCCCTTTCTGATTCTGCATCCTTCTTCCCAGGGACACAGGGAGAGGCAAGACTCTGCTACCCCGGCCTGCCCGAACATCTGATACATCCATCCCACGCAGCCATCTTCAAACTTAAAAGGGGGGGGGGGAGGGATTAAACAAAAAAACTGCCTCTCCTGCACTCATCCACTACGAACTAATCCACCAACCAGACACACAAAGGGGTCATGAGATTTCCAAGCCCAGTTTCCTGACTGGATGAAACTGAAAAATCAACCATCGCTGAATGGAAGGGAGATTTGACAAATATCCCACACTTCCTGCTGGATCTGGCAAAGAAACCTAGGGCCAATCACAGCCGACGCGCTCCCAGACACGGGGAACCCTGAAGCACAGAACCTGAGTCACAATCACTGCTCTGAGGGTTATGAGGGTCGGGAAGGACTGTGAAGTTCGCCAATCAATCCACGCACGGGAACAAAATAAAGCCACGTGACACTAGCTGGGGAGCTCCCTGTAAGTGAGGGAGTCTGAAACACACATTTGACGCAGCGGCATGTGCAGCACAAATACAGAACTCGAGGTGGCGAGGGCCTCGGGGCCGCCGGCAGGGCCGACGCCCTGCTCCCCCGGCCGCTACGCTCCCCGCGTGTTCCCCCACCGAATCCCCACGGCAGTCCTAGGAGATTGGGACCATTTCTATACACTCGCTTTAGAGACGAGGAAATCAACGACCAGAGAGGCCTAATAACTTGCCCACAGTCACAGAAACGGCGGCACTAGGATTCACACCCGGATGGTCTGGACCCGGAGTCACGGTCTACAGCCGCCACGCCAAAACACCTCTCGAAAACATGGTCTTTGACGCCTTCCCTGTGTTGCTGCCTCCTAGAGGGCATCCCTTCAGAAGATGCCAGAGACACTCAAACGTAGTTGCCATCTGCCTCCCCGCGCGGAGGTCAAACACAGGCAAACCACGGGGTGTGACCTTCTGACGTGCCCCCGCACCCGGCAGGGACGGAGAGAGGGACAGAGAGAAAGCCCGACCTCAGCCGAAGGCGGGGTTTCCAGAGCGAGGAAGCCCTGATTCCACTCTGTTCGCTCCTGGGAAAGGCCAACGAGAGATCCTCTCACGGCCGGTCAGAGCAGGCGCCCACGAAGAACTGTTGCAAAGGAGCCGCCCGCGGACGCGCGTCTGCTTCGAGTCAGAGGCACGGGCACACCTGCAGGGCTCCCTCCCAACAGTCATCTCTCCAGGCCACCGGGAATGAAGAGATGACGGCTCTCAGCCTGCTGGTCGCTAAGGACGGCCTTCTCTGTTTAAGAGCGTTCGCTGACAACGAACGCTGAGCTCTTTACACAAAGAACTTCCTTAAGGGCGCCCGGGGGGCTCGGCCGGTTAAGCGGCTGACTTCGGCTCGGGTCACGGTCTCATGGTTCATGGTTCATGGGTTCGAGCCCCACGGTGGGCTCTGTGCTATCAGTGCGGAGTCTGCTTGGGATTCTCCCCCCCCCCCCCCCCGTCTCTACCCCTTCCCCACTGGCACTTTCTAGGAAGGAAGGGAGGGAGGGAGGGAGGGAGGAAGGAAGGAAGGAAGGGCAAGCTTGTTTATGGCACCCGCCACCATGTCTGCTTTTCTCAGCACTGTCCCCACCACGGGTACTTCGAGTCCCTCTCTCCTATAACCCTCGACGGTACGACTCACCCACAAGCTTTTGCCGTTTAGGCCCACCTTTCTCCCTAGAGCACACATGCAGCAGGCCCAAAGTGACAGAGGGCAGCGACCGTACTCACCGAACCATTTGATATTGGGCTCCACTCTCGCCACTGTGCCAGGAGCCACGGTTGACTGGTATTGCAGAGGCTTAATCACTTTACCACGGCTGTTCCTAAATTGAGGAAATGACAGATTCCGGTTGATGACAGAAGAAAGACAACGGCAAGGCTTGGTTTACAGAACACCCTTCCCATCAAAAGGATCTTTTTTTTCTTCTTCTGGTTTTGAAGGATCATGAAATACAGATTTCAGTAAACAAAAAAGTACTTCTACATTTGAAACAGATTTGTCCACAAGCCATTTAAAGCTCTTGCAACAGAGCACGTAATGATTTCTGCTGGATGAATAATAGTGCTGATGTTTAAAAATCTGTTTTATTGTTTGTTTGCTTTTTGTAAAAAAAAAAAAAACAAAAAACCCCACATACTTGAGTTTTTGGGGTAATTATTTGAAGGCCGGTTTAAATGAATTTTAAGTAGAGGGTGATTTATGCTGGAACTCAAAACTCTAAAACAAACAGCAGAGTAGGTGACTAAGGCAGATTAAGTTCATTGACGTTTGCGTTTTAAACACATCTTTCAGAACGGATGAAGAATCTAATTACCAAACAAATTAAGACCAGCTAGCAAAATGCCAGGGTCAGCAAGTCCCTGTGGCAGAGGCTGCCTCAGCAGAACTCACAGTTGTGATGAGCTTCCAAGGGCCACAACGTTGTGATCTAAAGTTTCACATTAAAACACAAGTTTTCTGGCTGCTTTCGTAACTACGGTCCTATACGCTTTGTTAAAGAAAACCAGATTTCTGTCTGAGGGATGTTTAACTTGCGATTTCATGTACTATTCGTGGAGGCTGTGAGGAATAAAACCTCTATTTGTCCTACGGTCTTGTGACACAGTCACCATTTCGCCACCCACCACCCACGTCTTTACCCCAAACTTTACAATTTATCTTAACAACAGCCGTATAAGGTGACATCTGAAAATACACTCCTGGCATTTGCGGAAAGCGGGCGTGGGAATGTCGGCCGTCAGGAGGTCCCAGCCTCGAGCCCACGGCACGAAGGAAAGGCGGGGACGGCGCTGTGACGCTCACCTGCGTTCCTTCTGCCTGTACATGTTCAGGCGCCGGATTGTGGCCCGGTCCCTCATGTTTTGGCCTCCTGCTCCCTGTACTCGATCTAGGAAAGACGGAAGTGACCGCAAACTACTTGATAACCAAGTTTAAGGACACTCATTGCCTCAAACGCACCGACCCGGCTCACTCGAAGCAGGCAAGCTGCCGCCCCGCCCTCGCCGCAAAATATCTATTCTTCCTACATCGTCCCGGCAAAATCATGATCGCCGGAAGCTCCATGGTAGGACAAAGCTGGCCTAATCTCTGATTCTCAGTATGGCTGAATTTGATAAGAGTTCATGACTGTGAGCATTAATTGCGGCAACGTGCAATCCGCGTTACAGGCATCCTCTCATGTAATCCACGTAATAACCCTCTCAGGAGAGAGACGTTATCCTCATTGTGCAAGCTAAGAAACTGCGGCACCGGTGGCTAGATGCCTTGCCGAAGAACACACGGCTACTAGATGGCAGAGTCGGAATTTAAACGAAAGCATCGGATCACCACCCGTGCTCTTACTAAGACACCTACCTCTGTTTAACAAGTACGGAGTGCCTGCTACGTGCACGGCACCACGGAGACCACAATTTTGATATAGATGTTCCTTACCTACCACGTTCTTAACTTCCTAATGTTGGATTTCAGTTCCGTCAACAGCAAAATAGGCAATGCCTGCCTCACATCCCGGAGAAAAGGACAAATAAGGATGCTAACACTAGCCTAGCTCTTCCTATTGGGGATGTCTTCGAGTCGCCTGCCTGCTCCCGAAGTGATGAAGGAGAGAACAGGCTGAAAGCCCAGCGCTGAAGGCTCTACTGCTCACCAACTTTGCCCACTGTGATGAGCCGCTTCCCCAATTTTGGCTCTGTCTCTTCGCCTATGACATCGTAACCTCAAAGGGCCTTTCTGGGTCGACACTCTGAGATTCCAGGATACAGAAACTGCATAATTTATCAGCCATCCAGGGAAAGCATTCAACGTGAACTAAAGTCATCAAGAACTTTAAGCCGTATTTTAAAAAATGGATTATTAACTGAACCCAAGCGAAGGGACTCCCCCAAAGACTATCTCCTTCATCCTGCAAGTGGAATCTCAGCAAAACTCATAAACACCTCCGAAAACCTCTTAGCTGAAATGATCACTGTCCGTCTACCTGCAGGGTTTCTGGGCGCTTTACCAGGTGGGAGGACTCCAACAGCCAAACGTACAATCCCTTTCTCATTTAAATGGTCAAAGCTAGAGCGGCAGGCAAGAGCGGTCAAGCGCACAGCGCCAGCTGCGTCGGCCTACGCCACTTTTAACCTGACTATCCAAGTAACTTCTAACTTTTAGTCATACAAGTCTGAGATATACTAGGGGAGAGGCTGATCCACAGAGGAGCCCAGGAGGAGGTCAAGACAACCGCCCTTTCCAACTCAGAGCTTCCCAGTCTCTGCATCTCACGAGTGGATGCCCCACGGCTGCCAGGCCCAAGTGTTCACTTTCCCCGACTTCAGACCTGGTGCGGGGCACCCGGCCCTGAGAGGCGTGCAGGACGTCAGCCCACCTCAGTGCCTGCGAATGAAAAAAACCACCTTCTCTCTTCTCGTCCCCAATAGCCACTCGGCTCGACGCCACTCCGAGCTATCTGCCGCCCCGGTATCCCTCCTCCCCCTCGATCTCCTCGGAGCCCTCCCCACCAAGCTTCCTCCAAGCTCCACCCTCCGCGAGCCCCGCCGCCTGTACCAGGGTTTGTGCTGGCCGTGGAGGGGTTGATGGTGCTCCGTCCTTTGTACTTGGGCTTCACCATCTTGCCGACGGGACGGGGACCGGAGCGCTCGGTCCGGCCTACGTAGGGTAAACGAGCTCGTAACTTCCCAGGGCCTGCCGAAACGACCCGCGGGAACCACGCTGGACCACGTGGGCACTGGCGACGTCACTTCCGCTCGCGCCCTTCGCTTTCCCCGGCACGACTTCCTGCGAACGCACGGCGCGCGCCGCCGCTCTCCTGGCTCCGCCCCCGTCCCGCCGCTGGGCCGACGCAGTGCGTAGAGGCCCCGCCCCTCTCGCTCCCTAGCAACCGCCAAGCTACTCCTCCAGCGGCCGCCTAGGTACCGGGCCCGCGCGCCCCCGAGCTCCTAGCGGGTCCGTCCCCACTTCTCAGGCCGGTGGCAGAAGCCTAGGTTCAAGTATCCTCTGAGGTTGTCCTCTAACCGTTCCAAAAGTGGCTGACCAAGTAGCAGCCAAATACCAGTCAGACCTTGTCACCCTTCTTAAAACTCCAATAGCGCATCATCACACTTAGAGAAAGAAACTCAAGTCTCCTTGCCATCCCTGCAGAATTCTGCACCATGTGGCCCCTGCCTACTTATCTGACCTCACTTGTACCTCCCTCCTTCTGGTTATTCTGACATTATCCCTGGACCCCTCCCCCTGAATCTCTCTTTCTTTTTTTTTTTTAAACATTTTTTTTTAACGTTTATTTATTTTTGAGAGACACAGAGACAGAGTGTGAGCAGGGGAAGGGCAGAGAGAGAGGGAGACACAGAATCTGAAGCAGGCTCCAGGCTCTGAGCCATCAGCACAGAGCCTGACGCGGGGCTCAAACTCACAGACCGTGAGATCATGACCTGAGCTGAAGTCGGCCGTTTAACGACTGAGCCACCTAGGCGCCCCAGCTGAATCTCTCTTTTCTTGAAACTTTGAACAGCTAGTTCCTTCAGGTCATTCCGTTCTTAGCTCAACTGTCACCTACTGGTACGGTGGCAAGATTTCCGTGTATAAAAATACAGGATACCCAGTTAAATTAGAATTTCAGATAAACAATAATTTTTAGTGTAAGTCCCATGCAATATCGGCGACATGCTTTTACCTAAAAAAAAAAGTCATTGTCTATCTGAAATTCAAATTTCACTGGGCATCTGGGATTTTACCTGGCAATCGTTTCTACTGAGAGAAGACTTTCCTGTCTGATCTTTCTAAATCAGCTGCCTCTGGCCCTTCTGCAGTTATTCTGTGTTACTTATTTCATGGTATATATCACTAGCTGAAATTATGATATTTACAGGTTTATCAGAGCTTCCCTAAAACTAGAATGTAAGTTTCTTTCTTTCTTTTTTTTTTTTTTTGTCGCTTTATTGTCAAATTGGTTTCCATACAACACTCAGTGTTCATCCCAACAAGTACCCTCCTCAGTGCCTGTCACCCTCTCTCCCCGTCTCCCATTTGCCCCTAAACCCTCAGTTTGTTCTTAGTATTTAAGAGTCTCTTATGTTTTGTCTCCCTCCCTCTCTGTGGCTTTTTTCCCTCTCTTCCCCTCCCCCATGGTTTTCTCCTAAGTCTCTCAAAATCCACCTATCCGTGGAAACATGTCTTTCTCTAACTGGCTTACAGAATGTAAGTTTCTTGAGAGCAGGGGCTTTGTAAGTTTGTTCACTGCTGTAATTCCAAGACTTAGAATAGCACTTGATACACAGTAAGGAGTCAATAAGTATTCACTGAGGGAAGGAATGGATAGATGGTGTTTTAGCTCAGCCTGTTGTAAAAAAAAAATACCATGGACTGGGTGTCTTAAGCAGCAAACATCTCTCACAGTTCTGGAAGCTGCGAAGTCCAAAGTCAGAGTGTCGGCATAGTTGTAGTCCTGAACTCCCTCCCCAGCCTGTCTTCTCACCGTGCCCTCATGGATGGAGACTGGAGACGGGAGGACGCATCTCTTCCTCTTCCTTTAAGTGCACTAATCCCATCGGTGGGGTCCCACCCTTATGACCTCATCTAAACCTAATTACCTCCCACAGGCCCCACCTCCAAACACCATCGCATTGGGATAGAGCTTTTGGTGGATGAATTTGGGGGGACGTAAACGTTTCATCAATAGCAGATGGGAATGCCTCTTGCCATGAGGGTGAGTAAGGTAAAACCCAGCAGTTGCTATTTCTACAACCAAAATATGGAAAGTCTCTAGATGCCCATGTTTCAACCAAGAAGCCCTCCCGCTGTTTTGGGCACCTCAAGTTGTCGGGAAGTGCCCATCGGTCACTGGGCCTTGCGGATAGGTCAGAGAAGAGGAGGTCAGGCCGGAGTAAGGTGGATTTCCACTTGAGGTGTAACTTACTCAGTAAAAACAACTTGGTATTAAGTGAATACTCTTTGGGCCGGATGACCGAGTCTTTATTTCTCGGAGTCTGAAACAAACCAAAAACCATTCTTTCTAGAGCAAAAACAGCCCATGTCCTGGACTATAGTGGGAAAATACCTTCTTTTTCTTGAGATTCACTTTTATTGCCCCAAGGACATGTAGCATGAGAATAAACACAAGTTTGCTACGAAGGCCCTGACCCGGACGTGGCGGCCCAGAGGAGTCTCGGAGAGCTGGTCAGAAACAGCTTCATGCCCAGTGAGGGTCCAAAGATGTCCCCTTCTTCCTCACACTGTCCCTTTGTTCCCCCAAACGCCGGTGCAAGAGCCCACTCCCGGAGAAGAGACTAGCATAATGTGTTTCTGATGCCTCAATTCGGTTCAAACCAGAATAAACACGAATGGCAAAAATCAGCCCATGAGCTCATTCGGGCTTTGATCAGAGACATAATTTCATTATGAAATTTTGAATCAGGCTGTTGTGAAGTCTTGCCAAGGAGTTTCATTTTCCCAGATGATATGGTAGGTTGTTTCTCTCCTGTTCTCATAGTCAGCTGCGTTTATTGTCCGAACTTTCCATCTATTTTTATAATCTGATCCATCAATCCTTTCACAAGTATTTGCGGTCCCGACAACCAACCTCAGTTCGACCAGCTGATAAGACGTTTGATCCAGGAAGGTCAGGCCAAAGTCACTGGTCTGGTTTGCCTGCCCTGCTCACTGCAGTTGTAATACAGCGACTATTTTTCACCCTCCTTCGTCATGTCATGCTGGCCGGAGGAGGCAAGATGCACCTCCAAGCCTATCATTCCTCAGCTTTTAAACAGATGTATTTATTTAGCTACCCTGAAAGGTTACAGTATGATCGTATGAATTGCGGTATATGAAAGCATTACAGACCGTAGTACAGCAGATACAGACGAGGTGGTTTCTCTTTTCCTCCAGACCCACGGCGGGATTCTCACTGCCTGGCATCTTGCTCCCAGGAACCACAGGTTATCCCAACAGGAGCCAGCTGGAGACGCCACCTCTCTGAAACATTCTGACGCCCTGTTCTGATAGGAAAAGGGGTTCTGATAGGAATGATCGGGTTGGTGTTTTCACAGAAAGCAGAGAATCTTGCTTGACCTCACATTCTTCGTTCTGTGAAAACTTTCTCTTCGGGATTGAATGAGCCAGGAGCAGCAGCCTCTAAAGTAGCATTTTTCAGAGCATGGTCGGAAGATCACCATGGGGGAAACTGATTACAACTGCAGACTCCTGGGCTTCACCTGAGAGCTCCTGAAATCTAACCCGCGGAGGGGGGGGGGGCAGGATATACATTTTAACGAGCTCCACGGGTCATTCTGGTACGCCTAAAAGTTAGAGATCACAAAAGCAAATTCTTTCCCAAAAGTCACCCCGAGGCTTTCTGACCAGCTGACCAGAAGGCTGGTCCAGTACAACCCTACTCCTTTCCCACCTACCTTAAATTCTCTCTTTTTTTCTTGCAGAGCCAGGGCGAGGAAGGCTGCAGCGGTGTCTAATGTACTCTGAAAATATATGTCTTGGCTTTGCCCCAAATGCCTTGATATTTATGCGTAGCCCGAGGGTCGTTATCCTTTGGCAACGCTCCACTGTAAGGCCATTAGCTCTTAATTAGTGCCAGCTTGTTGGTTTATCTTTTCCAGTCGAACCGAGAGAGGAGGCTTCTCCGCTCAGTCTCCTGTGTCTCTCTTCTGGCAAGTCGGTGACGAATTGACCCCCGTCCGCTGAGGCCAAGTGTCGGGCCCCCGGGTGACGGCTGCTTGATGTGAAACAGTGACTAACCCCCAGGCAGAGGCTCTGGCTCCCTGGAAGAACCGAGAAGCACTCGCAGGAGAGTTTCAGAGTTTTGTTTTGTCTTTTTTGTACAAAACGAAACGAGAGAGGCTTTGGTCATCTAAGCTCAACAGTTTCTAAGGGAATACCAGAAAACTAAGGTGTATCGACTTGGAGTTGCGTGGGCCAAATTGCCCTCGGTTTTCAGTCGGAGATGCCCGGGAAGTTTGGAGACCAGGGTATAGCAAACCGGTGGGCTGAATGGCTATGAAGAGTGGCTGAGAGACCACCTCTGGGAACTCGGGAAACTTCTCCACACGATGCATCTAGTCACCACGTCTAAGTGGGAAAAACATTCATCTTATTGCTAGTCACGGAGCTCTTCAAAACGGTCCCTCGATGAGGCTTCAGAAAAATGACGAGCAGCAGTTTGCTCCTTCCTATATCCCTGAATCCTTGTGGCCCTCAGCGCATGCCACTTAGGAACATCTGAGACGCGATTTCGTGAAAGGCTATTAACGGCTTCTAATTTTCAGCCTGATTTAGATAACTCCAGATTGCTGGCTGCGTCCCGAAAAACGCACCGACGTGGGAGTTTAAAGTATAATTCTAAATCGTAGATAATAGTTTAAGCTCCAGAGAGACCGAAGGGCCCATATTAAGTCATCTCGCCGGGATCAGTGTGTTTCCTATTACCCTTGATATCTTATCTGTCCAACCATCCTTTTGATTTTTAAGCCCTTAGACTAAATCTTTGTGTAATTCTTTACCTCCTCTTCTCCTGCCTGCCTCCCCCGACCTTTTCCTTAGGAAAACAGTTTTTAAAATGTTAACCAGGTCCCTTGGATTGTTTCCAGAAGAACAATGTCACATTAAAGAATCTGAAAAGTCGACTCCTGAAACCAATGTGTCAGGAGCCCTCTGTCTGTCAGAAGGTCAGTCTTGCCCTAGAGGCAAGGCAAGCTTCTGCCCAGCAGGACACTAAGGGTTCCCTTGGCCTCCTGTCTCCCTCTTGCCCCCTTGTCTGGTCTAGTCTAGGCTGGAAACAAAATCTGACTCCCGAAGTGGAGACTAAGGCTGAGGTGTAGAAGCACGTTGGGATGAACAGCCTTTCAAGGAGCAGAGGAGGAACAGACCAAAATCTCGATTAAGGTAACTTTTGAGTCTGGATTAGAAAATGACCAGCCTACCACCCCCTCATCTCAGAGAAAAAGCAATCCTTCTGACCACTCTGTGTGTAACCAGGTTGGAGGAATCTTCTAAATACTTGAAATGGCTCGTCGAGAGACTTTAGAGTCGTCTATTGGGCTTCCAACCAGAGCTGGGCAAATCCCTGGGATGGCTGGCCCCTGTGCCCAGGACCTGGGGATTCAGGGCTCTGCTGTGCCCTCCCTATCCTACCCCGCCTCACTGGCGCACCAGGCATAAACCAAGTAGCCCTGGGCCCCCGGGTGGCTCAGTCGGTTGAGTGTCCGACTCTTGACTTTGGCTCAGGTCATGATCCCAGTCATGGGTTCGCATGGGTCTTGGGGTGGAGCTTCCTGACGGGGCTCCCTGCTGAGCGTGGAGCCTGCTTCAGATTTGCTCTTTCTCCCTTTGCCCCTCTCCCCGGCTCGTGCCCTCTCTGTCTCTCTCTCAAATAAACTAAGCTAAACAACAACAACAAAACACCCAAGTAGCTCATCTCCAAGGGCAGGGGTAGGCAAACTACTGTAGCCTGCTCACCAAATCCTGCCAGCCGCCTGTTTTTCTATGGCCCACGAGCTAGGAATTTGCATTTTTAAATGGTTGAAAGAAAATAAATCAAAGTAAGAGTAAGGTCTTGTGACATCTGAAGGTGACACGAAACGTAAACTTCAGCTCCAGCCTTGATTTACACATGATCTACAATCGCTTTTATTTGTTTCTTTGTTTGTTTATTTTGAGAGGGAGCACAAGTGGGGGAGGGGCAGAGAGAGAGGAGGACAGAGGATCTGAAGCGGGCTCTGCGCTGACAGGCTGACAGCCGGGGGCCCGATGTGGAGCTCCAACTCATCATGACCTGAGCTGAAGGCAGACGCCCCGACGGAGCCACCCAGGTGCCCCCGCATTCGCTTTGGCACCGCAATGACAGAGATGAGTAGCTCTGTGGCTCTTTACAGAAAAAGCTCGCCCCCACCCCGTCCTAGTGTTCTGGTGCGTGTCCGGTGCATTGAATGAGCGTGTAACTGACTATAGCTGGCCGGCCGTTGCCATCGCCCTCTGAGAGTGAACGTGGCCTATCCCAGCATGAAGGCACATTCAGGGTTTTTTTCTGCCTGGGGGATTCAAAGGAGGGGGTCGGCTGCACACCTGAGTACGGCCGATGCTTCAGCGGACTGGAGGGGGCTCTCTACAGAGGTTTAACTTTCCTGGAGAGGGGGCAGAGGGAGCTTTGCGTGGGAGAGAAGGGGGTCTGGGAGGAGCAGCCTGGTCTGCCCATCCCCTGGCAGAGTCCTGGGATTTTTTTTTTTTTTCTGAGCCCTATGGAGAATGAGGCTTCAGGCA
The DNA here is from genome assembly GCA_030068075.1 of Paguma larvata. Classification (NCBI taxonomy): domain Eukaryota; kingdom Metazoa; phylum Chordata; class Mammalia; order Carnivora; family Viverridae; genus Paguma; species Paguma larvata. Next base: position 28,318,644 of record CM057833.1, read on the forward strand.
GAAATCCAAAAAGCCCCTCTGTCCAGGGTCTTTAGGAGACTACGTTTGGTGGCCTTGGCGGCCAAGCACGGCACAGGTAGAGAAGTGACTCTCAGCTTTGCCCAAAGTGGTTCTGGTGCATTGCAGTCTTCAGGAGCTGCTATCGGGGTGCCCAGCTGTCGGCACAGAGGCTCCCAGAGCAGTCTCGGCACCCGACGTCGGCACCCTCGGTGGCAGCCATGCAGGTCGTAACGTAATTTCGAGCACAGCTTCGAGAGCAGTGGACACCAGCGAGGGGCTGGAGTGGAGAGGAGGAGCCCGGGGGGCACCCGGGAGGACCCTCGGCATTATTTGAGAGCTCATGCGATCTCTCCCCTGGATCCCATTCCTCTTCCTAATAAACAAGTGAGCCCTGGACAGGCTGGGAGTCTTGGCCCGCGGGCGAGGAAAAGCAGGTGCAAAAAAGCTAAGTTTTCGCACAGCTGGGCCTTACGTAGCGCGGCCAAACTTCCTGAGTTCCAGTCCTGGCTCTGCCATTCGTTAACTGCGTGCCCGTGGCCGCACAACCTTCACCAGTTCGTGTCTCAGCGTCGTCATCTGAAAGATGGCCATTGTAACGGTGGCCGCCTCCCAGGGCGGCGTTGAGGATTACGGGAGGCAATGCAAGTAAAGGGCTGAGAGCAGCGTCAGGGCTGAATCAATGTTTGCCTCGGCGATTATGAGCATGCTTCCAGCAGCCCCCGCACCTCAGTGGGAGGTGGTAGGAACAGGGAATTGCAACAATGAACCCGCAGCCCCTGCTCTCAGGAGCCGGTGGATGGCTGGGGACATAGATCCGGGTGTGCTGAAGCGGCACAGACATAGAAATACAGAGAGGGGAAGGACTCAATGACTCGAAGTAAGGGGAGCATCTTCACACCATCAACTGGTCTCGATATGCGTAGAAGATCCACAGATGAGAGCCTGAGGGAAGCCCGTTTTAGGGGGAAGGAACAGCGTGGACAAAGGCACTCAAATATGAAAGTTTGTATCAGGCATCACTGAGTAGACGAGGAGACGGGATGGGGGATGGGAGTGGCCAGAGATGACTGGAAAGCTGGGTTGTCCCAACCAGTTGTGGCCACATGATAAAAAAGACCAAGATCAGGTTGCTTTTGTTGGGTTCAGTGTCCTAATGAACTTTGATGCTGTCTTATTTTTCACCCCAGAAGGAACAAAAAAAACAGTAGTCACTATCGATAATTATGATCTCCAGGAATAATGTGAGAACAAACCCACCCAAGTGGGACCTTTTCATTCATTAACTTTTTTGCATGCATTCAACAAACACCTAGGCTGTCATAAGAAAAGGCAAATGCAATTGGTCAAATATACAAATATATGGGCCGGGCGAGCCATGGCTGGGAAGAACTGTGGCTGCACATCAAAAAAAAAAAAAAAAAAAAAAAAAGAGGTGGGAAGGGCCCAAAAAGCTCTGGGGAGAGCAGAAATCTCCAAATCGGCCAACGGGGAAAGGAATCAGTGGGACCAGAAGGATGAAGCAGGTAGTTTCTTTGTTTCGGTTTTTAAGAGGGAAACACGAGAAGGGTGAGCCTCGGAATGCAATGAGAACGTATTTGTGAGAGATCGAGATACAATGTATGCCGACGTTTTGCTGGTTTGGTGGCAGGAAAAGAATTATAAACATGCGTGATGGGCAAACACCTCGTACAACAAAGCACCTAGTGAGAACAGATGTGGGGCAGGTATCGGTCTATCGGCGACGGTCCCGCCCCCGGGGGGAAAGACCAAGTATATATTCGAGGCAGGTGTCGCCCGTCTCCCAGCCCCCGGGGCGTGTTTGAAGTCTGAACCAGATGGGCTCTATGTATCTCAGCTGGTGCAAGCAGCTGCTGGGCGGTCATCAGGCTTTTGTGTCCAGAGTCAGGAGGTGCCGCTCCCTTCCCTCCGCTGGGAGCCCAGCCCTTGAGGGGGCTGGGGAGGCCGTGACTCCACTCAGTGCCCCAAGGGAGGTGGCTCCGGCTTCAGCCCAGTCCCAGAGTGCGGCTCGCTTTAGGCCTCAGTCTGCCGCTGCCTCCCCAGTCCCACGGCGCATTGGATCCAGTGAGTCCAGCGCAGCCCGGTTTCACCACGGCCCCCGGCGGTTAAGAGCACAGAAGGGAGACGCTGGCTCCAATCAGTCGCCACTAACCCCGTGCGAAGCCCCCAGAGATAAATGTAGTAACGGAGATGTCCAGATTAAGCTGCTGGGTGCTGCGATCTGAGCCTGCTCTTCGCTTGGCCTTGACACCTACATCTTCCTGCTTCGATCCTCCAAGGTGAGACAGTGGAGTTCACCGGCCCGAGTGTCCGTCCTCGGGTGCCCACAGGGCAGGCCCGGGGCCAGCAGAGCCAGAGCTCCTGGATCCGCTGACCCCACCGCCACCAGCCTCTTTCCCTCTCGGCGTCTTGCTCCAGCTCCCAATCCTTGAGAGGACACTTCCCCTGGCCCCTGGGATTGTGACACCCTTACTGTGGCCACGTTTTGCCAAGGGAGCTTTCCAGGGCTGGCCTGAGAAAGCACTTTCCTTTGGTCCTTGAGCTGCCAGCTTGTTTGACAGGCTTGGATCTGGTCTGGCTGTTTCGGCACCACTTAACCCCCTCCACTGCCCCTAAATCCCAGTTTCCCGCCCCCCCACCCACCCCCCGCCCCGTTCCCCTGCCCTGAAGGCTGCCGGCTTATTCCTTTTGGAGATGAACTCATTGTTGACTTTAACTCACTTCGATGTTTCCCAGGGAAGCGTGCTGGCGGGAAGCCCACCCCAGCTCCTTGAAGAAGACAGCCGGGCTAGTGCCAAGACTGGGTGCCAGGGGCCTTGGAACTGCCAGAATGCCTCCCATTTTATGGATAGGCCTGGCCCAACCTGAAGACATTCCAAGCATTTAATCAGCAGCCCATGGTACGTATTGGGTTGCAGAGGGAGCCCTCGGAAGCCAGCCTTTTGGGCCAGAGCAAGGAGCTGGCCTTCTCCGCGGGCCAGGCTGATGCTCCGCAGACGGAAAAAGCACATCCCGATCACAAGAATCAATACTCAAAGGCCGGCAGCTGGTGCGGCACGGCCCGAGGGGCCCCGGGGGGCTCGGCCCTGCCCTCTTTCCCGCAGCAGCAGACTGACTCCAGCCAGGAATCCATCTCACCCACCTCCCCGCACCAAGCTCCGGGAGAGCGAACGGGCAAGGGAGGAACCATACTTCACATACTTTCTCTTTCAAAATGTAGCTCTGTTTCGCAATTTCCTACTTAAGTTCTGGACGGGCTGTAGCGCAGGACCCGAGCCGCCTTCTCCAGCCCCAGGCCTGGGTCTCTTAGCCTCACCACCAAGCTGGCAGGCTCGAGGTGCGGGAGAAAGGGGGCACCGGAATTTCGTGGCCCTGCCGCCATCCCCTCCAGTGGCGGCCCGCCCAGGGTCTCGGCGATGCTGGAGGAGCCTCGAGCAAGCCTCCAGCCCCAACCTGTCTGCCCTTCACCCTGTGCCGGTTCTTTCCCGCGGGAGAGCCGGGAGGTACACCACACCAAAGCAGGTGCACCCAGCTCTGGTATGCTCGGCCTCAGCAACCCTGGAGGCATCTAATCGTCAGATCTTCTCTGCTCCCCTATAAGGAGGCTTTTGTTCTGGCTTTTACCAGCCAGACTGCACTCCAACCCCCTCGCAACGAATCTCTTTAATCCTCCAAAATGGAACCCGGTCTTGCTGGTTGTTTTCTCCTTCCTTTGCCGCCGTGCGCTGGGGTTTCCACCTGTTGTCCGTTTAAGTCTGGTCTGGACTGCGGCGGTAGGAAACCAGGGTACAAGAGCCAGCACCTAAATGCCTGGGCCTGGGTTGAGGGCTGGACTCGAGGCCTAGGAAGTTGACCCTTTTCCTAAATTCCCTCGATGCCCTTCTAAACCAAACCAAACCCAACGAACCAGAAAGGGGGGGAAACCCGCTTTGAAAAAATCCAGGAAACAACCCCATCCCTCCCAATACCGAAGTGGAAAACAAATCCATTCTCTAGAGACTTGGTCTGAAACACGCCGGCGCTCGCACTGGGTGAGGTGTCCAGAGATGAAGTCATCCGGGCAGATCCGCGACCCTGCGACCCTGCGGAGGGAAACCCTAACCTTCCCCAAATGACAATGTGGGCACATCGCGGCCACCTGAAAACCGTGTGTCGTTTTCGCCTAAGCCTGGGGGTGGGGTTAGGAACCTCAACAAGACTCCCTCTTTCCAGTACCCGCTGGCTCTGAAAATCACCAGGTGTGACTTTTGGTCAATCCTTATGGTCTACGGCCTCAGGCGGGTTCCTTCTAGGGCTGCGCACAGGTGACTGCCCCCCACCATGGAACCCACGCCCCACCACCAGTTCAAAAAAAACATTCTTTAAAGGACAGAGCGAGCCAGACAGGCGGAGGTCCGGGCGGGACTAACTCTTCAAGAAGCGGTCCTGTTGGTACCAGGAGACTCCCCTCCCACCCGTAATTCTGCAGGCATGGATCTCAGGACCCACTGACGCCCACGTCGTGGTCCTTTCCTTGTTGGCCTAGAGCTTCGGGAGCAGCCGAAGGAGTGGAGGCAGAGAAGCCGAATGTCTCAGAGTAACACCAAGGTGACACAGGAGGATTCGGGTCGTTCCATATTGCTAAGGTTCTGATTTTTTGCTTTGGCGGTTGTTTTGGGGGCGAGCTAAAGGCAACGCTTCTCCAACGTTTAACATGCACGTGAATTATCGGGGATCTAAGGCAGATTCAGAGTCTCTGGGTACGGGAGGGACGTGAGAGTCTGCCTTGGCAACAAGCCCCGAGGCTGCCGATCCGTATGGCCACGCTTTGAGTCTTGAGGACCCAGGGGATCGGGGAGATCGGGACCGGTCAGAGCCAGAGGCAGCCAAGACACGGAGGGGCCGAGGGGCGCCGCCCAGAGGTGAGACAGAACAGAGAGAAACCATGGTGTGCGCAACTAGAATTGGAGGCTGAGGTGGGAACAGAGAGAGGGGGACAAAAAGAGGGACAAAGGAGGACGGTCAGAGAAACAGGGAGGGGCAGGGGCAGAGCCAGAGAGACCCCAACCGGAAATGGAAGGCCGATTGTACAGAGATGGCAAAGATAGCACTGGGGTCAGGGCGAGGGGACCTGGGGGGGGCAGCTGGACCACCACTAGGCCGCAGGCCAGGCTCCGAATCCTGGCCAGCAGCGAGGGGGCTCTCAGGTGTGGGTGGGAAGAGCCCCACAGAGTGTCAGCTGCACACACCTGAGTTCCCCCACCGTCCACACCTCTAGCCTTCCTCCCTGCACACACCCCTCCCGGCTGCTGAGCTGGCTCTCCACTAGGAGCTTCCGCCACTGCTGGCCCCTCTGCTCTCCTGTGGATCCGACCTCTTTCTCCACCGGACACTTCCCAGCGGGGGGGGGGAGGGGGGAAGGGGGGACTCTCTCCCCCCCATCTCTCCTTCCAGCCCCTGTCCTGCTCTCCCCCTTTCCTGGGCTAAACTTCCTGGAGGAAGTGTCTCTCCTGATTTCTGCCCCCACGACCCTCCGAATGGCTCTGGCCGAGGTGACTGTTGGCACACGGGTCCTAAGTCCGATGGGCAATCCCCGGTCCTCGTTCGCGTGGTCTCCGAGTGCCCTAGGCCCTCGTGGTGTCTCTCCGGCTGGCTGGGTCCCTGGTGCCCTCCTGTCTGCTTCCGCTTTGCCTCCTCTGCGGTCGGATCCCCAGCCGGCTGATCTCTGCGCACGGAGGGCCACGCGGCTGAGTCGGGAGCCCGCTCTGCCCCCAGCTCCCTTTCTATTCGACCTCCTCCAGAGCCACAGCCCCGGTCATCTCCTCTACCCCAGTTTACGCCCCAGCTCCCACTTGCCTGGGACCCGCTCGGCCGGCATTCGCGTCTACACACCACGTACTCGCCATGGTCGCCAGGACGTCTCAGAGGCACCTCACGCTCAACACGGTCAGAACCCTCTGCTTCCCAAACAGGTCTTCCTCGTGGGTTCCCCGTCTCACCCGCGCGTGTTCGAGCCAGAAATGGGGACCTTGTCCTTGACACCTCCTCTCCCTTTCTTCTCTCTCTCACAGTCAGTTCATCACCGAACGCTGCCGACTTGATTCTCCAGATGCCTTTTGACTTTATCCGCTTCTCTCCGTTCCCTCTCGAGTCCGTGTCTCCAACACACCTCTCACCCGGATGACAGCGACGGCCCCCTAAGCAGCTTTCCTCCAATCCGTCTCGTACACCGCAGCCGCCAGGATCTTCGCAAAATACAAATCTGGTCGTGTTGGCCTGCTGCTTCGAATCCTGTAGCAGCTTCCCCTGGCTCTAAGAATCAAGACCCAACTCCAGGAGACCTTTCTGGAATCATCTCACCTCACTCGCCCTCCAGGCCTTCCAGCTACATTGGCTTTCTTTCAGTCCCTTGAACACCATGCTCCTTTCTGCCACAGGACATTTGCACGTACAATGCCCCCTATACATAACGCTGCTGTCCAACACAGCAGCCACTAGCCTCATGTGGCGAGTGAGCACTTGAAACATGGCTGGTACAACTGAAGAACTGAATTGCTACTGTTCTCTAATTTTAATTATTCAATTTAAAATTTAAAACACATTCCATTCAATAGCCAGAAAACCATGAACTATTCCTGAAACAGGAATTCAGTCTGTGAATCTACTTTGCAATTTTTATGAAATCTAAATACAAATCAAGTATTTCTGGTGAGAATTTAGTGTCCAAATTAAGATACGCTGTGAAGTGTAAACATAGACAGAATAGTGAAGACTTAGTTTGGAAAAAAAGTAAAAGATGTTAATTCTTATATTGGTCACATGTTAAAAAGATAACATTTTAGCGTGTATTTGGTTAAATGAAAGCTATCATTAAAATGAACTTCACCTGTTTCTTTTCACGTGTTAAACGTGGCTACTAGAAAGATTTTAAATTACGTAAGTGGCTCGTATGATATTTCTGCTGTACAGCTCTGGTCTAGAACGCCATTCCTGCTCTTTGTCTTAACTCCTACTCCTCCTGCAGAGCTTGGCTCAAACACCACCTCCTCTGAAAAGCTTCCCTGAGATAAAGACCTATTTTGATTCACCTAAATTCGCTTTCATAGCTATGTGTACAGGCCAGCGGTTGCCTGGCCTCAACTCCACCCATTTGTAATTACACATTTATTGGAATGATCCTTTGATTCATGCCGGTCACCCCTACCAAGCTCTAATTCCGTGAGAGCAAGGTCTGTGCCCGGCTCCCCCTGGAAACCAAACACTTAGTCCAGGGCCTGGTGCCCATAAGGCCGCCAGTGGACACTTCCGGATACCACAAGAGGTCATTCTATCCGCTGTTCTGTCTTTGGGATCCGAGCGCTTCCAACCATCCCAGAGAGCCTAGGAGCCCTCCTTCCCCCTAGGGTGCCACTAACCCCCAGCGTTCAGATTCTCCCTCTCCCAGGTGGAAAGTCTTCCTTCATGGCTGCCCAGAACCCCTTCTGCTGCCCGCTGGCCAGGACCTTGGTTCCATCCGTAGGGGTAATCAGAGCAGTCCTTTTTAAACTTGAATGTGCACGCCAGGGACCCGGAACCTTGTTACAATGCAGACTCTGGTTCCTCAGGTCTGGGACGCGGCCTGAGACTCTCGCTTCTAACGGCGCCGGTCCGCAGACCACACTCCGAGTGATGAGGATGTAGAGAAGCTAGTTATCACCCTCCGAGTATCCCCCAAGTTTTCTTCCCGCTCCGAACCCTCTGCCCAGAAGGCCGTTAGGGGATCTCTCCAAATTCAGCCCTGTTCCTTCCTGCTCCCGCGCCCCCCACCAATCCCTGGACCCTAAAAGGAAGGCGGCGCCTGTGGCTCCTGTTGTCATTTGGTTTTGTTTTTAATTCGAAAGAAACTTGTAAGCAGTTTTCAGAGTCGGGGCAGCCCTGACACGGATCATGGGTGGGTAACAATACTCTCCAACGATAAAGTCACACAGCCGGAAATGCGGAATGGTCCTCGAATTTTGGTTCCCGTCCGCCACCCTGGACTGATGCTATCGGCTCCTCCAGAAGGCTCACTCCGTTTGGGACCTGGACGCTGGGAAATATTCTCTCTGCCACGTCCCCCTGGGAGCATCGCAACCCGAGTCTGTGCCGCCCGGCCCTCTGCCGGGCAGAGGTGACCCCTCCACCTCCCCACCCCGTTCGCAGGGTGACGTCCAGGAGATGGAAGTGTCATCCGGTGGCCTGGATTGTGTGTGTGTGTGTGTGTGTGTGTGTGTGTGCACGCGCACGCGCACGAATGGATGTTGGTGCATGTTTGGACAGGGGCCCTTGTGTGTGCGTGTGTCTGTGTGTCTGTATACGGGTGGAGAGTGCGTGCAGGCTCTGCCCCCAGCGCTCCCAGTTCGGTCAAGCTTTCAGCACACAGAGCAGACCGGACTCTTTCTGCACGGGCCTGGAGGCCGAAGGACGTCCCCAGGTCCCTAGGTGAGCCCCGCAGGCGTGACCGGCCCCGCCGTCCCCCGGTCCTGCGGCTGCTGCTGGCCCTTGCGTCTCCGAGAGCCGGCGCCCGCCTCCTTGCTCTCCTTCCTGTTCGCGTTCCTGTTGGCGTTGTCCCGCCGGCCCTGGCCGCCTTTCCTCCTCTTCTGCCCTGCAACCCCAACAGCGGGAAGAGTCAACAAAGGCCCGCAGCAGCGAGCGAGCAGGCCCCAGGCATGGCCGAGGGCTCTCAGGGCGGGGTGATGAGGAAGCTGGGGGAGGGGTGGGATGCAGGGGGGCTGGAGTCACTGCCTGTAGGCAGCTGGGGACCCCTCGAGGCTTCCTCGGAAGGGCGGCTCCCCTGCAACACGGGCACAGAGACGGGGGTCCTGGGAGCCTTTCGGCCCCCATCCTTCGATGAACCGGACACCCTCCTCATCCTCGTGTCCTTCCTCCTCAGACCTTGGACCCCAGTGGGCCGAGATGCTCGGCGCAGCCCTCAGGACAAGCAGGACAGCGCGACTCCCCTGCCTCCAGGGCCAGCCGCCTCGTCATTGCCACCACACACGCTGTGTGACCTTGGGCGCCTCCGCGCACCTCTCTGGGTCTCAGCGCCCCCTTCCAGTGCCGACCTCTGCCGGCTCCTGAGAAATGGGGAAACCGGAGGGATGCGGACCCTGAAGCTCCCAGCTCCCACCACACAGAGTCCTGGGGACTGCTGTCCGCTGGGACCTGGCACTGCTTGGCACGGCGCAGCACTCGGAGGAGGGGCCCATCTGGCCCCGGGTGACAGGCCGGACCTCCGTGGCGGCCCCCGAGTCCCAGCCCCGGGGAGGCCGAGGCTGCAGCTCACCCTCAGGACAGGGCGTCCGCCGCACCGTGCACCTGCGGGTCTCCTTGGTGTCGGAGCAGACGGCGTGGTCCCCCCCAGGGGCGTGGAGCACCCTCCGAGTCCGCTCCTCGGAGCCCCTCCGGAAGCCGCAGAGCTTCTTCTTCTTGGAGCACGGCCCCCACAGGGACCACTCACTCATTTCACATTGCGCTGGCGGGAAGGGAGGGGAGAAGGAGAGAAAGGCAGGGGATCGCACCTCCTCCCCTGACCCGGAATACTCCACGGGAGTCCCTCCCCCCTGCTCTGTGCCCGAGCCTCAGTCTGGAGGGCAGACAAGCCCTGGAAGAAAGCCCCCAGGGGGGTCGGGGGTGGGGGTAAGCTTTCTCTGAGCAGCCCCAAGCCCAGGCTTGGCCTGCCCTCCCCACAGACTGCCCAGGCCGCCCCTCCCCTGGGGTCCCGCAGCCCCCAGGGCGCTCACCAGGACTGCTGCACTCCGTGGTGCCGTTGGCGGCCGCCGAGCCCTCGGGACAGGCCGGATAGCAGCGACCCTTGTGCAGGTACAGGCTCTCCTTACACTTGGTGCAGAAGTTGTGGCTGAAGCAGGCCTCGCAGTGCTCAATCTTGCACTCTGAGGAGGGGGCCAGATCGGGGCCCCCTGACTCATCTCCCATCCCCAACACCCACCCCCCTTCCTTGAGACACCCTCTCCCCCTCCCCAAGAGCAGGACTCCGACTTGACTGTGGAAGGGTGCGGGGAGGGAGGGAAGGCAAGGACCGGGTGGGGAGAGGAGGCCCAAATGGCTGCTCTTCAGGGCTGCCCCGGGGCCGGTCAGCCGGCTAACTGCACCCCAAAGCCCATACCAGGCCCCGGGAACCCAGGCGAGGCCCCAGAGAGCTGCTTTCAGAGGAGGAGGGCAGGACACCCTCGGGATCAGTGGGGAGGAGACAGAAGGGTCCCTACGTGTCCTGGCACCCTACAGGGCCGCCCAGTCGGAGTCGAGCGGAGGGGTGCGAGGGTTTCCTCTCCCCATCGCTGTGCATCTGCAGCACCCCACACTCTGGTTCCTCTCCTGCCCCCTGAAGAGAGTCTGCTCGTGGGGGGGGGGGCGGGTGAGAAATCCCAGGGCAGATTCCTCTCCCTCCGTAAGGCCTAGTTCCAGGAACCACCTCAGCCGGACTCCTGGGTCCCTCCCCATCCCCTCGTGCCAGCTCTCCCTCCTCTGGGGAAGTGGGGGGGAGAGGGAGGGTTCCAGGGGCAGCTGGAAGCGGGCAGGGCCTTTCACAATCCGTCCCTTCCCAGATCGCGGGCAAGGCCGACTTCCTCCCAGTCTCTGGCACCTGGAGCCCGGGCCGCCAGTTTCCCAGGAGCTGGCACAGCCAGGAACTCCTACCCCCGAACACCCTGAGGACCAAGAGGGCAGCCCCAGGGCCCCACCTCCCAAGCGCCCCTCCCCACCCCACCCCTCCTGTGTGCCTCCTGGGCCCTGCAGCTTTATCCCCCCGCCTCCCCCCTCGCCTCCCTCCTCTCTTGCTCTGATTCCCGGGTCTGGTCGCAGGTAACACACTGTAAGGACAATAGCAGGTGCCACTTCCTGAGGGCCAGACATCTAGGGCTTTCCATCTGCCTCCGACAACACCCCTGGGGGCAAGAACTACCACCCTCATTTTAAAGATGAGGATTCGAGAGGCCGCGACATGCCCAACGTTACACAACGAATACGAAGCAGAGTTGAGATTAGAACCCGGGGCCGGTCTCGGGATCTCAGTTCCTCTCCAGGCCTCACGGTTGTCATCCAAAAGAAGGACCCCTGTCACTTAGGTCCCGTCTCCCTCCAAAGGCTGTCGTGAGGCTCAACCGATATGAGATCTGGAAACGCGTTCGAAACCCCAAGGCACTGACCAGGTGGGAGGCACCCCCCGGCATTGTTCCCTGGGGTGTGTTCCCTGCCCGTCCCCCAGGGAGCCACCGCGAGCCTGAACAGAGGTGGGACAGCACGTGCCTTAGAGCACGGGAAACTGCAGCTGATAGAGGGGAGCCCAGCCAGACAGAAGACCTGGGTGATGGGGGGGGTGGTTGGGGGGGGTGCTGACAGGGGGCTTGAGTTTCCCTGCCGTCTGTGGAGCCGGGCTGGTTTTCCAACAGAGTGTCATGGGAAAGGACATAGGTCTCGGAAGCGTCTTTCTGGCTGCAGCGTTGGGGCAGGGTGGAAGGGAACGGGACGAGGGTCGGAGGACAGATAAACAGGCTACTGCGAGAGTCCGGGGGAGAGGCGCCAGGAGCCCGGTGAGACTAGGGCGGTGCGGATGGCACCATCTGGTTACGGGATGGGCGCGAGGGGCCACAGGGAGAGGCGGACCCTCGGTGCGAGTGGCTCAGGACCCTGCGGGGGTGCAGGCGGGTGCGCGTTTGGTTCTGATGGGACACGCTGGGCTGGGGAGGTGGAGGGACTGACTCTCCGAGATGTCTGGCTGGCAGCTGGACACTTGAGTCGGGAGCCCCATCCCCTGCCCCCCTCCCCGCGCCCCTGGTGTCCCCTCTACTCCTGCCGGCCACCGACAGTTCAGAGCGGCCTCCCCCCGCCCCCCCGGGGCCAGAGCTGCCTCCAGCCCCCCCCCCCACTCACTGATGCACTTGTTCATGTCAGGGGTTGCGGGCGTCGAAGTAGCCGGGCGGGCAGGAGGGCAGGCAGATGCCCACCTGGCGGATGTCGTTCCTCTCCAGCAGGATGAAGAGCTTGGGCGAGCACTTGAGGCAGCCGTTGACCTCCGAGCAGAGCTCGCAGCCTTTGGCGCAGGCCTGGCTCCCCTCCGCACTGACTGCAAGGGCGGGACAGGGGCGAGGAGGCGGCTGGAGGAGAGACGTCCCCGTCTTTCCCAGGCCCCCTCGAGGCAGTGAGTAGATTGGAGCCTCCTCCCACGCAATGAATGCGCTTCTCAGGAAGGACACGCCAGGATGGCAGGAGGGACTGCTTTCCAGGGGTGCCCCGGCGGGGGGGGGCGGGGGGGCTCAGTTGGCCAAGCTTCCGACTTCGGCTCAGGGCACGATTTCACGGGTCATGGGTTCGAGCCCCGCGTCGGGCTCTGTGCTGACGGCTCAGAGCCTGGAGCCTGCTTCCGATTCTGTGCCTCCTTCTCTCTCTCTGCCCCTCCCCTGCTCCCCTGCTCCCACTCTGTCTCTCTCTTTCTCAAAAATAAATAAACATCAAAAAATTGTTTTAAAGACTGCTTTATAAACCTCCCCAGCATCATCTCCCAAGGGAACTAGCACGCCTGCCTGAAGCAAGAGCCCTCACCCCTCCTAAGTGAGTCCCCAGCTCCAGGCACAACCTAGGCTCACTCTCAGGGCTGGCTCTACCCTTCTGGGAGAAACGGCTGCAGCAGTACACTCCCCGGAACCTACCCCTACCCTTCCCAGAGGAAGAAAAGCTCAGCCTCGGGTACAGAAGGCGGGTATTTTTTTAGCCTAGAGAAAGGTTTAAGGTCAAGAAGGACATTGGGTTAAACTATTGGAGAAAAGGGGGCGCCTGGGTGGCTCAGTCGGTTGAGTGGCCGACTTCGGCTCAGGTCATGATCTCGCGGTCTGTGAGTTCGAGCCCCGCATCGGGCTCTGTGCTGACAGCTCAGAGCCTGGAGCCTGCTTGGGATTCTGTGTCTCCCTCTCTCTCTGCCCTTCCCCTGCTCACGCTCTGTCTCTATGTCTTAAAAATAAATAAGCGTTAAAAAATTAAAAAAAAAAAAACTATCGGAGAAAAGGATTATCTGCTCAGAGACAGGAAAACAACTGGAAGAAATATGTCCGGAACAGTGGGCTCCGCCCGGGACGATTTTGCTCCCCAGGAGATACGTGGCAACGTCTAGGGAACTTTCTGATTGTCACGCCGGGGACGAGCGTTGTGACTGGAATGCAGAGAGGCCAGGGATGCCGCGAAGCATCCTCTAATGCATAGGGTGCCCCCCGCAGTAAACTGTCTGGTTCAAAATGTCAGTGACGCTGAGGTTGAGAAACACTAGCCATCCTTTGAGGCGGTGTGACCCCCAGCCCCCGCACGGGGGTCTCGAACCTTTGATGTCATTCCCTTATGGACTTGTTTAACCAACGCTCCCCGAGCCCCTCCCCAGCGCCCTGTGCGGGGTGTGCGCCAGGGACCGGGATGCGAGGTCGCCTGACCGTCCAAAACTGATCTCCCAGTGGTGCCGACAGACCCGCGAACGGGCAGATGCTGACGGCCACAAGGCCCGGCCGTCGTGAACCCGAAAAGAAGAGAGGGAAGGAGCCACAAAGGAGGTGCCATCTGGGCCGACCCTTGAAGAATTAGTAGAGATTTGTCCATTAGGAAGTAGAGTTAAGGGTCCCCTAAGAAAGGGATCGCAGAGGCATGAAACAGCCCGAGGGGAATGGCAGACAATTTGGGGTGCAGGAGGGGTCGGCAGGGGGGGTGGCGAAAGAGAAGAGCTTTTTATGTCATGCTAAGGAATTTCAACTTGGCCCTGCCAGGCGGTGTTGCCCGAAGAGCATTCCTCGGACCACGCTCTCCCCTGGGCGTTCATCGGAGGCTGCGGAGACAAGGCCGCTACGTCAGGCAGGACGGAGCGCCACCGGGTCCCACGGGTCTAAACAGGATCCTTGACCGTAGGGCTTCTTCGACCCTTTATGGTGCTTCTGTGCAGCGACCCCCCAAGAGGGGGACTGAGGAAGCTTTATTTCCCAAACATTTTGGCCACGGAACCCTCGTTTTGCGGAGCTTTTCCTGGGACAGTCCTCAGAACGGATCCGACAGTAGGAAGCTTCGGGCGAGGTGCAGGAGTCGGGGCTGATTTGTTCGTGGGAAGGTTCCCCCGGCCGCGTGGGCGGAGGCCCGAGACTGAAGGCCCGTTGGGAAGGAAGCGGACCGGGATCACCCAGATGAGAACGAGGAGAATGTCTTTTGTCTTCACCAAAACTCTGCCCGCTCGGAGACGGACAGAAACGGATTTGAGAGAAGCTTAGGGACCCTCCCCAGCAGGCAGAAGAGACGGCTCCGCGGGAGGAGTCCGGGGTGAGCGCCAGGGTGGGTGGCAGAACAGGGTGGCTGCTCACTCAAGGAGGCTCCCCCCCCCCCGCTCCCCCCCACCCCCTGGAAGACCAGCAGGTGGAGGAGGGAGCGGGGAGAGTAGTTGTGAGCCACTGAGGAGCAAGCAAATCAGCGAGGGGCTGGAGACCCGGGCTGCAGACGGGGGGGGGGGGGGTGGGATGGGGAGAGGGGGGGGTCGGAACAGACGGCGGGACGGCGGGAGGTCACGCAGCGTAGGACCCCCAGCTTGGGCTTCCGAGTCGGCCGGACCTGGCGCCCAATCCCCGGCCTGTGACCCCGGGGCCGAACACGGCGTCTGGCGTGCCTCCCTGGCCACCACTGGAAAGGGGACGTGAGGGTGTCCACTCTGGAGAGCCGCCGGGAGCAGAGACGCCTGATTTCAGAACAGGAGAACGAGGTAGCGTGCAGAAGGCCGGCAGGAGACGCAAAAAGGACAACGACAAACGCAACCATCAAACGACGCCGTCGCCCCAGCAGCGGCTACTGACTACCGAATGTCCGGAACCCATTCCGTCCTCAGAGGTCGTCAACTACTCACTCGCTTAACTCGGACAGCCCGTGAAGCAGGCGCTCTTATTACGTTATAATCCTCATTCTTACAGAGGAAGGTGCGGAGAAGTTACGTGACTTGAGCGAGGCTTCGCAGCCGGCGTGTGTCCAGGCAGAGGGAACGAAGTGTAGGAAGGCCACGGGCAGGAGCACACCGAGTGATGTGGGGACTGGGAGTCTGGGTAGACGGATCGTCGTTTTTTTTTTAAATATAGAATTGAGTTGTATCGAGTCGATGTTAATCAATCGATACACTTGAAAATTAATACTGTTCTTGGTTTAGTTCTTCTAAGGGCAAAGATACTCACGTGTTGCCTTGCGTTATGAGGGAGCCCCTGGGATGACTTTCCCACCTCGGGTCTTTATTCGGCTGTGTTACAAATGAATACCTACTGTAGATTTTAGGTACTGCTTCTACCTCAATGACATTAGAGCCTCGATTATTCAAGACTCTTACTGAATACATTGTTGAAAATGAATGTTTCCTCTATTCTTGCCTGGGTTTCTTTTCTTTTTTTTAATTTTTTTAAATGTTTATTTATTTTGAGAGATAGAGACAGAACACAAGCAGGGAGGAGCAGAGAGAGAGAGAGAGAGAGAGAGAGACACAGAATCCGAAGCAGGCTCCAGGCTCCGAGCTGTCAGCACAGAGCCCGACGCGGGGCTCGAACTCACGAACCGTGAGATCATGACCCGAGCCGAAGTCGGCCGCTTAACCGACTGAGCCACTGGCGCCCCCCAGCTTGCCTGGGTTTCAATGACTGAACTGACCCACACGTCCCATTCGCCGGCCACTAGAGCTGTGTTCCCATGCTCATTCATTCTGTCACTTGTCATTTTTGTTAAGGACAGATTTGCAAGAGGCCCATCAGAATACAGCGATGCACGTCGCTTTCAACCAACAACAAGTTTCCCTGGTCATTTCTCTTCAGCTCTCTCGATGACACAGCAAGAGAAAGCGTGGAGCACTGGGGGGGCTGACATCAGCCGGGAGTGAGGGGGGTCACGGAGGGAAGAGTAAGACGCAGAGCTGGGGAGGGAAGCAACCCCGGACGAGGAAGGGTCTTGAACCTGTACGAAGGAGTGTGGACACTGCCCTGCAGGCAGTGAGGAATGCGTGGGGGCTTTCAGATCGGACTCGTGGTCGGGATCACCGCGTGGTCTGGAGATTGGGGCGCAGGGACGGCCAGGCTGGAGGCGGGAAGACTCCTCAGCTCGAAGAGACAGAGCTGGACCGAGAAGAGGCAAAGGAGCAGATGTGGGTAAGACACTCAGGTGGGAGAGGCAGCAGGACCAGAGGCAGAGGCAGGCGGGCTGGACGTGGGGCCGAGGGGCTGGGGAGAGCGCCCGCCGAGGGTGACTCCCAGGTATTGGGCTCGCGTGACAGGGTGGCTGTTGGCCCTGCACCGAGAGACGGACCGCGGGAGGAGGAGCAGGTCTGGGTGGGGGAGATGACGCGTCGTCGGGTTCTGGAGGTGTGGAGGTGGCGGTTCCTGTGGGGCATCCGGGGGAAGGTGTCCGGGAGGGAGTCGAGCCTGTAGCTCCGGAGCTCAAGAGAAACCCCTGGGCTGGAGACCGCGGTGCGGAGTCCTTGGCACGGAAACAGTCAAGGCCCGGGGGCCCGGGAGGGCAGTGGGCACAGAGCGGGAGAGGAGGAATTAGGAAGTTCAGGGAAGGACAGAAGAAAGAAAGGCAGCTAGGAGGCTGCGAAGGGGGCGCTCAGAGGCGTGGCGCACATGGAAACCAAGAGAAGCGCTCCCTGGGCAGGGGCCGCGCAGCCGAGGCCTCAGATAAGGAGGCAGGTGTTGGCGCCCCTGGTGGGGGCGAGGGCAGAGGGCGGTGGTCGAGGAGCAGAGGAAGGAGAGCCATCTCCTTCAAGAAGTCAGCGGTGGAGCGGGGAGGAGAACCCCACTGTCCGTGGAAGCCGTGGTCATCCGTGGGTCAATCCTGGAAGTAGAGGCCTTCTACTTCCTGGGCCACGCTGGCGCCACAGGCCAGCAGAGGAGGAGGGGCTCGGAGAGAAGCTGGGAAGGGACCCTGGGGGAGAGTCGGGGGCTGTGGGAGCGGGCACGGACACCAAGCTGCAAAGGGAGAGGCCTGCGGGGCGGCCAAGAGGAGACCGCGGACACGGACTGGCGCTGGGAGGTGACGGACTGGTTGGTCCCGGGAGGAGCCAGCCGTTCTGGCGGAGTGGGGGATGGGAAGTGAGTGGAAGGGGCGGAGGCGGGGGTAAAGGGAGGGGAGACCAGCGGGGGCCGTGATGGAGACACTCCGAGACTCCGAGGCCGGGTGACTCGATGGAGTGGAGACCTGAGGACACAGGAGAGTCACAACGCAGAACTCAGGCGGGAGGACCGGCCTGGGGCGTGAGGCTGGGGTCAGGGGCGTGGACCGAGGGAGCTGAGGGCCAGGAAGCGCTGGGGCTCAGGAAGGGGGGGAGGGCTGATCAGGGAGGAGAGGGGGTCGGCGAGGGGCAGGGAGCAGTTCAACGAGGAGAGGGACGCTGGTCAAGAGGACCGGAACCCAAGGGTGTTCTCAGCTTAGTGAGACAAGTGCGCGGGCAGCAGGGCGATGGACAGCCACGGGGCGGGGGGGGGATCTGTGTAGGGGAGAGGGGCGTCCGAGGAAGACGGTGGGTGTCGGGGGACGCATAATGACTCGAAGGGGAAAACCGAGGCTCGTTCATTCCATAGACGTCGGCACACCTAACATGTGCCCGGAAGTGCTCGGAGCCCGGGACCGGGCGCTATAAACAAAGGCCCACCCAGGGATGCGGCAAGCCGGGCTGGCTGGCACCGTGTAAGGGGATGAGTAATGGAAGACACTCCCTTACCCAGCCGGCCAGGTGATGAGGGCGTGCCGGGCAGGAGCAACAGCCTGTGCAAAGGCTCTGAGGCACCGAACATCCGAGTGCATACACAGAATGGAATACAGGGCTTTTTCCAGTCGGCAGGGAAGGGGACCGCAGAAGGGCAAGGCCAGATTCGCCGTATGAAGGATGGAGGGAGGCAGCCGTAGCCTAGCTGAGGAGGCTGGCCGAGCTGGGTGAAGCGGAGGGCACTCGTAGAGGGGCTGGAACCTGCTTCCCAACCTCTTCACAAAACCCCCTCCCACGGCGCTGCCCACCCTCCAGCAAGTCCTCAGGGAAGCCCGCTTCCCCGGCCAGGAAGGCAAGGCTGTGCCCTCCCCCGCCGTTCCCCTGAGTCTTGTTCGGTTCCTTTATCCTTGTGCAAAACCCCTGCAAGCCGATATTCCTAAAGCCGAAACACCCCTGCCCCAAATCCATCAATGGCTCCCTATTGCCGGCAGAATTAAGACCCATCTGGTCTTATTCATCTCCCCCGCCGCCCGAAAAGCTTCCATGAGCTGATCCTGCCCGCCTCATTTCTCAACACTACCCCCCCAGCCATAGAGAACTATTTTTGTTCGTCTGGACACATTGCACTATTTCGCACCTCCGTGCCTTTGCTCAAGTTGGTCCTTCTGCCTGGGACGTTCTCTGCCACTTGCTGAGCCTGACTCACTCCTTCAAGCCTCAGAACTAAAGTCACCTCCTCCAGGGAGTGTCCCCTGATCTCACTTCCCCACAAAGTCTGGATGGGGTCGGATGGGGGAGTCAGGGTTCAGTGAAGGAACGGGGGCTTCACGGAAGCGGGACTGAGTAACGGGCCCAGAAATCAGTTAGGAGAAGAGTCTCAGGAAGGGGAAGGAGTCCTCGATGGCAGGAGCGGTAAGAAAACGAGGGCATGGTGAGGGGCCCAAAATCCAGGTGGGAAGGCTTTCAGGAGAGGGTGAGAAGACAAGAGGCTGAGTGAGTGAAGAGGGGGTTCAGGGAGGGGATGGGTTCTCAGTGAACAGGAGAGAAGGAAGTCGCTCTGCCAGGGTTTATAACTTACAGCTAAAGAGTGCTTGGCCCAGTTTCTCCCCCTCCAAGCAGGGAGACCAGCACACAGGCCATTTCTGGACTCAAAAACTGGTGTGTGTCTCCGGATCAGGTGGCTTCTGACAGCCCTCCTGACAGTTTCAGATGACGGCAGAGCCGACAGACCAGAGGCTCACGGCACGGCCAGCCAGGCTCCGCACGCCAGGCCGCCCGCTGCCTCCGACGGTGAGGAGGCCAGAGTAGCCACACACTGCGGCTCGTCCTCTTCGTGCCCTCCCCACAACCCCGAAGACCCTAGAGCGAGAAGGCCCACCCATTGTTTACGTAACAGGGACGCGCATCCCGGAGTCTAGACAGAGCTTGATATTTTACAAAGAGCTCACGACACCTCTATGCACAGGAGTAAAAGCTCGAGTAGGCTTTAGTATATTCCCTGACAATTACACTTGCCGCTTCACGGTTTCTATCCGACAAGCACTGCCTAGCGACATCTACTCTCCTCTCTCTCGAAACCCTTCATTTTGGACCCTCACTGCACCCCGAGTCTTTCCCCCCCACCTCAGCCCCCCTCCCATCTCACCATCGGGGTGTCTGCCACTCACGCCGCCTGGTAATAAAAACAGGGTTATGAACAGTCGAGGCTATGGAGTGGCTGTATCAAAAGTAGACCCATCAAGGGGCCTCTGGGGGGGCTCAGTCAGTTGAGCGTCCGACGTCAGCTCAAGTCATGATCTCACGGTTCATGAGTTCGAGCCCTGCATCAGGCTCTGTGCTGACAGCTCGGAGCCTGGAGCCTGCTTCAGATTCTGTGACTCCCTTTCTCTCTGCCCCGCCCCAACCCTGCTCACTCTCTCTTTCTCTCTCAAAAATAAGTAAACATTAAACAAAAAAGTAGACCCATCAAAATTGCTGCATTTGATTGTTCTCGGCAAGGACCGGGACCTTTCTGCAGGCTCGGCCCGTGCTTTACTTAATTAATTTTTTTCAGTACAACAGACTTGAACCCGGCTCTTCGACCCCTGGCTTGGGGGGGGGGGATGCGTAGCTCTGCTTGTGAGCGGATGCATGACCACTAGTGTGCATCGCACAAGCATGAGTGGTCCCTCCCGTTTGCGCTCTCTCTCTCTCTCTCTCCCATCTCGGACACAGAGGAGACTGGTCACAAACCACTAAACCGCATCTGGCCCGTGGAGTCCAAAATACTGGCCACAACAGAGAGGAAGGGAGGAAAATCAAGGCCTCGCTGCTGATTAAACCTAACCGTCTCTAATTGTTTGTTAAGCCGGGGATTTTCAGCCTCACCGACTCTCTGAGCTTCTCTCCCTGGGCTGGGTCCTGGCCTTGGCCGCTCCTGTGGAGACCCGACGAAACCCCACTGCCTTTCCGCCTTCACTGGCGGGCCTCCGTGTGGTTGCGCTACACTTCCGTGGAGCCTCCGGCCGGTGGGCGTGACATCTCTTGTGGGGGACAGGCCTCGGGGTCTGTAACACCAGCCGCCCCCTTCCCCCTGGCCTGGTCCCACGCCCGCGGTGGCCACTCCCCCTGCGTACTGGGCAGGTGCGATCTTCCTGGCTGGAGCCCAGGTGGGGCCCAAGGGCTCTCCGGGTGGCCCGGGACGCGATCCCGTGGGGACGGGTTAATCGGGATCTCCATCCAGCTCTGTTTTTAGGAAGACTGGGCTCACGGGAATTATGTTCCCATACTGACTGTGGGTCTTTAGGCGTATTATCTCTTCCCTTGTCCTAGCCTCAGTTTCCCTATCTGTACAGTAATAGAATTTAGTTCGGTTTTGTCATTAAACCGTGAGAACCCTTCTTTCCAGTGACATCTTACGTGGAATCTCACGGAAAGCAGGGAGGAGTGAGGCACTCGGGTTGGACGGGCCGTGGGGCCGGACTCCTTCCCCCTGCCTCCCCTTCAGCCCCCAGTGCGGCTCCCTGAATCCCACTGGGCAGAGTTAAAAACCACAGGAGTGGACAGTCTCACGAACCTCCTGCTCCGCCGTCTCTGCCCCACGATCTGGGCAGGGAAAGCCGTCGCCCCAGCTGCGTGGAGCTCCTGGCCCCAAGGGGTCGAGGGCTGCACTTCAGCCAAGACTCAGAGAAAAGAGCCCTGAACTCCTGTCGGCGAGGCGGGGACCACGAACCCCCCGGGCCACAGCGGCAGGGGACACATCTCCATGGATACCACACAAAGCTGGTGTTATGTCGAAGGGGCATAAACCTGCAAACTGGATCCTCACACGAGACAGGTTAGTCTAGAAAGCAGAGTCTACAGAGGCGAACACGGACAAGGCGGGCAATCCCCAGAGTGGGCAATCTCAACAAATTAATCCACGGACCGGATCATCCGCAAGCAGGAGAAGCTACTGAGTAACGTACGAAGCTGTAACGGACAAGGAGAATCTGCAACGGTCATCAGAGAACGAATCCCCCGATGGCCCTCGAGTCCCCAGGCGGCCCCCGCCCGCTCCCAAGGCCAGCGGCGGGCCCAGCCCCGCTCCGTTACTCACTCCGCCTCTGCCTCTTGCCCTTGCTCCCCCGGCTGCCGGCCGCAAGATGCATCCAACTCAGAACCAGGGCCACCACACACAGCCCAAGCCGCATAGTCACTCGCCAGCTCCAGGCCCCTGGTAGGAGGGGTGGTCTCTGGGGGGGTGGGGGGTGGACAGTGCAGGAGGCCTAACGCCTGCGGGGCCGGGCCAGCAGCAGGAGGCCCAGGCCTGGGCCGGATCCCGAATCCACCATAATCTCAGCTGGGGGCAGAGAGGGTGTAGGGAGCCCGTTTCTTCATCAGCCCATAGGGAGGTCCAGAGAGCTTTCCTCAAAGGCACCTTGGGGTGTCACATGGGAGAACTCTTTGTCGCTTCGGCAGGGATGCCTCCAAAGACCAACCTGTTAGGGGAGGAGAAAGAAAGGTTAATTCTGGGGAACCACGTGGTCCCCCCCCCCAATTTACACCTCCTACCCTCCCCTGTGGTCTCCTAGCCGGGAGACTGTGAGAACTCAGAATGGCTGAGTGTTATAAGTTACCCACCTGGCTGGCACCCCTGTAGGAGACACCTGCCCCTTTGCCTAGGGAGTTTGCAGGATCCCCTAACCCGAGACTGGAGCCGGCGACCCAAGCCGCTGGAATATGGTAGACACTCAAATCAAATCCGCGGATCACTGGGAACTAGCTGGCCCCACCCCTGCCCAATGCCGGCCGGGCTCTAACTGGAAGTCCTTCTGTAGGTCTAGCCTACGGACCTCATGCTGCAGCAATAGCCTGTCTCTGGAAGAGGAGCTCTCTCTGTCCTTCTGTAAGTGACCCCTCAGCCCTCTCTTCCCCGTGCTGAGTCACCCCTGTGCCTTTCACCTGTGGAGCTAGAGCAGTGGCCCCCGACAAGCTGGCAGACTCTGCGCGGCCCTCTGGGCTTGGCGGGAGAAAAGGAAGTAAGGCTTCCCCCGGCCACAGAAACTCTGACACAGCAGGCCCTGCGGGCCTGGCCTTTGTGAGGGGATAAAAGAGGCAGCGATGCCCGCCCTGGCCAGAGACACACAGAATGGGGATAATCCCCCAGCCCAGCGAGAGCCGGGTCTCTGGACCCGCTGGCTGGCCGGGCCGGCCGGGTGATGGGGGCGGGGGGGTGGGGGGGAGCGGGTCCCTCCCCAGTGAAATGGGTCTGGCGCCCGACCTGGGAGGCCGAGGCCTGAAAACCCCGCTCCATCCTCAGAATCACACACTCCCCCCACCCCCCCATGCAGTGGTCTGCCGGGAGTATTGGCCTGCACACTTTGGGGCAGACTCCCCCCCCTCCCGCCGCTCCCCTCCCCTCCCCGGGATGGAAGGAAACAGCGAGCCTTCGGGAAGCTTTGGAGAGGCCGGTGAAGCGCTGCCCTCCCATCTGCTGGCGAGAGGCCTTTGGACGAGTCACTTAGTCCCCTCCGAACCTCAGTTTCCTCGTCTATCAAATGGGGACGACAATGCCCTGTTTCACAGGCTCGCTCTGAGAGTTGGCCGGGGCTTGGCTTACTCATGAGAAATCGGAAATGCTAGAGTGGCAGGGCCCCGCCCACCCCGTCCCAATCCCTTTCCCCTTCGCCTCTCAGGGAGGCCCCCCGGCGGAGCGCACCTGCATGGGAGATAAATCATTACCCCCCCGAGGGAGTACAGCACCTCCCTCCTCGGCCTCTCCCGCCCCGGCTTTGAAGGCCAGTCACACTCAAGTGGTTAAGCTGCCCCAAGAAGTGTTTACACGAGCCTGACGGGGCCCACCTGGCGCTGCCGGAGCCAGCGGAGACGCCCCCAGCCACCCCCAAATGCCAGCCCCTACGTGCCCCTCCAGTACTCCCTGCGTGAACCGCCAGCGCCTTCCGTCCTCCCCAGCCCCCATCACCCACAAATCACCGTCGTCCAGCCGAGCCTTTCAAACTGGGGTCTTGAGCCAGAGGCCGACCGTAGAATATACGACGGTTAAGGACAGAAGTCAGAGCACTTGGCTTGGAATATTGGCAACGCCATGTCCTAGTGGTGACCTCAGGCGGAACTGGACGGTCGCCTCGGTGTGCTTATCTGCGGGAGGGTGGTTGTTTTTTACAGCATAAACTAGTTAACGCGTGCGGCTGCCCAGAACGGAGCCTGGCACGCCGCGAGGACTCACTCGTAGTTGTGTTTTCTATGACCAGGGAGACACGATTTTGTGCCGACGTGCCCACGGTCATCTAAAAAGCAAGACAAGGCGTTTCGTTGTGTTTTGGTGTCATCCGGGTCCCCACCGTGGTGCCGAGCGCCGTCACGCAGTCTCCGTATTCGGATCTTTACGGTCAGGTGCCTTGGCCCCAATGCGGTCACTCAGCATGGTAGGGTTAACATTTAATTGAGGCACGCGTGGAACCGGGGTCCGAGGACTCCCGGCAGATACATGCTCAGGGTGCCGTGAATCCTTACACTGGACGAACACTGGAGGAGGAGGCCACGGCAGGGGAAGTGGTATTAAACCCCGGGTCTCACTCTGTGCTCAGTCTCAGTGGGGCCCTAGGAACGGAACGGGTCTCCCAGGCATCTCCTGTGCCTGCCTGGCTCGGGGCCTGGCACGTGGGGCTTGTACTCAGCAAATAATCAGCTCCCTTCCTCGCCCTCGCTCTACGTCCCTTCTCTTCCTCTCGGTTTCGATCCACCTGCCCACCCACCCGTCTGAGCTTTCAGCCCGGTTCTTGCCACGCTCACCCTGGGCCCTGGCTCGCTCCCACCTAAATCACTAGGGAACCACAATCTCAGCCGGAAAACAGGCAGGACGGTCCGGATCTGAACTTCACTAGAGCGACAGACACCGGCCTGGCTCACCTACCGCTGGATGGGGAAAAGTTCCAGCACTTTACAAAATATATACATATAGAATCCACCCTGGAAAGGAGCTAGGAGTTCGCTCTACCCAGCGAGCAACGCAGGGGTGGAGGGGGGGGGGGGACTGGAGGGCGCGTGCCTCCCCTAAAGGGAGCGAATGCTATTCATCTCCAGTTGCTTGATGGTCAATAGGCAGAAATAATGGTTTCATATGGTCGGATCTTCTGATTTTTTTTTTTATAGAGAAGCTGAAAATTCAGAATTGTCTGTGAAATACTGTTTTAGAAGCTGGACAGGTCTCAGACTGAACACACGTAGAACCCAGCCCCAGAAGATCACAGGCCGGTGGGCCCCTCCCTCCCTCTAGTCCCTGCCCCTCCCACCCCCCAACCCCCAAATGCAGTGGGCACACACACAGACTACCCTGGGCCGGCAGAGCCGGCAATGCCAACTGCTGGCTGTAATCAAGCTCTCAGGCACCCGTGGGGGAAAGGAAGGGCGTTTTGTCTCTGCCAGGGTCAGGGCGCAGGGCTCACCTTCAGCAGGTCCCTGCACCACCTGCCATGTGCTGGGCCCTCCTTTCCTGAGCACAACTCTAGGAAGGAAGTAGAATGTGTCCCATTTTTCCGGCACCCACAGGTGAAGGGTCTCAGGGCTACAAACCTAGACAGTGACCAGTAAGTGGGGTTTGTTACTCAGGACTGGGTGTCCAGAGGGAGGTGGGGAAGGAACTGGCGGCAGAGGCATAGCCGGGGAGGGAGACCAAGGAGAGAGGCGGCGCGCTGCTAGGTGGTCTGGCAGGGGGGAGGACACCGGCTGCCGAGGGGGGCACAGCCGGGGGTGGAGCCGAGGGCAGGGACTCGGGCCCCCCCCCCCCCGTAAAGTTCGAGTCACTTTCACCTTCTCGCCTGTAACGCTCTCAGGATAAATGGGTACTCCGTCCGGGGCCGGATACAGACCCAAAAATGTAAACCATCCCGATAATTTCTCATTAACCCTCCCCGCGACCGGCTACGGGTGGAGAGTTTTCAGAGTTGCGCGGCTGGCGGGCGGGGGCAGACGCATTGCTGGGCCGGGGGCGGGACCCAGTACTTGCCGGCCCGACCTGTCGGCATTAGCATGTCGGCCGGAGCCAAACCAGGTCCCGGGGCCGCCCCCCACCCCCCACCCCCAGCACCGTGGGCATCGGGGAAAGGCTCCTTCGCGTCCCTCCACCTGCGCCCCACGCGCGCGGATTCTTCGTCCCTCCCCACTATCCCGGAGCGGCCCGGCAGGTGCAGGGGGAGAGGAGGCGGACCTCTGACTGTCCCCCCAAATCCAAGAGAAGTCTCCAAGTCCAAGAGGCCAGTTTCACAAGCAACCCCCTGCCCCCAAGCGCCCGCACCCAAAACCCGTCATTGCCCTCCTTTGAACCCCAGGGCAAACGCGGCCCCCACCGCCCCCCACCGCCCCCACCCCCCGGCCAAGCAGCGCCGCCGTCCCTCAGCGCCCGACCCACCCGCGCCGGCCAGTGAGTCGCGCCACCTCGCAGGGCACTGGGGGCAGGCCGTGCTCGCCGCCTGCCACGTCGGACCCGGACCCGGGCGGCGGGACTGGGGTGGGGGGAGCCCGGGGCCACAGGACGCGGGGGAATCCGAGGCGACGACCCCAGGGATCAAGAGCTTCTGGACTGGGGAGGAGGGGTGAGTAGGGCGGATGGGCTTGGGGAATCCAGAGCCATCAGCTTCGGAGTCCGCGGCGGATGAGGTCAGACTCAGAGCGAGGACGAGCGATCACCGGGGACCGCGGGGTTGAGGGGAACCCCGGGCGGCAGCCGGGAGGGGGCCGCGCAGGGGCTCGAGGGATGACGGCGGCGGCGGGCCAGCAGGGGAGGCTCCGGAGGTGCCCTCTCCCGCCCTCTGCCCCGACGGCACTCAGAAGTCCCCTTCCCCTCGCTGTCGCCCCCCGCCCCCACCCCCCGCCCTCGGCGCGGCAGAGCCCCGACGGGAGGGCCCGCGGCGCGCGCCGGGGTCCCG
Source organism: Paguma larvata (assembly GCA_030068075.1). NCBI lineage: Eukaryota > Metazoa > Chordata > Mammalia > Carnivora > Viverridae > Paguma > Paguma larvata. The sequence goes on from CM057833.1 coordinate 28,344,768, forward strand.
GGAAAGGGGGCGCCCGGGAGGAGGACGGGGCAGCTCAGGGGGCACTCACCTCCGCGCTGCCAGCCGCGGCGGGGGCAGGCCCGGGAGGGGCGAGGGCGCGGCCGGCTCCCCCGCCCGCCGCGGGACTGTCCTGGGCGCCCGGCTCGCCCGCGCTCCGCCCGCGCGTTCCCAAGTTGCTCAATCTGCGGGCGGCTCACGCCCTCCGGGGCCGGCGCCCCACCCGGCGCATCGGTCCTCTGGGGCGGCCCGGTCCGGCCCTCGCTCTCCGCAGAGCCCCGCGCCCGCGGCCCGCTCCCCGCTCTGCGCCCGGCTCTCGTGCTCTCCGTCGCGCCTCCGCTCGGCCGCGGCTCCCAGCCCGCCGAGGGGCCGGTCCTCCGCCCGCACGAGGGAGGGAATCCCCCCCCCCTGCGGTCCCACCCCCCGAGCCGGCCCCCCTTGCCGGGATCCGCAGCAAAAAACGGACTGGAGTGCCAGGCCCGGGAGTCCGTAGCCCCCTCCCGCAAGCCCTTGCCCGCGGCCGGGGCGCTGCGCTGGGAGCGCGGGGTTGGCGGCCGCACGCGTCCTCCGGAGCCCGGCGCGGAACCTCAGCCCTCGCCTCTCCCCCTCCCCACGCCCGGCGCCCCGGGGATTCCACGCGGCCGCAGCCCCCGCCGCAGCTCCGGGCATCTCGGGGTCGGAACTGGGCCCGAGGGCCTCGCGAAGCCTCAGTTTCCCTATCGAGACTCTGGAAAGTAACAAGGAACGGGCTCGGCGGGGCCCGTGGTCCTGGCCACGCCCTCCTCCTCGCAGGGTAGAGTCTTCAGAGCATCTTCCCGGTTCAGAGGAAACGGGGGAGGGGGGTGGGGGTGGGGGGAGGCTGTGAGATTCTGGTCCGTCCGGGTGGGGGACACCTCCGCAGGGAGATGCCGCAGAAGAGTGAGGGGGGATTTTGAAAGAAAACCTAGATTCGAATCCCTGCTCCATCACTTACCAGCTGTGTGGCAGGACCTGAGTGACTGAACCTCTCTGAGCTTCGCCTGTTTGGAGGGTTCCGGGAAACGAAAGCTACAACGGCCTAGTAAATGGCAGGGGCGCTAGGGACGCCTGTGGAGTGTCTCAAGGGCTGTGGACACCTGCAGTGAACCACATGACGTCGAGGTCAAGGCTGAAGGAGGGAGGGAGGGAGACTCCCGTCTTGGGGCGGCAAACAGCTGTCCTCCAGCTTGGGTAAAGGAAAATGGGCTAAAACTGTAGTGAGCGGGAGTTAAGTTAGAGCAGAAAAGCTATACTGATGGGGGGGGGGATGCGGATAGGGGTGGTAAGTAATCAAGACAGGCTGTGGAATCTCCTCAGGAAGGGAGGCGGGCGCCCTAACGATGGAGACAAGGGTGAGGGGTCTTTTACCAGCGACAGAGGAATAGATGGAATGACCCCTGGAGTGTCCTGGGGGCCAGGGAAGGGGGTTGGGGAATGGCCAAAGAATGCGGAGCCGTTGGGTCCCAAATGCCCAGTGGCTGGGCTCATTCAGCCACAGCATTGCCAAGTTTGCAAGAGGCAAACAGCCATTTCCAAGTTCCTCCTGCCGCCCCCCCCCCAGCTCCCTCTCGAAGCCGCTCCCCTGTCCCCTCTGCCCCGAGCTCTCTCTCCGTATGTCTCACCGGCCCTTGGCTCTGCTCCGCGCCTAATCAAACAGCCCCAAATGCCGAAAAACGCAGTGTTTATTTTATTTTATTTTTTTACACACTTGCATAACTCCCTGACAAGCCACGCCAGGCGCTGGGCTTTTTGTTTGGTTTTATTTTGTTGCATTTAGGGGAAAAAAGAGAGAGAGGAGAGAAGGAATCACACAAACCATCCAGCCCTAGGAGATGTCTTAGGCCAGGCCGTGGGCTCGGGTTTCCTGCCCGAGGAAAGTCTGCGGGAGCTGGGGGGCCTCGCGACTGGGCTCAGGAATGAGGGAGAAAGGGAAAAAAGCCACCTGGGTCAGGGAAGATAATTAATTAGAACCATGTGACGATAATAAAGAGCATTTTTTGTGCACCTAATATATGCCAAGCCCTGTCCTTTGCATATATATTCTGTCGCCTAATTTTGCCGCCATTTTCCTTTCTTTTTTTTTTTTTTAATGTCTCCTTTTCTTCTAAATGTGACTTCTGAGCCTCAGAAACATCAAGTAATTTGCTTGAAGTAGGTGGCCAGCCCGGCTGCCATTATACTAAATGACTTGTAGTCCCCCCCCACCCCCCAGGTTGCCTTGAATTCGAATCTGTTGTCCATTCTGCCAGGAAATGCTTTTTTTCTCTGACCTGTCTCCTATCGTCCTTTGAAATGCCTTCACGGAGTTTTAGCCAGCCGCCCGGCACGTTGGGCTCTGGACCCTGTGCGGGTCTAGGTGTCACTCATCGCTGGCCTGTGATTGTCTCTCCCACGGCGCTGCGGGCCTCTTGTGGGCAAAAACGGGGTCTGATTCATCCTGGGGGACCCCAGCACCACGAACATACCTAACTGATGTCGGGGGAACCGAGCCTCTGGACGGTTAGGATTGTGCCTTTGGTAGATCCTGCCAGCCGAGTCAGGGGACAGCTCGGGTCATTATCATTCCTTACCCAAACCAAGATCAGCCTTCTCATTAGAAGACAGGTCAGCGGATCCAGGCCTGGGCAGTAGTTCCTAGAGATTAGCCAAGTTCCTTATAGTTTATGTCATCCTTTACGAGGCGAGAACCGTTCTCCCTGGTGGGTGGTCACCTTACCAGTATGCTTTCAGCTACAAGTAATAGAATAATAGATGACCAGCTCAAAATAGCTTAGACAGCACGGTGGTTTATTATCTTGTCTATCAAGAAGGGCAGAGGTAGGGATGATCCGGCAGCTCCAATTCTTTCCTATATTCTCATTCTGCCACCCTCAGCGCGTCGGCTGCTGCCCTCCTGATCACAAGATGGCTGCAGGAGCTCCAGGCATCACATCTTTACCCACTTAGTCCAGCAACAAGTCCAGCAGTCTGTTTTGAAAGAGCCAACTGGCATTTCAAGATGGTTAAAATGGTAAATGCTGCGTTACGTATATTGGCCAAAATTTTCTTTGATTGAGTTAACCGGATCACGTGTCCGCCAACGAGCCAATTGCAGACAAGAAGGATGATGTGATTAACTCAGACCAGTCAGGATTATGTGGGGAAGAGGGTTCACGGACAAAAGCAGAACTCTGTTGCACTGAAGAAGGGACAAGGGGCTTTGGGGGCAGGCAACCAACAGTGTTGGTGGCCATCACTGTTACTCAGAAATGAACCCAAACATGACTTTGTTAATATCAGCTTATCACCGACTCCCCCACAAACCTTAGTCTCCCCGGCCGGGTTATTCTCTGGGATCTTGTTACTCCCTCCTTCATGGTGGCGATATAGGGTAATGGTCAATTGCCGTGTGGAGATTCAGGACAGGAGAGAGCATGGCTCCGTCTCCCCTCTCCCCCCTCGGCGTCCCTTCCGGAGGGCCGGCTGTGTCCGCGACACCGAAACTCACCTTCCCAGATTCTCCACCTTGTGACGGAGATGGGGTTCCCCTCGCACACGCCTGGGACGCGCGGCTCTCGTCCTGCGGGGTCCAGACAGACCATTCATTCGGCCTCAGAGGAGCGAGGAGCCTGTGCCGGGGCCTCCTTTCCCCCTGACCCTCCCTTCAGGGCCCTCCCTCCCTCATCCTTCAAGTGCCCCCCCATCCTCTCCGTTCCTGCCGCCCCCCCTCCCTCCTCTCCTCACCTAAGTTACCCGCCACACGCCCTGGGGTGCCTTCGTTGCTCACACGGGACTTTGACAACAGTCTCAAGGTCCCCTTCTCCGTAGTGGCCTCAAGCATCAGCCTGGGGACCTCCTGCTCCACGCCGGTGCCACTGTCACCTCCCGACCTCCCAGACGGTGCCCACACTCTCATCCACTCCGCGGCAGACGCCTGCTCACGTGGCCACTCCCTCGTGGCCGCCACGCTGCTCCATCACTGAGACCACAGGCTCTAAGATACCCCCCCAGACCCAGCCCGCCTCCCCCCAGACCCCCACCATAACCTCCTTCTGCTCCAGACCCCTCGCCCCCTTCCTCCTAACTCCCGGCTCTCGACAGATTGACGACCGAGTGATGATTTCAGCGCTGGCCGGCCCCGGGCAAACCCTCTGCAGGACAATCCCCCCTCTGCTACCTGGGACGGGGCCGCGGCAAACCCACAGCCAGGCTCCACTGGGCCCTCGGCCACCAGCGTTGACCCCTCAAGCCAGCCGGGCCCCACCCTCGGCAAGGCAGCCGAGACAGCCAGGGGACGCCCTCCATTTCCTTCTGCTAACGCTAAACTCGTGATCCCTCCCCAGAACCTCTTTCTCCCCAGATGCCCCCTTCCTGGTAAACAGCAGTGAACCTGATAAACAGGAAGCTGGGTGTCCTTTCCATTCTCGCCCCCCCTCCCCTCCCACCTCCACTCCATGGGGCAAATCCTGTCGGATCTACCTCCGGCCAGTCCCCAAGCCCGGGGACCGCTCACCTCGCTGCTGCCGCTCCTTACCTGCCTGATTGCAGGCGTCCCCTACCTTCCCCCCCTGCTTTCGCTCTCCCCACCCCCCCAGTGCAGGCTTCACACGGTAGCAGAGGAAAACCTTCAAAATCATAAGGCAGATCCCGTCACTCGCTACCCCGTTCAAACCTTCCAGTGATTTTCCATTGTACTTGGAATCAAATCCAAACACCATCCCTTATAAGGCCGCAGCCCTCCGGCTTCAGCACTCTCCTCTCTCAGCCTCGGCCTCGCTGTGCTTCTTCCACCACTCCAGACCCGTCCTCGCCTCAGGGCCTTTGCACCGTCCTTCAGATGGGCAGCTTCCTTTCTCCCTCCCGCTCTCAGCCTCAGCACCCCTGTGTCAGAAGGGCTACTCTGAGCTCTCCGTCTCAGGGGCTGGCCCGTCACCCCCTACCTCGGCCCCCTTTCTGTTCCGTTGGACGTTGCGTCTGCTCATCGTTTCCCTGTTTGCTCCCCGTCCAGCCTCCACTTCCCGGTGCCTGCGTGGGAAAGAGCTCCTCTCTCTCTCACGGCCCTCTCCTGCCCTGCCAGGTCCATTGCCAAGGTCACCAACAACCTCCAGGTCGCCGTATTCTCCGAGTCCTCTGTCTTCCTCCTTCTCGAGCTCTCTGCAACTCTTGTCGCCCCCTCCTTGGAATGCTTCTCCCCACCCTCCTGGTCCCAGTTCCTTGTCCTTCTGCCTACTCTCCTCCAAGCCCTAACTGCAGGCAGGCCCAAGGCTATTGCTGGCTCTCTGCCCTCCCTTCAACCACGAACCAATAATACAGATAAAAAAGCCTAGTATCCAAGAGTAAGAAAAGTAAACAAGATGGTTAATTTTATATGTCACCTTGGCCAGGCCACGGTACAAACATTATTCTAGATGTTTCCGTGAAGGTGGTTTTTAGATGGGATTAATATTGGTCAGTGGATTCTGAGGAAAGCAGATCACCCTCCATGGTGTGGGTGGGCCTCATCCAATCAGTTGCGGGCCTTACTAGAACCAAGGTTGACATCCAGTGAGCAAGAAAGAATCCTGCCGACAGCCAGCCTTTGGACTCAAACTGCAACACCAACTCTTCCCCAGGTCTCCAGCCTGCCGGCTTACCCTGCGGATTTTGGACTAGCTAAGCCTCCACAATCGTGTGAGACAATTCCTTAAAATACGCACGCGCGCGCGCACACGCGCTACTGGCTCTGTTCCTCTGGAGACTTCTAATACACTCCGTGATACCTGAAAGTTAATTAAGACAGTCCCAAACTCTTTTCCCTTTTTTTTTTTTTAAGTTTATTTATTTGTGTGAGAGCGAGAGAACACGCACCTGCCCGAGTAGGCAGAGAGAGAGAGGGAGAGAGAGAGAATCCCATGCAGGCTCTGCACCGTCTGCCTGCGGAGCCCAGCGTGGGGCTCAAGTTCATGAATCCAGGAGACCATGACCTGAGCCGAAATCAAGAGTCGGATGCTTAAGCGTGCCCGCCCCAGGCTCTTTTCCTTAACAAGATTGTTCTCACAGCTCCAAGTCCGTTGGGCCTGAGAGTCCGGACACCTGGGTGTCAGTTCCGAGTCAGCCACAAGCCGGCTGGATGTTCTTATCTAAGGTCGTACCAATAAAAAAGCACCGCTCGTCACCTGACTGCCCGAGGTAAAACCCGCGAGATTTGGTGGGCATCTTTCCTCTGCTCCCCAGGTCCGATCCATCAGCAAGCTGTCTCCCTTCCCCCTCCAGAGGGTTCCGGGATCCAAGCACGGGATGCATCCGCTCGGCCATCGCCCCGTTCCCGGCGACGCCAGCACCTGCCTGCCTGCCGGCGCCGTCTCCCCACCTCCCCCCTGCTTGACAATCCACAGCAGCCGGGGCCATTTTTAAAATCACTCTGCTTTTCACAAAACATACGTCCTACCCTAGCACTTGTATTCGTTTCCTGTGGCTGCCATCACAAGTCACCCCAAACTCAGCGCCTGACAACACACCGCTGTGTCCTTTTGCGGTTCTAGAATTAGAAGTCCGAGATGGGTTACTGGGGCTGCGTGCCTCTTCCACCTTCCAGAAGCCGTCCACGTCCCGAGTTCCTGGCCCCTCCTTGGATCACTTTGACCTTTGCTTCTCTGACTCTGATCCTCCCCACATCCCTTTATAAGGATGCTTGGGATTATACGGGCCACCGGGATGACCTAGAATAATGTCCCCACCTCAAGATCCTGAACATAGGCACAGGTTTTGGGGATTCCGATACAGGCATCTTTGGGGGGTGTCCAGCTCGGCTCTTATATCCTCCCGATGGGTGCCCACTGCACTTAGGATTAAAAGCCAACATCTCCCCTGCTTCACAACCCCCCGCCCCCGGGGGCCGGCCCCTACTCACTACTCTGGCCACAGGGGCCACGTTGCTGTCCCCTGCGTGCACGGAACACAGTCCTGCCTTCCTTTCTGCCTTTGACGTTCTCCTGCCCCGTCTTGCCTTCTAGGCCTCAGCCCCCTGCAGAGAGGCTTTCTCTGGCCCCAAGTGGCTCCCAGGGGCCATCTTGAATTATTTCTTTCATTGCACCTTATCTGTGCCTGGTGTGTTCTTGCCGATTATTTTTTCGTTGGTGGTTCATCTCCCCCATGAGAACGCAGATGTCTTCGAAGCTACGACCCTGTCGCTCCAGGAACGCCGGCACTGGAACTCACGTCGTGTTCGTCGAATGCATCGGCGAGCCTTGGGCTCCTCATTTTCCCAGTAATCTTACTTTCTGTCTCATCAGCTTCTTTTGAGGAATAAATGAGGTAATGATAGCTACCACTTTCTGTTGCCAATAACGAGTCAAGCAATGCACTAGGAACTTCATGTTTAACATAGAATGTTCATGTCTTAGGGGGCGCCTGGGTGGCTCCGTCGGTTAAGCATCCGACTTCGGCTCAAGTCATGATCTCACCATTCCCGAGTTCAAGCCCCGGTCGGGCTCCGTGCTGACAGCTCAGAGCCTGGAGCCTGCTTCGGATTCTGTGTCTCCTTCTCTCTCTCTCTGCCCCTCCCCTGCTCGCTCTCTGTCTCTCAAAAATAAATAAATGTTAAAAAAAAAGTTCATGTCTTAGTTCAAGATCATCAATGGCAGAAAAAAAAAAAAAAAAGAAACCCTCTAAGCCAGCTCAAGGAAGAGGGGGTTTATTGGAAGGCTTTAACCCATGACCCCAGGAGAGGAAACGAAAACAGGAGAAACGGGCTGTTTCCTGGGACCGGAGGTGACAGTGATCGCTCTCCCTCCCTCCCACCGTGAGGCTGCCTGATCCTTCATCACCACTTCTGTCTGTACGACGGTGCCTTCTCTCTGAAGCCCAGCTTCTTCTGCCTACACAAGGCTGCTCGTGGCTCAACTCTTTCCTGCCTTACGGCGTAGCCGCCCAGGATCGACTTCTGTCTCCCGGGGTCTCCAGCCCATTCTGGAACGAGAGCAGCCCACTGCCCTGAATGGAGTCCACGATGGGTCCGTGGTACAATCACCTGTAGGCGGGACGATGAGGCACCCGTGGCTTCCCCAGGCACGCGCCTCCAGGAGGGACTGTGGCTGGGGGACAATTCCAAGGAAAGGAGCGTGACCAGGTAGTGACCCCCCCCCAAACACATCTGCCATAATGCAGAGCACTCGGCACACCCCGGCACGGAGTGTGTCCTCCTCAGACCCTCTCCCCTTCCCGCCTCCCTTCCATTTTACCGGCCCGTAGTTCTCCCGGCTTCCCAACACACCTGTCTCCAGCGCGGCTCTCTTATCTTTACACCTGTCAATACCACACGCCGCCCTCCATATCTTCAAGTTCAGCGTCGAAAAAGCCAGATTCCTCTTCCTCCCAGATTGGCTCAGGTCCCTCGTTCTCCTGGCTCTGACCCAGCCCAGCTCCAGACCCTGCCCCTCCCTTCCCCTGTCTGCGAGCCGCGGGAGGAGGACCTGCCTGCCTGCCCCCCACCCCAGCCGCCTCGGCTGTCTCCTCCTGACCCCCGCCTGGTCTTCGTCACCGGAGAATGAGTGTGCATGCGCTCGCCCATGGCAGAGCGGGGCAAAGTGGTGCGGCCAGCCCAACCCGGGTCCAAGCGCCAGCGCTGCGTCTTCATTTTGCCTCTTGAACTTGACAAGCTCAGTCTCCTTGTGCGCAAAATAATAATAAGTATAGTTCCTGCCTGACAGGGTCCTTGCGAGGACCGATGGGACCCACGCAAAGCAGGCCTAGCTGTATTTTCTCGGTGAACGATCGGCTTCTAGCCATGTGCTAGGAAAACAAAGGTAAGTAAGAAATGGTCCCCGGCTTTAAGAAACCTGCAGTTTCCTGACAGGTCTGCGTCACTCGCTTGCAATAGCCTTTTGACTTCCTGCCTGGCAAGGCCCTCCCGGCGACACACGAACCATTAATTATATTATATAACTTTAATTATGTATAACCTGCTCCCCGTTATGAGAGCAATTACGATGATTTAGAAACGATACAGGAGGATTAGAATGGCCCTTAATCCCCCCTTTGCCGTAGAATCCGTTCCTTCCGGTGCGCTATTCTGCAAAGACCGCATGGCTTGTCACGTACAGGCTGTGTCGGTGATGGCTTTGCAAGCATCGCGCTATGTCACCAAAGGGCTTTCAAGTAGCCCTTTGAACAGCTTCTGTCGGCGAAGGGGCGATATAACCACACACGTGTGCCCGGCCTCCGTTGTTGGACGCGTGGGCGGGCTTCTCCCCCTCCCACCCCCCCAACCCCCTGCAACTAATAACGCACAACAGGTGCAGTCCTCCACAGTCTCTGCCACCTGAGGCCGGGGAGTGTCATGCCTGCGGTCCGCTTAGCGCTCAGGACAATGCCGTGAGCGGGTATTATTATCCTCTGCGTACAGGACAAGGAAACAGGGCTGGGCCATTCCGGCAGCTCCCCCGAGGTGCCGCGGCCACGAATGACACATGCGGGGTTTGGGTCCACATCCGTGTGAACCACCACCAGGCTCAACCGTGTCGGTCAGTGCCGTAGGCACACCTTCTGGCTGCACTGCTGTGTGAGTCCTTTTAAGGCTCTTCTTCCAGATTGCCAACGTGCTTTCCAGAACCCAGACAGTGCCTGGCACGCAGTAGATGCCTAAAGAAATACTGAATTGACGTGTGGAAAAGGGGACAGTGTTTGGTTTTTTTCATTATGATATCACCTACACTGTGTCGTCTCTTTAAAGAAAAAAAAGGGGCACCTGGGTGGCTCAGTCGGTTAAGCATCTGACTTCGGCTCAGGTCATGATCTCACAGTTCCTGCGTTGGAGCCCCACATCGGGCTCTGTGCTGACAGCTCAGAGCCCAGAGCCTGCTTCGGATTCTGCGTCTCCCTCTCCTGTCCCTCCCTCGCTTGCACTCTCTCTGTCTCTCAAAAATAAACATTAAAAATTAAAAAAGATTTTTTTAGGAGTGCCTGGGTGGCTCAGTCGGTTAAGCATCAGCTCAGGTCATGATCTCCTGGTCCGTGAGTTCAAGCCCCACGTCGGGCTCTGTGCTGACAGCTCAGAGCCTGGAGCCTGCTTCAGGTTCCGTGTCTCCCTCTCTCTCTTGCCCTTCCCTCTCTCGCACTCTGTCTCTCTCTCTCTCTCAAAAATAAATAAAAACATTAAAACATTTTTTAAATTTTAATAAGATCAAGAAAGAAAAAACTTCGCTAACTTGACAGGCAGAAGGGTTACCGTCGCTTTAACTTGCCTTTCTTTGATGATTAAGACGATGGAATATATTTGACAAATGTCTGTAATTTCTCCCCTGTGCATTTCGTATCTGGACCACTTGCCCATGAATCTACTGGGGACCTTGAGGGGTTGTTTTTCCCCCTTAGGTTGTATAAGACTGTTGTGCGGCCAGAATATTAGTGATCTGCTTCTCATGTTCATTGCCACCTTATTTGTCAGCCTCTCCTGGGCCCTTCGCCTCAGGCTACATCATCGAGCGTCATCGTCATCCGTTTGCTCCCTCAGACCATCAGTCTCCAGAAACAGGCAGCAAGGGCACCTCAGACCTTTCCCGTGGCTCTCGGATCCTGGTCAGGAGCCTGAGCACGAAGCAGGCGCTAATACATCATTCTTCGGGACCACATGACGCTTCGTGTGCTTTGCGGACACCCTCCCTTCTTCTGACCAAAGGCTCCCCCTCACCCCCCACAGGGAAGGAATTACCGTTTCCATTTTGCTGATGAGGCACAGAGACGCTGAGCGACTCGCCCCATGAGCAATACCGATTGTGAGTGGCCAGGCCTGGATCGGAATTCAAACTGCCTGACCCGGCGTGTGCGCTTCCTCCGTCACGCCGAGACGCCGGGGCAAGCCCAGATGGACAACAGGCGGCTGGGGTAGGCCCCGAACCCCTTTTTCTCGCAGGCTGGACTCACGGCCTCGGCTGAGCTGTTGTTGGGCCCAGTGTCCTTGACCGTGTGTGTATGTGTGTGTGTGTGTGTTGCATGGGGTGAGGGAAGGGAATGAAATAAAGAGAACTGGGCTGAGAACGGGTTGTGGAAGGCCCTGAATGCCAAACCAGAGAGTCGGACTTTATTCTATGAAGGATACTCAGATTGGCCCCTCACGTCCCTGTCCCTCCCAGAAAACCAGAGCCGGCCCCACTCAGACTGTGGGGCCCACAGCAGGGAAGCCCAAGACCTTGGGGCACACGAGGTGGTACGGCTAGAAGGACCTCAGGAAGCACCCGGCCATCAGCGCCCCTCCACCTCACAGAGGAGGGAACCAGCCCCAGCAAGGGGAGGCGACTCGCCCAAGGTCGCATGGCAACTTAGAGACCGGAAGCCAGGTGTCCCCGCTCCTAGCCGAAGCCCCCATCGCCCGATCACCCAGCCTCTCCAAGCAAAACCAGGGTGTCTGCGAGGAGATGGGCTGACATTTCATCCACTTGATTCATACGTATGAAGCGTTGACTGTATACTAACTCCTCAGCGAAGACTGAACAAAACTAGAAAAAAAATGGCAAACAAGACAGACTGGGGCCCTGCCCTTGAGGGCAGCCCAGAGGAGGAGAGGGACAAGGAACGCAGCGATTACGATTCGGAGGGATGGTGCTTCTTTGGGGATGAATCGGAGGCAGTGGGACCATTGAGCAGAGGTGGACAAGCCATAAAAAGTCCTCGAAGTGACTCTCAAGCTGGGACCAGAGAGCACAAGTTGGTTAGGCCAAGAGTGGGAAGGAGAGGTCTCTTTCTATATTTTTAGCGTTTTATTTATTTTTGAGAGAGAGAGAGCACAAGTGGAGGAGGGGCCGAGAGAGAGCGAGACCGGGGATCCGAAGCGGGCACAGCAGCGCGCCTAAGGCGGGGCTCGAACCCACGAACTGTGAGATCGTGACCCTAGCCGAAGTCAGATGGCTAAACGTCTGAGCCACCCAGGCGCCCCAGGAGGGGTCCATATTGAGGGCAAGAGCACAGGGGAAGTCCCGGAGGCTGAAGGGGAATGATCAGAGACCCAGGAAGTAGGTGGTGACCGGGCGCACGCCGTGAAGTTGGAGCAACAAGTGTGCAGGGCTGGGGGGGGGGGTTGCCTGAGTCTGAGTGCACGAAGGCCGTGCCTGCCCGAGACAGGAGTGACCCGGAGCGGGCCGCGCAGCCCGTTACGGTCAGGTGCCATGGCCCCTGGACTCTGGGGAGGGGACAGCGGACAGCCCCTCGCCCGTCCTTTGGAGCAAACCCTCAGTTCCGTTCGGTCTAGCCTCCCACGCAGCTCAGGGCCTGAGCGAGCTCGGGTTTGGGGAAAAAAGCGTGCTGGGGGCGGGACGGGGTGGACGCGGCAGGTGCAGGGGCCGGGCAGGCGACTTCCGAGTCAGGCGTGAGTCGGCCCGTCGTGACACGTGCGCCCGCCGATCCGCCTGCGGGTCAGTACTGCGCGCGTGCACGTGGCCACTTGCTGCGTGCCCTATGGACCTGCGTCCGTGGGGACGTGAGCCCGCGACGGTGTGTGCGGCCGTGCACGTGAACCCGTGCGTGTGTTTGCGTGTGTGGGAATCGCTGGTCATAGACACGTGCTTGCACCCGGGCGTGTGTTTGTGTGACGGTGTCTATTCGAGTGTGTACGTGTTCTCACTCACCTCTAGATCCGATGTGCCCCTCTTTTCCTGGGAGTGGGGAGGAGGGTCAGGATGGGCTAACCCCAGCCCAATCATTACTCTCCGTCCCCAGGGACCAGCCCCCCCCCCCCCGCGCTGTGACACACTCCTACCCGGTGGCACCAGGCCAGCTGCTGACTTCCTCTGCCTTCTTCGTGCAGCCTTCCCAGGACCCCGTTTTGTCTGTGAAGAGTTGAACCCCAGGGTACGGTGGGCCAGAGTCCCTGAGGCAGAGAAGCAACTCGCGTTCGCATATATACGCGTGCACACCCCCCCACGCACGCGCAGATGTGTGTGCACACACGTGCACGCCATGTAGGAGTGCAAACCTGCACGCACATTCGCCTCCTTCGGGCACTGCTTCAAGAGACTGAAAGAACCGACCAGGTCGCGGTGTGTCCCAATCAGCCCCGGGGCCCCGTCCTTGTCCTGCGCCCTGCATCCTGCTTCTGGACCGTATTCAGTGGGCGTCCAGGTCAGCCGAAGCCGGGGTTGGTTGGTGCCCAGGCGTCTGGACGCAGAGCGCACACGGAAGCCCTCACGGGCATGCCGAGGCACAAGACAGTGTAAGGACTTCTATGTGTGTCTGTGAGATCACGGGGTGGGGGGGGACAGTGTACTCCATCATGTGACACTCTCATGCCAGAGACATGCCCACACATAACAGCCGTGGACATCGGGGCCTGCGAAACTGTGAAGGGCACAGAGCAAGGGCTATAGAGCCAGGCAGGCCCAGCTCTGCTATTTTTTTTTAAGTTTATTTATTCATCTTGAGAGAGAGAGCGTGAGCAGGGAAGGGGCAGAGAGAGAGAATCCCAAGCAGGCTCTGCACTGTCAGCGTGGAGCCCCACGCAGGGCTCACACTCACACACCAGAAGATCGTGACCTGAGCCGAAACCCTCAGCGGACTAAGCCACCCAGATGCACCCTCTCCAGCGGTGCTATTTACTTGGCTGTGTGACCTTGAGAGGCTCACTTAACCTCTCTGAGCTTCCGGTGGAGATAATAATGGCACCGGCCTCACAGAGTGGTGACAGCATGGCAGGTACACATTCATTTGTCCAACCCGTATTTACATGCTGGTCACCATGCTTCGGGCACCGCGGGGACGACGCTGACCAAAACGGAGAAAAATCTCAGCCCGCACGGAGCCATTCTGGCCCGCACATTCCAACACGTGCATTGCCCTGAAGCAACGCCTGGCGCACAGTAGGTACTCAATAAACGTTTCCTTGTTACCCTTTCCTCCTACACGGTATCATTTCCCAGGCAGGGAGCCCCCTCCCCCTCCCCCTCCCCTCCCCTCCCCCAACCCCTCAGCAGTTCTCGGCTCCAGCCCACATTCCTGTGGAAGTCTTCTTCCAGGGCAGGAACGGGGTGGGTAGTGCTGTGAACCCTGCAGGTGTGCCGTAGTTAAAAGCCCAGCGGTAGCCAGTGCTGCCCTTGGCCTTGGGGCAGGGAGGGGAAGAAGGGCTTCTGTCCTGACTGCCCCCCTTGTGGCTGCGAGGAGAGGTCCCCATCATGGGTCACTGGGCAGCTCCAAGCATCACCAGCACCACCTGCCACCCAGCAGGCACCCCCTCTTTTCCCAACGGCGTACGGTCCTTAGGATTCGAGGGGTCGACAGGAGAACCGGAAGAGCTAGAAATGTCCCCTCGAGGGACACACTCCCCTCCTCGTCCAGGCGGGGTGCTCTCCTACTGAGGTGGAGGCCCAGATGGGGGTGCTTACCAAAGGATGGAATTCCCGAGGCTACAGCCTGCCGTGGAGTGGAGACAGGACACCTCCCTTCAGGATTGAGCCACCAAGCTTTTACTGAGCACCTACTTAGGGCCAGGTGCTTCGGTGCTTTCAGCTCAGAGGGTCCTTGCTTGCAGGGAAGCAAACTGAAGCCCAGAAATGCTTTGCCCCAAATCACAGAGCAAGTCAATGGCGGAGAGGATCTGAACTTGAGTCTCTTCTGACTCTAAGAACAGAGGTGAGAGGGAGGAGGCCCTGGTTTGCTAAGGGCCCAGAGTGAGCAGGGAAGGGAGGGGCACCGGGGCACTGGCCGGGGTCGGGGTGCGGGGTGGTCTCTGGCAGCGGCGCTGTGACTCGGGCCCCCAACACACGCGTGTCAAGTCCGCTGCTGGGGAAGGCGTTCCCTGGGTGCTCTGGGCTCGCCGAGATCTAACAAGGAAAATCTTCCCACCTGCTTCGGAGATCTGGGCTGGGGGTGCAGGGGCTGCGACCCATAGACTGGAGGGTGAGCTTGGGGGAAGCGGAGGGAGGAAGAGTGGGCCCCCGAGACCTCAGCTCCTTGCTCTCCGGTTCTCAGAGCTCCTCGGCCCCACAGGAGCCCAGCACTCTGCCCGCCCTCTCGGGGGTTCAGGCAGTCTGCCTGGAGTGCCCCAGGCAGGAGCTATCTGATTTGGTCTGACCCAGCCATGATGGAAGCCACCTGTGGTTGGCGGGAACAGGGGTAGGTGGGAGGGCAGGGGTGGAGGGGAGGGGGACTCTTATTTCCAAGTTCATGGCTCAGATCTGGGAACTAGTGTCGGTGGACAGGAGGCGCCAACCCATGGACTCTTTGGGCAGAGGAATCATCACCTTGACCCTCCACCCTACTGATTTGCCCCTCCTCCCACAGAGCCTCCCTTTCACCTGGAGCTTCTGGAGAGTTCTCCCGCACGGAGTGTGTGACCGGGGTGCGCCCTGCCACTCCGGGTGTTTATCATCCCCCACCCTACCTACCCCAGGCCCCCAGAGTCGGGGGGGGGGGCGGTCCTCCTCCCGTGACGTTCCCAGCCTGCCCAGAAGCAGGGGAGCGGCTGACTTCCTCCCTCCGCCCCCGTCCCAGCAAGCCCACCTCTGGTCCTAGGAACCCAGTAACTGCCCCTCCCCCGCCCCGGACCTCCCAACTGGCTGGGAACGTGTGAAAGAGCCAAGGGGAGGGTGTGAGTGTGCACCGTGGTGTGTGTGAGTGTGTAGGTGAGTGTGGGTGTGTTAAGGAGCGTGGATGTGGGAGGTTTCACCTCTGAGTGCGTGGACATTCATTCCCGTGCGCGTGCACGTGTTGCGGAGAGCCGGTCGCCTAGCGTGTGCGCACGCACAGGTGTGTTAATCCGGGGGGGCGGAGTCAGGAGTCATGGCACCTCAGGGTTACCAGGGACCCTAGAAACCTTTCAGCCCCACCCTGTGCCCACGCATTTAGTGGAGGAGCAAATCTGCGTGTGGGGGTGCTTGTGCGTGGGGGCAGGTAGGAAGAGGAACGGTTACAACGACCAGGATTCTGTTTCAGGAGCAGCCGCTGGCTGCGGGGCCCCAGGCCAGGTGCTCGCACCCAAGATTTTAAACAGCACAATAGTCCCATGAGGTAAGGAAGGCGATGACCCCATTTTTAAATAAGTTTCTTTCTGGGGCACCTGGGTGGCTCAGTCAGTTAAGCAACCGACTTCGGCCCAGGTCATGATCTCGCGGTTCGTGGGTTTGAGCCCCGCATCCGACTCTGTGCTGACAACTCAGAGCCTGGAGCCTGCTTCGGATTCTGTGTCTCCCTCTCTGTGCCCCTTCCCTGCTCGCGCTCTGTCTCAAATAAATAAATAAACTAAACATTAAAAAAAAAAGTTTCTTTCTTATTTGAGAGAGAGCGAGAGAGCAGGGGAGGGGCAGAGAGAGAGGGAGAGAGAGAGAATCCCACGCAGGCTCCACACTGTTAGCGCAGAGCCCGATTCGGGGCCCAGTCTCCTGAACCGTGAGATCATACCTGAGCCAAAACCGAGAGTTGGACACTTAAGTGACTGAGCCGCCCTGGTGACAGCCCCCATGTTATAAACTGGGGAACCGAGAGGCTCAGGGGGCTAGAGCAAGGTCACATGACTCAGAGGGTCCACGTCTAGGCTGGGACCGAAGACTGGCTCCCGGCCACCCTCTGGCGTGCCAGGCTCACCTGGGACTTGCGAAGCATTCGAATAGTGGAGGACCTGCGTGGGAGGGCCCAAGAGGGGACAAGTGCCCGAGACGTGTGGGCGTGAGGCTGCCCGCGCTGGGAGGTGTGTGCGACTCACGCACATCTGCGGGGGCAGGAGGGCGGTGTGCGTACCCACGCGAGGTGGGGTGGGAGTGAAGGGGACCTGAGAGTGGGCAGGGTACGGGAGGGACCCTGAAGGTCTGGGGTGGGGGGGAGGGGGAGGCGGAGGGGGCGGGGAAGGGGGTGCTAATCCATGTGTGTTTGAGTGAGGGTGTGCGAAGCGCGAGTTTTCCTTTCTTCTCTCTCTTCTCTGACTTCAACCAGGAACAGATGTCTTGAGCGGCTAACGAATTGGAAACATCTGAAACAACTGTCCGAGCTGAAGTATAATAAATAGACCTTTCATCGCATTCCCTGCGAGGGGGTCGCTGGGGATGGGCTCCAGGGAGTATCCAGAGGGGCTGGGAATTGCCAGTGGCCTGAGGATGGGTGGGTGGAAGGACAGACAGACTGGCCTCCGCTATTCCCGGGAAGGAACGGCTGCCCGGGAAGGACGGGAAGGCCGGCCCGCCCCAGGCCCCCCTCTTAGCAACCACACGGCTTGGTGTTTCTATCTGGGTAGTGGGCCTGGCGCTAATTCCGCGGTCTGAAACATGGCCCCCTAAGGGAGAAGCATTTTGAACTTGAGACAGGGTAGCCGTTGACCAGACCCAGTGCTGAAGGCTCTAAGCCAGGCCTGAGCAACCCAACAGACACGCCGATGCCCTCACCGCCCTGCCCCCTGGCCCTGAGCTCCTGGGGGCCTGGCTTCCGCACCCTCCGCCATGCACACCAATGCCGCCTCTGGGACTTCAGCTCTCCAAAGGAAGATGCGTCCCTAGATGTATTAGTTCGAAGGGCCTGGTAAGAAAATCACACAGGCCAGGGCTGCTGGGGGCAGGCAGGGAGGCTACAGGCCGGCGTCGAACGGGGTGGGGGGGGGCGGTGGGGATCCTGGCAGGCCTCACCCCAGGCCCACGTCTGCCACAGCTGCAGACACACGCTCCTGAGAACTGCCCCCGGGAACGGGGGCCCAGAGGCCTCAACGTGACAGGAGCCGGCTGCAGCACCCAGGAACTCCAAGGAAGGAGAGCCTCCGGTCCAGGCCCTCCAGAGGCTGGGTGTGGGAGGAGGTCAGACCACAGGCTTAGGATGGACAAAGGTGCCCTAGAAACTGGGGCTCCGGGGATTTTGTCTCAGAGGCCCCAAGGGCTGCATCTCAAAAGAGGGGGGGCCACAGTTCATGCTTGGGGCTTTGCTCAGGGGTCCTCTGCAGTAGCAGCAGAGAAGCATTCCCCTGATCCATCAAAGCCAAGTAGAAGGTAGAGGATCCTGGCTCTACCACTCCCCCACAAGCTGTGTGACCTTGACCACATTCGTAAGCTGCTGGGCCACCTGTAGGAGCTGGGAAAACAGGGCTCCTTTAGACAGCTATTGACTGAGGCTTTACTCTGGGCCAGGCTCTGGGCTAGACTGTGGAATTCATAACAATGACCTAGACATCCTGCCCTCCGGGCCTCCGGGCCTCTGCGTATGCTGTTCCTTCTGCCTGGAACACCCTTCTTCCCACTCTTCAGCTGGCTGCCCCTCCCCACCCTGCGGGTCTCACCTTGAAAGTTCCTCTCTCGGGAGACCCTTCTCCAACCTAATCCTAAGTTAGGACCCCCTGCTTTGTGTTCCCTAAAGTCCCGCCTTCACCCACGACAACAGTCATCGCACATTACCGTGAGTAGTTGACCAAGGATGGCACCCTGTTCTGTTCTCCAGCCTCCAAGACTACGTTCCCCTTCCCCGTTGCTGTATCCCCAGAGCCTATCAGTATTTGGCATACGGTTGTAAATTTTTTTTAATGTTTATTCATTTTTGAGAGAGAGAGAGTGTGTGCGCGTGTGCGCATGCGCAGGCGCGCCGCGTGAGTGGGGGCGGGGCAGAGAGAGGGAACACAACTCGAAGCAGGCTCCAGGCTCCACACTGTCAGCCCAGAGCCGGACACGAGGCTCGAACTCACCAACCACAAGATCCTGAGCTGAGCTGAAGTCGGATGCTCAACTGACTGAGTCACCCAGGCGCCCCCGGTTGTAAGTTATTTTCTTTTTCACGTTTATTTATTTCTTTTTAGAGAGAGGAGGTAGGGGAAAGGCGAGGGGGCAGAGAGAGAGGGAGAGAGAGAATCCCAAGCAGCCTCTGTGCTGTCAGCGCAGAGCCCGAAGTGTGGCTCGATTTCAGGAAAGAGGAGATCCTGACCTAAGCAGATATCAAGAGTCGGATGGGACGCCTAACCTCACCAGCTGAGCCACCCAGGCTCCCTGATGTCGTAAATTTTTTTTTAAGCTAACATTTACCTGGCCCTCTGTGCCAGTTCATGAGCTGCGAGTTTACATACAATAACTCGTTCAGTCTTAATCCTTGAGGAAGATACTATTACCATCTAGCTTTTAGAGAAGCTAGTAAGAACGAGCTTTTAGAGAAGCTAGTAAGAACGGCCGAGTAAATAAATGAATGAGGCCCAGAAGCCGTGCCCTGGGTTTGAGGAAGGCTCGAACCCGGGAAGGAATGAGTGGAATAAATTAATGGAGCCAGAGTGACCTGGAGCTCAGACCTTAGGCCCAATGGAGGCAAGTTTTGTTCTAGCTCATTCTCCAAGAGTTCACTCTGATCCCTTTGGCCCCGGACGGGGTGGGGTGTCTCCTCCTTCAAATGACCCTCGTCCCCTTCCTCTCCCCCACCTCAAAGCCCAGGATCCTGTCCCTCCCTGCTGAGTCCCTGCCCAGACCAGGGGGGCCAAGTCAGCTCTCCCGCCCAGGTTTCCCCGACCTGCCCCGCCTCGGTCCCCACCCCCACGTTTCCCCCTGTCGGCCAAGGGCACCCGGCATCATAGAGACAGAGGCCTGAGCTCCTTGCTCCTCCTCCTCCTTTTAAGCAAACAAACAAGCCGAATGTTCTCAGCTTGGACCGGACAAGGTGTCCTTCCTAATCCAAACCACTGCTTCTCTTTGGCAAGGGCTGCCTGTGAATCCTCCTACCCAGCCTCCCCTCCCCTCCCCGGAGCCCCATCTCTTTGAGAGCCAGCCTCGGGCTCTAGCACCTGAGGTTGTGAGTCACCAGAGGTGGTTCCCCAAGGACCAGGGCGCTAAGATCCATCTGACCAAAAGCGGAGGTCATGAGAACTCCCGGACCTTGGAGCCAGGACCAAGCGCTGGTCCCTCCCCGGGGTGATATCGCGGCGGCAGGGGAGGGCCGGGGAGGGCCTGCCGGGCGTGGGCATTCTCAAGGTCTATACGCTTCCAAGGTCCTTTCCAGCGCTGGAACCCAGGTCTCCTCGCCCGTAACCCCGCCCGAAGAACGAAGACGCGCCCCAGAGTGTCTGCAGCCGCGTCAGCACGTGCGTCGTTGAACGTGCCTGTTTGTGCATGTGCCCCCGGAAGTGTGTTGGGTGCGTAAGGGACTCTTACGTGTCTACCTAAGGTGGCTGTGTGTGTGTGTGTGTTCGCGCATTGGTATACCTGGCACTGTGTGCGGGTGCCTGGAAGCCCAGACAGCTGTGAGCGTGCGTGCACACACGTGACTAACCAGGAGCGAGGGGCTCACGTGTGTCTCCATGTGCCCCTGCGGCCGCGACAGGGCGTGTTCGTGTGGACCCGGAAGGGACGAGGGGCTCCGGCGGCTCCACTCTCACACCCTGCCCTGTCGGGGTGGCCCCCGCAGTGCCGGGGAGCCTGGCTCGAGGATTTCAGACCGTTGGAGGAGGCCGGCATCCCGGGCCCCTTGCAGTCACCCAGGCGGACCGCTGGGTGGGGAGGAATTCGGAGCCTCTGAGGGCTCCTACAGGCTCCTTCTCCGCTGTGCACCCCGGGTGCCCCCCATCCCTACCAGCTCTGCAGCCGCTGCCCCCCTCCATGTCCTCCTTCAGGGGGTGGGGAGAGGCTGAGGGAGAGAAGGCTGGTCCTGGAAGGGTTCGAGGGGTCCCAACCCTGCCTTCAGGGAGCCCTAATCAGAGGGAGGAGTGTAGAGATGCCGAGGAAGGAAGACGGGGTGGCCGGGTCTCAGCGCCACCCCCCCCGCCCGGCCTCCAGCTCCATGCTCCCCTCCAAAAGCCTGTTTGTGCCCTGCCCCTCTGGACAGCTCGTGAGGGCTGGGGCCACAGCTCGGAGTCACTCTGGGAAGTGGGAGAGGCCTGCCGGCTCTCCCCTCACACGAGACGCAGTTACTCACACCCCCGAACCTTCACAATTAGACGTGCGGTTTGCAAAACCCAACGCCGGCCTAACGAGAAGCACATTGTCTCCCAGAAGAAGCCGGGAGGAGAGGAGGGGGCGGCTCAGCGCCCTGCCGCCCTGGGGAGGGCCTCCAAGCCCGAGGGAAGGAGGCCGGCCGGTCCCTCTGCCCATCTCCTCCAGCCCCCCGCCCCGCCCCCCTTCTCTTGCCACAGACCACGGGGTCCCCAGGCCTTCGCCTTCCCTCCCGGGGGGTCATTTGGGAGCCAGATGTGGAGCTCCAGCCTCTGCGAGGGAGGGGGGAGCAGAAGGAGAGAGAGGGAGAATGGCCTTTGGAGTCAAACAGATGTATACCCTGGAATGTGGGCCCCAGCACTTGCACATGAGCTGTGTCATCCTGGGCAAGTTTCCGGACCTTTCTGAGCCTTCGCGCCAACCAACACCCCCAGGCCCAGGGGTTGCCCGGGGATTAAAGTAGATCATTGACTCAACAAACTGTGAACCCGCGCCTGACACGGTAGGTGCTCGGCACTTGGAGCCTCTGGGGGGGTGCAGGGAAGGGGTTCCTTTTTTTTTTTAATTTTTTAATGTTTATTGATTTTTGAGAGAGAGGGAGACAGAGCATAAGCAGGGGAGGGGCGGACAGAGAGGGAGACACAGAATCGGAAGCAGGCTCCAGGCTCTGAGCTGTCAGCCCAGAGCCTGATGCGGGGCTCGAACTCACAAACCGTAAGATCATGGCCTGAGCCGACCGGAGTCAGCTGCTTACCCGACTGAGCCACCCGGGCGCCCCGGAAGGGGTTCTTTTGTAGCTAATGAGGCAGCAGGCCCCGTGGGTGGAGGAGGCCGGTCCTGGGTGTTCAGACTCGAGGCCTATGGGAAATCCAGCTCCCCGGGGCGGGGTGCAGGTCCAGGCCCCTCTGCCGCAGGGTGTGTGGGAGAGAACGCAAGGCGGGGGCCAGGTGCCAGCCTCGGTCCCTGCTCCACGATCACCAGGTGTGACCGCGGACAAGCCAGTCCCCTCTCCGAGCCGTGATTTCCTCCTCTGGAAAGGAGGAGGATCACAGTAGCACCTACCCCAGAGTGGTGACTCGAGAAGTAAAATCACTGTAAAGGGCTCCCGATGGTGCCAGGCGCTGGGTAAGCCTGCAGAGAAATTTCTCTCTCTCTCTTAATCTATTTAAAATTCTCTGCTAGTCACTGATCCAATCACTTGGCAGACAGCATCTTATTTAACCCTTAAAACACCATACGGACAACCCGAAGGTCCATCAACTGGTGAACGGACAGACCACCCACGGCGCAACTGGAAACAATACGACCCAGCAATAAAAAGCCATCACGTGCTGCTACCTGCGCCGACATGGGTGAGCCTCAAAACGTGACGCCACGCGAGAGAAGTCAGGCACCAAATACCACGTATCGTGTGGCTCCGTTGATAGGGAACATCCAGAAAGGGCAAATCCATAGAGACAGAACCGGAGGCACAGGGTGGGAACTGGGAGCGGCTACAAGTGGGGGATACACTGGGGGTGATGGGGGTGTTCTAAAATCGGACAGGGGCGATGGCTACACAGCTTTGTACGTTCACTGAAGGTCACCGGACTGTACGCTCCAAGCGAGTGGGTTTTAAGAGCGAATGTGATACCTCGAAAAAGCTATTAAAAAAAAAACCATACAAGATGAACATTATTGGTCTTTTTGTGCTTAAAAAAAAAATTCATACGAAATTTCTGGCATTCAATGCCAGGGTTGTTTGCTTCCAAAGCCCAGTATTGAAATCCTTCCATCTGGGAGATAAAAAAACAAACAAACGAACAAACGCCCAGAGGTGGACATCCTGAGTCCGCTTGGCTTTTTTTCCACTCGGTGGCCGAGAAATGACGCACTGAAGTGAGGTGAGGAGCAACGAAGGGGGGTCCGAGCCCCAGAAACAGTCCTTCCCCGGGGGGCGCTCCTCCCCTCGCCTTCCCAAGGCACTGCTGCACCCCTGCTGCTGGGCCTTATATCCACAGGTCACAAACACTGTTCATTTAAAGCCATATTTTGAGCGCCTCTTGAATTCCAGCCTTTGCACTCAGTACTGTACGGACGTATTTCTATACTTCACAGTGATACTGCAAAGTAAGAATTTTCATTTCCATTTTGCAGACGAAGAAACTGAGACTCAAGTAGATGAAGGAGCTTGGCCGAGGCCACACGACCGCGTACCAGGTGGGCCCTTTAAAAGCAGGCGAAAGTCCAAAGCTTCCGTTTTTGCCAGTTCACCAAGCTGTCTCGGACCCTCCGCCCTCTATTTCTCTCTTGTCTCTCGAAGTCTCTGTGTCTACCTCCTTTGGTCTCTGTCTTCCCAGCTCCCTCTTCTATCTGCCGGGTCTTTCTTTGTCTCTCTTTGCTTGCCTCTGTCTCTGTCTCTGTCTCTGTGTGTGTCTCTGGCTCATTTACTTTTTAATAACCACAATAATGAGAAAAGCTCCTTTCTGACCCTCCTGGGGAGGGAGACAAAAGGAGGGGACTTTAGGGAAGAAGGGGAGGGATAACCTCCCCTCTTGCTCCTGAGAAATTTAATAAAGGGCCTGAGAAAGTGCTGGGCTCCCCCGGCCAGTACCCTGGGAAAGGGGGCAGCCCCCTCCCCCACCACAGACACCGGCTCTGCACGGGCCTGGGGTCAGGGGAGGGAGTGTCTCCGTGCTGGGCCCCCTTCTCCAGCTTACAGGCTTTATCTCTCCCCTCCCTGCTGGTGGGAGCAGTTCCCCCAGCTAATCCGCCCCTGCATACGGTCTCCATCCATACCAGACTCCCTCCCCTTGACCCGGACCTGTCTGCTTTCCCAGGAGAGCTGCTCGGAGGGGAGACTCGCTCATGAATTGTAGCCCCTGGACTCACAGGAGGTCAGGCAGTCCAGCCCCGCCCCCCACCCCCACCCCCGCCGTGCCCAGGCCAGCTCCCCACAAGGCCGTGCCCAGTCCCCCCCCCACCAATGTCTGGCAAGAGGGGGCTGGGCCTGCCCACCCCCAGCCCGGCCTAGGAGGAACCTGAGGCCAAAGTGGTCAGCTGACTCCAAGACCCTCCCCGGACTCTCCAGCCCCCCAGCAGGAGAGAGCCCAAGATCCGAGGAGGGAGAAGGCTCAGCCCCGCCTCCGGCCCCCTTGAGGACCAGCAATGGCTAAGATAGATTACAGGCGTCCGCCGCCCCCCCACCCAAGGGTCACAGGCGGAAGAGTGCCCTGGTCCGGTCTCAGGGGAAAGGAAGGCCAGAAGCTGCCGTGCAGCCGACCAGGACCCGCAGTGACGACAGCGGGATTAGTAAGGTGAGGCCAACTCATCAGACAGAGCCCTGAAGCCAAGGGCGACGGCACAGGTGGGCAAACCCAGCACGCCGGCCAGGAATGTGCTCCAGGGTCCCGTCTGACCAGGGAGGCTGTGGGCCCCGAGGCTGCCCGGGCATGGCCATGCCGCGGCTCCCAGGTGTCTGGACGGCCTTTCTCGTCCGTCAGGAAACCACACTTTGGCAAAGCCGACAGCATCTCCCACCTGGCCAGGAACCGGAAGGAGGGGCCGGGGAGCTGGGGCGCGGGGCCTCGGACCGAGCATGCCCTCCCTCACTCATTGGCTCGCTCTGCCGTTCTGGTGCTGAGTCCCAGGACGGAGGGAGAAAACCAGCAAGGGCTCACTCTCCGGAGGGACTGCGTTAATGCGTGATCTCGCTAGGTCGCCACAGCTGGGCCACATGCCACCTGCACTTCAAAGCCGAGAGAGTCGGGGGCTCAGAGAAGTTAGGTCGCTTGTCTGCTGTCACACAGCCCATCAAGAAGAGTCACGTTTCAAACTTGGCAGCGCATGGCATTGATTGGAACGTGGCTGACTCTAAGGCCTGGGCATGCTGGAAGCCACACACGGAAGAAGCGAAGTGGGACTGGGTTCTGGGAGCTGCTGGGAAGGGCACGAGGGTGGGAGCCAAGAGGCCAGAGGGTTTTGGAGATGGCCTCAGCTGGGACTTGGTCCTACTTCGTTGCGAACAGGAAGGCAGAGCAATGACCTCACAGGCACTGTTGACAGATCCCGGCGGCTGACAGCTTCTGCTCAGACTAATAGAGCTGCCCGCCCGCTCACGTCCCCGGTGCCCGGTGGGCAGCCAGAGACAGCCCCCGCCCCCGCACACCTGGACCAGAGGGCCGGCCTCGCCTTCCTCTGGGCCCCTTGCCTGAGGCCGTGGACAGAAGAAGGGAGAAAGAGCCCAGACATGGAGTGGGGAGGCCTGATTCTGGGGCCCTTGACGGGTATCGATGAGGCCGCCGGGCAGCCCCCTGCCCCATCTCGAGGAACCAACAGTCTGGCATGCTAGAACCTGCTCGGAGAGCCGTGGCCATGATGAGTGGAGTTCAGCGGGCACCGAGTGGAAGGCAGACAGGCCAACTCGGAGTGTCTGAGCTTCCAAAGGCCTCTCTCTTGGGCCGCCAGACAGTGTGGGGAGGGAAGGCCTGGGCTGATTGCTTTTCTAAATCCTTTTGCAGGGGCAAAAGCCAGAAAAGTAAAATATTTCCCAGCCACCCTGCCCCTGCTGGCGAGGCACTTTGTGCCTTTTAAGAGCCTTCCTTGTTCTCTCAGATTATTTTGGTCCTCTAGTCCTCCAAGACAGGAATTATAATCTCCACTTTAAGAAAGAACCTGGGGCGCCTGGGTGGCTCGGTCGGTTGAGCGTCCAACTTCAGCTCAGGTCATGATCTCAGGGTTCATGAGTTCAAGCCCCGCGTCGGGCTCTGTGCTGCCAGCTCAGAGCCTGGAGCCTGCTTCGGATTCTGTGTCTCCCCCTCTCTCTGCCCCTCCCATGGTCATGCTCCATCTCTCTCTGTCTGTCAACGATAAATAAACATTAAAAAAAATTTTGAAAAAATAACTTGAGGCCCAGAGAGATAAAGAGCTTTGTCTGAAGACACACAGCCAGAAAGGAGCAGTGTGCGGGAGCTGCATCTCCCGGCTGCTTGTGTCCGGTGTGTGGAGGCCTCCAGTAGGTACTGGGGTTGGCAGAGCTTGAGGGAAGCGGAGCTGGTTCTAAAGCCTTCCCTCCTGGCGGGGGCGGGGAGAGGCAGCTGCAGGTGGACAGGCCCAGCTCCTGTCTGGAGTTTAGCGCCCGCCCCCCAGTGGCCGGTGGGCGAGCAGAGGCTCTTGGGGACACGTGTTTCCACTTTCACTGGAGTTAGGAACTAATATCAGAAAAACCTGTGAAGCTGCTAATGGGATAATGGAGAAAGTATTTATTTATTTTTCGAAGGAGGCCTGTGAAGGCTGGGGCGGGCTCAAGTGAGGCCACGGAGGCGGGAGGTCAGCCTGCTGTTAACAGGGATTAAGCAGATACCGTGGAATGAGGGGTTTCCGGGGCAGAGGCTGGAGGCAGAGGCTGGCCGGGTGCTCTCAAAGTTAGCTCCCCCCACACCCCCCAGGAGAGAGCAAGTCTGGACGCAAGGACTCAAGCACTTCTAGACGGGGTGGGGGTTCATGCTCGGAGCTTTCCTCCACGCCTGCTTCCTGCTGTCCCTCCCCAGGGTGCAGGCCCCCAGAGGTCATCAGATCAGTCTCCGCTAGGTGGTGTGTCCCCAACAGCATCCTGAGGAGAGTCCGGGACTCCCTCCACGCCCAGCTTCGGGAGGGAGGCGGTTCATTTTGCTTCTTCGGCCGGAGCCGGGACCACCCCCAGGAACCTAGTTCTGCTTGAGAAATGTCCTCGAGACGGGCGTGCCGCAGCGGGCCCAGCATCCTCTGTCCCCACTACTAAACCGGGCTCTAGCATTGCTCTTGGACCTTCCAGTCCTACCCTGCTTAGGAGCCCCGCTGAGCTTGAGAACAAGGGCCTTAGAGACCATGCAGTCCCGTGGCTTCTAGCCATGGATTTGGCAGAGACGCTCAGAGGCACGGGGGCACGATGGGCCCCCAGCCCGGCCCCCAGCCCCTCCCCCGCCCCAACCAGACCAGCTCTGCTTTTGTTTGTTTTCCTCCCGGACTTTCTACCTCGGATTTCTCTCCAAATACTAAAGCGTCTGCCTCTGTAAAAAACAAGAAGGGTTCATGAACCTCGCCTCTCACCCACTCTGTGCAGGCCGAAGTAACTCGGGGCTCAGAGAGAAGAGACTTGCCCAAGGTCACACAGACCTGGAACCTGACTGCAAGTTCCTTGCCTCCTGGTCCGGGGCTGTCCTACCACAACTCCGCTGGAGTAACCCCCATGGATTTGGGAAAACCAGAGAGACTAAAAGCATCTCTTTAAGGAGCAAGCTGCGGGGGGGGGGGGGGGGGCGTAGAGTGTGGGTTGCCGTTTCCGGGACCCCTGCAAATGAGCCGTTTCCTCTCTCTGGGCCAGCAGAGGGCCCTGCGCTTCTTGCTGGCCCGCTGGGTGGTGAGCAGTCCTGGCCCGGGTTCCGGGGCCCTCGGTCCAGGTCACGCTGAATTTCTCTTTTCAGCGCCAGCCTGGGAAGGCTAAGGTTCTGGAAGACTCCTGCCCCACTGGAGACCGTTCCCTCCATCACCGCCTGGTGGGCATTGCAGGATTCCTGCTGCCTTAGGACATGCATTTGGCCAGCACCTGCCATGCTCGGAGGGGCCTGGCTGCCCTCGGCTTGCGGCCTCACCCCCCCTCCATCGCCAGTGCCCCAGTGCCTCTCCACCAGGGACGCTCTTAAGATTCTGGGCATACGCAGCCCTGCTTTGCCAAGCCCCACTTGCCACAACTACATTCTGTTTCCTCAAGAGCACGGGCAAGGTGTATGGTGTTAGCGACGGAGAATGGGGAGCCAATGACAGGACACAGGAGCCAGTCGAGAGGGGAGCTCGGAGGACTTCCTGGAGGAAGAGGGCCTGCACCAGAAAAAGAAGGAAAGCCCCGAACAGAGGAAGATCCTAGAACTATATGGCCCGGGACCTGTGCCCTAGTGAGATACACCCAGAACCTCAGCTGGGCTGGTGTCCGGGAGAATCTTCCCTCTCCTGGGTGATTTTCAGAAGATGGATAGCCCAGTGAAGAGGAAAATAAAATCACCAGATCCCACGAGTGACAGTAACCTGGACAGACACCCGTATCAACTGTACATTTTGAGCCCGGCGCTTGGCACCCACTAGGACCTCAATCAACTTTTGTGAAACGAAGACGACGTCCGGTCAGTCTGGAACTCAGCCCTCCCACCGGCCTCCTTTCTCCTCCAAACCTGCAACTTGTCTCGGCTCAGAACCCCACCAGGAGAGGATTAACCTCCACGGCATCCCAAGAAATGTGTTTACCAGGTCTTTCTCCTCGAACTGCGTCCTACAAAGGAGTAAAACCAAAGACAGCTGTGCTGAGTGTACAGTGACGTGTGCTGAGTGCTTCCGTGTGCCAGGCACCGTTCCGATCACACCCCGTTCACGCTCGCATCTAGCCTCACGACCGCGGTGGATGACGGGCTCTCTCCCAGTCTTACTTTGCAGATGAGGTCACCGAAGCGCAGAGAAGTCAGGCATCTCACCCAAGGTCACGCAGCTAGTACAGCCGGCAAGAGGCACTTTCTGTGTTCTGTGGGGCGTCGGACGGAGTTGGGCCCTTGGGTTCTTAGGCTAATTAAGAGAAGCAGGTACCGTCTAAAGCTCGGAGAGTGAAGTGGCTTCCCCAGCCTGGAGTGACGTCCCCGCCTCGCAGTACAGCGCCCCCTCCTCTGCGCCCCATCGGTCCCCTGGGGTCTTTCCCACACCGGGGCGCGCGCGCGCGCGAAGAGCTGCCCCTGGCCAGCTCTGGGTATGAAGCACCTCCAGGGGGGGGAGAACTGGCCCAGTGACTCGCCAGCAGGATTTATGTCCCGTCGAGGGCGGGCAGTTTGGCCGCCGTATGAAAGGCTGCGCAGAGCTCAAAGATGGAACTTGTTCCCATTAAACGATTGCAAATGTCAGGCGGCACGGCCTGGGAGCTGCTCGCGCACGCACCCAGGCGGCTGCGGGCCGGGCCGCCCGGAACGAGCATGCCCATGCCGGCTGACCTCACGGTTCCCCCTGATGCAATTAGAGCCCACTAGGAGACAGTGGGTCCCGACGCCGAGCCTGAGCGACGCGCTCTCCGGGGGCCCCGGGGGCTCCCCTCCCTCCTGAGAGATGGCGCTGGGACAGAGGGTGTTGTTCTAATTAATTGCCTGAGGTCCGTGCCAGCGCAGATGGAGGCCGAAATTACCTGCAGATGTGACTGTGCACAACCGTTCTAACTGTCCGGGCTGTCACGCAGGCTCGGGGCGCCCGGGCCTCTCGGAGCCGCGTTCATTCCATGCAGCCCCCTGCCTCCGGACAGGGCCGACCTGTGGCAGCCTGAACGGCTGAGTGACGGCTACCTCGTTCGGGCCTCCTGGCCCGCAGCGCTTCTTGGGCGTGGGCTGTCCAGAGGGCCAGCTGGCGGGGTGTGACTCCCCGGTGGTGTTGGCTCATGGCTTCACGGAGGGCCTCTGCAGGGACGCCTGGAAGCAAGGTGCCATGGTCCTCTGCACACGCTCTTGCTCCGGAGGGCCTGAGTCCTCCTCCACGCGTGCTGCAAAGCCCCTTCCCTGGGTCTTTGAGTCCCCACGCATTTTTGGATTCTATAAAACCAGATAATATACATATGTATATTATTTATATATATGTTATATATACATATAAAGACAAGCTACAGAAGTGCTTCCTCCACTGATGACACAGATCCTTGAGAACACTGTTGGATTCATTCTCCACTTTCAGCACCCAGGAGCCTCCCGACTCTGTTCCTTGCTGGGGCGTGACAGAGGATCGACCCTGGCCCGCCCCCGCCCCCCCCATCCCCCCCACCCCCTCCCCCCCCGCTCTGGAGGAGCTCACAGTCCAGGGAAAGGAAATGGATGAGTACATAGGGGGTTACCACAGAATGGGATGGTTCTCCCAGAGTACGAGGTACTAGGAGGACTCAGAGGAGGGAGGCGACTCAGCCTGAGGAATCAAGGCAGACTTCACAGAGGAGGTGATGGTTCAACGGCAAGCAAATCGAACGTCCCTGGGTGGATACAGGGAGGACTTCCGGGCAGGAGGGGGGTGGACAAAGGCATGGGGAGCAGGGGAGCCCTGAGGAGTAGGCTGGGAGATGAAGGGGGGAGGGCAGGCTAATGAGGGGCGGTGAACATCGTGCTGGTTTCGTGGAGGGTTTGGGTCTCTCCCTGGACAGTCTGGGGGTCTCGGAAAGACTTCAGAGGTAAGAGGGCCACATAGTTCGATCTCTACTTTACAGCAACCCTCTTGGCAGAGGGCGGACGGGAAGCAGGGAGCCTAGGGGCAGAGACATGAGCAGTCCAGGCAGCAGGAAAAGGAAAGGACAGATTTGTGAGAGGGGTGGACAGGGCCACCGCCCCGGGACCGTGCGCTGAAGGGGGTGGGGGAGGGGAACGAGGCAGGAAAGAGGAGGAGGCAAGGTGGGTGAGCCTGGGAGGGAGCCTGGGGGGGGTGCCGAGGGGAGGAGGAGGAGGAGGATTCTGCTGAAGGCACGACCCCACGAATCCCGACTCAGGGAAGCTGGACAGCTGCGCGAGGGTCCTGGCTGCTTTGGGAAGTTTTGTGAAGGCTTCCCTTCCCTCGGCCTCTATTTCCCCACGTGGAGGGAGATGTTAATTCCCACCTCTCTTCCGTCCATTTCCTCCCGATATGGAGACGGTAACTGGGAAATACTGGGGGAAGGTACGAGGCGCTCTTTGAAGAGGAGTGCTCCTCCAAGCCAGTGTGCGGTGCTCTGAGCCCCCAGGTCCCCCGTAGGTGCGGGGAGCGGGGGCAGAAGAGTCCCAAGCCAGGCTTGCCGGGAGCCCTGAAGCGTCCTCACGTAGCCCCCTTGATGGGCGTCCAACCCTTCCCTCTCTCTTCAAACCCCCACTGGCTGGTCCCTCACAGCAAACCACCTTGCCTCCTACCTGCCCCCCGGATGATGCTCCCTCCCCTTCCTCCCTCCCCCCACACCCACTGGGACTGCTTGTGTCCTTCCCTGCCCCGGGCCTGAGCCAGCCTCTCCGCCTGTGCCCTGGGACTCGGAGCCACCAACCATCCCCTCTCGCCTCCACGAACGGCTCCTGCCCCCTCCACGCTAGAGGGGCGTCTACATCTCCTTCAAGCTACTGCCCTCCTTTCCCTCTTGAAAGTCTGCACTCTTCACTCCATGGCCTCGTCCTGGGTCACCCCTCAATGCACGCAAGCTAGCTCCCCCACAACCCAAGAAACTCATCTTTAAAAAAAAATTTAAATGTTTATTTTTGAGAGAGAGCGAGCGCACGCGCATAAGTGGGAGAAGGGAAGCGACAGAGGGAGACACAGAATCCGAACCAGGCTCCAGGCTCGGAGCCGTCAGCACGGAGCCCAATGAGGGGCTGGAACCCACGAGCTGTGAGATCATGACCTCAGCTGAAGTCGGACTGCCAACCAACTGAGCCACCCAGGCGCCCCCCCTCAAGGAACTCTTCTGACGGAGGTCACAGCCCGGGTGGTTCTGTCCTCACCCTGCAGAACCCCTCTGTGCTCCTACCAGCCCAGACCTTCCTTCCTTCTTGGAACTCTCCTTCCTTGGCTCCCCGCCCCCAGGACCTTCTGGTTCTCCTCTGACCCTCTCTCACGTCAAGTTGGGCCATGTCATACGGGGTGAGATTCCCTCACGAGGTCCCCCGGATGCCTCTTCTTGTCTCTGCACACATTCTCCCGAAGCTGTATCACCCTAGTGCCGACTCCTGTGATGATATCCAAACCCATCTGTCCGGAAAGGGGCTGGGCATCCCCCATCCCTGCCACTACTCCTGTGCTGTCTCCCACCACCCACCTCAAAGCTCATCCGGCTCCTGTGTCCCTGACCTTGGTGTATGGCTAGCCACTTGAAGCCATTCTCTCCCACCCCCTACATTTATTACCAGCTCTGGCTGACCTCGCCCTCCAAATCGCTCTGGAATGGACTTCTCTCCATCTCCACGGTGGGCGCCCTGCTTCCATCTTTTATCTCACACCTGGACAGCCTTCCTGTACTCCTCTGTCTGGGGTAGTCCTCCCTCGGGGTCCCTGTATGCCTGGCCTTGGCTTTCCCGCCCACCTCATCGGCCACCGACACCTTTCTCCCTCTGGCCCCCTTGCCTTCCTGCTTCTTTCTGAACCCACCAAGCTGGTTTCCACCGCAGGACCCTCTGGAAGGTTCTCCCATCAGATCAGCAGTTTTCGAACATTTTGGTCTCATGACCCCATCACATTTTTTTAATGTTTATTTTATTTTGAAGGGTGGGCAGAGAGACAGGGAGAGAGAGAATCCCAAGCAGGCTCTGCACTGTCAGCACGGAGCCCTCAGGGGGCTTGATCTCTCTCCTGACCCATGAAATCATGACCTGAGCCAAGGTCAGGAGTCGGACGTTTAACTGACTGAGCCCCCCGGGCGCCTCGACCCCGTTACATTCTTAAAATTGAGGACCCCAAAGAGCTTCTGTTTGTGTTTATGGGGGGAGATCGTGGGTTATTAGAAATGAAATCTAAGAATGTTTTGAAACATCAGTGCACACAAGCGCATGTCCTATTAGCTGTCGGAGCAATGGTGTCAGTACATACCAAGGGGCGTCGCAAAGCCCCCTTGCACGTGAGAGAACACCAGTGGAAATAACAATGTCTCAGTGTCTTCACCAGCGGAGCCCCTGCAAGGGGCTCAGAGTCCCCAGACAACACTCTGAGAACCGTTGCACCAGACGGTACATCTGGTCTCTCTCACTTCGTTTAGCACACGTTACCTCCTCAGAACGCCTTCTCGGCCCCTCCTGGCGCCTCCCCAGGCCGGCCCATCCCATTACTCTCACCATCAAAATTATCCATTTTCTTGCCTCCTTTGTCACTCCCCACCAGGATCCAAGCCCCACGCAGGTAGAGGTCCAGACTCTCGTTCAGCTCGGAGCCCGGCACAGCGCCCGGCACATAGTAGACACTCAAAGATTCTTCAATGAAGGAGTAATGTTCTCAGGCCTTTGCCGCCTATTAGAGTCATGGGGGAGGGGGCTGTGCTTTTTAAATGCCTGCGTTCCCGCCAATGAAATCAGGGTCTTGGGGTGGATGCGGGCGTTGGTGCTTCTGAAACTTCCCCAAGTGACTCCGACGTGCAGCCACGAATAAGAACCGCGGGTCTAAATTCTTAAATCCTCACTGGAGAGACTGTTCTTCCTCACTCGGTCAGAGTGACACAGAGTGTGAATGATGGCAGCTCCACGCTTGCCAGGCTCCTGCTGGCCCCGGCGGCCAGACCTAGGGGTGGTGAGTTGGAGGGAGCTCTTAGGTTAGAGTCCTCCGTGGGGAGGCGTGCCCTCGGGTCCCTTGGGCCAAAGCAATGGGTCCACCGCGTGCACCGGCGGTCCCAGTTATGCCCCCACGCGTCCGCAGGGCCCCCTGCACCGGGCGCACTCTCCCCCGACGCGTGGCGTGGCATTCCGGTGCTTTGGTAACTCGTGGAGAATGATGGGGACTTCGGTGGACAGACACGGAGATGAGGCAGGTCCCCAGATTGCCCCGGGCTGAGGGACGGCTCAACATCCACCGCCCTTGCCTCTGAAGCGTAGCCGGGAAATGACACACCTTATGCTCCTATGTGAGCAACGCTTCCCTCGCCGAGCGGTCAGTCGCCAGAACCCCTGCCTGCTTCGGGGACTCGCAGGCCTGCGCTGGGAACTCCGGCTCAGGGCTGGGGTCGGCCGCCACGCGGCCCGGAGCAGCTCCGGAGGCGAGGGCTGCCAGGGAGGGACGATGTCCCGATGTCCCCGGCGCCGTGCTGGGCGTGCTCCGCAGGTGGGCTCGTCTCGGGTGGGCAGGAGCCTTTGGGAATGGGGCAAGAGGGAGATCACGGTCTCCGTTGCACAGGGGAGGAAACTGAGGCACAGAGAGGTTTCGATGACCTGACTAGGGACCTCCCCCACACCTCCGGGTCTGTCTCAGACGACTACACAGTAGATTAGAATGCTGGAGCTCAGCCAGGATGAAAATCGCAGCTCGGCTGTGTGACCTTGGAGAAGTCACATGACCCTAAATCCGGCTCCTTAGGGAAATAGTGCCTACCCCACAGGGTCGCTGTGATGGCTAGAAAGCTCTCGATAGAAGCATGAAGTGGAGAGATTGCTCAATAAATAGTAATTATAGTATTATTCTTATTGGCGCCCCAATCCTTCTTTCCAGGACACCCGGGCACTTCTCAGAGGAAAGTTACTTGTATACAATTTAAAATTCTTCCTCATGTATGACCCATTTACTTTTTTGTTACGAAGTTGAAACTTGTCCACCCCACTGTGTTTTTTGGTCTTTTGATGAAGACAGTGGGGCCCAGAGAGGTCAAGTCACCTGGTCAGGTCTCACAGGGCTGAATGGCAGATGCCCCCTCTCCCGGTCCAGAACCTTCTCCCCCACACTGCAGCAGCAGCTGCAGAGGCCCAGGGCCGACCCTGGCCCCAAGCAGAGGTTACGCCCTGGGTTCCTGGGAAGGAGAGAGACAGAGGCGGGGAAGCCTGAGGTGGGAGGGGGTGCGGAGCGGAGGGTGGAGCCGTGTCCTTGATGTGGCGGCTGGGCCCATTCGGGGTTTGTCGCCACAGTCCCAGGGCTTGGCTGGGACAGCAACCGCCATTTCCGCTGGTGTGGCAATGCCGGGTGGATCTGGAAACCCACGCCGGGCGGGGCTGGGGGAGGGAGGGTGCTCCGTCTGGCCTGGTCTGTGGCTCCTTTTCGGGGTGGGGGTCCGCGCCCGGCCCAGCTCCTAGACCCCCGCTCCCTCCCGCTGGAGCGCATTAGCCTGGAAATCATTTCTGAAAGGTGACAAGGGACCAGGAGCAGCCGAGTGGGACTGGGAAGCACCTCTTCGGGGCCTTTAAAGACATGGTGGCATGACAGGGACTGCCTGTGACCAGAAGGTTGGGTAACAGGAGCCTTTGGGAGTGGGGCAAGGCCAGACTCCTCATTGACAGACAGGTAGTCTGCTCTGCGCAGGCGCGGACTTGGGAGGAGGGAGAGTCTGTCCACAGGCCTGGGACAGCGACCTGCAGGAGGACCAGAAGGTAGCAGGGCGGGACCGGCGACATACTCTGCAGGGCCCGGCGCAAAATGAAAACGCCCCCTTCTCGTCCAAAACCTATTAAGAATGTCAAGAGGGGGACAGTAGAGCCCGAGGCCAAGCTGGGCGACCCTTAGACGCACAGGTCACAGGCCCACGGAGCCGCCCTGGAGTGGGGTCTAGGGAAAGCGAGCCAAGGATGAGGCCGCATGGGGGCAGCCACGGGGGGTCTTCTTCTGGCCTTAACGACCTCCCGACCGAAACACAGAGAAGCTGCAAACATATCGGCGGACAGGTCTGGGGCCACGCTCAACATCTCCTAGACGCTCCTAGGGCTCGCCGGGGCATTCGCAGCCCTCCCGAGTAACCGGTCCGCCTCGGCCAACCGGCGTCCTCAGAGCGTCCAGGTCTTGCCTTATTTGGAGGAGGGAGGACATTCGCCCGGCATCTCTGTCTTGGGGGAGCTGGGACTGCTGGGAAAAGCTGTCACGCTTGGAGCCCATCTGGGAAAAAAGGCGTCTGGAGCGATTTCTTTAGTTTACGGAACTGACGACCAAGGATGGCGAGTACAAAGGGTGATGGGCCAGAAAAAGAGTCAAAATATTAATAACGGGCCTGGCTGGCACCGTCCTCCGGTCCCCCCCGCCCTGGGGCTCGTGTGGCCGGGAAGCCTGATGTCTCTGTGGCAGCAGTGGGATCAGAACCAGCTTCCGCAGAGCAACGTAAGCCAGGGGTAATTTTTAGCACAGACGTAACTTTCTAGCTCCTCTTCCCTACCCCTCATTTCTCAGCGGCCTTTAAAGAGGCCGCCGAGGGCCGAAAAAACAAATCCGGGTTTAAAGAGACAAGTGCAAAAAATGCGAGCCGGGCGAGGGGACAGAGCCACCAGCTGGACAAAATGTGCCTGGAACACAGCGCCCTGCGCTCGGCGGGGGCTGGGGATTTATGGCAGAGTTTTGCCGACTTTCACCGCGTTACGAGCCAGCTCAGGAGACCCTCATAAAACCCTGCTTCTATGAAAGAACAAACTAGCTGATAAAAGTCAGCTGCGGCCTATAAATGCGCTGTGGGGACGGCGGCCGAGCGGTGGATTTATGGGTCTGGGCTCTTTGTGCGAGTTAGGAACTACCGCGCACGGCTGAAGCGGGAAGGGTGTTTCTCTGCTCACATGACGGCGGCGAGCGGCCGTGCTCACCCCTCCCGGTTACTTTCTCCCTGAGAGATCCGAGGGAAGGTTCTCGCCGCCCCCGAGATCAGGTTGCTGGGGATCTATCTACTCTTACACCCCCCTTCCTTTGCCTCCCACAAACCCCCAAAAGAGGCAGTCGCCTCCAGCCTGCTGCATTCCCCACTCGTCCGGGATGACAGCAGTCCTAACGTGGGCTTACGTGTCTGCCTGGCCCGCTGGACCGTGTGCTTCGCTTATGAATCTTTGCATCCCCAGCAATGGGTTCCGTGCGCGGCCCGCAGGGAGGCCTCTGAAGGAGCAAATACAGAGTCTGGCGGACTTACGCAGAAGTCGCTCCAAACGGTGCGGAGGGGTCGGGAGAAGAGGACCGAGGTGCCCGTCCGGACTGAGGTCTGCGTAGGCGCTCCGAAGCAACAAGTAGGGAAGAAGAGGTGCGGTTACCAGGCGATTAAGGCTAGGTTCTTCCCCAGAGAGGCGCAGTCTTTGCGGCTACGCTGCCCAGCTCTCTCTCGCTGCTGCTGCTGCTGCTTTTTCTTAGGATTAAGGCCATCTTCCTTCCTTCCTTCCCTTCCTTCCCTTCCTTCCTTCCTTCCTTCCTTCCTTCCTTTCTTTTCTCTTTCTTTCTTTTCTCTTTATCTCCCTCTCTCTCTTTTTTAAATGTTTATTTATGTATTTTGAGAGGGAGGGAGAGAATCCCAAGCAGGCTGTGTTGTTAGTGCAGAGCCCACCACAGGGTTCCATCTCACAAATTGCCCAATCATGACCTGAGCCAAAAACAAGAGTCGGATGCTTAACCAACCAAGCCAACCAGGCACCCCCCCACCCCTGCAAAGCTCTTTCTTAAAGAATGACCCTGCAACATAATAAGGGTGCTAGATAAGAATGCAGGCATTTAGCCCCTCCTCACACAGGCCAGATCAGAATCTCTGGGGCTGGGGCCCTAATATGCTGTACTAGGTACCAGTCTCAGGAAAAAAATGGCTTTCCTTTGCACTCTGTAGAAACCCAGCAGTGTTCCAGGGATGATGGGGAGGGGGAGCGCCTGGAAGAGGTACCCCTGTCATTCCTTAAGGACGGGCTGTCTCCTCCCAGCCCTGGCATCGAGGGCAAAGGTGCGGGACTCTGGCAGACAGTCTAGGGACTTGCTCCCGCCCTCCCAACGGCTATGGGACCAGAATGGGGGCTAACGGGCAAGTTCACGGCCGCCTGGAGAGAGCCCTGCATGCTCTCATGTGCCCCTGCCCTGCCAGATGGGGGCGGCGCTGCACTCGCCTCTGTGTTTGCAGGAATCCTGTCCCATGCTGGGCCTTGTCAGCTTGTCACCTCTGAGTAGGTGGCTGGGGCGTGTCTGCCTTCTGCGGCAGAGGGGAAATGGTGGTGAAGGGGACACACTCCTCCCACCAGAACCCAGAAAACCCTGGCTCGAAATGTGGCGCTGTCGCCGATAAGCCATGGGCGCTTAGGAAACGCACCGGGTCTCCCAGGGCGTACTTGTTTCACGGCATGGTAAGGGTCGCAGACATTAAAGAGCACAACAGAACTACCCACTTAGTAGGGGACTCGGAGTCCGTAGTCAGTCTCCACCCCTTACGTGTTTACAGATTTACCCAAAGCCCTCACAGGTCTCCCTCACGTACACCGTACAGTCCTGTAAGGACCTCTATCATCCTCTCCACGACACAAAGGAACTGAAGCGGGGAGAGGGATAGTGACTTCCCCAAGACCACTTTCGCTGGCAAGGGGCCGAGCTGAGACTTGAACCCAGGTCTGGGTCGCTTGCGATTCAGCATGCCGGCCCCTAAGCGTATTATCTATCTTCCTCTCCTCCCTGAACCTGCGCCTCCGGATGCCCCCCCTCCCCCCCGCGGCGAATGCGCACAGAGAGAAGGGACCATAGACAACTCAGGACTTGGACAGCTGGGCATGGCAGCTGGCTCCTACGATCCGCATCAGAGTCAGACACAATGCGGTCACCACGCAGTCTGGACACTCTTTGGGCAGGGCAGAGGTCCTCCTCTCCAGAGCCTGGGGGATCCCACTGGCTTTGAAACACCCCTTCTCGGCCACGAGAACTTTGAGGTCAAATTCTAAACGCGGATGGGGTAGAGACAGGAAAGAAAGAACCCGAAGTTCTTCATTTCATCCCAACGGATTGTCTCATCGACAGGGAAGGGGTTCTGACCCCCCAAGAGTCTATTTCCTCAACTGAAGGAAACAGAAAAGAGCTCCCAATATCTCGACCCTACGCTATGCTTAAAGAGGGGTCGCTGGAAGTGTTCCTGTTATGACGAGTCTCCTTAGTTTAGAAGTTAAATAGGAGTCCAGTAAAGATACCAACAGAGTTATTTCTTTATTGGGGGTGAGTCACCGGGGGGTGGGGGGGGATTAGCTAGTTGAAAAATTCCAGGGAAAACAGGCATAATGAATGGGGGTGGGAGTACAGGAAGGTGGCGGAAACCCATAAGACGCTAAGACTTCGAAAACAACCTAACTGTCCCTCGGTAAGGGGCCACTTAAATAAATTATGGTATACCCACCCAACAGGAAAATATGCAACTGGTTTAGAAAATATTAAGGAAGCTCTTTATGTATTCACATAGAATGATCTCCAAGATACAGTAATGGGGGTGCAGGAGGTGCAAAGTCAAGTCTACAGTATGCTACTGTTGTACAAAGTTTGGGAGAAAACGCAAAAACTCATTTGCTTGTTGTATTTGTTATTGATTGCTATGGGACAAATTACCCTAAAACGTAATGATTTTTTAACGTTTTTTTATTTTTGAGAGACATAGAGACAGAGCGTGAGCAAGGAGGGCAGAGAGAGAAGGAGATACAGAATCCGAAGCAGGCTCCAGGCTCTGAGCCGTCAGCACAGAGCCTGACGCAGGGCTCGAACTCACAGACCGTGAGATCATGACCTGAGCCGAAGTTGGGCACCTAACTGACTGAGCCACCCAGGTGCCCAAAACGTAATGATTTAAAACGAACATTTATGATGTTCCCATCGGTCAGGGATCCGACCACAGCTCGGCTGGTTGCCTTTGTGTTAGGTCCTCATGAACCCGTAGTGTAGCTGTAGGCTGGGGCTGTGGTCTCAACTGAAGGCTCAAGTGGTGGCAGGGGCGGGGCGGGGGGAGGGGGTCTACTTCCAAGCCCAGTCACGTGACTGCTGGCAGGCACCGGTCTCTCACACGAGCTCTCCCCAGGGCCAGCTCGGAGCACTGCGGCGGACTCCTCCCAGGGCGAGGGATCCGGGAGTGAGCAACGGACCCAAGACGGAAGCTGCAGTCTTTTCTCCATAGCTGGTTTCAGAAGTAACACCCCATCACTCCCCATAGAATCTGGGGCGCTGCTCCCCCAGACCTACAAAATCAGAAGCTCAATTTTAATAAGAGCCCAGTGATTTCTGTACACATTAAAGCTTGAGAAACACTGGTTTAAATCTTTCCCTGGTTGAACGATAAACCTTTCTAGGGCTCTCTTTCATCTGCCTCCAGAGCACATCAGAAGGCCTGACGCCCAAATGTCTTTTAAGTTTTATTTATGATTATTAACGTGTGTGACAGATTGTTTTAATTCCTGGAAGAACATCTACCATATTGTTAAACACAGTACACAGCGTGCATTTTCACTTTCTGTAATACTTGGATTTTCTACAATGAGAATATATAACCTTTATAGGTAGAAATACATGAAGATTTGGAAAAATAAAAGATATAACACATTGTAAAATGGTATAGGAGGTGTATAATGGTATACAGTGTAATTGTGTTGAGCTATTTTTACAGATATGAAAATGAGAAGATGGCCAAACCATGGTTTTGTTTTTTGTTTTTTGTTTTTTTCTTTAAAATTTGTCTAGGGGCGCCTGGGTGGCTCAGTCAGTTAAGCATCTGACTTCAGCTCAGGTCACGATCTCGCGCTCCGTGAGTTTGAGGGCTGCGTCAGGCTCTGTGCTGACAGCTCGGAGCCTGGAGCCTGCTTCAGATTCTTTGTCTCTGTCTTTGTCTCTCTCTGCCCCTCGCCAGCTTGTGTGCTATCTCTCTTTCTCTCTCTCAAAAATATAGGGGCGCCTGGGTGGCTCAGTCAGTTAAGCGGCCGACTTCAGCTCAGGTCATGATCTCGCGGTCTGTGAGTTCGAGCCCCGCGTCGGGCTCTGTGCTGATGGCTCAGAGCCTGGAGCTTGCTTCAGATTCTGCATCTGCCTCTCTCTCTCTCTGCCCTTCCCCTGTTCACGCTGTCTCTCAAGAATAAATAAACGTTTAAAAAAATATATATATATAAACATTAAAGAATTTTTTAAAAAGTTTAGAAAAATAATAATTAAAAACATTGAAAGTTTATTTAAATGGCAGTATATATCAATGATGCCACATTTGTTTTTGTTTTTTTTTTAACTTGTGAATATGGACACCAAAAGAGCATATATCAAAATCTCTCTGATGGGGCTTGTGTTTCATACTTTTCTACATTTAAAATTTTTCCTACAATTTTCCTCTGATTTTTTTAAAAGCATAGAGATCACTTTTGTAATATAAAAAAATATCACCTTCATTTAAAAAACGCCTACACTCTTTATTAAGCCTCTTTACACCCAGTGACCCAGGAATCTGACAGGTCCGGAAGTACCCAACCATTTCACAGATGAAGGCGCGGGGGCTTCAGAAACGCACGCGGATGGCCTGATTCTGGCGCTCCTCTCCCACCATGCAGCTACTCCAAGATCAGAGGGATGTGGCGAATCAGGTGCCAGCTTTTTTTGGTTAAAAAAAAAAACAACCAAACCCGTCATTTTAGCAGTCTGACTGTGCCCAGTGACTTAACTCTCCGACAGGGCGGAAACAGACGGACACCATCAAAGACAAAGCGCTGAGAAGAATTCATGCTGCGCCAGCTCCCCCTGGTGGCGGCCTCTGGAAATTGACCGAAGACGAGGAGCTACAGCAGCTGGGAAACAATGACAGACTGCTCTGACTTAAGATTTTTCAAACTACAGGACGGTGCAAAAGCAGTACATGTCCACCAGAAACCGTACTTTAGATTTCGAACGTGGATCTTTTCCCAGGCTGGCGGTACGCGGTACGACCCTCTCTTGCGACGCCGGGCAGCAGCGGCGAGCCCCAGCTTGTGGTCAGCCCCGAGATCACGAGGGTAACAGCTGAGACGGCCGCTCCGTGCCCACACAACCCTTCTGTTTTGCAAGTAATTACACGAGATGTTCAACACTTTATGGTAAAGCAGGTGTGGTGTTAGATGATCTTGCCCAACCGCAGGCTAACGTAAGTGTTCGCGGCACATTTAAAGCAGGCTAGGCTGAGCCGTGGCGTTTGGCAGGGTAGGTGTGTTAAATGCATTTTTGACTTAAAATAGTGTCTTTTTTTTTTTTTTAATGTTTATTTATGAGAGAGAGAGAGAGACAGAGTGTGAGCAGGGGGGCAGAGACAGAGGGAAACGCAGAATCCAAAGCAGGCTTCAGGTTCTGAGCTGTCAGCACAGAGCCCAACACAGGGCTCGAACTCACAGACTGTGAGATCACGACCTGAGCCAAAGTCGGACGCTCAACCAACTGAGCCACTCAGGCGCCCCTAGAATAGTTTCAAGTTGCACGATGACAGTATCGGGATGTAACCCCTCTGTAAGTCGAGGAAGATCTGTACTGTCTTCCGTCAACATCACCCTTTATTTCTTTAAATCATCAAGAAGAATCCTCTTCCGTCAGGGAATCAGGTACTGATACAAATACACAACACAGGGCCGGGTGTCAACCAAGCTCAGAGCTTTGGATGATGCCGAGGGCGACGCCACTCTCTCTCCCGTCCCTTCCTACCACGTCTGTGGTTGCGGCTCCTGCCCCCAGTGTCCTCCTGCACTGCCTTTCCTGCATTCTCTCTGCCTCCACCTGCTCCCGAGCCTAGAAAGGGCAAGCAGTGGCCCACGTACCCTCAGCCACGATGCGGCAGGGGGAGGCTGCAACATTAGAAACACCTGACGCCGCCCTCCCGCGGGCCCGTCCTCCAGCCCGGGGCGCTGAACTTTCAAGTCCGTCAGGTTACAACACTGACATTTCTTTAGGAATACCAGCACGCACCAGCGTCGGTCTTCAGCTGTGCCCCGCTAGTTTGCTGATAAACACACGGCCTCCTTACTCTTCCAAGAAGAAGGAAACACTCAGTAGGGTATCTGGAACAGGAAGAGAGAAAAGCTCTCCATCACCTCTCCAGGGAACATAACACATTGGATTTACAAAAAAAATACAGAGACACCGAAAGGGCATCCCTGTAATGCTTCCGAAGGAGGGAGACCCAGAGAAAGCAAGCGGGTGTGAAGGGATAAATGAAAACCGGTACCTTGTACACGGCTCTGGTGCTTGTCCTCTGAAATCCGGCCCCAGGCCGTGGGCAGAGCTTGGATGTTTGCCAAGTCTCCCCACTGCACGGAGGACAGGAGGTATTTTCTCTTCAGGTAACTTCCTGGGAGTTAAGGACTGCTCAAAAAGACAATGACATGCGCTGAAGCGAAGACTACCCCGGGGAGAGCCGCGAGAAGCTGGACGAGTAAGAGGGGAGCCATCTCCACACGCGCCACAAGGGGCTGCCGGAGTCCCCACACAGTGACCTACGACAGGGTTGATCCTACAAGTAGATGGAAAGGGGACCGAGCGTGGTGGCTGGACGTGCGCTCCCAGGAGCCGCCCGGCTGGAGGCAGCTGTAGGAAACTGAACATCGAGGCGAGAAACAAGAACAAAGGGCGGATCGGGAGTTCCTCAAATGAAACCGGAAACTGAAGCTAAAGGGTAGATGCGGGATTCAGGGAACAGTTATGAGCGGCGCCTGGGCGGCTCAGTCAATTAAGCGGCCGACTTTGCTTCAGGTCATGATCTCACGGTTCGTGGGTTCGAGCCCCGCGTCAGGCTCTGTGCTGACAGCTCAGCGCCTGGAGCCTGCTTCCGATTCTGTGTCTCCCTCTCTCTGCCCTCCCCTCCTCATACTCTCTCCCTCTCTCTCTCTCTCTCAAAAATAAACATTAAAAAAAAATGGAGAGAAAAGGTCCAGAACTCCAACGAACCGGTCTCCCTGCAGCTACCCTGGCTCCACACCAGCCCGAGTCTCTCCTCCGAACTCAGCCCGGGCGATTCTGCGACAGACACAGGCTGATGATGTCACTCTTCTTCCCAAAACCTTCTAACAGCTTTTCGCCTCACTCAAAGCAAAAGCCAAAATCCTCTGAGAGACCTCCAAGGCCCTACGAGGTCCGGCTCCATCGCTCTGACCGTGTTGCCTGTTGGGCCCCCGTCCTCCTCCGCGCCGGCCCTGCTCCTGCTGGCTTCCGCACTAC
Source organism: Paguma larvata (assembly GCA_030068075.1). Lineage (NCBI taxonomy): Eukaryota > Metazoa > Chordata > Mammalia > Carnivora > Viverridae > Paguma > Paguma larvata. The sequence continues at coordinate 28,388,141 of CM057833.1, forward strand.
TTCGTGACCAGGTCAGGCCTGCTCTCCCCTCAGGGCCTTTGCACTTGCTGCTTCTTCTCCCTGGGACACGCGTCCCCCCAAAATCACACGGCTCTCTCTTTCACCCTCATTAGGTCTCTTCTCAAATGCCACTATGCCAGCGAGCCCTCTCCTGCCCACCCGATTGCAGGTCACGACTCCACACTCACCCCTCACTTGCCCTGCTTTATTTTTCTCCAAGTTCAGAGACCAGAGAGAACTGACCCATCCTGTACAGCTGTACAATCTCAGGAAAACTGAAACCAGAGACTTCCCGAAGCAGCCCTGGACGCTGCAGGAGACCCGTGCAAAGGATACGAACTTCGATAGTGTCTCTCGATATCTTGCAACCATTCCAACATGTCGGCCACGGAAGGGCTCGCGGCGGAAGCCTGGAGGACACCATGGATGCCGATCATGTCCGCATGCCGCTCATAGATCTGAAGCACTCGCTCCACGTGGCTGCTGACGGTGTCACGCACCTTGAGGAGGGCGGTTCTGGGGGAAAAAAGTCTCCTACTATGAGAAAGGCCTAAGGCAGGGTTTCGGCCTCACATTTCGGCCTGGATGGTTCTTCGTGGTGGGGGGATGCCCTGTGTATTTTAGGAGGTTGAGCAGCGTCCTTGGCCTGTACCCGCTAGGTGACAGGAGCGAACCACGCCCCCACCCTCCCTGAGTTGTGATGATCGCTAATGTCTCCAGACAGTGCCACATGTCCCAATGGGAAAAACTACTCTGGGTGCACGCAGACTACCGTGGCTCTTAGGAAAGCTACCTGTTCTCGGTCACGTATAAAACTGGTCTGTCTTGCTCACTGCACACCCTGACCACCTAGAACACTGACCCCGGCGCACGCAATGACAAACGCTCGTTCAATGAATGAGTGAGCGGAACGGGGTTTTACGAAGGTTAAATGCAATAACGCATATAAGGTGCTTAGGAAAGTGCCCGCCTCCTGGTAAATATTTTTAGCATTCCTTCGGTGACTCCGAGGGACCCAGCCGCCAAGAAGGCGGCTACGACTTCCCAAAGGGCAAAGAATTCCCTGACCTAGAACTGGGGCTTTCAAAACGTGTGGCCTTGGCTCATGATTAAAAAACAGACCTAAAGTCACGGCCCACTACTCACACACGAATACGTTGAGAACTGAAATAAAAGTTCGCTACCTTAGAACATACGGCAGCGTAATTTAATCGACGGACTGTCTATCTCTTCTAACCGACTCGGACACTAAGCCTGCTTCAGTGCAGTATTCCGAGCACCCTGCACCTGGCAGCCCACAGAGGCTTCGTGAACGGGTTTTGTACAAATGAATACAAAGAAGGCCCCCTTCTCTGACCATTTCCTGGTGGTCTATGGCACCGACTGTCTACCCTGGAACCTTCTCTTGTTCTCGTCAAGGAAAGGCTTACGCGCCCTGCCCCTCATCTATCCTCAGTACTTGTAACTCTTAGAGGGGCTCCTGGTCGGCGTACTGAGAGGTCAGGGACGTGCTGCGCCCCGCACAGAAGCAACAACGCACAGCGGACCGGAGTAGCGGCTGAGCGCTCTGGCCTCGGTATCACGGCAACTTGAGTTCGAATCCCAGCTTTACCATTTAGGAGTTGTGCGACCATAGGCGATCTGACTGGGCCTCAGTTTCCTCACCAGCAAAATGGGAGTAAGCGGGGTTAAGTCAGAGATGCTGAAAAGACTTCATGGGATGATATTAGCGAACAACCCTTGACTCTAGCACCGATTCAGTTTCAAGGACAATTCCTCACTGCTTTTTACAAAAGGAAACGAGAGAGGAGGGCTCGTAAGCTTTCTCCATTGCCTTTCTCTTCTGCTTTTGTAACTTCTGCCAAGCCCGCCACGGCCCTGCCTATGTAGCAACGGAAACGCCACAAAATGACTTTCTGACAAGAGGTCCCATTGCGACAAATTGGGGGGAAGCTTGGAAGGAGGGCAAGGTTGAACAGAGATGGGAAGGTCGAGACCCCTCCAAATACCAGGCTCAGGGGGAAAACGCTCCTCTGACCGATACTAGCTGCTTATTAAACACGCAGTGTTTCAATCTCTCCCCCAGGAAGGCGCGGCATTGAACTCTTACAGCTTCTCCTCTAACTTGTCCAAGAGAGTGTCGCCAGCCAACAGCTGCTTGCGCCTCAGCCGCTCCTTTAAGTCTGGGAAGGCCCGAAGGGCTGGCACGTCCTCAAACCGCAGATTCTGGGCCGCCTGCAGCTGCTCCGCCAGGTTGCCGAGGGACAGCAGGAGCGGCTGGCAGTCCCTCAGCGCGCTTTGCCACAGGCCCTGCTGCTCCTCCACCACCGGGAAGCACTGCTTCAGGGCCTCCTGTACCGCAAGCAAAGGTTGGCCTTGAGTCATCCTCTGCCGAGAACAAAAACGGAAAGAAAAGAACAAACACCGGCATTAGGACCTCACGTCGGCGGGGGAAGTACCCGGGCCAGGAGTGACTGTCGCGTTCAAGTGAGGTCCAGCTAAGCCAGGGTCTCCTCGCGGAGGGTTGTCCATCCCTTCCGCGAGAAGCGGTCTTACCTTCAGAGGGGCTCGCGGAGGCCGGGCCCTTGTTTCCCACCTGCGGACGGGTCCCCTCACTACCTCTCGGAGGAGGTTCGTCGAGGGCAGTCCCCGCGGTTTCAGACTGCGGATTCTGCGGGCCCAAGGGCTGTCTCCAAACCCGTGCTTCCGGAGCCGGAATCCTGTCTCCTTTCCTTGAAGCTGCCTGTCGCTTTCCCTAAAACCAGCGGGAAAATGGAAAGCTCACACCATCAAACTTTGCGGACCCGCCAGGGAAGCCACCAAACGCCCGCAGTCTCTCTGCGCATGCCCCAGCGCTGCTGCCGCGTCGCGAACCTATGGCGTAGACCGCAATGCCTTCTGGGTGTTGTAGTCCTACCTGTGGACGGGCGGCCTGGTCGCGGAGCTTCCTTGTGATTGGATGTTGTGAGACCCATCTAAGACGGCGGCTTCCCATTCGTCAGCCTGTGGCAGTTTGAATTTGGTGGCGGTGGCCGCACGTCCGGTTAGCCACGGAGCCGCTCCCTCCGCTCAGCTGCAACAGGGAGATTTTTCTCAGCCCATATCGCGACCCGCAGGTACGTGCCTCACGACTCCTTTATGCTCGGGCCTCCAAGGGCAGGGCCCCCTACCAGCCCCGTGGGGCGCCCTTCCGCCTTTTCCCGCCCCTTCACGGCCCCCTTACTCTCCCTCCCCGATCTCGGCCGCTGACCCCCAGTGGCTGCATCCCCCGTTCCTCGCAGCCTCCACCAGAGCGCCATGGCTCCGGCTAGGAAGGGCGGCAGTCGGGGCGCCAAGACCAACTCGTTACGGAGCCGGAAGCTCGCCTCCTTTCTTAGAGACTTCGACCGTGAAGGTAAGGGGCGGAGCCCGGGTGGTCGCCGCTACCCCGGGGCGATCGCGGGGGCCCGGCTGGCTTGGGGTGCGGGCAGCACGGGTTCCGGGCCGCGTTCGTGACCCGTGTTCTGTCGGCTCTGCCCTCTCGCAGTGCAAGTACGATCCAAGCAGATTCAGTCAGACAGGCAGAACCTCCTCAAGGAAATGGATAACCTGTACAACATCGAGATCCTGCGGCTCCCCAAGGTGCTGCGCGAGATGAACTGGCTCGACTACTTTGGTAAGAGCTGCGGGTTTCCGCAGGCCTCGCCCGGGGCGCCTCTGTGGTCATTGGAGTGAGGTCTTCCCCGATCGCTTTAGGAAATCGCAGTCCTTCGGCTCCCCGCCCCACCCCCCCAGCCCCATCTCCCCTCCCTGCTTTATGTTCCTGCCTAGTACTTCACATCATCTACCCCCGCAGGTAGGCGGACGTCCGCTCTAGAGGACCGGATAGTAAACATTTCAGGCTTTCTGGGCCAGAGGGTTCTCTATCGCAGCTACTCAACTCAAGCTGTTCCGGTTCCGAAACAGCGGTAATGACTGGGCATGTGTGTGTTCCCGTAAAACGTATTTAGGGACACACCGAAATGTGAATCTTGCCTGAATTTCCTGTGTCCCAGAACACTCGCTTTTCTAAAATATTTTATCCAATCATCTAAAACTGAATAAATGAATAATTTGGTTGGTTACCAGAGCTCCGAGGGGTGGATAACCTCAAGCGGTTCCTTCCATATCTTGTGGAAACTGTCAGTGTAAAACAGTGAGCAAATCCAATTGTGAAGCACTTGCACTAGAGTTTTTCTGCCCAGAGGAGAATCACAGCCTGTTCCCTGTCTTGTGAAAATGTCCAAGGAAATGCACGAGGCGGTCCTTTCTGCCGGGACACCCGTACTGTTCCTATTTTCCTTATTCTCACCCGCTGCGTAGCCTCCTTCCTGACGAGAAATGTACGTTCTGTTCAAACGGTAGATACTTAACGACCCTTTGACTTGCCCTTTTATTCGTTTGCTCGTGTCTACACACATTCACGGAGCTTGTCTCCGTCACAATGCCAGGTGCTGAAAATGCTTTGGGAAATAAAGCAGACTTTGTCCCCCACCCTCAGGAGCTTACGAGTTAGCAGAGGGGGATCATTCTTTAAAACGCAGCTGTGACTATGTAATTGTAAGGACCACAAAAGAGAGAGAGTAGTGGTCAGTGGGCACATTTAGAGAGTGCTTCCGGTGCAGGCAGGCATTGTACTGAGTGCCTTACATGTGTTCACAAATTTTATCTTCGTAACAAATGTATTAATTGTTAATATCGCTCCTGTTTTATAGATGACACAATTAAGGCAAAGCCATGTTGGTTACTTTATTCAAGAGCTCATAAGCTAGCTAGTAGCAGAGTGTATTTAACCCAGGCATTCGGGTTCAAAGCCTGAATTCTCTTCTTTTGTCTGTTAAAAAAAATTTTTTTTAATGTTTATTCAAGTGTTTGAGGGGGAGGGACAGAGTGCGAGCAGGGGAGAGGCAGAGAGAGAGGGAGACACAGAATCCGAAGCAGGCTTCAGGCTCCGAGCTGTCAGCACAGAGCCTGACGCCGGGCTCAAACTCGAGAACCGTGAGATCATGACCTGAGCTGAAGTCTGGACACTTAACTGACCCGCTGAGCCACCCAGGGGCCCCAGGGGCCTCCAAAGCGTGAATTCTTAACAGTTCCATAAGACACTATGGAAGTTTCTAGAAGGAGGATCACCTCTACTTTATTCTGCATCTAAATCTTGCACAGACCTCTTCATTCAACATACATTGGCTACATACTCACTCTATGCCATATTTTTTGCCAGAAACTGTCGTCAAGGAATTCAGTTCAAGGCAAGGCGTACACTTAAACAGCTCTGAGTAGTTGGGTATGATAAGAATGAGCAACTACCTCAGCACTTTACAGCAATCTGTTGTGATCGGAAAATAAACAGGGTTTTGGATTTGAACTGAGTTATGAAAGGCGAATTAGAAATAGGTCACGTGCAGCAGAGATTTCTGGTCAAGGAAATAGGACTGAGTCACGAGAGACTGAGGCACATTTGGGAAGTCAGGACTTGGGTGCGGTGGAACCTGGAAGATGTTAAGAGGGGGCCAGTCTAACGGGGAGAAAAATTAAACTGGATCGTGAGTGTCCTTGACCGTTGAACCCAGGCTTCTGAGCTGGTCCAGTTTTAGACAGATAACTGGTTAGATCAGGGAAGATGGCTTGTCACTGAAATCTGATAGTAACTACATAAAATGTTCTTTTTAAAGCCCTCGGAGGAAACAAGCAGGCCCTGGAAGAGGCGGCAACAGTAAGTGACCCGTCCTGTTTTGGAACCGTGGTTAGTTTTTACGTTTAATCCAGTCGCAAAATCCAGCAGTGGGTGCTTACCATGGAAGCGGCCATACAGGGGCTCTGTTTTGTTTGTGTCACCCGAAAAATCGTGGTTATCACATGTGGAGTCCATGAGGCCCAGAGAGTTTCAAGCGCTACAAAAGGAGGCCGCTCTGTTGTTGGCAGCTCTGTCCTGACCTCTGCGGGCAAAGCAGAAGCCTCAACCCCACGTTCCTAGAGGCCCCCGGGCCAGTACCTAACGGCCTGGCCTGCTAGGTGTCGAAGAGACTGTTGCTCTATCACGTCCCACCGTGAAAGCCATGCTGTGACTCGGGACTCACGACTGAAGGCAGGAAGACGGGGAAGCAAAATAGTTGAGAGCTTGGGTCTGTACTGTCTCGCACCATAGCCAGCAGCCACAGGTAGCTAGTTGAATCGATTAAAATTAATAAAATGAAAACTTCAGTCCCTCGGACGCACTAGTCACATTTCAGATGGTCAGTAGCCACGTGTGACTAGTGGCTCCGTATCGGCAGCTCAGAAATAGAGCATTTCTATCCTCGCAGAAAGTTCTCTCGTACAGCGCCTGGGAACGGGTCTGTCCGGGGGCCTCACAGAGACTCCGGGCACTCTAAAATCATACATAAACAACGCGCGTCTATATGTGCGTTTGCAGTGTTTCTGGGGAGAATGTTGACTATCATCTTCATCGGATTTACAGAGCGAACCCAAAAAGCTGTATCCTTCTGTGCTCTGATCAGAATCCCCTGGGTTCGAAAGGACTTGACCATAAAGGGTGCGTAGTGGCAGGGATAGCGGATCTCCACCGGCCTCGGAAGTTCAAGGTGTTTCAGAGCCAGTTATTCAATCAGGAAACAGCGGGTTAGAGAGTTCAGGGGCGAATATTACAGGGGAGGAGTGGAGATCACTGAAAAATCCAATCAAGAGCGAGGAAAATGTTCTCAGTCCTGGCTTTCTCTTTCTTTGTAATATGTGCCCCCCCCTCTGCACCCCCAGATCTAATGCATCAAAAGACTTAGCTCTGAGACGAATTACACTCGTTAGCTAACGCATCACCTTTTTAGTTCATCAGACATACAGAGCTTCTAATCAGAGAGCTTCTAATGTTATATGTGATAGCCAGCGTCATCATACCGAGTCGAGAGCATTGTAGCCTTAGCTTATATGATTTGAAGAAATGATACTTTGGTACAAAAGTTCATAATTATTAGCTATGTGGGGGGGGTCTCCTGAGACTATTTCCAGGAAGACCCACAGGGCTCGGCATATAGTCATACTCATGGCTAGGATTTATTCTAGTGAAGGATACAAAGCGAAATCAACCAAGGGCAAAGGTACAAGGGCCAGCGTCCAGAGGAAACCAGGCGCCAGCTCTCAAGGGGTCCTCTCCCAGTGGAGTCACGTGGGACACCTTAATTTAACACACGTGACATGTCTGCCAGAAAAGCGTATTAGAGACCCTATGCCCAGAATTTTTATTTTATTGGGGGCTGTCACATAGCCATCTTCTGCCTAGCACATACCCAAATTCCAGACTTCCAGAAGGACAGCAGGTATGCGACGTAAGTCATGCTGTGTGTATAAAGCTTAGGCCCAGAGAGCCATTCTTACTGGGGCATGGTGGGAACCCTGAAATCCAAGTTCCCATGCAGGCCACCAGCCAGCCATGCGAACAGGCCTTCTATGGGTGTCGGTCTTAGGCCCGTGAAGTCTCTGCATGGTAAGTGATCCGCAGCCTGCCACCACTGATCGCTTCATAACATGCCAGTTGTTTCCAGAGATGGCACACAGCTGGCCACTACTTTCGATTCCATTAACCATTTCAGACATCGCTAATCCCCTACAGTGCTGTTTCTTGCTAAGATCAGACAGCCTCAGAATCCTTCTTTGAGCACTCCACAGAGTCGCCCCCAATCTGGAGATGAAGCCAGTGTCATTCCTAGTCTGTGACAACTCTTCCGACATTTACACGGGCCCCACGAGGAAAGGCATAGGATCCTGCCTGCTCGTGGCTGTTCTCATTCTTACAGGTGGTCACCACCGGGAACACTGAATTAGAATGACGGTGCCTGGAAGGCTTTTTGAAGGGCGCAGGAGTACATCAGAAAACTTTCTCAACCCTCTAGATTTTAAAAAAGCAAGAGAGAGAGAGAGAGAGAGAGAGAATAATACAGCACTAACTGTAGAGAATGTGAACCATTAGAATCTTGTATTGTTCACCAATAGGATGTGTGACCTCTTTGGAGATGATTTGGCATAATATCCAGGCTGAACATTTGTGTACCCACAATCCTCCAGGGCCCTAGCCCTGAGTATAGAGCCAAGAGAAAATTTGAACCCGTGCATCAGACACACGTAGAAGGTAGTTCAGAGTAGCAGTGCTGGTAATAGCAAAAGACCGTCGACGAGAGATTGGACAAATTCATTTTGGTAGAGTCACACAGTGGGCTATTACCTGGCAGTGAAAACTAACTACAACTACAAATAGTAGTCAAAAATGAAACCAAATGAAATATTGTTTCAGCACATAGACATCTGTAAAAACGTACACGCTCTTTCTCTTAAGCAAATGAAATGATAGTGGTTACCTCTGGGGAATGACAGTTAGGAGACTGGTCATCTCTGAGGGGAGACAAGGATGTCGAACAGGACAGAATACAGAGCTGGAAGCAAGGTACCGGCAGCGTTTTAGGTCTTGGGCTGTTTGGTGCATTTATGGGAGTTCACCGTATCATGTTATAATTAGTACGTAACGGCCTTTTGTATGTATCAAATGATATGTTTTTTTTAATTGTTTCGAGTCTTAAAATACTCCTCGCATTTCATGGAGTATGCCTGGTGTTTTCCGGCTGTGTTTGTCACAGGCTGACCTGGACATCACGGAAATAAACAAACTGACAGCAGAAGCTATTCAGACACCCTTGAAATCTGCCAAAAGTGAGTACTTTTCAGAACCCTTTGTTGAACTGAGAGAGAGGAGGCCCGGGGGGTCGGCTGGCTGCTCCGAGAGGCCTCGGGTGGGGCCTCTTCCCGCTAATGCCCGGTCCCAGGTCTTGTAAATCCGATAACATGATTTCAGCCACCGCATTGAGCTAACCGTGTGCAGGACCGACAGGGAGCAGACTCCCAGCGACATGGGAGCGAGAGTGAGAGCGGGAGGAGGGGGAAAGCTGCGTGGGGAGTGGGGCCGCCTGCTGGCCCCCCCAGTTGCAGAGGTTAGGGGGACCGAGAGGCCTTACAGGACATGGTAAGGCCAGCTGGGGAGCTCCCGTGTGACCAGAAGGATTCAGAGAATTGCAGCAGGACCGGCGTCCCATTGCGTCATCCCACGTTCCTGGATTCAGGGACCTGCTGCATGAAATCCTCTCACAGGCACGCCCCACGCCTGGAGGGAGCGGGTTTGGGAAGGCAGGCTGTAGTCAGTGAGCAGGCACTCAGGACACATCGGGCTCCGTTGTGGATTTTTCCGTCGCCGTGATTAAACTTTCATAGCTCGGTACATCCAAATCTCGTGAGGACAGGCCTGACCCGTGGCCTGGATTTTGGGGCTGCCCACCAGCGCGCTTCCCCACCGGGTAGGGCCAGAAACACCGTCCGGTTCTTAGGCCATCTTGCTTTCCATCAGAATGGCCCTGGGGCATGTGGGGGCGGGCAGGGGGGTGGGGCAGGAGATTTTCACTTTGCTGATGTCCCATCCCAGCGCTGCCTCGGTGAGGTTATGGAATAATTGGACTGGGGTGTCCCCAGAGTCCCTCAGCTGCACATTTATAATCTGCTGGGCCACTTCGGGTTGTCTCTGCACTTAGGTAATACCAGTTTCTCTTCTGAGTTCCACCAGTGTGGCTCACGTGGTTAGGGGGACCGGTCTTCTGATTTCACCCCTGGGAGCCGAGCACACCAGGACCGATGTCATCCAACAGTAAAGATTGTTTTTGTGCCCCCTTGACCACTGGACTTTAACTACATTGTGCTACTCCCCTCCCCCCCAAAAAAGAAGATAAATATATTCTTGAATGTGTCACAAAATAAAAAGCTGTCCAGTCTCATCCCCCGCCCCTCATGGTCAGATGCGTGAATTTTCTCTGTGGAATGCCTGCTCAGGACCGTCGGGCTCGTGGTTGTACGTATTTAGCAGTGACACGTTACTTTCATCGCTAAGCAGCTGCGATGCTTAGAAAGTTTTTTCTGATCTATGTAGGTAATAATATTTTTGCGTAATAAACAATACTTCTGACATGTGCCCCGTACCATCCGAAAGGCTTTTACAGTGATTCATTCCACAGACTCTTAGTAAACACAGACACTGTAAGTACAGGCACAATTCTGGGGTTTGGGGATACGGGGGCAGAGGTAACCAGGACCCTGCTCTTGGGGAGCACATTCCAGGCCTCATAATACCCCTGTGAAGTGACTACTCCCTTTTCTAGATGAGGAAACTGAGGCACCACACTAAAAGCCTCACGACCCGGTTAGTGCTAAGACCAGGTCTCGACCTCAAGTCCGGCTGACCCCAGCATCCACGCTCTTATTACAATGCTGGGCTTCATGTGGGCTTTTTTAACCATTCTGGTTAGATTCCTCTGTCTAAACCTTCTTTTTAAAGAAAGTCATCTTGTTTATATTCAAAGTCTTTTCCTTAATTACAGCCTATGCTTGCATAAGTTTCATTTCCGGTAAGAAACACGAATGCATGAAAGTTTATTCCCATGAGAAATATCACTTTGTTAAAACTGTTTCTTACAGCACGAAAGGTAATAAAAGTGGATGAAATGATAGTGGAAGAGGAAGAAGAAGAAAATAAGAATCTTCAAACTGCAAGGGTAAGGAGGCACTCAGGCTTGAGGCTGGGAGAGGGCAGGAGACGGACACGTAACATCCTGTTACTCCCCACCCCCACCCGCCAGAGTTCCCAGTTCCGTAGAGAAGAACCCACTTAAACGGCCGAAAACAAAAGCAATCATAGATGGGTGTATAAAGTACGTAGAACATAGAAGAGGAAGCTATCAAAGCTATTACCTCCCCGGTTAGGATACACCAGGCCTTTAAAGGTGAGGAGATTTCACTAGCTGGGAAGGGAAGGGAAGGCCAGGAGGAGATAGGGGAGTTCCATTAAAGGAAGAGGAAGCAGTTCGGCATAGCAAGGATGTAAGCTGTGAGGGTGCCTGCATACAGGAGGGCCAGACCGTGAATTGCCTTGTGTGCCAGGCTCGGAAGTTTCCATTTCAGTAGGTCGGTCACAGTGAGCGACGTCACCAGATTGGTATTTCAGAACCATATTCAGGGTAAGTGGGAGGAAAAACTGGAGACAAGGAAATCGGTTGGGAGGCTATTGTAATTCTTAAACCGAGGCACCGAGCCTATAAAAAGAGAAGGATGGTTTTGACATATGTTTTAAAAGGGAGAATGAGCTTGGTGGAGGAAGGGAGGGAGCAGGGCTGCCCAAATGGCTTCTGGCTCAGGCAGCCATCAGTGGAAGGTGGGACGTGGGCCACCGTCCCAGTTTTCGGACCCGTCGGGTGTTCCGTACTTGTCCGAGATTTCAGCCCGGAGCTCGGGGAGCAGTAGGAAGTTGAGAAGCACACTGTCTCCCACTGTGGGCGTCAATGAGGTGGTGCAGGGAGGGCACGGAGAGGAGGCTGAGGACGGGCGCTTGGGAGGGAGGCTAGGAAGAGGACCTCATGAGGCAGCTTGCACGGGGACAGCCAGAGAAGCAGGGAAGGCAGGGTGGAGACCGGCGTGGAGACAACTGTCAGAAGGTGAGAAGCGATCCTTGTCAGGTGCCCCTGAGGACTGCGGAGGGGCGAGGACTGCCGAGGCTTCCTTAGATTGGGCACCTGGGCTGGCCTGAGTGCCCTTCACAGCAGTACTTAATGGGAGAGTGACGGGGGTGGGGTGGAGAGGGGGCAAGCCAGGCTGCAGTCAGTTCAAAAGAGATTTCCCTTTAATCTTGGTCAAAACCCTCTGCTTTGAAGACCCAGGCAGTAGAAGTCCTCAGTCGGTCAGTTCTGTTCTGTATGACTCAAGGCAGCTTAATTCTGGGAGATAGACCTTCTATTCGGTGTTAGTTTCCTTTTCCAGAGCTGGTTCCCCCTCCCCTTTCTTACCCTCCCTTACCTTTCCCCCTTTGGGACCTTTTTATAATCAAAGTTTCATTTGATTGTGAATCCAGGTCAAAAGGTGTCCTCCGTCCAAGAAGAGAACCCAGTCCGTACAAGGAAAAGGCAAAAGCAAAAGGTAATGGGTTTTCCAGACTTGATGGTGTGTTTTGGTTTTACTGGGGAGACCCACCCACCCAGCGTGGCAGAAATCGGGGGTGACGGGGCTCTTGCGGCTTGTGCTCGAGTGGAGCTTGAGTCCCCAAGCTGGAGGGGCCTCTCGAATTGACCCGACCCGGCACATTCTCCAGTTCCGCCCACGGTCTCTGTCCTCCCCCACTTTGTGGGTGTGTTTGTTTTCATGCCTCTTGTGAGGCGGAGTGAGGACCGGAAACCCATCAGAGGGACCGCACGTCCTTCCTGTTCATCTGCCTGACAGCCCACGGCCGGTCACAGAGTGGCCGTCATCCACCTCTAGTTATTTATTGAAATGTTCCTCTGGTTCTAGTAAGTAAAGAATCGGCGTGAACTTGAACTGATGATGCCAGGCCCTGCTAAAGCGTTTGGGAGTGGAGCGTGGGGGCTGCATCTCCAGAAGCTTAGAAAGCAGTGGCCGGGGTGTGTCCGTGTGAAGGAGCGGACTCCCCGCCTCTCTCTCTGAGCAGTGGCTGCCCAGCAGGAGGACAGGAGCCTCAGCCGAGGGGCCTGCAGGGTGTTGAGAGGGGGCCTCCTTCCTCCTGTTCTGTTAGCCCGACTGAGAAGTCGGGTTCTGGAAGCCGGCTGCTCGGCTCCAGAGCGCCAGCTCCGCCCTAGTTGGCTGTGCGATCTCGGCCAGGTTGTGGGAGTCAGCGGGCTGGAGTCTCTGCATCCGGAAGCGAGGAAAACCGCCGTGTTTCCCGGGCTGTCGGGGGAGCGTCACGAACTAGCACGTGTGAGGTGCCCGGGACAGTACCCGACGTGATCGGTGCCCTCCGCCTGTGACCTGCCACGCTGCTCCTGTCACTGCGCCCCTCACGGCCACTTCTTCCCTGCAGGTCCAGCCACTGTAACACCGTCACCCCAGCCGTGGGCCGGCTGGAGTTGTCCATGGTGAAACCAACTCCAGGCTTGACACCCAGGTTTGACTCGAGGTGAGTGACGGGAGCAGTGCCTGCATCGGGGCGGGAGCCCGCCGGTTAGCATCAGTCAGCAAAGAAGGGTGCGCGAGAAAACACCCGACCCCTCGGCCTGGCAGAGCGCTCTCGGAGGAGGGCAACCGCCTGGGCTTCCCAGTGTTTGCCTCTCCCCCGAGTGCAGGCTCATCTGATTTCAGCGACAGAATGAGTCTGTTCGGCGAGAGGGAGGAGAACATTCTGCCTCTGGTGACTAGGAGGCCGCTAGTGATTCTGGGTCTTTTCTGATTCTGACCAACAACGGTATTTTTTAAAAATGGGCCGGTGCTCTCCTGTACCCTCAGTAAGAGTGAAAACGGACACCACGTTACGTCAGGAGGCCAGCCTACCCCAGGCTAGGCTGTAGGCCAGCCTCTGCCAGCAGGCCACTCAACGGGACAGGAAGTGCCGTCTCGCCATTAAAGTGGGTCTGCCTGCGTCCCCGGAACAGCTTCGTGACCACGGGCGTCTCGGGCACATAGCAGAACAGCGCGTCCTGGATGATCCCACTTGTTTTCGTATACACAGAACGTTTCTGGAAGGCTTAAGGAATTGAGAGCAGGGATCTCTGGGGTGAAGAGAGGGAGGGAGGCTTCCACTTTTAATTCCCACTCTCGAACTGGTTGTCGCGTGAGCATATAGCAGAGGACATTTAGAGAAAAAACGGGAAGCAGAATTTTCACTCTCGAGAAAGTTAGTTTGAGAAGTCACGTGATGATACAATCTCTGGATCCTCCTTTTCCGACCCCGGAAAACTCCTCTCGATGGAAGCACTTGGCCACTCTTGGAAATGCGTTCCCTGTGGTTTATTTCTGGCCTCGTGGATGGATGCATGACTGGCATCCATACAGAGCTTTGGCCCTGAGATTTCCGTGGACGAGAACTGACTTTGGCTAGCTGTATGTTTGATAATTACAACCTCCCTTCTCCAGCTGTGTTTAGTCATTACCGTTTAAAAAGACTTTTCTTCCCCCCTAAATTTAGAACTTGCCTTCTTAGAAATGTGGGATTTGAAAACTACAGCTTGAGGCCAGATGGGGGGCTGGAAGGGCTCACGGCGCCTCATGTCAGCCGATCTGCCGAGCCATCCTGACGGAGCTCTTCCCGCTTTGCAGGGTCTTCAAGACCCCGGGCCTGCGCACTCCAGCAGCCAGAGAGCGGATTTACAACGTCTCCGTGAACGGCAGCCCTCTCGCCGACAGCAAAGAGATCTTCCTCACGGTGCCGGTGGGCGGGGGAGAGGTGAGCGTCTCCGAGCGGGGCCGGGCCGCCCCGCGGCTCACTCCGCGTTTCTGTCCGGGGCCCGTCCCCCGCTTCCCACCCCCACAGTCCGCGGGGGTGACACGTTTCTGCGAGACTCAGAACCCAGTTCTCGCCCAGGTTAGAGGCCCTGGCTGGGATCCCGGCCCGGCCCCGTGTTCCATTTGCTCTGCTCTCATTCGCCCACCTGCTGTGGCATGCCCGGGGCGTAGAAGGCCTTCTCGAGAAGGCGTTCAGTAGTCAAGATAGGCTCGCCATCAACAAAGGATTATGTGGTGTGTGCAGCCCGGGAGATATCAAAGGGAAGGCACCGTCAGCAGATGCGCTTAGTCCCGAGGGGAGCAGCAGCTGTGTCTTCCACTCTGGAGAACTTTGAGGGCTTCTGAAGCAGGCCGAGCCCAGTTTCTCTGGGCTGAGTAGAGCAAGTTGCCAACCTCAGCCCCTGGACGGAAGGAAGGTGTAGCTCCCAGGTGTCTGCAGGGCGTTTCTAAGCTAAAGTACGTGCCCTTCATCCCCCCGGTGATCAAGCCAAGGTCCGGTGATAAGTCATCGTCTCCTCGGGCCAAACGCCCCCCGCCCCGCCCCGCCAACTACCTTGCCCCTCCCCCCAGCCCCCACCAAGTGCGCGATATCAGGGGGACCCCTGGGGCACACTGGGACACTGGGTGGAGGGCCTGCCCTGGGGGACGTGGAAATTGAACCCCTTCTGCCCTCCACGCAGAGCATGCGGCTCCTGGCCAGTGACTTGCAGAGGGTGGACCTCGCCCAGCTGGACCCGGAGGCCTTGGGAAACATTAAGAAGCTCTCGGTGAGTCCCGTGACCCCCCGCACACCAGACGCCTGCGGCAGCTGCCCTGGTTTAGCTCCCCTTGGGACCGTCTTTGGGGGCTGGGCTCCATATTTAGCAGCGCGTTGTCCTCTTCCCCCCAGGGGACTGTAACCGTGAGCCTCCTTCCCTAGCTGCAATTCTGTCCCTAAATCGATGCTGACCTTCAGTCCACCCCAGAGCGCCTGCCACAGACACTCCACAACAGACTCAAAATTCTGCCTCATTCAGGCCGTTGCTCAGTATGTGAGGGCTCCATCGACGGCCGGGAACGGCAGCTTCCTGCGGGGAGGGAGGAGCTGGTTCCAAGGAGTCCCAGGGAATCAGAAAACGCTGACCACCAGGCCTCCAGAGCGGTGGGACCTCCCCCCTTGACAGGAGTTTATGGTGGTGCGCCCGCTCCTGCGGCACCTCTGTCTCTGAGGCCCACGCGCATTTCTCTGGCGTTGCCTCACCCCTCCCTCGGCAGATACCGTCCCCACGGGGCTCTCGGTTCCGGGTTCTGTCCTCCTTCAGTAGTGGCTTGCGTGTGGCTTCGGGCAGCCGCACTCCTAACTCTGACTTCACCGCTCTAACGCCAGGCGCGGACTGTCCGGCTTCTGGTCTCCGCTTACGTTCTCGGGAGGGAAATTCGGTTGGCTCGGCTTTGGTCAGATGGGCCTCCGTGGTCTGGTCAGCATGGTCTCTGGTGGTGGATGGGAGCACTTGCTGCAAACATGACTGCCCGAGGCGCCCCCCGCCCCTCCTGGGGGGGTCTGTGAAGGGCACCTCCAGGGAGGGGGCAAGGGCGGAGCTGCTTTGCCAGCGCCGTCCTGTGGGACGTGGGCCCAGTGCTGGGCTCCCACACTTCCCCGTCCCCCTAAATCTGGTGCCATCCGTCCCCTAGCTGCGCCTACAGCACTTCTGTCTCATCCGAGGCCTTGTTTTACTGCTTCGTTCAGATGAGAAATGGAGATCCAGGACAGTTAATTCACTCGTTTGTGATAGAAGTAGAGAATGGGGGGCTGGGATTCACTCAGACCTGCGGACCCCAAACCCAGTGCCGCCCGAGGAGACTCTGAAGTGGCGAGCAGGCGGGCGGGGCCGGCGAGTGCCACGTCCTCTCAACGACCTGCCTCCTTTCCTTTGTAGAGCCGCCTGGCCCAGATCTGCGGCAGCATACGGACTCACAAATGAGGCCGCGGTCTCGAGAAGCCGAACTGTGACAGGATGGACCTTCAGTAGGCACTTCCGGGGCCTGAAGAGACTTCTTCCCTTCAGGCTTTTGTTTGTTTGGGTGTGAAGTTCCAGAGCAGGGAGTGGTGTTCCTCTGGGAGAATCTGGGAAGCGGGGAGACACCCTGCTCCCCCATCGGTTAGATAAATCTTTGCTCTTCACACCTCCCAACCCAACTGCCTGCCGCATCCGTGCAGTCGAAACTTCCTGTCACTCTCCTGGCAGAATGCTCCTTCCTGCTCTGAGCTGCCGCCTTCTGCCTCCTGTAACCCAGCATCCTCTCTGCCCCGCCCCTACTCCCGTGGAGGGGGCGTGAAAGAAGCTCATGTTCCCGCGAGGACCGCCTGCTCCCCCTCGCCGGAGAGCCCTCCGCTCGAGGCTGGAAATTTTAAGCTCAGAGAAGCATGAGCTCTGGGCCACGGGAGGACAGATCCGGAAAGCTGGGAGGAGCTATGCAGAGGGGGACAGGAGAGCAGGACGGGACGTGTCCGGGCGGTGACCGCAGCAGGGCACATCTCTCCCCGGCCCCCACCCCCTGCTTTCTCCTGTGGTGGATGCTAAAGGGGGCTTCAGGTTCTCTACCCGCTGTGCCCGTAGGCTTTTCCAAGCTGACTTGGGGAACCGTGTTTTGTATCCATCCCTTTACTGAAGACCAAAAACTGGTTTGGAGGCGGCTTCCGTGTCTGGCTCCTCTACCTCTCTAGCTGGTAGGAATTTGGAGAAGAGAATTCTAGGGCTTAGCTTAGTCCAGGGTTTTTATGGGACCGGCTGCAGACGAACTGTCTCTAAGCTCTCTGTAGTCCGCAGACCTTGCAGGGACCGCCTCCTTTTATGGGGTTCGCTGGGGGCAGGTGTGACTTGCCTGGTGCCCTCATGTTTAGCCTGTGCCCCGGGCATTGATTAGTAACTCAGAGGCGGCACCAAGATCCCTGTGCTTCAGCCAGCACTTCCCCCCGCAGAATCATGCGATGTGGTCCAAAACTATGGGAACCCAGAGTGCCCTCCCCAGGCCCGAGGGCGCTGGGATCTCCCGTGTGGCTCTGGGTTCTCCCTGGTGTTAACTTTGCTATGTGACCCTCCTAGCGATCCGGTCCTGTTGCCGCTGTATTCCGTTTAAGTTGTTTTATTCTCCCTTTTCCTGAGACTTTTGTGCTTATCGTGTTCCTGAGTAATGGCATCTCTAAGCTGTTCGAATTCGAGCCGCTGAAAGGTACCTGTTTTCAATAAATTGTGGGTTTGTTTTTAATCAATATTCAACCTGCCTGGCATCTCCACGCTATGCGGCCCGGACTAGACACCGTTTGGGAGCTGAAGCTGTCGAGTGGGGGTCCTCAAACAGCTGCTTTCCTCAGTACTTCCGGCAGAAGCTGACGTCTGAAGAAGGGGCCTCACCCCAGCGCCTAGGGCATGGCTCACCCACCCCGAGCGGGTTTCCCCCAACATCTCTGTTCCACGAGCAAGAAATCGCCATCTGGGAGGACAACACCTAGGGGGTCCGGAGATTCCCTGTAGCGACAGAGCTCAGCAGCCAAGAACAAAGCAGGGCGCAGGCAATGAACGCGGCGCTCATGCTTCTCGCTTCCCAGAGTTCCAAGGCTCCGGCAGATCCGCCTTCCTAAAGTTCTTTCTACACTGAAAATGACCAACAGGGAACTAGCGGCAGAAGAGAAATATGGGTCGTTGGCGCAGTCGTCTAGCCCTGACGGTGACGGGGAAGGAGCCCGTGGTCGGTGGCAGCATTTGGAATAAAGGCGACTCGTTTCAAGTAGTTAAGGCACCAGACCTGAGGCTTCTACCTTTTCCTTCACCTGGCGTGGTGTCGAGAGGAGCCCGACATCAAGGAAGCACTGAGGACCCGGCATGCTCCACCCAGAGCCACCCTCACCCTGCTTGGTTCCACATGCACGGCTGCCTAAGTGAACCCAGCTGTAGGAAATGCGTGGTATGCAGCCGGTGCCTAACAGATGCCCGTCACGCGATAAAAGATGGAACAGTCCTTCATTCCATAGAAGGGCGGACTTGGAGGGTAATGACTTCCCCCACCCCAGGATTTAAAGCACAGGCTGAAATATCACAGGGCTGGGGTCTCGCAAAGGAAATTTAAATTAAAAAACAAATTTTTTTTAAGCTCACTGCCAGCCCGCACACCAGTCAGGGTCCACAGACACACTTGCATGGGATTTTGTTTCTTCAAGTTAGTTACTAACCACGTAAACCCGGTGAGATTTCACAAAAATGATTGCTAGCCTCCAAAACCTAGGATCGGGCAACACCGCCAGCAGGAGCTGGGAGCAGCTGTCCCTAGAGAACCGTCCTCCCGCTCAGAGCAGCCCCGGTGGCCCGATGACTGCCCTTTGTTACAGACCCCACCCCGGCAGGCAGTGGACTCTGTACCCTCTGCCGTGGGTATCAAGCAGAGGCACGCGGAACTGCTCTGGGTGAAGGGAGGTTGGGGCCCTGGGTCCCCCCCTTCAGGGCACCCGAAGCAGCTGCCAAGCGCCCCAGAGATCCGATAGACACTAGGTTCATCCTTCGCCCTGCAGGCCTCCTGATCTTTCCAGAAGCCCTATTTTGGGGTTTCTTGTCGAAAGAATTCCAACCTTATCACCTCACGTGAAGAGCTAGTTCTTGGGGTGTGAGTGATAGGACATCACCCAAGCAACCGTTACTCATGGTGTCGGACACACCCTGTAGCCCAAAGGAACGAAGGAGTTTGCGTGCAATGGAGAGCGACGGTATGTCTTAGCACCTACACGTGCGCGAGCTCCGCCGAGGGTTTTCCTTTCTGATTGCACCCACTGACAGTTACTGACCCTAAAGTTCGGCATGGCACGTGCTGAAGATTTTAATAGTAGACCATTCGTGAGGCTTCTGGAATGGGCGCTAGGAGAGGCATCCGAACTGGGGCCCACGTCGGGCTCTCCACTTAACGGGAGTCTGGAATCCAATCTGGCAAAAATGGCCAGATCCTTTACAGGCTGAGGCGTTTCCCCGGCCTCCTCTCTCCCCCGCGTGCATGCCTCACCTACTGGACAAGCCCCGTAGTCCCCCGCCCCCTCCCTGAGAGCTGCCGTCTGCACCGCCTGCCTCTACGCCTTGCCATCATCTAGCGTTTTCTGATCGTCAGATGACGGATGCGGTGGAGGACATAACACACCCTTGGCGCTGGGATGCCAGGGAGACCCCAGCTCCCCCCACCTGCAAATTCTCAGTGCACACGGTCACACGCAGCGTCCGAGAGCTGTCAGGGTGGAAACAGGACGCGCCAAGGATACACCCCTTCAATCAAAGGTCACGACCGTCTTCCTCACGCCCTGGCCGACGGTCAAGGATGTGTGTGGCGGGGAAGGGAGCGGACGGGGCAGGATGCTGTCTGTCTGGGAAGGGGTGTAATGTGTCTGGAACGGGGAAACGACTACCCACGAGACGCGGTCGGCATCGAGGTCATCTGTGAACTGAAACTTTCTGGCTCTTCTCTGCTGCCCGAGACCCCAGGGGGCCCGGCCACTCAAATGGGCCCAGGAGGCGCCCTGAGGAGACGGAAAGGTTTTTTTCTAGATACTGGCAGACGCCAGAGGCTAGATGGTGAGGGTGTCAAGAGACGTGAAGACAGGGCGTCGTACGGTGAGGAGTTGTCCTTGCGTCCTGAGCGGTGGGAAGGGGGTGACTGGAGTTGTGAACCCAGTCGGGGTTGATGCAGACAGTGAATGCACTATGTGGTTTCCCCTGGGCCCTCCTGCGCCTCCCCAGGGACTAGGGCAGGTAGAAGGTCACTAGACTCCCACACCACCTCGGATTTATCCCTAAGGCTATGTCTTTCATTCGTTTCCCTTAACCGACCCCCCCACCCATCAGGCAGCGAGGTCTTCACTTCCTCGTGTCTGCTACATAGCAGGCGCTGGGTTCGCCGAAGGAGCGAACGGCCTATCAAACCACCTCAGCAGCCTCGCTGCCCAGAGAGGCTCATTTCAATCCCCGACAGTAGATTGTACGTCTACCCCGTTGCCGTTCACCTTGCTAGTAAGGACACCTGGCGAACGCTTGCTGTGTGCCAGGCACTGTGTTAGGTGTCCGTGTGTTGGGTGTCGGTAGGGGTCCTCCGCTCCTCGGCTCCACGCCTCCTGAGGCCGACCGCAAGCAGAGCAGCCCTCCCAACGTCCCCAACCTACCCACGAACTCCTCCCCCTGGGGAAGAAGGGACTTACCCAGCGGAATCACCTGCTCGAATTGGTGCCACCTGGTTTGTCCCGCAGGCCTGCCTGCTCACGAGCCAGGAACACGCTGGCCTGCTCCCCCTCCTGCGGGAAGTCGGGTCGGGCAAAGGTGCCCATTCGAGGGAGGCTCGTGGCAGCCTGGTTCGGCCTGGGACCAGGTGGCTCAGATTCAGGGGGAGGCCCTCGGTCCCACGACACCGTCACTCATCTATCAAAGACGTACATTTTACGCATTGGAACATCTCTGAAATCGGGGCGCATCTCCCAAGCAGACGGCATGGCACAGTTGAGTCGGCTGTGAGGTTTCTTAGTGGTACGTCTCACACTCAGTGGCGTCTCTGATTCGAAGGAGCACGGGAAGCGACTTCCTCCACCGGCCTTACCAAGGAGCTGGCATCTTGCTGTCCATCTGTCCCAGGGCCTAGTGCTCGGCTGGTTCTGAGCACAGGAAGGCTGGAAAGGGGTGTCCTGTATTGCCATCCCCGCCACCCCAGCCCCAGCCTTGAGCACTTCCCATGGCCGGACTAAGCAAATAAATGAGACACCTTCTCCACACTGTGAACATGCACAGCCCGGCCCAGGGAGGGAAGAAGCACTAGCAAACTAGAAAGGGCAAGGGGTCACGTGGCACGTGTGTCTGTGTGTGTGTGTGTGTGTGTGTGTGTGTGCGCGCGCGCGCGCATGCGTGCACGTGCGCGCCTGCTCAAGTGGCACTCCAGCACTCGCCCGCGTCCCCGCTCCACCCTGGTCACTGTCTTACCCCACCCTCCCCCTTTGCAGCACACCCCAGGAGATTCCCAAACCCCACTCCTCGGCCCTCTCGCCTGGCTCCTGCCCCTCCACAATTAAGGGCTGAATTGTGTCTCCTCGAAATACACGTGTGGAAGTCCTAACCCCCGGTACCTGAGAAAGTGACTATTTGGAGACAGGGCCTTTCCAGCGGTCATCAACTTAAAATGGGGTCGCTGCGGTGGGCCAGCCCAGTACGTCTAAAATCTGGGTGTGGAAGGTGACGGGAGGACACGGGGAGAAGCCGGCCGTCTACCAGTCGAGCCGAGAGGCCTGCCACACGTCCGTCCCTAAGTCCTTGGGGAGAGCCAAGCCTGCCAACACCTCGACTCGGACTTCTGGCCCCCAGGACTGCGGGCCAGGAGCTCTGTCCTGCAAGCCCCCCTCTTGTGGCAGGTCACGCAGCCCCGGGGAACAGGCACAGCCGTGGGTGACATGCCCCCACCCCAGCCGCTGCCCCACCTTCTTCTCGAGAGGTGTCTCCGTATTTTGCATCCACCCTCACTGCTCCTTCATGGTGGCTGACTCCTTCCTGGCTTCTCCCCATCGCTCCCCTCAGGCCCTGTCTCCTGCTCTCCCTCCTGGTGTCAGCCTCACCCCAGGGCGCTCTCTCCTCCCCGTGCCACTCACGGAGGCTTCAACTTCGCCCCGCCCCCAGGAGCCAGGGCCCTCAAGCTCCGTCTCCAGCCCGCGTCTGTGCCAAGTTCTGGACCCAGCACCCACGATGTCCAGGGCATCTCCACCTGCACCTCCTGCAAGACCCCAAACACGTCCCAAACCTAGAGTGTCACTTCCCGCCTCCCCCACACACCCCTCACCCAACCTGCTCCCCTCCCCGTGATGGTCTACCTCAGAAAAGGGCACCGTACCCTGAGTGTCACCTCCTGGGGGGAAGCCTTCCTTGGTTTACTATTTCTGAGACCAGGCCACCCTCTCTAGACTGCGAGGACTTCCATGGCAGGGGCCGTTCAATTCCTTTCACGGACAGACCTCAGACGCACCCTCTGGAGACACCCCACGGGAGCCTGGGGGAGGGTGGAAACCCTCCCCACATAAGCTCTTGACAGTTCAGCAATTGTCACTGAAAGAGGTCCCATATCACAGACAAGTTTTTATTATTTCGTCCTGCATATAGAACCCAGGAAATATAAAAACATCTCCAGAATTAGTTGAAGGAACCACATCCCCAGCCAGCTCCTTCCCCCCCTCCCCCCGACGGGCTCAGATGGGGGAGCCGGAGGGTTGCAGGCCACCTCCCTCTGTCCAGTGAACAAGTTCCATACAAAAATAGATCTGTAAGGGCTCCCAGAGCGCCGTCGGCCCGCATCTGCGCAGGGCAGAGGCCCGGGAGCCCTCGGGAATACGGGACCTCGCTCCTCCGTGGAGGGGAGGTCTACCCTGGACACCGAAGTCCTGTCACCACAGCCAGAGGGCCCTTCTGCAGAACAGCCAGGGGGTGGGGAGGGGCCTGGGGCCTTTGGAGCATGACTGATGTAGCTAGAGATGGGGATGGGGCCCCCTTCACCCAAGACGGGACACTGGTCCTCAGGCCGTGTCCTTTCCAAGCTTGGGTGCAGGGAGGGGTGAGCCTGGAGGGCACCTGGCAAGGGACCCGAGCTCCAGCCCCGTCGAAGGTAGAAGCGGGATCTCAAGCCCCCCGCCCCATACCCTCAAAGTCACTGACTGGGGCAGGTGCTTAGGGAGGTGGGGAGCGGAGGGAGGGGCTCCAAGGAGAGAAGAGCTGCTGCTCGCAGGGTGAGGCCGAAGGCACTGCTGTGAGGCACTGTCCCCCACCGTGGGCGCTCCCCAAAAATGCGCTGCATCTTCCAGCCTCCAGCCTCCTTCTCGTGCCGGCCCCCCTACTTGGACGACTCTGGTCCTAGGCCCTCCGCCTTGGCCTGTGCACGACTCCGCCCACGCTACGGAAAGACAGCCCCCACACGCACCGCCAAGGCCTTAGGCATCAGCTCTCAGCCAAGAAGCCTTTCCAGACACCCCTCTGTATACACAAATCAGGAGCATCCGCCTGCCCGCGGGCCCAGCAGCCCACAGACCCCGAGGTCTCCCGTGGGGCCCGGGGCGCTTTTGGAGGGTGCGCCTGCGGTACTGCTCCATCTCCCCTCATCTCCCCCACTTAGGCTGAGCCCTCGGAGGGCCAGCTCTGGGTCTCGTTCACCCCCCCTTCCACCCCTTGGCTCCTCCTTCCCACCCATCTCACCCCACATACAGCCAAGTCCAGAGTAGGCACGTGCCAGGGATGACCCGGGCAAACCCAGCCCCCGGGACCCTGTCCAGATCCGGCCATCCTAGGAAAGCCCTGGCCTCACGATCACCACCGCCCTCCGGGAAGCCCTTCTGGATAAGGAAGTGGGGAGTTAGCTCAGTACGGCCACCCCTGCCAGAGGGAGAAGGCGCTCCTCCAGGGGGAGGCTGAGAGGTGGCCAGGAGACAAGAGTTGGCAAGACGGGGTCACCCCAGGAGTACCCCTGGGTGACCTCGGGGGGAGTGTTGGTGTCACAAGACAGGACCAAGGACCCTCTCTGCAGGGCTGACCTCATCCCTAGACTGGGAGTTGGGGGCATGGGTTCTAAGTCCAGCCCTGGCCCTGAATCCTCCACAGGCCTCGGTTGTTCCTATCTGCACAGCGCGGCTCAGAGCCTGTCAGAGAGAAATGTCCGCCTCTGAGGCTGGAAAGCCAAGTCCGTGGGTCCTCGGAAGAGAAGACGTCTCCCCTCCCGCTCTTCGCAGAGGTCCCGGCCAGTGAATGTATAAAAGGAATGCAAAGGGGAGGCCTAGCTGGGCCTCAGGGGAGCACCAGGACCTTGATGGCCTAGTCAGGACCCTCACCCTCACCCTGAACTGTCAGCCCAAGGGCAGGGGAAGCAAAGCAGAAATCAGCTCCTGAGTCTAGGGCCCTTGGGGTCCAGCCCCTGAGTTCAGCACCACCTTTGCCGCCTGAGCCTCGGGACCAGAGTGCAGACACAGCCGAGCCCAAGGCAGCTGCGGTCCCCACCAGGTCTCCTGGGAGCCCACGAGGGGCCCATGCTGCCAACTGGCCCACAGGTCTGTGGGAAAAAGGGGCACCCACCGGGGTAGGCCCCAGACCCCAGTGGGTGTGGAAGACAGAGAAACATGAACCAGGTGATTTAAAGCTACATGTTCCCTCCCCACCCTGACCACCTCGGTCTCGGGGACCAAACCTCAGGGGTCCTCCCCAGGGATTTAAACCCTTTGGCCCCGGGGGACGGAGTCGGCTAAGGTGTCCAGACTGGGGAAGTGGGAAGAGTAGGCGGAGGAACGGGGGGACCGCGGCCCCGAACAAGCTCTGGGCCTGAGTCCAAGGAGAGCATGCTCGCTTCCGCACCCGCAGGGCGCAGTGGGCCAGCGTCCTGGGCAGGGCCGGGGCCGCTCACACCTGCACGCCGTGGCCTTGCAGCTGGAGCACTCGCGCCCGCAGCGCGCTGATCCCGCTGAGGAGGGCCTCCCGGTGTTCGGCCGAAGAGATGCCCAGGCTCACCAGGTCCCTGAAAGAAGGGCTGGTCAGAGCCGGCAGGCCCGGCCCTCTTCCGCTCTCCCTCCCTCTGTGTGGACGGGGAAGGGTCTGGAATTAGGACAGGCCAGGGGCTGGGGGGTAGGGGGGGAGGGCTCCCGGGTAGGTAGGGGCGGGACCCCGGGGTTCCTCGGACTCACTGGGCAGCCATGGCAGCCACGGCCTCCAGGCTCCCGAAGCCACCTGCGGCAAAGCTGTCCTTGTAGCGGCCCAGGTCCAGGGCCTCCAGCCACGCGCCCACGGAGCCAAAGGAGGGAAAGGTGGAGAAGGCACGGTCTGCCAGGGGGGTGGGAGGCCTGGGGAGCAGAGGGGCTGTGGTCAGTTGACAGCAGGGCTCTGGTACCCAGACCTGGTCGCTTTCCCGAGGAGAGGCCACCTGAGGGAGGACAGGAGACGGGGAAGGCGACCCAACCCTTGGGCGGACGTGGCTGCACAGAGCGCGAAGCATCCCCAGAGCAGGTGAGGGTTTCAAATACCCAGTCAGGTAGCTAGAGAGTGGGCTGCACCTGAGCCAGCCAAATGTACTGGGAGTATCTAGAACAGTCTGGGGGGTAAGACATACCTAGGACAGGCTGGGAGGTGACCTGTATTATATTTGGGGCAACTAACACTCATTTCATGCATTCTATTTATTGGCACTACAAGCCTGTTAGAACTATTTCCACGTACACTCGCCCGGTCAGTGGCCACTGCACCGGGACGTGGGAGGCAAAGCCCAGGACGAGCAGAGTGACCAAGATGGGTGAAAATGTACATGAGTCTGAGGCAGGCAGAGTATCAGCTCTCTCCGGGGCAACCAGGTGGTAGGCAGAGCTGGGCGGGTGGGGGAGGACTGGGGGGGCAGGATGGGCGGGGCAGCTGGACGAGGGCCGTGCGGGGAGGCCACTCACAGAGCGGGAGGTCGGCCGGGTCCGGTGTGGTTGGGGAGAGACAGCAAAGCGCCTGTGACAAATGAGGCGCGGGCCGTACCTGGGAGAGGTGGTCGCGGCACACTGCGGGGGTTCCGGGCCCTGAGCCATCTTGCCGAGGATGCCGTGGATCTGGGAGAACCGGGGCCGCTCGCCTGGGTCCTTCTGCCAGCAGTCAAGCATCAGTCGGTGTAGGGGGGAGGGGCAGTTCCTGGGGGGGGGCAGCCGGAAGCCATCCTCCACTGCCTTGATCACCTGCGCCACGGAGGTGAGGGGCAGACAGGAAGCTTTAAGTCCCTCCAACGCACGCGCACGGCCCATCCCGAGGAAGACTCAGGCAGTGGCCAGGCAGGAATGGAAGAATGGAGACAGTGAAGAGGGGTGTCGGGCTAAGAGGTCACGGGTCACTGGGCAAAGGTCGGGAAGGCGGGGCCTGAGGTCACTCACGTCTTGGCCAGACATGTCCCAGTAGGGCCGCTCCCCAAAGGCCATCACCTCCCACATGACGACACCGAAGCTCCACACATCACTGGCAGAGCTGAAGTGTCCAAACTGCAGCGTCTCGGGGGCGGCCCACAGCGCGGGGCTCCGGCCGCTCTGTGGACAGGGCAAGCACGTCGGGGGCAGGAAGGGACCGGCCCAAGCACACCCAGGGCTCCCCACCCCACAGAGCCCCAGATCCAGCCCCGCCTGGCCTTCATTCGGGACCGACCGGGTGCAGGGACAGGGTTGCGGGCAGCGGCCCCGACACAGCCAGGAAGAGGGGAGAAGTGGGTGAGGGGGACTCTGGCACAGTCTGACGGGCAGGTCTGCCTGGGAGACGGGAGTCCTCACCATGGTGGTGTAGACGGCCTCTGCTCGGTCCCGGGGGCCCCTCCCAAAGCCAGAGATCTTGCAGATGAGGCCACTGGTGACCAGCACGCGGCGGGCCGCCAGGCCCCGATGAACATAGCCCATTTCCGACAGGTACTTCATGGCCGACGCCAGCCCGGGCAGCAGCCCCATCAGCTGCCCAGCCGCCAGCTGGCCTTCGTGCCGCTGCGGGAGGAAGTGCTACGCGCTCAGTGCCCTGGTGCCGTGTGACCCCAGGGGAGTCACCTGGCCCTCTCTGGGCTTGCCCTGTGACCCACCAGGCCAGCCTGGCCAAGGGAATGATGCCAAATGCAAGTCCCACCGAAGAGAAAAGTGAGGGCCGAAGAATAACATGGCTGTCAGTACCCCCCTAGGACCCAGGCCACTCACCCTCAGGAAGCCGTCGAGGGCCCCGTGGCTCATGTACTCGGTGACGATCATCAAGATGCTTCCTGCGCCCAGGGAAGGGGAACGCACATACTGAGCCGCCTGCTCCCCTCTGCATGCACACATGCTCCCCCACCTGGGCCCCGGCCATGCCACCCTCCCGCGTGGCCCAGGATCCTCTGTGCCACAGAACAGAAGAGGAGACATCCGTAGGAGGCCAACAGTCGGGAGCTGGACCCAAGGTCCAGGCGATCCACCCCCACAGGGTCACCACGGTGTCACGACGGGTCAGAAAGGCCTTTCAGGGGAAGAGCCTCCCTGAGTCAGTGAGAGAAAGCTGAGGCCTTCTCTCCAACCTGAGCAGCTTAGGAAGGACCTAAGCCTTCCGCTGCTGAAGGAAGGGCCTGAGGGCCTAGGAGCACCCCACCTCCCGCCCCGTTTCCACCCCCATCCTTGCGGAGCACAGGGCCCTACCTCGGGTGACGACACCCTCCAGCCGCACGACGTGGCCATGGTCGAACTGGCCCAGGGTGAGGGCCTCGGCCAGGAAGCTGAGCCTCTGAGAGTTGGAGCAGCCATCCCTCAGCGTGTGCACAGCCACAGGGAGCTCCTGGCGGCCAGGGAGCTGCAGACAGCCGAAGGACAGCTCCCCGAACCGCCCTGTGAGCAAACGGCACCTCAGACAGTCCCCTGGAGGTCACCCCCTGGCCAACCCAGGCAGGGTGAGCTGAGGAGAAAGCAGCTTCTGGATCACAGGCTCTTCTTGGCCTGGGACTCAGAGCTCCCGAGGTGAAATCATGGTAAACCGAGTAGCAGCAATGTGACGTGGGCCTCCTCTCTGTCCTCTCTGGGCCTCGGTTTTCTTCCCTGTGAAATGGGGATTCCTCCCGGCCTGCCTCGGCAGATTTCCAAGACTCACAGAGAGGATACTGCACATACAAGCGTATCAAAGGCTATTAAAGCCCGGTGTGACCCAGGAAGGGTGACGATGACCTCTCTGCCACACTACCCCTTCCTGGCTTCCATCCAGTGGGTCTGGCAACAGTGTTGGGGACAGTGTCTGGCTCCTGGAAAAATGACTGCCTTCTCTGAGCACAGGGGCTGAGGGTTTGCGGACAGGAAGGAAGGAGACCAGGAGACCAAACAGTAGAGAGCAAAACACCTACTATGGGCCAGGCCCGGCGCTGAGGGCTGCGAAGCCCCCGCCCGGCTCTGCGTTCGGCAGTGATCACACCCATTTTACAGACAAGAAACAGGTTTGGAGCAGAAAGGGCGCGCGCCCCTGGTCACACAACTGGGCAGAGCTAGAGCCAGGACAAAAACCGAGGTATGTCTGGTCCCCGAGTTTGCGAAGGCCCCTCCCCACCGCCCCATGAAGACCTGGGACTAAACCTCTGCCAGCGGCCGTCTGCAAGGCCTCAGGGACCGTGGGGACAGGGAAAGGGTAGGAAGGCAGGGTCCCAGACTCCTCTGCCATCCCCTTCCCTGGAACCTGCTGAGCGGAGGTCCCGTTTGGAGTGGAGCTGGGGCCTCCTGGCCAGGCGGGGACTGGGGTGAAGGCAGGGCTTCTGGAAATGGGGGAGGGCCTCGGGGCAGAGGCGGGATGGGGGTGGAAGCGGGGCTCTTGGGATGGACGAGGCTCCCCGGAAGCCCAGCTTGCCTGCTCCAAGGCTTCTCTCCAGTGTGACGGTTTTGGCATCCAGCTCCTTGGCAAACAGATGAAGAGCCTGCAGGGGGTCCCCACAGCTCTGGGGGTCTAAGAACGTGCGGCGTGTCGGGACTTTGACTGCAATGCAGAGAGAGACAGAGATGGGCCCGAGGCGGGGGGTCCGTGGCCGGGGCGGGGCCAGTCACGCAAGCGCAGCAAGGAAGAGGGCTAAGGAGGGGCCAGGCGACAACTCACAGTGGAAGTATAGCTCCTCCTCGTCGTGGGCGTCCTGACCTCCTTTGCCATAGGGGCAGGGCCTGCGGAGGCGCAGAGTCCTTCTCTGAGCTGGGCGGCCCCCCCACTTCCCGTCTCACCAGCACCCAGGGTGCAGCTCCTTATCCCTTCCAAACGACAAGATCTGTACCCCGGGAGAGTGACCTTGTCCTGCTTTGAAAGCCGTCGACCTGTAACCCTAGCCCGAGACCTGACCCCTCATCCCCACCAGCTTTCCTAATTATTTTCGCTCTGAGACACGAAGCACACTCTTGCAACTCCAGAGGCACCTAAATCCACACCCCCGACTTTGACGCCAAGCCCCCGCCTGCCTACAGGTAGGCAATTCAGGCGGCCCTTGCACTCAGGAGTGGCCTCAGTCTAGTCAGGGAAACAAACACTGAGCATCAGTCACAAGCCCGCTCACAGGTGCAAGCGGGGGAGAAGGGGGGCGGTGCGCTGTGGGAACACACGGCAGATGAACCTCACCCTGACCCCCTAGACCATCAAGAACAGCTTCCTGACGCAGAGGCAGCCACGGACCAAAGCACTGCATCACCATCAAAAGAGCCACGGACTGGCGCTGGGGGCCCCTGAGGCAGGGCCTTGCTGGCCCGGAGGAGAGCCCCCAGGGGTGCGGAGCGGGCGAGTGCCGTGACTCCAGCTGTATTTTAGAAAGATCGTCCTGGCTGCAGCTGTGGCCCCCGCAGGAGCTGGCCGTGGCTCAGGCTACAGGGTGAGCGTGGACACGGAGAAGGACAAGCAAGAGGACACAAGTGACGTTTAGGTGGCAGGGCCACAGGGCTCGGAGACTGTTAGAAGGCAGAACGGGGGAGGGAGAAGGTAGGAAGGACTCTCAGAGTTCTGGTTTACCCAACCGTTGATGGTGGTGCCATTTGCCAGGACAGGGAGGCGAAGAGCTCGTGTTGAGCTGGTGGCGTCTGCCAAGCCCACAGAGTAAGCAGGGAGGGGCGAGGCGTAAGGAGTTAGAAAGGAGTGTGGGGGTGGGGGGTTGGAGAGAGGTCTGCTCTGGAGACACAACTTCGGGAGCTGTGAGCGTTGTCCAGGAAGACAACGGAGCCTGGGAAGGGGGCTGTGAACGAGTCTGAGGACCCCAACATTTAGGGATTGGGTAGAGACTAAGGAGCCATGGAGGAGGTCACAAAAGAACCGCCAGAGAAGCCAAAGAGAAACAGAAGGGAAATCAGGGGTGACACGGTCACAGGAACAAAGGAGAGAAAAAGTGGAGCAACGGAGAGAGATGGCGTGATGGCTCAAAGAAGGGGCGGCTGGGGAGACTGGAGAGAGACGACCACCTTTTACGGGTGGGAAAGGGGGAGCAGGCTGTCATTTAGGATGGAGTGGTCACGATGGCGGTCAGCACCCAGGCTCTGGAACCTCACGCACAGACAGGCTTCCCAGCGCCCCCGCACGGTAGCTGCGGGACGGGGAGGCTCGGCTTCCTCTTTGATGACATCGGGATAAAGACAGCCCCAGCCGATACGGCACTGCCGCACAGAGCTTGCTAAGCATTCGATAAACATCAGCTGTCATGGGGGGCAGAGGGGGACACTAGAAGCAGTATGGGTTCCTGAGATGGAGGGAAGGGGTGGGGTTCGGATCACAGCGGGATGGAGTCGGAGGAAGGCCCCTCCTCTAGAGCAAAGGGGGAGAGAGGACGGGTGCAGAGACAGGCAGGTGTGCTGACTTGGGGGTGAGGAGCTGGGGGGGGCAATGACTCAGTGAAGGAGCAGGTGCAGCGGATGCAGCCGAGGGGGCAAGGGGTAAGGACAGGGCACCTTCGGGGCATATCTGGGGTGATGGCCAGGTCCATGGCAGGATCTGGGAGAGGGAGGTAGAGGTAGAACAGAAGAAAAAGGCCCTTGGGAATGAGGAAGTTCTAGAACCAAGAAGCCAAGGGTCATCCCTCATAAGTCCCAATAAGCCACCGGTCGTCCAATAGCTACTGAAGTCACCCAGAGTGGCCACCCGGCTTCCGTGAACGAAGGGATCATCCAGGAGAAGTGGGTGGAGAGGACGGGGGCAAGACTGAGTGGGCAGAGGAGTGGCAGAGAAACCCAGAAGCTTCCACGGGACACCAGCCACTGGTGAGGAGCGGGATGGGCCAGGATGGAGTCGGGAGGGAAAGTGGAGGCGAGGAGACCGGGCGCAGAGCGAGCACTGCAGTCAGACCCCAGCCTGCGGAGGTGGCCGGACGTGCCGGACGGGTGCCCCGCCCATCAGCGTGAGACCGCCAGGTGCCCCCCTCCTCCGCCTCAGTGCCACTGGGTTCTGAGCGGGTTTTGAGACCGACCCACCGTGGCTTACTCTGCCCGCCCTAGTGCATCTGTCTCCAAGGTGCTCCGGGGCAGCTACTCCTGTCCTGCACAGCCCCTGCCCGGAGGGGTGCTCCGCACACCCCTCTCTGCCTGTTCCTCCTCCTTAAGCTCCTAGCCAGGACAAGAGGCTCTTGGCTCCTGGACATTCCAGCTCTTCCAACAGGTCCGCTATGGGCGTCTGAGCACCGGGAAGGAGCTCGCTACTCCTGTCCTGCCTCCCTGACTGGCCTGGCCCCCGCGCAGCTGGCTCCCGGACCCACAGGTCAAGGCCCTGCCCGCCTCGGTCGCGCTGCGCCTCATTCAAGGCCACGAAGACAGTGCCGTGTGAATGCTCGCTGTCCCTTCGGCCCACAGGCAGTTCCGGGATGCTGAGATGTGCTGGGCTGCGGCTCCCCGACCAAGCCGTCGCTCTCCTCTGCTCCCCCTCCCTCCCCCGCCCCAGCCCATCGCACGCAGACTTTCCAGCCCTCAAGTCTGCTGACCTCAGCCCCAGCCTGGTACCTCCGCGTGCAGCAGAGTGTGGCCCTGGGGAGAAGGGGGGAAATACACGCTATGAGGTTTCTGCTGCGTGCAGAAGGACTGGAATCTTCTCTGAACCAAACTCAAGCTCCCCATCCTTTCCCCTCCTCCCATCCCCTTTCTCTACCCACTCGCCTGCAAGCTTCCTTCTGCTGGGCGTTGGGGGGGGGGTTCTGGTTTATGAGTTCCCCTCCCGGTCCTTCCCCCTCCCACACACAATTTCTGCCTTTCTTCCCTTTGCCTGTGTTCAAGGGCCTCCGGATCCCTCTCGGGCAGGGGCTGGGGGCCTCCGAGCGCCTCAGGAGAATCCTAATCACACTGGAGCAGCCCGAGCTTGATTCCATCCTCAGTGATGCCTTCTGACATTTAATGAGTTAAGGAGCTAAATCCCCTTCATCCCAGAGCGGCTGAGCTAGCTGCAGTGCTGGCTGCCGCGTGAGCAGCGAGCTGGGGGAGGGGCTGGGGCCCGTCCTAGCCGAGCCTGGATCGACACAGCAGGATGCTTGCGTGTGCGCATCTGCGTGTGTGCAGATGCAGGTACAGACACAGGGGCCGTGAGCACACGTTAGAGTGCACAGGGACACGACCCGCCAGGGGTCAGCCAGGCTGGGAGCAGCTACCTACCTCCTCCACATGGCCAGCACACTCATCACAGAGCCCAGGACGAGCAGGGCCGAGACGGTCACCACGGTGACGACGACCGCAGGGCTGTGGTCCCTGGACCCCGAGGCAGCTGGGGGCAAAGCGCAAGGCTGAGGCAGGCAGAGGGCCGGGCTCCTGGGGAAGCCCCGGTGC